>OY970821.1:59865036-60483441 GCA_963853835.1 Calendula officinalis | reverse complement strand
GATATAATAGGGACCCCTATCATGCCTCGATAGTTTGTGACATCAACTAGCTTTCCGTCCGGATCAGTATGCAATTTTGAGCCAGGTGACATTGGTGTAGAAATTGGTTTACAATCATCCATCAGATACTTCTTCAGTAGGTCAGTGATATATTTAGATTGATTTATGAAGATCCCGGTAGGTAACTGACGAACCTGTAGACCCAGAAAAAAAATTCATCTCCCCCATCATACTCATTTCAAATCTTTTGATCATAAGATCTGAAAATCGTTTACAGTATTTAGGATTTGTGGAGCCAAAAATAATATCATCTACATAAATCTGAATGAGGGCGATATCTTCCCCTTGGCGTTTGATGAACAGAGTTGAGTCCACTTTGCCTTTTGAAAAACCAGAGTCGACTAAAAATTTTGATAGAACATCATACCACGCACGAGGAGCTTGCTTCAGACCATATAAAGCTTTATCAAGAATGTAGACATGATTAGGCAAGTGTGGATCGACAAATCCTTCAGGTTGATGAACGAAAACTTCTTCACTGAGAATGCCATTGAGAAATGCAGTTTTTACATCCATTTGATAGATTGTAAAATTCTTGTGAGCTGCATATGCCAGAAAGATTCGGATGGCTTCTATTCTTGCAACTGGGGCAAACGTTTCTTCATAATCAATGCCCTCTTGTTGAGAATACCCTTCAGCAACCAGGCGGGCTTTATTTCGAATGACGATCCCATTTTCATCCTTTTTGTTCTTAATGTTCCATTTTGTACCAACAACAGACTTCCCAGGTGGTTTTGGAACTAGACGCCAAACTTTCAATCGTTCAAATTGATTTATTTCCTCTTGCACTGCAAGAATCCAGTCTAGGTCTGTTAGAGTTTCGCTGACTTTCTTAGGTTCATTAGAGCTTAAAAAGGATGAGTATTGACATTCATCAGCAGTTGCTCTACGAGTTTGAACAGAAGATTCAGGATTTCCAATTACTTGATGTAAAGGATGCTCTTTTGTCCATTTCAGAGTATGAGGAAGTGGAAGTTGACCTGGAATTATGTTGGAGGTATCAGTGAATGCAGGATGCGGGATCATAGCAGTTTGAGTGTTGGATGTAGAAGGTGGAGGATCAACTTTTTGAACATTGAATTTTAAGAAATCAATCACCAACTTTGGAGCTTGAGCTGGTGCAATGATTAAATCAGAAGCACCGACAGCTTGAGTAGGAGGTGAAGGAACATCCGGTGATGATTGAGTTCCCATGGATGACGAAGAAGAGTCTGAATTTGATACTGACTCGGTGTTATCAGGAGCAGCAGATGTTGGAGATGGAGAATTAGGGGAACTTGGAATTTGCATCTCAGGGACAGTGATAGACTGAACATCTACAGTTGAAGGGAATGGAACGCCAGCCTCCTGAAGTAATGTATGTCCGATGTTATGATATTCATCATAAAAATGTTCAAATAATACATCTAAGTCATTTTCAGAGGTGGAAGGAGATGAAGAGGGTGGAGGAGATTTGATATCCGAGGATAGTGAATCAAGAAGAAATGTCTCATCAAAAGTAACATTTACACTTTCTCTTATCGTCCGATTTGATCGATTATAAACTCTAAACGATGCAGATTCACGTGAATACCCAACAAAGACCCCTTCACCAGCTTTTGCTTCAAATTTATTCAATTTGTCTTTGTCATTTAAGATGAAGCAACGACTCCCAAAAACATGGAGAAATTTAACATTTGGATTCTTTTATTTATCAATTCATACGGTGACTTGTTGTAGGTTTTGTTGAGGATAGAACGATTTTGAGTGAAACATGCCGTGTTGATGGCTTCAGCCCACGGAGAAAGAGGTAGTTTGGAATATGAAAGCATTGTGCGGGCTGCTTCAACTAAGGTACGATTTCTTCATTCAACTACTCCATTCGGTTGTGGAGTTCTAGCAGCGGAAAATTGATGGGTTATACCAACAGATTCAAGATAAGAATCTAGGGTTTGATTCTTAAACTCAGTTCCATTATCAGTCCGAATGGTATTTGTAGGGTTTCTATAACACTGATCGACCACTTGGGTCAACCTCCTAGTAAACTTGGTTCGACCATACTGACCAAGAACATGAACTTGTTCTTGACCGGTTAAAACCAACTAGCTGATTTAACCCCTAAATGCGGAACAGGGATTAAACCTAATCCTTAAACCCTAAAGGATTAGGATGTTGGAAATCAAGATTAGGTTAACAAGAAAGAAACCTTGTACGAAGAACTCGAACACACACATTTCTTGTGTGGTTCGTTCGACCATCAACCAAAGAACCCTAGGGTTCTTTGGCCGAATTCGTCCAAGAGGGGAGAAGGGACAAAAAGGTTTCCCAAAACATACCTTGTTGTTTGATTAAGATTAGTCCACTGATGATGAACAAATTCAGCGATCTTCTAGTTGATCTAAGCAATGAACTTGTTCTTCAAAAAACTTGAATTACACGAAGAACGAACGAAGAACACGAACTTGTGTTCTTCCCTTGTTGCTTGTTCGGCCGAAAATAGAGAGAGGAGGGGCAAGGATTTCGTGAGGTGGTGTAAGGGGTTTTAGGGTTACCCTAAGCCGCTTAGAACCCTTTAAGTTTAATTAATATTAGATCTTTAATTAAACTTCCTTTTAACACTTTCATCCCTTATAGTTTAACTAGTTTATTATTATTGCACTTAACTATTAAATGTCTAGTATTAATACACTAATAATTCGGTACCCATAAACACGAATTATATACTTGTATTTATACTTCTAATAATTAATTATATAATAACCTTTATATAATTTATACAATAATATTATCCAATTACTATATGATTTAATAGCTTTAAATCATATCATGGATAATCTTTAACTAACACATTGTATATTTACTAAACTAGTAAATGTACAAATACTTGTATTAATTAGTTAGTTAAACTAATCTAGTAATAAGTTAAACTTAACTTAATACTTAACTGATTCATAATGACTATTATGAATCATTCCTCTTCGTAGTATCATTGCTTATCTTGCTCGTATTACATGTACTCACCGGTGTGACCCTTAAGTGTTTCGTAGGCATGGATGTATCATCATAGGTTGACTGACTGTGCACATAATTCCTTCAGACTCCCACTTGTGCAAGTCTGTAACCTTTGTCTTAATGATACGAGCTACAGTGGCCTTCTAGATGGGCATGTAGGTAACCAACCCATAAAAACAGCTTACGTAACCCAGTTATATTTTATGAAAAACTCTTTAATAGCGTCTCCTAGTAAAGAACACTCTGTCTCTACTTCTTGGGCAAACTATGTTAGGCTTATCCCTTGCAGCACGATATTTGTGATAACGAATACGAGCATGGTAGAAATTATCAACTCCTGTATTCGAAATCATTTTATGACTTCTTGATTCAAACTGCTGTGATAAACGACAAAGAACAAATCATTTCGTTTGGGCACGGCCATGCACTTGCCAGTTTCTTATCAAGTCAAAGGACCTATAAATATCTCTCCTAAAGAGGAGGTGCAATTACCATCTTGTTAAATTTCGATATAAAAAATACAACTTCCTTTGTACCCAGTATCGCCTCGTATGACAAACGTATTTCAGAATTTTCTGAGTAGAACCAAAGCACATTAGTCATTGTATCCTAAACCAAATGCCTCAGGCTTAAGGACAATCCTAGTGAACAATACTTTTGAACTTTTCAACCACGAAGTATTGTCACGGTGGTCAATCCAATATTCGTTGAGCCTCCAACAGAATATCACCGATATTTGGTTTACACAAAACTCGTGTAGCTATCTTCGAAGAACTTTGAATCTACCACCAAATATCGCGATGACGTTAACGTCCCATTAAGGTTCCCACCAAGACGAGTAGTCACGGATTTTGTGTCTTCTTGAATAAATAGACTTTTATTCATGGATCTTGAAAAACATACAAAGTCTGAATAAAAATGATACTAACTCAAGTATTATTCCTCACTGGACATAGATACTGAGTTATTATTGGATCATTACTTATTCCCTTTGTTCGTGTTGACTACTTAATGATTCTTACAAACTTAATTGTAATTTTATCACTAAACCAATCATTTCTATTAAACTAAAGACATAAGACGAGTATTTAGGAATACTATTACTTTTGCCTTTGCTAGATATTGTTCTTGCAACAATCTAGAACATATTCTAGTCTTGCCTTTTATGTAAATCGGTAAACATAGGAGGATTGGAAATTAACTCCTTGGTTTCTTGAATTCATAAAATTCTCCTTGTAACTAAAGTTTCTTTTAGTTACTTGATTTGTAGATATTCTTACTAATTAAAGAAATTTTCTTAAATGATTGTGTTATCCACTGAAGTGTTAACAACCTATTAGATATGCAATAATTAATCACAACACTTGGGATCACGCTATTAGGTTTGCAATAATCTAATCAACGATCATTTATTATTTCTCTTAACTCTTTGGCTAACGACTTGGTAAAACCTTATTGTTAATGTCTTACTAACTTACTGAATTCACTAACATCTTTAATGAATTACGTTAGTCTTAGCTTCCACTTACTTTTATGGAACTTAAGCATCACTTAAACTACTTTGACCTAGTCAATAACTTGTAGTTTAATCTTTTAAGAATTCTATCAATAGTTAAGATCATCCTTTGGATTTGCGAATATCCAACATTCCTGTTTAGGGAATTATGATCTTTATTGATTACTGTATCTAACAAGTATGAAACAATTGAAATGATACTATCAATTCTTAAAATATTAGTATTCTTTTAAGAATCTTATTTAATGCCAAAGTCATTTTACTTGGATTTCTTAAATATCCATTTATTCCTATAAGGGAATTATGACTTGATTAAATATTGTAGTTATTACAAGTATAAGAGACTTGGAATAATACCTTTTAATTCTTAAATGCTTTAATATAGTTTGTCCCTTTTAAGAGTCATTTAATGTCTAAGTCATTTTACTTGGATTATACGAATATCGAATTATTCCTATTAGGGAATTATGACTTCATTAAATCCTTTACTACAAGTATAAAAGACTTGTAATAATACTCATAAAGTCTATCTTGATTATATCCAATATAATTATAATATATTAATACTAATACTCTAAAACTTTCTATCATATGAATGACTATTACTTAAGATGTTTTAACTAAGTTCAATAACTCTTGAACCTTATGCTTCCATAAAACTCTTAAATACTTTTATTAGAAAAACTTTCTAATTACTAGTATCTAAATACCTTGAGCTATCAAGACATTATTTTTACAACAATCAAACAAATATATAAAACATGAAATATAAGTAAATCAAAAACTTGACTTACAATCTAGTCATAAACCTTGACTAGTGTAATTATCACACATGCACACAATATAATTCAACCATGGATTCGAGATTAATTAAAACCAAAATAAAACTTTTTTTAACAAAATGAAATTATCCAAACAATAAAGTAAAATTGTTTAAAATGAATCCACAAAAAATACTGAATTATAAAAATTTGGTGCTCGTGGGATCATCACCATCTCATGCCGGTCACCATCACTTTCCATCTCCTCCTGCAATAAACGATTGCAAAAGTTAGATTACTCATAACGTACTTTACAAGTATCTTAAAGTGATTAAGAGGTGTGGTTGTGTTACCTGAGGAACTTGCGTTTCCTCCACTACCACTTGCACCCTTTGGACAATTCCTTTTCCAATGCCCAGCCTCACCACACTTGAAGCACCGGTTCTCGGTCCTCACAGTGTTAGGCTTAACCTTCTTGACCTTTTGTTTGGCACCTTTACCATTTGGCACTCCTTGGTTAGGATAGGTTTTACCCTTTCCTTTACCACCATGCCCATCCTCATCGCAGTCATCAGTTATGCGACCCCTTTTAGAATTGGTCTCAATATTCAACTCAACAGCCTCGAGCATGGATTGTAGCTCGGCAATGGATTTCTCCATATTATGCATGTTGTAGTTGACCACAAAAGACTTGTAGTCATCAGACAACGAGTTGAGTATACTATCTGTTGCCATTTGCAACGGTATGGGGTGACCAAGTCTAGCGAGGTGATCCATATGTCCTTTCATTTTCATGACGTGGGCACTCACCGGCGTTCCTTTGACCATCTTGCAAGAGTTGAAGGCTCGATTGATGTCAAACCTCTCAGTGCGAGCTTGCTCTTGAAATGAATCCCTAAGTTGTTGGATCATCTCAAATGCAGGCACATCCATAAGTTCCGCTTGTTTAAACCTTTCTTATATTTAACTTGAACTAGTTAAATATAGGTTCTTGTTATTTTTACTTGATCATTAATCTAGTATATTACATAATTTGTAAAATACTTATATTATACTTGTATAATTATCTAGTTATAATAATTTATAACTTTATACATCTTAATACGTGATAATATATATAACTTTGTATATTTCTAGTTAATCATATAATTTCAACTTGTACAATTTCTAGTTATAATGAAATCATAACTTTGTACTTTCTAGTTTTAATTATATTATAACTTATACAATAACTAATTATAATATTTATCTTTAAAGATCAAAATAACATTACCCTTTTTAATTGTTCCATTTTATCTTGTATTTAATATATATATTCGTATATATGTATATTTATAATAATGAACTTGTAACATTCTAATAAGAATATTACATCTAATTTATACGTATGTATTTTAACTTAAACTAATTAAAATACGTATAAACTTATTATATCTTTTAAAATTCAATTTTACCTAATAAATAAAAATTCCGAAAATTTAAATACATATATATAAATAATTAAATACACCTTGTTAATTTTAGAACTTAAAAATTAACATCCTCTTTATCAATTCCCTAAATTAATTAGATGAACCCTAATCTTGTTTTTGACCAATCAAAACTAGGGTTTTGACTTTCTTGATCAAAGACATTATTTTAGTTAAACGACTAACTTTAATCAATCCTATTAAACAATAAACTTTGTTTAAATTCTAAGATAGATTATAACTTTTAATAAATTCATTTAAACTTTTTAAATTAAACCTTATAGACAATAAAACTTTGTCTAAATTTCTAGGTTTAAAGAACTAGCTTTAATAAATCTATCAAAACAATAATTAAACCTATCAGACATAAACTTGTCTAATTAACTAGGTTTTAGATTATTATCCTAATTAATATTTTTAAACCATTAAACTTAAACTAGTTTAATGTTCTAGGGTTCTTTAGGGTTTCGAAATTCTTAAGCCTAGAAACTTTTCCACCAATTAAACTATGCTAGTTTAATAAACTTGGTGTCCAAGTAACCTCTAGATTTTCGAGAATTCTAAGGGATTAGGAAAGAATCCTTTTGATCAATTAAACAAATCTTGTTTAACATACTTGATCCTAGGGATCTTCCTAGTCCACGAAAATTCTAGGAAGTAAGCAAAGAATCCTTTTGATCAATAAACATATCTTGTTTAACATACTTGATCCTAGGGTTTTCCTATGGTTTGCGAAAATTTGCTAGGGTTTCTAGAAACCTTCTTGACCAATTAAACTTAGACTAGTTTAATATTCTTGGTCCTAGGGTTCTTCCCTTTTTCGAAAATTATGAAGAAGAAGAAGAAAAAACTTGAAACAAAAAAAAAACTTAAAATTAAAGTAAACAAACAATCTTTGTTAATCTAGTCTAGATCTATAAACCAACGCACTGATACCACTGTAGGGTTTCTATAACACTGATCGACCACTTGGGTTAATCTCCTAGTAAACTTGGTTCGACCATACTGACCAAGAACATGAACTTGTTCTTAACCGGTTAAAACCAACTAGCTGATTTAACCCCTAAATGCGGAACTGGGATTAAACCTAATCCTTAAACCCTAAAGGATTAGGATGTTGGAAATCTAGATTAGGTTAACAAGAAAGAAACCTTGTACGAAGAACTCGAACACACACATTGCTTGTGTGGTTCGTTCGACCATCAACCAAAGAACCCTAGGGTTCTTTGGCCGAATTCGTCCAAGAGGGGAGAAGGGAGAAAAAGGTTTCCCAAAACATACCTTGTTGTTTGCTTAAGATTATTCCACTGATGATGAACAAATCGAGCGATCTTCTAGTTGATCTAAGCAATGAACTTGTTCTTCAAAAAACTTGAAGAACACGAAGACGAACGAAGAACACAAACTTGTGTTCTTCCCTTGTTGCTTGTTCGGCCGAAATTAGAGAGAGGAGGGGCAAGGATTTCGTGAGGTGGTGTAAGGGGTTTTAGGGTTACCCTAAGCCTCTTATTTATATACAAATAAGTTACGCTTAGAACCCTTTAAGTTTAATTATTATTAGATCTTTAATTAAACTTCATTTTAACACTTTCATCCCTCATAGTTTAACTAGTTTATTATTGTTGCACTTAACTATTAAATGTCTAGTATTAATACACTAATAATTCGGTACCCATATACACGAATTATATACTTGTATTTATACTTCTAATAATTAATTATATAATAACCTTTATATAATTTATACAACAATATTATCCAATTACTATATGATTTAATAGCTTTAAATCATATCATGGATAATCTTTAATTAACACATTGTATATTTACTCAACTAGTAAATGTACAAATACTTGTATTAATTAGTTAGTTAAACTAATCTAGTAATAAGTTAAACTTAACTTAATACTTAACTGAGTCATAGTGACTATTATGAATCATTCCTCTTCATAGTATCATTGCTTATCTTGCTCGCATTACATGTACTCACCGGTGTGACCCTTAAGTGTTTCGTAGGCATGGATGTATCATCATAGGTTGACTGACTGTGCACATAATTCCTTCAGTATTGACTTTCAATTCCAGATTTGTCTGAGTTTTCTTGATAAAGGCGATAATAGTATCAGCAGCTTCATCTTTGGTACGTAAGAAGTGAACCCAGGTATAACGTGAGTAGTCATCAACAATTACTAACACATACCGCTTACCAGCAATTGATTGTACACTCAATTGTCCACATAGATCCATGTGAAGCAATTCAAGTGGTTTGGATGTACTTTGAATTAGTTTTGACTTGTGTGACGTCTTCTTCATCTTTCCCATTTCACAAGACGAACAAAGATGATCTTTTTTAAATTTAACATCTGGAAGACCAGATACATGGCCACCTTTTACCAATTTGTTGATGGTTTTGAAGTTAAGGTGAGAAAGACGACGGTGCCATAACCATGATTCATCTGACGACGCTGTTGACATTAAACATACTTCTTCAAGGGGGACCACGTCATTGAGATTGATGGTAAACATATTTGTGTCACGAGATCCGGTAAGAAGTTCTTTTCCCTTATAAGTGCGAACAGCACACTTCTTTGTTCGAAAGTTTACTTCTAGCTCTTTATCACAGAATTGACCGATGCTAAACAAGTTATGAGCTAGATCTTCGACATAAGTAACATTTCGAATGATTAAATTTTCACGAATAATATCTCCAATTCCCATGATAGCAGCCAAATGATCATTTCCAAACCGAACAGTGCCCAAATATTTATCTCTAAAATTTGTTAAGAGGTTCTTGTTTCCAGTCATATGTCTTGAGCATCCAGAATCAAGATACCATATATTCTACATAAAACAGTTAAAACAATTTAGGTACCCAATCAATTATGGGTCCTATACCATTAGTGATGGATGTTTTATGTAGATTTTATTGAGGAATTAATTTAGAGATTTTGGGGAACTGCTAGGAGGCAGTTCTATGTAGGTTGTTTTGACAGTCCATTGAAACTTTTTTTCGGGGGAATGTAAAATCCAGTTTGAATGTTCATTCTTGATCCAATTGTAATGAACAAACGTGGATTTTGTGTCACTCCTTCTTGATTTGGATTTCGGAGAATTGGAAGAAGTGCTTGAATTTGATGATTTAGGTGTGGAGATTCCTCGAGGTGTTTGCGTTGAGAGGACAACAGTTTATTAGAGATGAGTGGGGTAGCGGAACGAACATGAGTCGGTTTGGAAGCTTGTGGAGATGGATGTTTTCGTTTATAGTTCAGGGGCCGAGAAACAGATGTTTTGCATGAGTACGGGAAACATGTTTTGCAGGACTTAATTATTTTACCAGATCAATGTAGAACATCGTTTCTAGGACCACATGGAGCATCCAGCCTAACAAAATATCGTTCATCATACTGAGAAATTTATTTATTTGTTTGTTTGTCACAATATATCTTTTTACCGGTTTTATCATATTTAACAAACATATTATCACCATTAATAGTATAATTTACAGGACGATAAACAGCAGAATCATAAACAGTACCAAAAGCCAATTTAGGAGAAATAAAATTTGTGGAGTTATTACATTTATTATCAACCGAAAAAGAAGAAACTAAAAACGAAGATGAACTAGACTTCTTAAGTCCCTCAGACTTAAGCATACTAGAACCGGATGACTTAGACTTCTTAATCTGGGCTACTCCTTTGTCTCTGACTGGCATGGGCTTCTTAAGCTTGGATTCTAAGGTTTTATCTGAAACATTTAAAACAGTTGAGTCAGAAATTCTTTTTAAGATAACAGGGATTTTAATTGTAGAAGGCTTTTCAAGAGTTGCAGTTGGAACAAAAGAATCAATTTTAGAATCATTTTAAACAGACGAAGAATTGGTTTTAACAAGTTTATCTTCTAAGTCATAAATTTTGGTTTGTAAAACTAAGTTTTCTTTATCAAATGCCTTATGTGTTTCATCAATTTCAGTTTCCAATTGGCAAATTTTCTTTTCGAGAATTAAGGACGGAATATAAAGCTTTCGTGTCACTTTTTGTTGAACGACATCATTCCCTTTAATCTCAAATTCTTCTGGAGTTATAATTGGAAAATATTCATCATTTTCAAATTTAGCCTTTTTAGTTTCATATGTTTTGTTCAATTCTGCATAGTTGAAACTGATGTGTGCATTCTCCTGCTTTGCTCTGTTGAATGTCTCAATTTTTTTTTCTTCATCGGTCACTTTCATGAAGCTCTACCAGATATCTCTTTGCTTGTAACTATAGTCATATAGTGTTGGAAGCACTCTACACGCCTTGCTAAGATATCCTGGGTTGTCCGCAGCTAGACCTTGTTTTAAATTAAAGAATTTGAACTCTTTTGGTTTATTCAGATGAATTGTTTGATCAATGTTTCCTCGTTTTGCAATTAATTCTTCAAGGTGTTTAACGTGAGCGACTAACTGATCTTTGTCGTAGGTGAGACGATTGATGAACGACTGTTGACTATTTATCTCTTGTGATGATTGGTTTGTTTGATTGCTTAATTTGTCTGTTAATTCTTTGATTTGTTTGTTTAAAGATTTAAATTGATTTTGATTATCTTCAAATTCTTGTTGTTTACATTCCAACCAGTTCTTTGTAAGTTGATATTCATGAAACGTTTCAATATATAATTTGTAATATTTATCATTACGTTCATTTGATATTGAACCCGTTGAACTTTTAAGATTCTGAATTTCAATTTCTTTTTCTGAGATCGTATGAGACAAATTTTGAATTTCAGATTCATACTGGACCTTTATTTCTGATGCCTGTTTTTATAAATCCTGAATTTCTAGTTTGAAAATTTTATTTTGTTTAATATGATTAACAAGTTGTTCACCTAGATGAGCAGTTTGTTTACATTGATTTTCTAAATCGTATAAACGTTCCAAAAGATTTGTATTTAGATCTTTTTCTTGTAAAATCGTTTGTTTTAGAGAATCAATATCAGAAATCAGATTTTTATCAAAACACGTATCAAAATCAGTGGAATAATCAGAAGTAGATAAAAGAGAACTGATTACCTAAATTTCCTTGTTGGCTTCCTCATTGAAATGGCTGAAATCTCAGCATTCTCTCTTGCCATGAAGCACAAGTTTGCAGAATATTCTTCATCTTCTTGATCTGAATCTTCCATCCACTGAAGATCTTCGGCTAACAAAACTTTCCCAGACTCAATTTGTTTTGCCATTAACATCTTTCGTTTAAAATATTCAGAGTCACGAACTTTAGGTTTCTTGCAATCACGGGAGAAGTGACCAGCAACACCACAATTATAGCATTTCTTGGTGGGATCCAAGGGTGTCATGGTTGGCTTATCAGTTGAAGCGGAAGCAGATTGAGCATATTTAAAAATGGATGAAGATCGCAGATTGTTGTTTGTGGGGTTTGAATAATATTTCTTTTCATATTTTGATATGAGTGACATGGCTTGCAGCACTTCTTGAAGTTCTTTATCCAAATCATCAATTGTTAGAGGAGTGGATTCTTCTGCTTTTTCTTTAGATTTCGCAGTCTCATTTAACTGATGCTGTTGTTTGGTAAGAAGTGCAAGAGTATCTTGTGTCTCTTGTTTTGTTTTGGCTATGTTATTCACTATTGATGCATTTTGGTACAAATATTCATATAGCACATGAATATCTATGAGACTTAGATCTTTATGCTGCATAACACTGTTACCAAACATTTCCCACTCGGGAAGAAGACTGCTGATGAATTTGATGTTGATCTCTAGATTTCCCTTTGATAGTCTGTTTTTACGGAGATCATTCAGCAGATTACAGTATCGATGGTAAGTGCTTTGCAAATCTTCCCCTGCTGTGGCATTAAAGTTTTGATAGGAGTTTAACGTAGTGACCATTTTAGCCTTATTACCAAGGACTGTTCCCTCCATTTGTTTTCTAATCTCATCCCATAGTTCTTTACCGCTTTCAAGACTATCTAAGCTGTTGTAGATGTCATTCGGTAAACCTTGGAGCATGAAAGAATGTGCCTGTAGATCTGCTTTGGCATGTTGCCTTTGCTGAGCATTATATCTGGCACGGGGAATGAGAAATCGACCGCCAACAACTGGAGGATTTGCATCAGGAGCATCAACAACATCTTCGTAAATTTTAGCATTTCCATTCTCAAGTGACTCAAGAATTTCAGTAGCTAACTCTTGATTTTTGATAAAGTGGAGAAATCTTTTCATCCACTGAGCATACTCTCCTCTGAATAGGACTGGTGGTTTTAAATCAGATCCAATCGATAGTGCTTCTCTTGATGTCATTATTTGGATGGTTAAACTTTAATTACTACCGGGAGAGGAAAAAAAATTTCAAAAAGACACTTTGAAAATGTCCTAGATTTTCGAATTGGTCGAAAACGACGATCGGGTTAGAAACTAGGTCTAAACGAAGTTTGGAAATTGACCGAAAAATCACAAAAAACGCAAATATAGTGATTGAAACAGGTCTTTTTGGGCCGGGAGGTTGGCGGTTTATCACGTCGTAGCCTTCGTCTCGAGCTTCGATTTGGTTACTCGTGGGCGTGAAACGGACACCCGAACTGAAAGTTATGATCATTTTAGTATAATACCTTTTGTCACACGATCTTCGGTTGAGATTTGCAAGACTTCGGGCCGAGAAATTTGTTCGGGCCGAGGTCTGAGTTCGGGCCGAGGTCGGAGTTCGGGCCGAGGTCGGAGTTCGGGCCGAGGTCGAAGTTCGGGCCGAGGAGGGAGTTCGGGCCGAGGACTGAGTTCGGGCCGAACAGTTCACTGTTCTCGGGCCGAAGACGTTCTTGATGTTCTTGATAGTGACGAACAAACACAGCTGTATTTTCCACTAAATCGATCCTATCTTTCTCAATTCTTAACCAAATTGAGTTATTCAAATCCCAATATGCTCGAAAATGATTTTCGCACGAAATGAGTCAATAAACTCGATCAAAACACAACAAATCAGACGATAATTTCGATTTTACAGTGGAAAAAATGTGTTTTCATGGTTTTGGTTAAAATCACAAAATTAGGATCAATTGTTGATAGATTTAATCAAAACTTGATTCTAATATGCTTAGAATTACAAGAGGAATGTAATGAGCAAAGAATATAAACGATTTAATAAGTCAAATTCCGATTTTTTGATTCTTGAGTTCTTCTTTAAAAGCTTCAAAACTTGCTTAATCTTCACTGAAATGGATCGAATCAAAGGAGATTTACGCTCTGATACCAATTGTGAGTTCGGATTTCAGTGATTAAACAACAATAACAATGCAATTGGAAGATTATTGGAAGAACAAGAATATGAAGCTTTGCACCAAATGATTGTACGATTCAATTAGACGGCAACGGTTAAGTCAATATTAGGTTACATCTAGGTATTTATACCTAGGCCTAATATTGACTAATTACATGTTTAACCCCTAGACTATTTATTACATAAATTACCCCTAGACTATTGATTACAATAAAAGTGTCACATTACACCCCTTGACTATTGAATACACTAAAATGTGACCCAACAGAGTCGCGCCATACCGAAAAGACAGTAGTCTTAGTAGCAAATGGCGTGAAATAAACAACAAGGTTACAAAATTTAATGGTATATACAACAAACTTTCGTCGGAAAGAAGCAGCGGATTGGCCGAGTTTGATGTTTTGGAGGCCGCCAAGAAACAATACAAAGTTGAAAAAAAGGACAATAATTTTGAGCTAGATCGACATTGGTTGATTTTAAAAGAGGATCCAAAATGGATCGGCACAGTTACTAAAGATCAACAACAATCGAAGCGCTCAAGAAGTTCACAATCGGTTGATGTTTCTGATGGTCATTCTCGTGTCGACCTTAATGCAGGGGATGATGACTTTCCAGAAAAGTTATTCGACGACATTGATGAAACCCCAACTCCTCAACGACCAATTGGAAGAGACAAGTGTTGGATCCCAACAACACAACCGTGTTGCGTTATGGCCGAGTGACAAAGATATGATAAGTAAATAACAACAAGGTTTCAATGATTAAGAGTTTTATTAAAAACAGCTTAATACAATACAGAGTTTGCGGAAATAGATAGTACACACTACCTAAAACTCTATACTTGAGTTGACACTTTAGACCGCTCAAACTAGAAGAGATATACACTGAGGGTTATATCAGCTGATACTAACAGCTGATATTAATGCCTTAGTAATAACTATGGAGGAGTTAATACTTAGACAATAACTAACTCTCAGAGAATGTTCTTGTGCTTATGATTTCTAAGATGCTCTAAAGGGCTAAAGGTGTGTTGTAAATGCAAGCATTTACATCTGCATTTATAGCCAAAGATCCATGTTCCTTAGTCCACAAGTTTGACGACGTGTAAACATATTATTCATCGATGTAGACTTGCCATGGATCATTAAATGCGATTGCACAAGTTATCGTCCCGAGTGTACTTTGTGTCCACTTCTTCCGGTACCTTTTCTGACGCACAGTGAAAGGTGTACTACACAAGTACAGAAGTTGTTGACTTTCTCTTTACATGCTTGAGGGACAAACGATGAAGTTGTACTGACATTATCTTTTATTCCAAAATAGAAGATCTTCATCGTTTTCTTCTTCTTTGAGCGGGAAAGGGAAATGTTCAAGGTGTCAATGAACATTTCCTTTAAGTCTTCATTTGCAGCAGGTACTATCAGCTGATTCCATAATCAGCTGAATAGTCTTCTTCTTGTCTTTGTCCTTTGGCCATAGACTTCGAATGAACTCTCGTTAATAGCTGCTGATTTGACTTGTATCCTAAAGCTAAGTACGTACTCAGCTGAAGGTTTATTGTATATACTTGCTTCAGCTGAGATACTTACTTCAGCTGTTATTTATTCTTCTTGGCTGTCAAGCATCAAATCTTATTTACTTAGTCTTGGGACTTACAATCTCCCCCTATTTGATGCAATCAAATAGCCGTATAAGTGTAACCCTGTAATGATTCAGCTGAAAGGAGTCAGCTGAATACTTATGTACTTTGACCCTTAGGGTTCTTTTGTATATGTTTATCTTTTTACAATTTTTACAAGTATATTACAAAATTTTGATTTTCTATTGATAAGGAAATTAAAGTACAAGGAAAATAAAAAAAAAACTATAATGTCTTGGATATAGCCGATCCAAGGACATTGTGACACAGTGAGTTGAAAGCTGAGCTTATTAGTTTCTTCATTTCTCTTCCCTCTTCAGTAGAGGAACTCAGCACCCTGTGATAGAGCATCAGTTGATCCACATCACATAAGTTCAACTCATCTACCCGCTGGAAGCAAGGCAGCTTCTTTTTCTCCAGATAGCAAAAGCCATAAATTGGTTCTTTTACGATCAGCCCAGGGACAAAGTTAACTCCCTCGGGGATGGCTTTTGTGATATTGGGTTTTGGTCGTTTTGCAAATATGATGGACGACCCAATATCCAGTGATCTGGAGTCAGCAAGAGGCTCAAGGAGAACGGACTTACGTTTCTCCCCTCTCGTTGAGGAGCTTTCACCAGCAGTTTCTCTGACAATAGCAGCTTGAGATTCACACAATTCAGGAGGTATGCGATATACCAACTCAGGAGCTTGTTTCCTGATTTTATCGCATAGATTCTTGAAGGAGTAGATTGTGAATTTTATCTCGTCTACCAGATCTGTTATAAGCTGCGATGGTTTCGCATGTCTGGCAGCTGCTTCAGCCTCTTTCCATTCATCGTAGTTGAGAACGAGGCTGATCTTGTTCAGAGGGAACTTTTCATGGAGCACCGCACTCCCAGCCCTTATTATTACAATTTCATCAGGGCAGTTGGGATCGAATTTGGGGACTCTTACGCAGGTGATCTTTGCTTCCTGCCTACGCTGATCAAGAACCTTTTTGAACAACCTAATGTTCTCAGCTCTTTGTGCTTCAGCTTGTTGATACAGCTCTTCATGGGCTATCCTTTGAAGGGCTATTGCTGTATCAAGATCAGCAGTGGTTCCAACTTCATTTAAAATGAGGTTTTCAACCAAAGCATATGTAGGCTCCCCCTCAACAGGATGAGGAATCTCCTGTGAAATAGGCTGAGGGTTTTGGATTTGCGGGGCTTGGACTTTTGGGACCTCAACTGATACAAAAGAATCAACGATTTTAGTATAACCAGTTGAGGTTTTAGCTTCTTCTTCTACTGTTCCAGCAGAGGTGATAGGTGGATTTCTTGAGTTTTCACCTACTGGAACGTCTTCAGTATTGGCTCCAACAGCAGAGGTGATTATAAGTTGTGAACTTTCTTGTTCACCATGTAGTTCACCTGCTGAAGTGGCCACTTTCTCCCCCTCAGAGAGTGCCCGAAGAAGAGGGGTACTCTCTGGTGTTGAAGCAGGATGGACAATAGCAGCACCCTCATTAAGCTTGGCAAGAATGAGGTTGAGGGTGCCTTGGAGACCAGTGACTTGGGAAGTCAGCGAGCTGACTTCAGTCTCCATTTTGTCCAACCTGGTGGACACAGCAGCTGCTGACTCATCGATAGCCTTAGAGAGGTGGCTATGAGTGAGCGTCAGCAGGGACTCTTGCTTTGATTGGGCAAGAGCCAGGCTGTCCCGAACTTCGGAGAGAAGTTTGTCGCTTTCGACTCTGTCAGACTCGCGAAGGGAGTTCAGCTCTTGACGCACGTAGTCGTTGAGAGAGATGAACCCACTAGTGTTGAGGCGAATCTGATCAGATAGAAGAGCCAGCCGAGGAGTCTGAGTATGGACCTCAGCATGCAGAGAAGTTATGCTGGAAGAGAGGTTCTCAGCAGTTTTGGCAAACTTCTTTGGAACATCCCTGCGAAGGGAGTCCATCTGCTTCCTCAGCATGGCCATCCCAGGTCGAATCTGGGATGTAACAACACTAGACATCAGAGCAGCAACGGCTCTGATGGGAATGCTTCCTCCATCTTTGCTGGATTTAGCATGGGACACTTGGACGCTTTTGGGGTGGGGGTCCGGTATGTCTCCAGCTTGAGGGGTAACCTCAGCTGTGGAAGAAGGTGTTCCCGAGGTAGGAAGAAGAGTTCCTATGGGATCCTCAGAAACTATGGGGAGTGGGTTGGGTCCAACTGAAACTTCTGGGGTTAAAATAGAAGTGCCTACTTCAGTTGTCAAAACTGGTTGAAGCCCAGATTCTTGCATCTCTTCATCATCTGAAAAGATGTACTGCTGAATGGGGATATCAGCAGAATCAAACATCATATGAAATGTTGTTTGAGAATCTGGTGCTTCGGTCTCAACAGTCGGCGAAACTGTTATGGAGACTAGAGGAAGAGTTCCTCTGGGTGGTGGGTTAGCTTCCTCACAGCTCAATTGGCGAATACGTTCGTGATCACTGGCAGCTTGGGTGATTACCTCAGTGACAACTTGGTATAAAGTTGTCTCTTCATTGGTGGTGGTGGTGGCTTCCTCGATCACCAGCTGGTTTACGCTGGTAACATTGTGGGAAACAGAAAGAACAGCTTCAAGATTGACTTGGTTTCTAGTCAGTCTATCATCAGCTGACGACTCAGTAAGTGATGAAGAAGTTGGGGGTGGTGTGTGTGCAGCTGACACTCGGGTGGCTTGGGATGAGCCAAAAACTTCACCAGCAGTCTGTTGAGAGACTGAGGTTGCTTGTGGAGTTTGTTCCCTTGTTACAACGACAGATAATGAATCGGTCGAGGAGCTACGCAGAGGTGTGGAGCCGGCACTAACTCCTAAAGAACGAAATTGCCGTTTTGAAGTATGCTGACTTGTTGAGAAATCAGCAGAGTGGATGAAAGGAAAGGAAAAAAGAGAGACAGCCGGAAGTGTCTGGACAGGAACTCCAAGTATTGGTAGAATTCCTGGAAAAACACTGTAAGAGAGAAAATGAGAAGGACTGCATTCAGAAGCTGATACCGCCTCTGACTGTAATCCTTCCAATTGGGATCTCGAGTGAGAACCCAACGGATTCCGGCTGAATCCTGATGATGCTGCGATCGCCAGCTCAACATCATCATCAACATCATCATCTCCACGGGTAGCAGACCCTCATCTCCTCAGCTGAAGAGAAAAAGGGGCGCTGGTAGTGGGAGAAGATGATAAAGAGAATGAAGAGGAAGACTCAGTGCGGTGAGCATATCGCTTCACACGCTTCTTCCCACCACGTGGAATATCACCCGTTTCCACAATTTCCACGTTAATGGGCATTGAGATCCCAGTGGAAGTGGTGGTATTTCCATCAACAGTTTGTGTGCGATCAGTTGATGGAAATCTCTTCAGATGAGAAAAGGACTTACCTTCTTGGAGGGCAGATTTCTTCGATGTTGCGCCCTTCTTTCGATCCCTTCTGGATCTGACTCGATCATCTATGATCTTCAGCATGTACGAGGTGAGGGGAAATGCCTTCTCATCATCCTTCTTCTGGAAGATGAGGCTGGAAATGGAACGGACCATCACCGATTCCCCAGGGATGTCATCATAATCTATCTCCAGCTTTTTAAGCATCACATGTGCAACGCACAATGTGAAAAAGCGAAGATAGGGAATGTTATTTCCCTTTCTTTTCAGCTTCGTCTTGACCTCCTCGTACACCAGTTTCCCGAAGTCGATCCGCTGACCAGTGACTAGGGCTTCAGCAAAGACTTGCATGCTGGAGTTGCACTGGTTGAGAGACCCGGAATTGTCTCCGATACCCTGAATGATGTGGGTAAAGAAATAGGCCCAGGGTCTCATCAGCTGAGACTTCTTGAAGATCGGCACTTGATCTTTTTCATTTTCTAATCTGTATCCAGAGATACTGATTAGACTCGCTTTAGCTTCATCATTAGATTTAGTCTGCTGATATTCTTCACCAGGTTGCAGATAATCGAATCCGCAAGCAACTCGGAAATCATCCAGAGAAATGGTGATTTGATGAGTTCCGACTTGCGCAGTGATGTCGTCTCCAGGAGCGAAGGCGGTCATCCAGAAATCACGCAAGAGTTCAATGATACTCTTGGTGACTCTTGTAAAGGCACCACGGATGGGGCAGTGACGCACAAACGTCACAACCGGTCGATAGATATCGTCAAGATCATCCGGTGGAGAAAAGTTGCCTACTAGGTTTGAGTTCTGATTGAACCCAATAGCAGCCCTAGTAAGAGAAACCTTAGGGGCTTTCTTCGACATTTTGGGGAGAGAGGGAAGAAAGATAAAGGTTTAGAAATGGAGGATTTTTGAAGAAAGAATTGTGGGAGGGATGAAGGAAAATTGAGGAAGAGAGGTGGGTATTTATAGGGGTTTTATGGGTCGGTTTGGGTAAAGTTCGAGTTTAAACCGGGTCATAATTGGATAGTTACAAACCAACTATACACACGTTGGTTATCGTGCAAAGGTGGTTGGATGTGACAGTGTGGGAAATGGAGCCGTTTCTGTCAGGGTAGTGGAGCCGTTTCTGTGTCAGAGGTCTTGTCCCTCATAAATGCCAAATATTTCCACTCGAGTGGAAATATTTACCACTGAGAACGTGTGGACAGGGTAGGAAGATGCCTTTTTGGGAGAACCAAATGTTTTAACTTATAAAACTTGATAAGTTATTATTTAAGAGATTTTATTCAGCTGACTGATAGATTCAAAAGATTTTAGTCAGCTGAATGTACTAAGTGACAAGGTGAATCTTATCAGCTGCTGATAGTACTTCAGCAGTTCATTCAAGCATTCAACATACCTAGCTCGCTGATCAAAAAGTTGAATCGTTTTTCATCTAAAGGCTTAGTGAATAGATCAGCCAGCTGAAGGTTAGTTGAAATGAAGTGGAGTTCCACGTCACCTTGTTCAATGTGATCTCTAATGAAATGATACCTTATGTCGATATGTTTGGTTCTGGAATGAAGAACTGGATTGTTGCTGATTGCAATAACACTCGTGTTATCACAATAGATGGGAACTTTGCATAAGTTCGTATCGAAATCAACAAGCTGATTCTTCATCCAAAGGACTTGAGCACAGCAGCTTCCAGCAGCAACATATTCTGCTTCAGCTGTGGAGGTAGAAACAGTGCTTTGTTTCTTGCTTGTCCAGCTGACTAGCTTTCCACCAAGCAGCTGACATCCTCCAGTGGTGCTCTTTCTATCCATTTTGCAACCTGCAAAGTCTGAATCTGAATAGCCAATTATGTCAAACCCGGAGTCTTTGGCATACCAAAGACCTAGGTTTGGAGTACCCTTAAGGTACCTCAAGATTCATTTTGCGGCTATTAAGTGAGATTCTATAGGATCAGCTTGATACCTAGCACACATGCAAGTAGCAAACATAATGTCTGGTCTGCTGGCGGTGAGATAGAGTAATGATCCAATGATTCCTCTATAGAATGTGACATCAACTGACTTACCAGTTATGTCAGCATCTAAATTGTTTGGAGGAGCCATTGGTGTTTTCATGGATGATGATGAATTCATATCAAATTTCGTTAATAGATCTTTGATATATTTTTCTTGATTTATAAAAATTCTATTTTTAGATTGATTAACTTGTAAGCCAAGAAAATATGTCAATTCACCCATCATGCTCATCTCATACTTTGTAGACATAAGTTTAGAAAAATGTCTACAAAGTTTTTCATCAGTAGCACCAAAGATTATGTCGTCCACATAAATTTGAACAAGAATGATATCACCTTTGATTTTGCGAATGAATAAGGTTTTATCAATCTTTCCCCTGGTGAAATCATTTGCTATGAGGAACGTGGAGAGTGTATCATACCATGCACGAGGAGCTTGTTTCAACCCATACATCGCTTTATCCAATTTAAACACATAATCTAAATACTTAGGATTTTCAAACCCTGGTGGTTGTTTAACATACACTTCCTCTTGCAACTTTCCTTTTAAGAAGGCACTCTTCACGTCAATCTGAAAAACTGTGAAGTCTTTGTAAGCAGCATAGGCTAGAAATATTCTAATAGCCTCAAGCCTAGCCACCGGAGCAAATGTTTCATCGAAATTGATTCCTTCCTCTTGTCTGTATCCTTGTGCAACAAGTCTAGCCTTGTTGCGACTAACTACACCTTCTTCATCCATTTTATTCCTAAATACCCATTTAGTACCAATTATGGTCTTTCCATCTGGTGGAGGCACTAGCTGCCATACTTTTTTGACCTCGAATTGGTTAAGTTCTTCCTGCATCGCCTGAATCCAGCTTGAGTCTTCTAAAGCAGCTTTAATATTTTTCGGTTCTTCAGTTGCTAGAAAGCAAGACCATAGGCACAGATTGCATGATGCTTTACTTCTAGTGACTACTCCCTGTTGTGGATCTCCAATGATTAACTCAATTGGATGTTCTGAGGTCCACTTAGATTGAGGAGCAGCAGTAGAAGAGGAAGATTCAGCAGAATTAGATCCTTGTTGAGCGGCTGACTGCTCAGCAGGATGAATTACTTCATTTTGAACTGATCTTCTTGAAGTATGAAGAGGTGGCTTAGAAGTAGCCTTGGATGATGCTCTAACTGTTGGAGTCTCTTGTCGAACAGCTGCAATGTCCACTTGTGGATCTCCAATGATTAACTCAATTGGATGTTCTGAGGTCCACTTAGATTGAGGAGCAGCAGTAGAAGAGGAAGATTCAGCAGAATTAGATCCTTGTTGAGCGGCTGACTGCTCAGAAGGATGAATTACTTCATTTTGAACTGATCTTCTTGAAGTATGAAGAGGTGGCTTAGAAGTAGCCTTGGATGATGCTCTAACTGTTGGAATCTCTTGTCGAACAACTGCAATGTCCACAAGATATGTAGGAGCATCATGGAATGTCTCATCTGATTCATTTACGGGAACATCAAAGAGATTTAAAGCATCGGAGAATGCTTCAGTTGTACCATCAGGAGATGATTCAGCTGATCTCTGAAAGCATCAGACGTGTCAGTAGAGGAAGGGTTCAAAGCTTTTGAGTGTTCTTCAAAAGTAACATTTATGGACTCTTCCAATGTTTGTCTTCTTTTGTTGAAAACTCTATATGTTTTGGATAGAGTGGAGTATCACAGGAAAATGGCTTCATCAGCTTTAGAGTCAAATTTACTCAGCTGATCTCTTGTGTTTAACACAAAACACACACAGCCAAACACGTGAAAGAAACCGATGAAAGGTTTCCTTTGACGAAAAATCTCATAAGAAGTCTTTTTGTGTCTTTTCACATAGAGAGACCTATTCTGAGTAAAACAAGCTGTGTTAACAGCCTCTGCCCAAAATTGCTTAGGCATGTTTGACTCAGCAAGCATTGTTCTTGCAGCTTCTATAAGGGTTCTGTTCCTTCTTTCAGCAACACCATTCTGTTGAGGTGTTCTAGCAGCTGAGAAGCTTTGGGAGATCCCAACATCTGAACAGAAATCTTCCAAAGTCTTGTTTCTGAATTCAGTACCGTTGTCTGATCTCAGCATCTTGACTCTAGACCCATTTAGAAGTTCCATCCTTTTGATGAACTTGATAATTTCATCAGCTGCATCACTCTTGTGGCGTAAAAATATAGCCCAAGTATATCATGAGTATTCGTCAACGATAACAAGTGTATACTTCTTTCCACCTAGACTTTCAGTGCTCATGGGACCAAAGAGATCCATATGGAGCATGTGAAGGCAGCTGTCAATGGAAAAACATTGCTTTGATTTGAAGGAGCTTTTGTGATGTTTACCTTGTTCACATACAGAACAAAGCTTATCCTTTTCATATTTGATTTGTGGCAGACCATTCACCAGCTGACCTCGCGCCAGCTTCGATATATTTTTGAAGTTCAGGTGAGATAGCCTTTTGTGCCACAGCCAATTCAGCTCTTCAGTAGATTGAGAGAATAGACAGACTTCTTGATTTTGAGGATTCATGTCAAGTGTATAGACATTCTTGGTTCTGGGAGCAACTAATACTACCTTTCCATTCTTATCGGTCACCGTTCCTCTATATTCGTTAAAGTTCACTGAGAACTTTGCATCACAAAGTTGACTAATGCTGATAAGATTGTGTTTCAGCCCATTTACATAACCAACTCTTGTGATTTTTATGGACCCATTAGAAATGGTTCCATAACCTTCAGTTGACCCTCTACCATTATCACCAAAAACTACTGAGGGGCCATCACAAACTTCAAACTCTTCCAGCAGGGATTTGTAACCAGTCATGTGTCTAGAGCAACCACTCAGTCATGTGTCTAGAGCAACCACTGTCTAGGTATCAGACATGTTTGCTTTCATCACCCTGCACATAAGATAAAGAAGTTAGTTCTTTTTGGGAACCCACACTTCGGTGGGTCCTTGTGACTTCCCGCTGGGACTCACAGACGTTGGCTTTTCAGTAGGCTCACATACTGAAGTTGGGGAAGGTCTCAAGCATGTGCTGTCACACTCGCTTGCCATGTGCCCACGATCTCCACACTTATAGCATTTTTTGTTTCTTTGCAGTGGAGTAGAGGGCGAGGCAGTAGGATTGGGAACTGGACCCAAATTACCTTTCATTTTCTGATTATCAGAGATAGTCAGAGTTTGAACGAGTGATGTCAGCTTGCTGACCTTTCCTTTCAGCCGTCTGACAGACACGACTGAAGAAGGACTTGGAGTGTTCTTAGACACACTCTTACCTTTGTTCTTTGCAGCTCGAGTACGAACTCCAACTGGCTCACCCTTGGAGGATGTAAGAACAGTTTTCTTTCCTGCTGTTCTTCTAGTCTTCTGCTGATATTAACCAGAAGATGCAGCAGGTGTTGAACCCGAGACAGATTTTCTAGGTTCAACAATAACTACAGTAGGTGTCCTAACTACCATGGCAGAGGAGTCAGTAGATGACTCTTCACCGGTAGCCACAGAAGGATCTTCTGAGGACATCTCAGTAGCATAGGTTTTGGTAGACCTAACAAAGGAACCAAAAACCAACTCTTCAGCTGGCACAGAAGCATCAGCTGACGAGTGGTACAGATCATCTGTACTGCTGTCAGGTACAGCGGCTGCAGCAAGGAAAACTCCTCCTAGTACAGCTTGTACTTGACTAGGGATTTGTGAGTTAACACATTCACTCACACGTTTGGATGAACGAGACCATGATTCACAAGTCTTTTTAATTGCTTCAAGTTCTTTAACTTTTTCACTTAGATCATGTTGAAGAACTGAGTTAATAAATTTTGTTTCAGAAAGATCTTCTTTTAAAGTTTTGTGGTCAATTAAACGTTCTTTTAAGAATGCATTTTCACGTAGAATAGCATTATGTTTATCCAAACATTCACCTTTCAGCTGATCAATGAAGTGCAAGTCACAAATAATAGAGTCAACAATTTCTTTAGCTTTAGTAGCCTCAGCGGAGATTAGAGAGGTTACCTTTTTGTGAACAATGTTGACCTATTTATAGGTACTAGCATCATCAGCTGTAATGCATTCATCGTCATCAGCACGAGCCATCAAACACATTGTGGCCATTTGTTCATCGTCGTCAGATGAGCTGTCACCTGAGTCAGCCCAATCATGAGTCTCAGCTACTAGACCCTTGTCAGCAGACTTGCTTTCAAGTGCCTTCTTTTCTTCTAGAATCTTTTTGGTGAAGGCTTGTAACTTTTTGTATTTTTCTTCAATGGACTCACCAGTTGAAGATGATGAACTAGCTTTCTTCTGCTTGCAGTCGTTAGCATAGTGTCCCTTCTTGTTGCAGTTGTAGCAAGTTATCTCAGAGATGTCAGGTGTACTTCTAGAGGGTCTGGAAGAAATAGCTGAAGAGATAGATCTGCTACTCAAGCCTCTAGCTGAGGAGTCAGACTTGTTTTTGAAGAATTTTCTATTTTTAACAAGTAAGGCCAACTCAGATATAAGGGCATCGTTGTCTTCATCTTCATCGACTTCTTCAATGCTGACTTCCGGCATGTTCAACAAACCAACAGCTGAAGTGTTGTCAGCCTAATCATCTGATGGTGGATATTCGATTCTGCTAGGCTTGTTTAAGGAGACAAGAGCAGTCGAAGATCCATCGGAACTCACTTTAGAGTCCTTTGGAGGTTGAAATTTGTTGAGTACGGTTCTCTCATGGCTTAAGAACATACCATAGAGAGATGAAAGAGTATAATCTTTCAGAGTAGGAGATGTACTCATGCAAGTTATGATGGTAGCCCATTTAGAGGGTAAGGCTGCCATAAACTTACACATTTTGGACATATCGTCCTTATCAACCCCATGAGACTTCAGCTCGTTTAACAGAATGTTATAACGATTGAAAGTTTGAGCTATAGTCTCACTTGGCTTGGCTTTAAACAGTTCATAATCATGTATGAGCATGTTTTTGTTATGTTCACCCACAACAAATGTGCCTTCATAAACTTCAGCCAGCCTTTCCCACATCTCTTTAACTGAGTCACAAAACTGAATATTGTGATACAGTTCATCACTAACTGCTTGAAAAAGCATATCTCTACCCTTGTTCTCAAGATGAACAAGACGTTTTTCAGCGTCTGTCCACTGAGCCTCAGACTTCACAACATAGTGTTCTGGTGTTTCAGAAGAACCGGGAATGAGGGTTTTGGGAACATATTTTCCTATCGTGATATTATCTTGAAGTTTTGGGTGGTAGGTAACCATGTGGGACAACATACGGGTTTTCCACATGGGGTAGTTGGTTTGAGTGAGTTTGGGAGGTTTTCCAGATGATGGAAGATCTGATGATGTAGGTTCAGCCATAACAGATGCTCAAAATTGATGGAAAACAATTTTGACACCCGCTCTGATACCGGTTGTTGGATCCCAACAACACAATCGTGTTGCGTTATGGCCGAGTGACAAAGATATGATAAGTAAATAACAACAAGGTTTCAATGATTAAGAGTTTTATTAAAAACAGCTTAATACAATACATAGTTTGCGGAAATAGATAGTACACACTACCTAAAACTCTATACTTGAGTTGACACTTTAGACCGCTCAAACTAGAAGAGATATACACTGAGAGTTATATCAGCTGATACTAACAGCTGATATTAATGCCTTAGTACTAACTATGGAGGAGTTAATACTTAGACAATAACTAACTCTCAGAGAATGTTCTTGTGCTTATGATTTCTAAGATGCTCTAAAGGGATAAAGGTGTGTTGTAAATGCAAGCATTTACATCTGCATTTATAGCCAAAGATCCATGTTCCTTAGTCCACAAGTTTGACGACGTGTAAACATATTATTCGTCGATGTAGACTTGCCATGGATCATTAAATGCGATTGCACAAGTTATCGTCCCGAGTGTACTTTGTGTCCACTTCTTCCGGTACCTTTTCTGACGCACAGTGAAAGGTGTACTACACAAGTACAGAAGTTGTTGACTTTCTCTTTACATGCTTGAGGGACAAACGATGAAGTTGTACTGACATTATCTTCTATTCCAAAATAGAAGATCTTCATCGTTTTCTTCTTCTTTGAGCGGGAAAGGGAAATGTTCAAGGTGTCAATGAACATTTCCTTTAAGTCTTCATTTGCAGCAGGTACTATCAGCTGATTCCACAATCAGCTGAATAGTCTTCTTCTTGTCTTTGTCCTTTGGCCATAGACTTCGAATGAACTCTCGTTAATAGCTGCTGATTTGACTTGTATCCTAAAGCTAAGTACGTACTCAGCTGAAGGTTTATTGTATATACTTGCTTCAGCTGAGATACTTACTTCAGCTGTTATTTATTCTTCTTGGCTGTCGAGCATCAAATCTTATTTACTTAGTCTTGGGACTAACAACAAGGCTAAACGAGCGGGTAGGCATGCGACGGAAAAGGAAGCGAAGAGCAAGCATATGGAAGATGCTCTAAGAGGATCGGGTACATAGCTTGAGTCAAATCGCCACCTCAGCGTCATATTAATGTCACCTCAACATTCTCTCTTTCACATTTACACCATCAAATACCCGTTAACTTATAACTAGACCTAGCAATGGAGCGGGTTTGGAGGGGATCGGCATTGATCCAAACCCTTTTGACAAATTTTAAAAAATAATCCAAACCCGCTTCGTGACCCGCATGGTTTTGACAAATCAAACTAATACCCTTATCCACCGAATAAGTGGATATCCGACCCATTTACCCGACTCATTAGAATAATAAAATTACATAACTATTATGCACTCGATAAAGTATTATCCAATAAATATAACTTGAATACTTAATATTAAAGTATTATTTAAATAAACCAAATATTTACTATATACGGTCGAACCTCGCCTTTCTTCCTTCCTCTCCCGTTGGTCGAACGTCTTCAAACCTTCGCTCCAAATTGATTTTAAAAATATATTTTTTAAATAAAATAAATATCTAATATAAAAAAGATGCATAAGAAAAAAAACTTATAAGTCATAATCCCTATTTGTTTTTAGGTGGGTCAATTAAATAAACCATAAATATGAAAAATATAAATTTATTTGTTAATTAAATGCGGGGGAATCATTAACGGATCGGATCGCTATTGATCCATACCTGATCCTTTTAGCAAAAGGGTTAACGGATACAAATCGTTAACAAGTAAACGAATCACAAACTATAATCCAAACTTATATACTTCGTGCGAATTTGGATCAGATTAATGCCAAAACCCACTTGATTACCCGGTCTACTAATAACTAAATCAAAAATATCTTCTTTGGAAACCAGTAAACCCTTGACCTTTTGCTCACTCACCGCCATGTACCATGGCTCTAAAGGGCATTGATGTAATTTCAGAAGATCTTCGTCTCCACTCTTACATCAATCACGTTCTAAACGAACATATAAAAGTGTAAGCCGGCCAGCTAATCTTATTAAATTTTATTTCTCTCTCTTTTTATTTCCGGATATTACCCAAAATTTACACCTCATTTCCATCTAACTGGACACAAATCATAATTCGTTCATTCATTCATCTCTCTAATTTCAAAATTCAATCGCAGTTTCTTCAATCCATGGATTGAACCTCAACTACATTAAACACAACATCATCTCTTCACAAATTTCAGTTTCAGGTAACTTTAGTGTTCATTACAATTTTTTTGTTCTTACTGATTTGTTTGAGCTCATTTGTTTGTTAAATTTAATAGATATGTTCATATTTCATGCGTTTAAGCTTCAAGCTTTTTGTTCAGTTCAAATCTGTTTAGAAACAGCCGAGATTTTAAATTTGAAACTGGAAACCCTAGCTTGTTTTGTTTATTACTGCTAATAGCTATAGATCGTATTGCTCTTTTTGTTAATATTATGTATGTATTGTACACGTTTTCTGCTAATTTGACATGTATGAGTTTGAATTAGTTCATAATTCAGCTTTTCGGAAATTGCGTATTTGATTATGTTTCCTCTATAATTGAACGATTTTCGATTTTGAATGTATTTGAAGACAGAATTGATCGTGTTTCCGTCATTTTTGTCTAATTTCAGGTTTCAAACTTGTGGAATTACATTGATAAGCCCTAATAAGCATCACCGATTGGATTTCCTCACTTGTTTTCTGCTATTCGGTTGTGTGATTCATATAATTTTAGCAGCTGATTATGTTCCAGCTGATAAAATATTACTAAATTGTGGTGCAAATGGTGAATTAACTGATGATGATGGTAGACAATGGACCTCAGATGTAGGGTCAAAATTCAAATTAGCAGGTTTCAATAAGTTCAGATGCTGCTATACAAAAACCTTCTGTTCCAGCAGTTCCATACATGACTTCACGTATTTTCAGATCTGAATTCACATACAGTTTTCCAGTAGCTTCCGGAAGGAAATTCGTTCGCCTTTACTTCTATCCAGCATCATATGCAAACCTCAACGCATCAAAAGGTGTTTTCTCAGTCGTTTCGGGACCGTACACACTTTTAAAAAACTTCAGTGCATTCGAAACCACCAACAATCTCAACTTCGATTTCATCTCAAAGGAATATTCCATCAATGTCGATTCGGGAAATTTGAATTTAACATTCACACCTGCTTCAGGAACACCGGATTCATACGCGTTTGTAAACGGTATCGAAATCGTTTCACATCCCGATATTTATTCTTCTGCGGGAAATACTATGATTGTTGGTACCAGTACAGCTTTCGATATCAACAATGATACAGTTCTCGAAAACGTGTATCGGTTAAATGTTGGCGGGCAGGCGATTTCGCCAGCTGGTGATACCGGCCTTTTTAGATCATGGGGTGGTGACACACCTTACATATATAGTGCTGCTGTTGGTGTTCCTGTAGCTACTGACCCAAACATCACGATCAATTACCCTTCGGGTATGCCCGATTACATTGCACCTGTTGACGTGTACAAAACCGCACGGTCAATGGGTCCCACAGCGGCGGTCAACTTAGGTTACAATCTAAGTTGGTATTTCGATGTAGATACGGGGTTTTCGTATCTAGTTAGACTCCATTTCTGTGAAGTTGCACCCGATATCAGTCGTGTTAACCAAGATGCGGATGTGATTATTTGGGCCACAAGAAAAGACACTCCCGTGTATAAAGATTATGTCGTCTTTTTCGCTCTCGGTGCTCCAAGACAAGATCTATGGCTCGCGTTGCATCCTAACACCTTGTTAAAACCGCAATATGAAGATGCGATTTTAAACGGTGTAGAGATATTTAAAATAAACGCGAGTGACGGTAATCTAGCGGGATCACTCCCCGCACCAGCTCCGGTACAACCGATTATCGATCCCGATAGGGCATTATCATCAACGAAGTCGAGTAAATCAAGCAAAAGTGGTGTAATCGGTGGTGTCATTGGTGGCGGCATAGCGGTGGTTCTTGTTATTGGTCTTTTTGTTTGGTTTTTGACCCGTAAAAACAAGACCCGAAAGGACCCGAACTCGAGTGACGGTCCATCGGGTTGGCTCCCGCTTTCGTTCTATGGTAACTCACATTCATCGGGCTCAACCGCCAAAACAACCACCGGAAGCTACACTTCATCTCTACCATCGAATCTATGCCGCCACTTTTCGTTTTCCGAGATCAAAGCCGCCACTAAAAACTTCGACGAAACCCTACTTTTAGGTGTCGGTGGGTTCGGGAAAGTTTACAAAGGTGAAATAGATGGTGGGACCACTAAAGTAGCTATAAAACGGGGCAACCCGTTATCCGATCAAGGTGTAAACGAGTTCCAAACCAAAATCGAAATGCTTTCAAAACTTCGCCACCGTCATCTCGTTTCATTAATCGGTTATTGTGAAGATAATAACGAAATGATCTTAGTATATGATCACATGGCACACGGGACGCTTCGCGAACATCTTTACAAAACACAAAACCAACCGTTACCATGGAAACAACGTCTCGAGATTTGCATAGGTGCGGCCCGTGGTCTACATTACCTTCACACGGGCGCCAAGCACACGATCATCCACCGCGATGTGAAAACCACCAATATTTTACTAGACGAGAAATGGGTCGCGAAAGTGTCGGATTTCGGGTTGTCAAAAACCGGGCCCGCTTTGGATCATACTCACGTGAGCACGGTGGTCAAAGGTAGTTTCGGGTATTTAGATCCGGAATAATTTAGACGACAACAATTAACCGATAAATCGGACGTTTATTCGTTTGGTGTCGTTCTTTTCGAGATTTTATGTTCGCGGCCCGCTTTAATCCCGACACTTTCAAAGGAGCAAGTGAGTTTAGCCGAATGGGCTCAACATTGTCACAAAAAGGGTATCCTTGACCAAATCATTGACCCGAATCTAAAGGGAAAAATCTCGCCGGAATGTTTCAAAAAAGTGGCGGAGACCGCCGTTAAGTGTGTGGCGGATCAAGGTATCGAGCGCCCATCAATGGGGGTTGTTTTATGGAACCTTGAATTTGCTTTACAGCTTCAAGAGAGTGCAGAGGATAGTGGCGGCAAAGGGGCGGCAATGGACTTAGAAGCGGGTGGTGGTTATGAAGATTTGCCGGTAAAGGGGAAGGCGGCAGATGGCGGTGGTTATGATGGTGATGTGACGGATTCTAGAAGCACGGGGATGTCGATGAGTATTGGTGGGAGGAGTTTAGCTAGTGAGGGTTCTGACGGGTTAACACCGAGTGCGGTTTTCTCACAAATTATGAACCCGAAAGGGCGCTGAAGTGGCGGTTGAATTTGTGTATGTTATTCTTTTTTATACACAAGTTGACCTCTCTTTTTAAATTTCTTTTACTGTCTCATTATATAATTTATTATAAGCTGTATGTACAAGTCTAAGAAACCTCTGAATAACTGGTTAGTTTTGGTCGTCTTGGTGGCAATTATTTGGTATATATATTTGGACGAGCTTGCAATCTTGGTGTCTATCAATCAGTCGGTTTTTATTTGATTCATCTCGCATTTGTTCATATTATAGTGGATTTTTAAAATATGTTTTGTAATAACATAATCAGATTATAAGTGAAAATGTGTCAGTAATCGAAGGAAATGATCCAAACATAGACGCAAAAAAAAAAGACAAGATATAGAAAAATGATTCCATTTACCTCACTAAACAGCATATTATGATCACGTTGTCTAACTTTCATAGGATTCAAATGAGAAACAAAGTTAATGATTTGAAAATAAGCTTTGGTCACCACTACTTTAAATTGATCGTGATTTATCATATGTTTGACCTGAAGAGAAAAACTTGATGTGACATTAATGTGTAATGGTGGGTGTTTCAAAATAAGTGATATACTTTGAAAATTTTCCTTATTTAGCAAAAAAAAAAAGTAGGAACCACATCCACTAACTTTCTCATTTAATAAAGTGAAATAACTCATTTACTATTACTTTAACTTTTAAGCATCATTAACTTCATTTTAATCTAAATATGTGGGACTCATCTCCTACTAACTATCCAATTTAATTTAATTAATCATAATTATTATATTTTGCCTCAAAATACTTGCAAGTAGCTTAATTTGAAAGGGAAGAAGTACAATGTATAAATAAATATGCACGTACTAAAATGGCCGTAGACTGAGGTGGAGATTGACAAAAGTAGGGTCCTCAAGTTCATGGTCGTCCATACAGCTCTTTAATTATTTGTATTAGGTTAATTAATCTTTTATAAATCTGTTGGTCTAATTAGCTTGCCACTAGGGGTATGATGAGATAAAATGTTTCGCGTACAACTTTGGTCCTAAATAAGGAATGTGTTTTTACGGTGATATCATTTACTAAAGAGAGTTGATTCATATAGAGCACTTTTAATCTATATAATTGTGTCATTCGAAACCCTGGAGCTGTCCCTACAGCCGACACACCTTCAAGGTTTCATTCTAATGCTTATGTGATATGCTTTAATGGGTTTTGATTCTTATCTTTACATAATTTAATATTTGTATTGTTATTAATTTGATAAGCTACTCCTATTAATTAATGTATTGTGGCACATGGATCAAAGGAGCCTGTCATGTTACGTAATCCTTTTTTTTTTACGAATGTAGTTTCTTTTACATGAATTTTTCCTGTTAGTTCATTGTTATACTGTTTTGATGTTAGCTTTAATTCTTGAGTTTTTTTTCCTTCAATTTATTTGTTTCAATTAGATATTGTTTTACAGTGAGTTTTTCTTAAGAAATTGGAACGAGTTCAAACAGATGGCATCAATAGAGTCAGATAGTTCTACACAACAAAGTGAAGAAATTTATTTAAATAACTCAAAATTTGATTCATGCGATGAATTAATAAAGAGTGCTCGAGAATTTTATTATTTTAAGGGATACGGGATATCTATTGTTGGTTCAAGAAAAGACAAGTATAAGATTTTGAAATGGGAAAGGGGTACTTCATATCGAGATATAAGAGGTATTTCAAGTAATCGGAAGAAAGAGACCGCAACTCATTTGACCGAACTATGGACATCTCGGGGCATCCATCATTTCGTCAATTAGCGGAGGAGATCATAAAAGTTGTTATAGAAGTGACAAAGGCTGGAATACCCCCTAGACAAATTCTATCATCCATGCGTCAACAGACCCCAAATCTACCAGCAATCTCTATAACTATATACAACTTGAAGAAAAAAATTCGTAAGGATAATTTAGGGAATCGGTCCATGATCACTGCATTATTTGAGGAGCTTGAAAAAAGTGGTTTTACCTATGATATTTCACATAACTAGGAGGGGCGTATATCACGTTTGTTTGTTGCACGCCCTTTGTCAATTAAATTGGCCAAAGTTTTCTTTAATATATTTGTGATGGATTGCACCTACAAAACCAATAAATATAAAATGTCACTCCTTGATATTATCAGAGTTTCATGTTTCAATACATCTTTTTATGCTGAGTTTGTTTTCTTGGAAAAAGAGGATGAAGAAAACTATATTTGGGCATTAAGTGCATTTAAAAATATTATTGGACAAGGCAATCAACCGTGTGTGATTATGACAATGACAGATAGGGAATTGGCGTTAATGAACGGCGTAAAAGATGTATTTCCTACTACAACAAATCTTTTGTGTGTTTGGCATATTGAAAAGAACGTGTTGGCAAATTGAAAGAAGTATTTTGGACGTGCCGAGGAGTTTGATATTTTTATGTCCGATTGGAATAACGTTGTATACTCAACAACAAAAGTTATCTTCGAGGAAAATTGGGGTCAGTTTGAGTTGTTTTATAAAGAGAAGAAAGATGTGCTTGAGTACATAAAGAAGATATGGTTGCCATGGAAAGAAAAATTCGTTAGTGCTTGGACCGACAATTCTACGACACGAGAGCCTTCAGGATTTGAGTTGGTCGAATCATCACAAAGGCATAATTCTTCAAGTTCTAACTCCGTGCTCCAAAGAAACAATGAGGTTGTGGAAGAAAACAACTTAATTGATTTAAACATATGTCCATCAGATGGTTTCTATTCTAGGTTTTAATTTTCTGAAAAATTTACAAGGTTGAGTTTATGTTTTTGTCTAGGCCAAAATGCATTTTAGTACCCTGAACTTGGCAAACTAGGTCTTCTACTACACTGAACTATTAAAGGTGCAGCATGGTACCCTGAACTTGACAAAATGGTTGATTTAGTACCCTAACTCACTAATTTGACCTTGTTTTATCACGAGATTTGCTTCTAATATCAATATATTGAGATGAACGTATATTTTTTAGTCCGTCAAAAGCCCCAATGAAAGTTAATCAAGCGAAAAAACAAGGCCAGATTAGTGAGTTAGGGTACTAAATCGACAATTTTTCCAAGTTCATGGTACTATACTGCACATTTAATAGTTCAGGGTAATAAAGGACCCAGTTAGCCAAGTTCAGGGTACTAAAATGCATTTTGGCCGTATTTTTTGAGAACCGACATTTCCGGGTACTAAAATGTCGGTTCTCAAAAAATCGCACGGTAGTAGAGTTTATGTTTATGATTCCCCAACAGTTACGATGTTTGTTTGCAACGTTTCTAGAGGAATATAGTTTATTCCTATTTGATTTCTATTTTGTTTGCATATGTTATATGGTTTAAATTAAAAAAAAAAACTTAGAAATGAATATTACGTTAAAAGGTTAAAGAGTAAATGGCAAACAATAAATATTTGAGTGCTCTGTAGTTTGTACGAATATTAATTGGGAAAACAATAGGTGAAGAAAAATTATAAGACATAGTCTGTACGAATTTTAATTGGGAAAAATATAAGTGAAGAAAATTTATAAGAAAGAGCAATTGGTGAGAAAATTTAGTATGAGGGGTAAAATGAAAAAAATTGATAAAAGGAAAGAAAAGGTATAATTATCTTTTAATATAAATTGCTCTGTATAGATAAAAAGTGTTATGTACGAATCAGCTCCCTTTACTAAAGGGTCTTTGGCCTAGCGGTATGATGTTTTCCTTGACATAGGTGGAAATTAGGTGTGTAGATTAGGATTTGCCGTTCAAAAAAAAAAAAAGTTGAGTCGTATTTAAGGAAGTCCTTGGTTTTTATAAAGTTTCAAGGGACAAATCTTAGTCATTAGATCAAAAGATCCCTTAACCACCACCATCAACAAATCACATGTGATTCAATATACAATCACCAACAGCATCAAATCACATGTGATTCAATATACAACAACCACCGCCGGCTAGGGCTGTGCATTTGAACCAAGACCGACCGGAACCAGAAGAAACGAACCGGCGCCGAAACGTAGCTTCCAGTCCGGCCCTCGGTCCGTATTTTTTGAGAACCGACATTTCCGGTCCGGTTTCAAACCGGAAATAACCGGAAATACCCGTTAAATTTAATTCCTGCAATTTTTTTTCTGTCCAGCACTCCAGTCAAGCCCATCTAATAAGCCCATTCAACAGCTTTAGCCCAACATCCTATTAAAAAAACCATGCGACGACTACACGTCTACACCACACGGTCCACACGTATGAGTTCGACACTACGACCGTCTATTTCTTTCTTCAATTCGTATCTGCTCTTCAAATTATTCACCCGTCTTCATCGTTGCAGCACAAAACAGTGCATGAAACAGCCTAAAACAGTGCAGGACAACAACCCAAAATAGTGCAGGAAACACCCCAAAACAGTGCAGGAAAACAACCTAAAACAGTACAGGAAAGAGCCCAAAATAGTGCAGGAAATATGGCCAAAACTGTACAAAAAACTACCCAAAACAGTGCAGGAAATATGCCCTAATATAGTGTAGAAAACAGCCGGTTCTAACCGGTCCAAACCGGTTCAAAGCCGAATGGAACCAGAAGATAACCGAAACCGACCGTCCACCACCAGTCCGGTTCTCGGTCCCTCGCATCCACTTTTTCCGGTCCTCGGTCCGGTTCGGTTTTTTGCTTCGGCACAGGCCTACCGCCGGCCACTGTCGTCGCCGTCCGCCGCAATCACATGTGATGCCATTGAAAGTATCCGAAAGTGGTGAGGGGTCACTGGTGATGGAAACGGTGGCCGAAAGAGGTTGGTGGTGGTGCTGGTCGGCGGTGTTGAATCACATGTGATTTAATACACATGGGACGGTGGCGGTGTTGATGTGTTAAATCACATGCGTTTTTGGTGGTGATGGTGATGGTGATTTGGGGATTGATTAATTTAAAGGCTGAGATTTGTCCATCAAGACTTTACAAAAATAATGGAGCTTCTTGAACATAACATAATAATTTGTAAGAGATAACACATTTATTTTCCAAAAAATAATAATTATATGTCTACTTAAATATTCTTAAGTGTCATTATAAAATATTAACTAATAGTTTAGTTTGCAAGGAAAGTTTTCTTTAACCTTATTTTATGAAGAAAAAAAATAGAAGATGGTGATTATTAAATTTCTAATCTATTTATTATAATAAGAGAAGTTTGAAAGATATGGCACATTCTTAAACTACCAATTTGCCACATGTCATCACCTAAAACATCCACTAAAAGTTTTCCCGCTCATTTGTTTAACATTAATTCTATAATATTAATTACATGTTTTTAAATATAAGTTTTTAAATTAATAAACTTGTTTTTAAATTTGAACTAAATTGTTATTTGCCTTAATTAAAATAAATATTTCGGAATTAATACCAAAAATATGTTGTTTCTTAATTTAAGATTTTATTTTAGTATTGAGGTTTTATATTCCTTAATTATCATCTATATTTCGGAAAGTTTTATGCATATCCTTAATTAATATTAGTATTAGTATTGATTCACCTTATTTAGTAATGAGCCTATTTAAACCCTTTAGTCTTCTACGGTTTAATCATACAATCTTTAAAAGCCGACACCCGAATTGAAGAACACTTCTCTAAAATTTCAGTACATCCAACCAGGTATAAATTATAATTATGTATCATTGATGTATAATTATAAATTATAATTATGATTTTTTGGATTAGTGCATAAAAATATGAGTTTATTGTTAGTCCTAACATGATTCACATAATTATGTATAAATACTCAACAACTATGAACAATTTTTATTTAATTTATGTTTTAATTTTCACCTTTGAATCATATGTTTTTAATCTATTATATAATAAAAGAAGGTTTAGAAGGCCACATGACACCTTTTTAAACTACCAATTTGCCACATGTTATCACTTAAAGTATCCTCCAAAAGTTTTCCCGTCCATTTGTTTAACATTAATTCTATAATACTAGCAAGGTACCCGCGAAATGCGGCGGCGAGTACCACGTAACATTTTATTCTAGCGGATCAAACTTGTATTGGAACGCTTGAAATCATGGCGAGAAACTCAAAAAAGCGGAAATGAATCAGGCAAAAATTGGTTTTGGGGAAAACCCGAATGGAAGTAGGCCTGTGCACGGTCCAAGAACCGGACCGACCCGGTTAGGACCGAGAACCGAAATTCATGTTTTTTATGGACCGAGGACCAGACCGAAAAGGCGCGGTTCGGTTCGGTTATTTTTCTGGTATTTTCGGTTCGGACCGATTTGGACCGTCTAGAACCGTATGCAATTTTTAGCTGTTTTTTTGGGTATTTCGCTATTGTTTCGAGCAGGAAAACCGCTATTTTTTTTTTGGTATTTTCGCTACATGTAGAAGAATGACGATTGACAAACGAACAAGTAAACTCTGTACGAGCGAACAAGTAGTAGAGCAGTGCGTATGAGGATTTCGATTTATCGAATGGAGGTTTGATCGAATGAGCAGATTATGTATGTGTTATAGATTTTTCGATCGAACACTAAGTAAGAGAAAACCGACGCTCATTTAGGTTTGATCGAACGAGCATGCTCTAGATTACGTGATGTTATTTACGTTGCTGGGGTTATTTTCGTTATGTTATTTATGTTGCTGGACTTGTTTACCTTGCTGGGGGTATTGTTCCTGGGTTGAACACTCATCGGTCCTACTCGGGTATTTTCGGGTCCTTCGGTTTTTACCCGAAATGGACCGAATTTTTCGGTTCCCATAAATTCAGGACCGAGGACCGGACCGTTGGATGTGGTTCGGTCCGGTTCGGTTCGGTTCCTTCGGCCCCGGTCGGTTTCGGTCCATTCTGCACAGGCCTAAATGGAAGATGAAGTAAAACGTGAGCAAGATATATAAGAGTGGCTGCGTAAATTAAAACCCAAGGTGGCTGAGTAGCCAAGTGGTTATTGGTGTTGCTTTATATCCCACACGTCCGGAGTTCGAATCCTAACATGTCTATTTTAATTTTGATTCCGAAAAATTAAGACTTTCCAAAAAAAGGCAAGGGAGGTTTAAGACATTCCCTTTTGAGAAGTGCTAAATGTTTTATACTAATATAGATTAATTTTGATTCCGAAAAATTAAGACTTTCCAAAAAAGGCGAGGGAGGTTTAAGACATTCCATTTTGAGAAGTCCTAAATGCTTCGTAGTAATATAGATTAATTACATATTTACAAACTAGCTTCAAAGCCCGCCCGAATGGGCGGGCATGCTTCGAGAGATATATAAAAATAACAAAATAGTGATACTATTGAAATAACATAACAATCCATAATTGAAATGATAAGAAACAAATTTTAATACATGAATAAATGGTATTTGAAATTTAGAGACGAAATAAAATTTCTTTATAAACGAACCATAACCTCCATATTTTTTGAACCTAAAGAGCTTTCTGAAACTCCAAACTTTCGAAAGTTGCTGCATGGTCCAATGAGTGATGTTCTGTTTCCGGTTTGGTTATTCATCTATATAAGTCGAGTCAAAACATTTTTCAATATATAGGTGCATATTTAATATAATTAGTTCTAAGTAATATAGATCTTTTGTTAATGCATATTTGTCCGCATGTCTGTTACTTTTAAAATGATAATACATGGTTCAAAGAACTTGTAAATATCTTTGTAACATACAAATCCTAATTAATATAAATCCTATATAAATGGGATTTGTATTAACATAGCAACTTGTTAGTTTTATAAAGAGAAATGATAATTTTTCCTACATTTTCTTCCTACTCATATATCTACTTACTTTTAAACTCCACACATGTCATCCATTAATTATTCCATGGACGCCTTAAATTAATTGATTTAAGTTATAAAAATTAAATAAGTTACGTCTTTGAAACATTAGTTAAGTATGTTTCCTTTAAAGGGTTTTCTCCCGACTAAAAGAGCAACATACTTTACATTCATATCTGTTTAATCATTCTACAAACATTTATCGTAAGGATCATGAAAAGATGTTTTAACAAAAAAATGTGTGTTGATTAAATAATTATGTTAAATTTTTTATATGATGATAACAATTATACTTGAATACATAATTTATAAGAAAATATGAAAGATGTGAAACATACCAGTCTTGACATATAAGAAGCAAGTTCACTCTCTTTTCTTTGAACGACAGTTTCAAATGCATTTGATGTTTTTCGTAGATAATACGGTATGAATTTACAACTGATTTTCAAGGATTTCTCCTTTCTCAAATGTCGATTTTGTTCTAGCTATCGGATTTTGATGAAGAAAATGTATTGTCTCGACTCTCGAGGCCCATTTGGCTTCTTTTCAAAGCTTCATTCGGTGAAAGAATAGTGTTTTTCATTCGCCAGCTGCCAGATACATATGTACTGGAATTAACGCATGAACGTTAATGTGAGATTATGTTTGTGACAATCGTTAGTTAACATAGCGTTCTCTTTCATCTGACCCTGCAGCTTTTGCCTCTATTTCCTGTGAATTTTTGTAACGACCCGAAATTGTAAATAAATAAAATATGTAAAAATATGATAATTATGGATAAATCATATAAAACACGTGGAAATTGGTTTCGTGTCGTTTGGACACCGTACGAGAAAGTTATGGGCAAAACCGGGTCGATACTAAGTTGGAAAAGTGCAGCCCTGGCTGCATAAGGAGTTCGCGACGCGAACTCGAGATAGCGATCGCGAACTGATCCCAGGGAGTTTGGCCATGTGTCGCTAAGTAGTTCGCGTCTGGGTAACGATCGCTAAGTATGGCCGAGCATGCAAAGTTAGCGACGTGAACTTAGTTCGCGCCGTGAACTCTGGACGACCAGCATTAAAGACGGGTTGAGCTCATTAATTGCCATATCAAAACCCTAGTTTTCTCTATTGGCGATTTTTGAGCATAGCATCTGGTTTGGGTTGATTTCTTCACAAATCTTTGGTAGATTTCACTCCTAGTGGAAGATTAAAGGTAAATCTTCACTCTTTCATCTTTGTAGCTCAAGATCTATGGATCTTGAAGCTAGGGTTTGAAACCCTAGTTCTTGGGTTGGTGATTTATGGTGAAATAAATGATGTATACACTTAATAGATGGTATATTAACAAGTAAAACAAGTGTATGATTTCGATTTGTAAGAATCTTAAGGGTTGGTTAAACCTAGGGTTTGGTAATCACCATATTTGGGGGAAATGGATTGATGAGTGTTATCTAGAGGTAGATGAACACATTGGTAGTAGTTTGTGATGATAATCTTGTTGTGATTATTGTATTAGGCTTTTGGTGACATTTTGGAAAGTCGGTGGAAGTGTGGAAGCAAGAGTATTGGTGTCAAGAACACGGTTTGAGCATCATATTGCTAAGGTGAGTACGTGTGGAACTTTACTGAGTACATAGCCTATGAAATACATTTTATACTTGTGTTACGGTCTATTTGCTTAATTGAATAGACTTATAGTTGTTTAGTTAGTTATGAATTATTGTTAATATATAACTAACTGGTTTGATGATGAATGTGATAGCCGAGAACTAGTTCAATATAACCTTTGAGTTATGGTGAGAACGAGATGACGTGATGCTAGTTAGTTCGGGGGCAACCCGATAACTAGACATGGTGATGTTTCTAGCTAGCTCGGGGGCAACCCGATAGTTAGATAGGATAGTGTTTCCAGCTAGTTCGGGGGCAACCCGATAGTTGGATTTAAGGGTGCTTTTAGCTAGTTCGGGGGCAACCCGATAGTTGGGCACGTTAGAGTTGCTAGTTAGCTCGGGGGCAACCCGATAACTAGATATGTGTTGCTAGGAAAGCAAGGTTTGAAGCCACCATAGGGTGACTATATAGATGGATGATATTACTTGTTTGATGATTACTTGGATAAACGATTATTATTATTAATGGGTCTAAACCCACGTATCTCACGAGACGTTTTTGTCTCACGTACTCCTTGTCTTGTTTTGCTATGTACTCAGGTTCGGGATCGAAGGCTTAGGTACGCATGGATAGAGATGCGGGACCTAGAATAGAAGAGCACTAGATTGGATTTAGTCTTAGCTTGGTTATGATCTATTTTGTAACACCTACTTTTATACTCTGATTTCATACCAAGGTTTTTGTAAATCCAAATTTGGGGATGTTTCTTCTATTTATAAAAATGTTTTATTTTGGCCAATATTTGGTGTTAAAATTTGAGGTGTTACAATTTTAACTTCCATAAATAAATAACAAAGATAGAACATAAATTGGATATATAAATAATTAGATGTAGGACCTGAAGATGTGAGTTCAGGGATCTCTCTACAACTTTCCAAGCTTCTGCCTTTCTAGCAGTCCTTTAGTATGGCTAGTTAAACAAATAAAAAAAGGTGGTAAGTTAAACACATTTTTGAGTGATTGGATTTGTTTATTTTCTTTCAATTATACATATTCAGTTTGTGAAAAAATGAAGTATAAACACTAGCTTGGTAACATTTTAAACAATAAAGCTTTAAAAATTAATGTTTTAAACAATCTGGTATACAGAATTCGATGATAATGCTGTTAAATTTGAGCCAAATTTACTCTGGATATCAAGTTAACCCAAACAGCCCCAAATAAATGTTGACCGGGATGGAGGCTTTGACCAAGAACAGTCAACAGTTGATGGTGAAGACCGTCACTGTACTGCACCAATTTGTGCAGCACCTATAGTTTGTCAGTTTTGGAAAGGAGGTATGTGTTACCCTCGTATGTAATTTTCCCTTACGGTCATGTGGAGCACAAACACACAATGTGGCATTGAAGGGGTCTCATACTTTCTTTTGGACCATAATCCTTCAACTTAAACATAACATATTAAAAGATGCAATTATAATTATAATGAAGTACACAATTCTAAATAAATTGGCGAGTACACATTAATTACATTTTAAAACTGATAAATTAAGTTGGATGGTTTTAGTAAAGATTGCTAAAGTGCAATGAGTAAATTAGAAATGAAATGAGAGTAAATTTACCTCGAATAGATATGTAGCAATAATGTTAACCATTTTATAAAAAGCCGTACACACCCCCGTTTTGTCACCTGTTTTACACTTTTACCTCCCTCGTACATGAAACAGCGGGTCTCCACCATCTCATATAAAACCCTAATCAAAATCATCAGTTACAAATTCTCAATCAAAATCACTCCTTTCAAATTATCAAATTACCAATTGGATTCAAGCAATCGTATGGTGTTTGTATAGCATGTCAACATCATCAAATTCATCAAAATCTTCCTGCAAACTATTGAGATATAAGGAAGACCTAATATTTTATATAAAGAAAAATGATAAGAAAAATTGACCTGATTTATTTCTACATAATCGTCCAAGAAATCCATTACATCATTGACTTGTTCAGGACTCATTTCATCATTATCCAGTAATCTCAATATCAACTCTAACTTCATTATATGAGCCTTGTGTCGAGTGATTGATGACTTTAAATGAGTATGTGAAACATATAATTAAGTAATGGGGACCGAATCAGCACCAAAACTGTCGGCCATAGAAGATTGAAGGGGGCAGGGGAAGTTGAAATCGGGCGGTGCTGGAGATATGTCCTCTTGCATACGAATTAGGGGTGTTTGAAGATATTTTTTATTTCTGTTTTTGCTTCCGGTTGTGGCGATGTTGGAGCGGCGGACGCGATACGGCGGAGGATTAGGGTTGAGGATGAGTTGATCCAAAATCAAATCAAAAATTGCTAGCCGTTTTGATTTGTTACAGATTTCCCTATTTTGAAGATGAGTTGATACGGCGGAGGAATAGGGTTGAGGATGATGACAGGTGGCATTTGACATATTTACATGTCAGCAAAAACAACCAATGAGAATTCTTGAATGGGACATGTTGGCAAAATAAACTCAAAATTAGGCCTCATATATAGAGGTAGATATAATTTTTTTAAATAAATAACCCGGTTTTTAAATTTGAACTATATTGTTCTTTGTCTTAATTATCAATTCAATGTTAAACAAATATTCCAGAATTAATGTCAAGAATTAGGTTTAATATTCCTTAATTATCATCTATATTTTGGAAAGTTTTATGCATATCCTTAATTAGTATTACTATTGATTCACCTAATGTAGTATTGAGCATCTTTAAACTATTTAGTCTTCTACGGGTTAATCATGCAATCTTCAAAAGCATGCACCTGAATTGAAGAACACCTCTCTAAAATTTAAGTGCATTCAACCAGGTATAATTTATAATTATGTATTATTCTGTTTTGTAACAATGATGTATAATTATAAATTTTAATTATGATTTTTTGGATTAGTGCATAAAAATATGTGTTTATTATCTGTCTTTAACATGATTCTTGTAATTCTATATAAATAGTCAACAATTATTATTTAATTTATGTTTTAATTTTCACTTTTAAATCATATGTTTTTAATCTATTTTATAATAAAAGAAGGTTTAGAAGGTCACATGACACCTTCTTAAACTACCAATTTGCCACATGTTATCACTTAAAGCATCCTCTAAAAGTTTTCCCGCTCATTTGTTTAACATTAATTCTAGAATATTAATTACAGATTTTTAAATATACCTTTTTATATTAATAACCCGTTTTTAAATTTGAACTAAATTGTTCTCTTCCTTAATTATCAACTCAATTTTAAACAAATATTCCGAAATTAATGACAAGAATATGTTGTTTCTTAAGTTAATATTTTATTTTAGTATTGAGTTTAATATTCCTTAATTATAATCCATATTTTGGAAAGTTTTATACATATCCTTATTACTATTACTATTGATTCACCTAATTTAGTATTGAGCATATTTAAAACATTTAATCTTTTACGGTTTAATCATACAATCTTCAAAAGCCTGCACCCGAATTGAAGAAAACCTCTCTAAAATTTCAGTACATTCAACCAGGTATAAATCATATTTATGTATTATTCTATTTTGTAAAAGTGATGTATAATTATAAATTATAATTATGATTTTTGGATTAGTGCATAAAATTTTGAATTTTTTAGTAGTCTTAACATGATTCACATAATTCATTATAAACAATCAACAATTATGAATAATTTTTTATTATCATCATCTAATTTATGTTTTAATTTTCACTTTTGAATCATTGTTTTTTAATACTATTATTCCAATGTAGCATATAATAACGTCTATAGCATTATCAACTCTTCAATAAATCAATTACCTTATAGATTGTTTCGTAATCGTTATTTTATTAAAGAAACTATTTCACGACGTTTTAACATTTACTTATTAATGTTTTAATTGATTTTTTTTCTTATTCTATGTATATCACTTTATTATCACGTAATCTTAAATTTTATAATATTAATTTAATTTGTAAGGATCAATGAAAATAAATCGAATTTTAACGCATTACATATTTTCTTATTCTACCAGTAATATTCATGCAATTAATGATAAATTGTTGTAGGACAATAAATAAAAACTATAAATGAGTAAAATTAGCGACTGTAACAACGCAAAATTTAGAAAACGTTTTTTTTTTAAAGTGTGCGGAAGCTTAAAGATAATAAATAGTTTAGGTTTAGGTTTACAAACCAAACGTCCCAAAATAAAGTCCAAAACATTAATATTTAAACGGTGTCACTTAACGACATGGCTCATTTTACAAACATATCCATTTGAGCTTGATCACCCATTACGTCCTAAGCACCGATCAACCTGAAAAGAGTCAACGAATGAGGGATTAGCACAAAGCTAAGTGAATGAACATAATCTACAAATTATATAAGGCTCAACAAGCTAGCACCAACATCTCCCCGATCGATACTCCTCGTAACCACTTAACCACTGTTCCACTGAACCACTGTTCCACCGAACCAGTAACCGCTAACTGTCTAATCACTAGGCACGGAAGTAACTCTACATCTCTGCCTACTAACCTCGGAAGTAATTCTACATCTCCGATTGCTAAACACGGAAGTATTACTACATCTCCGCGTTGGGTAACCACTAAGAGAGAGGATCGGTGGCTTTGCGAGCCTTAAACCATGGTCGGCCAAAACCACGGTAACCGATAGCCTGTATCCAACACACCGGGTAAGTCCCTCCCCTTAACCATGCAACGCATACAGGTAAGGTCGGATACCCTATTAGTCGATACACTATGCCCAGCCGTTATCCATCCGACACTGACCTCATCCCTATCCTCGATTGCCACTAACCGAGTTGTCGCTACCAATCAAGCAAAACATTTTCATCTATGTGCACACATCCGATTTCATCTAACCCGATCGAACAGGTACCAAACAAGCAAACTGTCAAAGATTCGTGCCCGAAAAACGACCCGAAAACCTGAAATCAGATGTTCACGATCGTGAACAATAGTTCACGAACGTGAACTAGAGTTCACGACGTGAACTAGAGTTCACGATCGTGAAATCACTACAGCGATCGATTCCTGCATTTTTTCCTGTATTTTCCTCATCTTTCCTGCCAAACATGCACTACCGAACCGGTTGTAACCAAACACAAGTTGGAGGTTAAATCCACTCACCGTTACTTCCACTTGTCGAACTCAGAGGTCTAATGTTTCTGAGTCTCGATCCCAGTTCCTGTACATCAAAGGAATACCAAATCAGTAACCGGTATTTATCAATAATTACTAATATTGACAATTATAAACACTAACTGTCAACCAAGTGTTATAACACCATTTCTAACACATAAGCATATTAAAACTACTTATACATCCACAATTCAACAATTGAGTCAATCCACCATTTAATCACCCGAACGGGTCAAAACCGGATTATTAAACGATAATACTTTCTATAACTAGAACCACATCATCCACTTACAATTCACCAATTGTTATCAATAACATTTCTAACAGCACTTATACTTGCACAATCCAAGTTTCTTAAGTCACTTTACTACCAATTGGCCCAAACGGGCCAAAAACCCGAACATGACTATAACATAAGCAATTTCACAACTAAGGTCCATGACTACTACATCTAGCAAGTCATAATCTTGTAACAATTTATCAAGTTCATAAATACTAACAAACCATGTATTTTACTTCCAAATTACTAGTTCATCATTTTAACCAAAAACATCCAAACACTAGTTAGCATTTCAACAATCTCACCAATCTTAACATAATCCATAACTAACATATCCAATCTATCATGTTAACATATCCAAGCAACAAACCCCGCAAAAAACACACCAATGCCATGTTTCCACCAACTAGTCATTTAACACAATAATTGGGTCATAATTTCTACATAAACTTAAACAATTGTTTTAACTAACAATCTCACCTAAATCAAGTCATAAACCACCAAAACATACAATACTTGATTTCTCAACATCCATAACTTACTAAACATGTTTTCTCAACCTAATAAATAATTCCAAGCATTCAAGCAACAAGAAATCCAAGGTTTGTCAAAACCCATAAAACCTACTTTTAACATAAACACACCAACTTGTACACTTTGCTAAAATGGTTGTACCTTGTGCTAAATTACTTGTACTCATACTACAATACATGTCAAATCTTGTATAAACACTTAGTATAACATTTAACACCATATACACTAATCAAAACTTCAAGAATCATAAACCCTAATCTCACCAAAACTCAAGAACTTCAAAACAAACACATATAGGACGAAGCTTACCTCAAGAGCTACTCAAAAACGGATTCGGATTTATGATGGAGTAAGAAACGAGCACAAGATCTTCAAAAGAGCTCAAGAACATCAAGAACACAAAATGGGTTTTAATGGAGTTTTAGAGAGAGAATTTAGAGAGAGAGAGTAAACAAGTGAGATGGAGATGGGCAACTCCCCATCTAGGGGGCCGGCCAAGAGAGGAGGGGGTGGGACCCACTTTTGTCATTTTTTCCACTTTTTAAACAATACAATCTAAAAAGTCCCGTTCGTAGCTAATTTATTTAAAATACCAAACGAACTCTATTTTTAGCAACGAAAATATATTCGGAGACGATATTAAAAGGAGAATCCAAAAGTATAAAAAAAATCATATAATCCTTTAAACATTTCAGAAACCGGATATTTTAATCCCTTGATTAAAATATCACAAAAGGTCAAACAATTCATTTAATATTTAATCAATTTATTCCATAAAGGGTCAAATAGATAATTTTCAAATATCAATATATACCTAAAACAACTAGGCCGGTTTAGGATGTTACAACTCTACCCTCCTTAAAAAGGATTCCGTCCTCGGAATCCAAAAACAATATTCAATTAACAAGAATTTAACACAATAAGTCTACGGCTCTATTCCAATCAATTTCATACTATGTTCCCACAAAACATCGTCATTTCAATTAACAATCAATTCATTCATGTAGTCTACACACACTCCAATAATCTCAATACTCATATAGCATTTACCATTCATAAAAAGTTAGCATTCCTCATGCCATAAAAAGTTAATCAACTAGCATAAGTTACAACACGATTTCCATATGTCTGATCACGATAATTATTTCAAGTCTCAAATACCTACTTGTTTTTCTTCTTTATTCTATCAAAACTTACAATCTTGCACAGTTTAACTCGTTAAATGACCCACAATTTTTAAGAATTTCCAATAAAAATTTCCGGTCTTAATCAATTAATTCTCAAAAATACCCTTTCATAACATACAGTCACATCAATTTTGCATACTAAGCACAAACTGGTCAAAATCGGGCAATTATCCGTGGCACTATCAAAGTCTCTAGTTAAACATACTTCTAACAATCATATACTACTCCATGCTTCATTGGCCATATTATAAGTTGCACGTCTTGACCAAAACCAGTCAAAGTTTACACAATTCAAGTCTACCCCACATATCACATTACAATCATGGCAATATAAACAGCAACATCTTTTATACCCAATTAGTCATACTCGTGACCTAACGGATCAAAACAAGTTTTTATTATCCAAAAAATTGTTTTTTTATTACTTCCATAACATGTCAAGCTACTCACCAAACCAACACAAGCAATTATCAAACGATTATCATCATAATCAAAGTCTAGCAATTTTAAAATGCATTCAATCAAGTCTTGACACTAATTACCTTTAACGGGTCAACATTGAGAAATTTATCATAACGATTTCTAACATACAATTCACAGTTCATTAACATGTCAAACTCATGTGATGACTAATAAGCATTTTCAATTAAATGTCAACTTTTACTTAGACTTCAAGTCAACCAATTACAATTCAACTAGTTCTTGACTCTTACCTATTAACATTCAAATAGCAAGGTAATTTCATCAATTCAATTCACAATTAGGCATAAACAATAGTTATCGTTTCTAACACGATATTTCATCTAGAAACATATCTCTTAAGACATAAAAGCTCAAAATCTCAATTTGACAACCTTCATTACAATCCATAAAACATCATCATCACCTTGAGTAATTTTAAAAAATAATTCACCAATTTAAACTATGATCAATTTTTTTTTATTAACATAAATCATTTCAATACAATCATTAAATCTAAACACTAGATTTACGTATAAATCACATTGTTCAAAGCCTTCTTAAATAATTCCATAATCAATGCAAATCATTTAACAAACTCATTTATCTTCAATTGTTACTATCGCAAGTCATCTAAAAGATCTACACACACAATTCATTAGTCACTTCCAGACTCCAAATTCGACATAGGAAACAAATCACGATTTGCATCATAACATTTCAGGTCATTCAAATCTCTAACATTGACTGACGGTCATATATAATGGCTATAACAAAAGCAAACATTAATTTAATCACTTTGGACAGACATTTCCGATTCTCACCATACAAGTCACTACATGTGACCCGACAGGTCACAATAAAAGTTTCAACTTTTTCACATAACAAACACTAGTCCTACTTGGACTATTCAATTCACGTATACAATTCCTTCCATTTTAAATACAAGCATCACATTCAAGAAGTCTACAATAATTATCATTACACTCAATTTGATCCATGGTCACATATATTGTAACCGAAACCGACATACAACCGATTCTCTTCGCTTCTCCTGAAGTGAAGAAATAACCAAAACAATTACAATCAACTTGTCACCAATTTTCACAATATGAAAGCGAACAACTTTAACCACCGAGACACTATGTGTGTCCCGACAAACAAGAAAATATTCAATCCTCTATAACATTTATTCATAACGTTGATTAAAATAGACTAATCCATACATTATATCACACTAAACTTAGTCCATGTTTCAATAAAAGGAACATGTAATCATGCATCACTTATATCTACAAAACTCCCGACACATATGATGTATCCCAAATCAATAAGCAATCAATTATTCCAATTCGAGTGACATAAAACACCAAAGGTAAGCAATTCAGTTCATCACAACATTTCACAATCTTAATTAAGCGACCTACTCAATTAACAATTCTTCATTAGCACAAGTATTGAGTTTATCAAAGACATACCCGAGCTATCATTGTCGGTCGAACGTTGGCGAAGATCCCCTGGCCGCCCCCGCCCTTAACCCACAACCCATCTTCTTTTCCCAAGGCCAATTTCCCTCTTGCCCGAAATTGAACACTTCTAATGCACTTCATTTCCTCAACGTGCGTATATATGCTCCTCGTCAGTTCCCGCATCGTTACTTGAGGTGCCAACATTTCCTAAGGCCACGGGGGGTCGGGTTCTCTTTACCTGTCATATCTATAACAATCACAACAACTCACGAAAGCTTAGTTTAAAAACGTTAGTAACTACATACTAACTACAACTAACTTCATTCACCGTTGCTCTAATCCCACTCGTCCGGAATGCTTGACCAAACTCGAGCCACGATTTGGGAATGAAACACCTAACATTGTATCCATCGCCAAACCGAAGCTCTGATACCAAGTTGTAACACCGCAAAATTTAGAAAACATTTTTTTTTAAAGTGTGCGGAAGCTTAAAGATAATAAATAGTTTAGGTTTAGGTTTACAAACCAAACGTCCCAAAATAAAGTCCAAAACATTAATATTTAAACGGTGTCACTTAACGACATGGCTCATTTTACAAACATATCCATTTGAGCTTGATCACCCATTCCGTCCCAAGCACCGATCAACCTGAAAAGAGTCAACGAATGAGGGATTAGCACAAAGCTAAGTGAATGAACATAATCTACAAATTATATAAGGCTCAACAAGCTAGCACCAACATCTCCACGATCGTTACTCCTCGTAACCACTTAACCACTGTTCCACTGAACCACTGTTCCACCGAACCAGTAATCGCTAACTGTCTAATCACTAGGCACGGAAGTAACTCTACATCTCCGCCTACTAACCACGGAAGTAATTCTACATTATCGATTGCTAAACACAGAAGTATTACTACATCTCCGCGTTGGGTAACCACTAAGAGAGAGGATCAGTGGCTTTGCGAGCCTTAAACCATGGTCGGCCAAAACCACGGTAACCGATCCAACACCCCGGGTAAGTCCCTCCCCTTAACCATGCAACGCATACAGGTAAGGTCGGATACCCTATTAGTCGATACACTATGCCCGCCCGTTATCCATCCGACACTGACCTCATCCCTATCCTCGATTGCCACTAACCGAGTTGTCGCTACCAATCAAGCAAAATATTTTCATCTATGTGCACATATCCTATTTCGTCTAACCCGATCGAACAGGTACCAAACAAGCAAACTGTCAAAGATTCGTGCCCGAAAATGACCCGAAAACCTGAAATCAGATGTTCACGATCGTGAACAATAGTTCACGAACGTGAACTAGAATTCACAACGTGAACTAGAGTTCACGATCGTGAACTCACTACAACGATCGATTCCTGCATTTTTTCCTGTATTTTCCTGCATCTTTCCTGCCAAACATGCAATACCGAACCGGTTGTAACCAAACACAAGTTGGAGGTTAAATCCACTCACCGTTACTTCCACTTGTCGAACTCAGAGGTCTAATGTTTCTAAGTCTCGATCCCAGTTCCTGTACATCAAAGGAATACCAAATCAGTAACCGGTATTTATCAATAATTACTAATATTGACAATTATATACACTAACTGTCAACCAAGTGTTATAACACCATTTCTAACACATAAGCATATTAAAACTACTTATACATCCACAATTCAACAATTGAGTCAATCCACCATTTAATCACCCGAACGGGTCAAAACCGGATTATTAAACGATAATACTTTCTATAACTACAACCACATCATCCACTTACAATTCACCAATTGTTATCAATAACATTTCTAACAACACTTATACTTGCACAATCCAAGTTTCTTAAGTCACTTTACTACCAATTGGCCCAAACGGGCCAAAAACCCGAACATGACTATAACATAAGCAATTTCACAACTAAGGTCCATGACTACTACATCTAGCAAGTCATAATCTTATAACAATTTATCAAGTTCATAAATACTAACAAACCATGTATTTTACTTCCAAATTACTAGTTCATCATTTTAACCAAAAACATCCAAACACTAGTTAGCATTTCAACAATCTCACCAATCTTAACATAATCCATAACTAACATATCCAATCTATCATGTTAACATATCCAAGCAACAAACCCCGCAAAAAACACACCAATGCCATGTTTCCACCAACTAGTCATTTAACACAATAATTGGGTCATAATTTCTACATAAACTTAAACAATTGTTTTAACTAACAATCTCACCCAAATCAAGTTATAAACCACCAAAACATACAATACTTGATTTCTCAACATCCATAACTTACTAAACATGTTTTCTCAACCTAATAAACAATTCCAAGCATTCAAGCAACAAGAAATCCAAGGTTTGTCAAAAACCATAAAACCTACTTTTAACATAAACACACCAACTTGTACACTTTGCTAAAATGGTTGTACCTTGTGCTAAATTACTTGTACTCATACAACAATACATGTCAAATCTTGTATAAACACTTAGTATAACATTTAACACCATATACACTAACCAAAACTTCAAGAATCATAAACCCTAATTTCACCAAAACTCAAGAACTTCAAAACAAACACATATAGGACGAAGCTTACCTCAAGAGCTACTCAAAAACGGATTCGGATTTATGATAGAGTAAGAAACGAGCACAAGATCTTCAAAAGAGCTCAAGAACATCAAGAACACAAAATGGGTTTTAATGGAGTTTTAGAGAGAGAATTTAGAGAGAGAGAGAGTAAACAAGTGATATGGAGATGGGCAACTCCCCATCTAGGGGGCCGGCCAAGAGAGGAGGGGGTGGGACCCACTTTTGTCATTTTTTCCACTTTTTAAACAATACAATCTAAAAAGTCCCGTTCGTAGCTAATTTATTTAAAATACCAAACGAACTCTATTTTTAGCAACGAAAATATATTCGGAGACGATATTAAAAGGAGAATCCAAAAGTATAGAAAAATCATATAATCCTTTAAACATTTCAGAAACCGGATTTTTAATCCCTTGATTAAAATCTCACAAAAGGTCAAACAATTCATTTAACATTTAATCAATTTATTCCATAAAGGGTCAAATAGATAATTTTCAAATATCAATATATACCTAAAACAACTAGGCCGGTTTTAGGATGTTACAGCGACAAACTGTGATTTTTCACGGGTCATAACCTAGTTAAATTATATAACAAATCAATTATTATATGTTTATAGTGGTTTGTTCTATGTAGTCCATCAATTTTTTCAAGTCCTAAGGGACAAATTAATAGCCCTTGGATCAAGAAAAAATCAAAGGTCAAGATCAAGATTTAAACCACCACCACCACTACCAACACATGTGATTCAATACATCAATACCCCACCACCGCCGGCGGACGGCGGACGGAGGTGGCAGCCGACAGTGGTCGGTGGTGGCGACCGGCGGTGGTGGTCGTGACTTGAAACAAATGTGATTCGTAGTTCGTATGCTCCCCTGTTTTAGAAAGTCATGTTTTTAGTGAATCACATGTGTTTCGTGACTTGAAGCACATGTGATTCGAAGTAATATGCTCGTCTGTATTTTGGAACCAATGTGTGTAGTGAATCACATGTGTTTTACCTTTTGAAACACATGTGATTCGTAGTTCGTATGTGCCCCTGAGTTTTAGAAACTTGTGTTTTTAGTGAATCACATGTGTTTGAAACACATCTGATTCGTAGTTTGTCTGCTCCATTGTGTTTAGAAACTCTTGTTTGTAGTGAATCACATGTGTTTCGTGACTTGAAACACATGTGATTCAAAGTAATATGCTCGTCTGTATTTTGGAACCTGGTTTTTAGTGAATCACATGTGTTTCACATTTTGAAACACATGTGATTCGTAGTTCGTATGCTCCCATGTGTCTTAGAAACTCATGTTTTTAGTGAATCACATATGTTTGAAACACATGTTATTTGTAGTTCGTATGATCCATTGTTTTTAGAAACTCTTGTTTTAGTGAATCACATGTGTTTTGTGACTTGAAACACATGTGATTCATAGTAATATGCTTGTCTGTATTTTGGAACCCATATTTTTAGTGAATCAGATGTGTTTTGTGACTTCAAACACATGTGATTCAAAATAATATGCTCGTCTGTATTTTGGAACCCATATTTTTAGTGAATCACATGTGTTTCACCTTTTGAAACACATGTGATTCGTCAAGTTCGTATGCTCCTCTGTGTTTTAGAAACTCATCTTGTTAGTGAATCACATGTGTTTCGTGACTTGAAACACGTGTGATTCGAAGTAATATCCTTGTCTGTATTTTCGAACCCCTGTTTTTAATGAATCACATGTGTCTCAATACATCAATACCACCACCAGCCCACCAACTGTCACCGGCCACCGGCGGCCGACGACGGCGGATGGCAGCGATCGACGGTGGTCTGAGGCGGCCGGCAACGGTGGGCGGCGGTGGCAGTGGCTAAGGGATTTGATCTTGACCATTTTGATCTAATAGCTAGGATTTGTCCCTTAAAACTATACAAAACCCTTAGACTATCTAGAACACAACTCTATGTTAATATTGGAATAAAAGTTAAATGATTTGAACTGAACATAATAAAAGGATAGTTGGATGCTAACTGTTAACAGCATCACTGAGTTAGGTGTTTCTCGTATCTTTTCCCAATTTGTTCTTCATGTTCATTTTTATAGGAAGTGCATTTAATGAAACCATAGCAAGTTCATGTGACACGGAAAGCTAAAATTGGTACCAAATTTATATGAACTTATCGTATAAAATTGAATCATAAATTTCAGTTTTACTTGTATATATTTTTTAACAATAAAAAAAGAGAGGCAACGGATCAAGCTTTAACATTCCTATCATCCTCCCGAAGACCCCTAAACTATATTAAAAACTTAAATCTAGCAAAATGCTAGACAAAACATTACAATAGACAACGTAACCAGTCAACCAATAAAATCTTAACATGATTCCGATGAGAGAACCAATTAAACGAAAAAGATTTAATACTATCAACTAAATCTAAAACTACTCGATTACATGTGTACTGATAGACTTTTTAACAGGCAATACAATTAGGGGCAAATTTATAGGGAAATAAGGAACATAGCCATCACTTGGTGAGCTACCTTATAAGGTGTTTCAACAAACTATAATTTTGCTTAATTTACATAGTTTGTGGTTAAGAAAAAATAAATCAATTGGGTACAATTATACATCTCCACAAAAATGTATAAAATTATTTATTTGATGGTATTAAAAATGTGCAAAAGTTAAGATGGAGCCATGATACTAATAAACCATACCATAATCGGTTTTTGGCACGGCTTCTCTATCCTGATTGAAACCCTTTTTAATTTTTCCTTTTTATTACATTACAGTACAAGTCACCAGTAAATCAAGGTAAAATTACTAGCCCAAACTCCAAAGATTGAGTCGAGTTCACCTATGATTTTAAACTGAACCGGTTTCCCCATATTTATAACTGAACGTGAAACTAATACCAGTATTATACTGTTTGGTATCCCTTACATATATTTTCAAATTTTCATATATATGTCAACCAAATGTGGCCTAAATATTTGAATAAAGCGATACAAGATGTGCGCATTAAAAATACACTTCAAGGTGATTTTCAACTTATTTTGCATGTTTTCTTTACCTTCACATTATCTAGAGATTAAAAATAGCACAAATTGACTCATTTATAAGTAGACACGTCGAAACTAACCACCACATTTCAAAGAGTTGATACATCTAACAAACTATAAAAATAGATATAAATATATAATCAATATGAATATAACCAATATACATAACCCCGTAATCATCTTGTCCTTTCGTTACACCGTTCTCTTTGGGGGGTTTTTTTCTCTCACTAAAAACCACCTATTAGATCGTAACTAAATGAATGTATAGAACATAAATTTGGTAAAGAAGAAAGAAAAACCAACCCATCACAAGGGTCCAAAAGGCTCGGGTAGTGACTCGAACCCGTTATCAAACAACAAACCATCATCCAATTTATCATCCGCGCTATGTAACCAGCTCGTGTTTTTCATATCTTCTTTTAATAAAATTGCATCGTATCTCGAGCTTTCATAAATATCTACTTCTGAAGATAGTTTAGATGAATGAGGACTTTGATCTTCTAATTGTAGACCTCGGTTCCATGAATACCCGTTTTCTGTCCCGGGCCCGTGGTTTGACCCATCTACCGACCCGAGTGTGCTCATGGATCGACCCGGTTGGGTCCTCGAGGTGGTGGATCTAATGCTTTGAGGAAAGAGGGTTGACCCGGAAAGTGCACGCGTACCTCCGTTTCTTATATCCTATACAGAGATAAAGAGAGAAAAAAATGGGTCACGCGGGTCAGATAACAGGCTGGGTTGACTTTAATATGTTCAAAATAAAAACATTTGCCCCATTTGACTTGTTTAAAATAAACACAACCCAAATTCACCCGTCCATAAGCAAACGGGTCAAAATCGACACCTCTAGTACTATGTAACAATATAAAACTAAAAGAAGAAAAAGGAGTAAATTACACCAATGGTCCTTTAGGTTTGTACCATGTTGCATATTCGGTCTTTTTGTTTCATAAATTACACTGGTAGTCCTTATTTTTGAAACTATTGACACGTTTGGTCATTTACCTAAACAAACGTTAACTTTTCTCGTCAAATGTGGTTACATGTCATGCACGAGGGGTAAATCTGTCCTTTTCCCTTTCCCTATATGGTCACGTGTGCATCACACGTGACCATGATTGACGGGAAAAGTTAACGTCTGTTTAGGTAAATGACCAAACGTGTCAATAGTTTCAAAAATAAGGACAACCAGTGTAATTTATGAAACAAAAAGACCGAATATGCAACATGGTACAAACCTAAAGGAGCATTGGTGTAATTTACTCGAAGAAAAAGGTATTCATATTTCATACCATATGTTTAATTGCCATATCTAATGATTTCTTCGATATATTCCTCCCAAATCCCGCACCATTATCCGAACCCAACGATTTCACCGGTTTTTTCGTCAACGATTCGGGCAAATTCGAACTTTTTCGAGGCTCTAAACTCTCAACCGCCTGCCCGTTATTCCCGTGGGCCCGCCCCCTACCAGGTGGCGGGTCAGCAACCCGTCCCCTATTAACAATAGGAGAAGAATGTCTTCTAGTAATATTCCCACCACCACTATTTGAATTCTCCAAATTACCCTTCGAAACCGGTCTAGAACTAGAAGCGGATAACGGTCGATCGGGTAAAGTCGTTCTAAGATTAGGTGGCGTTTCGTGTGAGAAATCCGGGTGGTTAATTTGCTGAGGTGGCGGGCGTACACGTGGACTAGGAGAACTTGGTCTAGAAGTAGTGGACCCGACACTACGTGCAATCGAAGGTGTAGGTGTTCTGCGAGTAGGAGTTGAAGGCCGAGAAATCGGTCGAACATTCGGCGAATTTGAATATGAATTTAAATTACCGGGTGTTTGTGGGCGGGAGCTTGGGGTTGAAGGTCTTGTACTTTGTGCAGGTTTTGTTGTACTTCTGTCGGTTGAGTTAGTGGTGGAAATAGGGCGGGTTCTAGAAGGTGTTGACCCACGAGATGGGGTGGTACGGGTTGTTGGGGTTGATGGTCTTGTTGAAGAACGGTTAGTTGGGGTTGATGGTCTTATGTAAGATGAAACAGAAGCAGAACGTGTTACTGAATTGCTTCTTGTTGGTCTTGATGGATAACTGCTCTCAGATTGAGATACAGAAAGCTGAAATTCAAATACAAAATTAACTAATTATACATTCAAATTTTTCATTCCCAAATTCAGATTAGAAATAAGACTAGAGTTTATTTTAAGTCAGAATACAAACCCTTGAAGTCTTGTATATAGAGCTTGATCTAACTGAAGATTTGCTTCTTGCAGTGACAGGTGTCGGTTGAGACTCTTTCCCATCTGAAGAAGGAAACAGAGGAGTTCCTGGTGGTGTGAGGAGCCTGTTTAACAGAAAAAGGTAATATATTTCACTAATCTGCAGTTTAAATATGATAATTTCTGAAATTAAGGGGAAAAAATCTATAAACTAGTTTTTTTATGTCATTAAATGTACTTGCACAAAGATGCTAAATCTGAATTGGAAGCAAGATCAGGGAATTTACTTGATTCCTTGTAACAAGTTACTAAAAAACTTACCAATCATAGTCGTTCTTCCCCCCTTCATTAGATGAAAGCAGGTCATCTAATTTGTTTTTAGCAGGTTTTGCTGATCCAACTGAGAGTCTAGCTAATCTCACTTGCACTGAATAAACACAAAACCAAAAATCATTATTTAGTTATATGATTTCCAGCTTAAAACAAGTATTAGCTGTAATTATTGAGCTACTGTTTTAGTAATCCTAGCATAAATCCAAATCAAAAGCATATGATATGAACAAAAAGCCAAAGATGATCGGAAAACGAAACTAATCAAGTATAATAGTAGTATAAACGACGTCGTTCCTGGATTAATCCCTAAAATATTCCAGATGATGCCAGAAAACCTATCGTTTTCACAACTTTGCATCATAACAAAATCATATCATGTTTATAGAACTCCGACAGCAAATTCATATAGTGAAAATGAATCATATCAATCAATTCGAACTACTAAAAGCTAATAGATTATATTATTAGGAAGATCGAAAACAGTAAACGTACAGTCAGATTCATATTAATCAAATCGAACTACTAAAACCTAATAGATTACAAAATTATAAAACTAGAAAATGCGGAAACAGTAAACGTACAGTCAGTTTCGTCGGATGAAGCTGCCGGAAGACTAGTGCGATTACGAGAGAACAGATCCGTATTGTTGTTAAAATTTTCAGCAGCGTTGCCATTGTTTTTGTTAAACGGCATTCCTCGCCGGTGCGGCAATATTCCGGTGGACATAGCGCTATGATTGTTAGTGTTATGATTATGATTGTGATTCCGACCTGCAGCACCGGTGAGCAAGTCCTTTGAAGAACTCCGATTCATCATCTCATACATCAATTGTAACTGTTATAAAAAAATTAGGAATTCACGTGATGATATATGATCTGGAAAGCAGATGGTGAGGTAGTAGATCTGGTTGACGGAGTTGAGGAGTGAAGTATACGAACATAATTTTTTTTCTGGTGTCGCCATGTGACTGATCACCCATCCACCTCCATTGTCAAACATATTTTGTTTAATCCAAATGGATTTTCAAAATTGAAGTGAGATCTAAGGGTGTTTGGGAAAGCGTATTTAAAGGAATTTATAGTTTATAAATTTATATATCTTACTACTATATAAAGCATTTATGCCTACCCCATTAGGTAAGTTTAAGGAGCTCCTTAAACTTGATTTTAAGGGTCTTTCCACTTTTGTTAATTATTCTCTACCTTAAAAAAAATAAATCGCAGCTAATAAGATTCGAACCCAAGACCTCTCCTAACTTATCACTATGTGTTAACCACTTGCTATACATTACACTTTGGTAACACCACCCACACTTAATAACAAAAGTCTGTTATTCGAAAACCATTTTACCCAATAACATTAAATATATGACGCTGTAAATCATCAACTCTTACCAAAATCCACATTTCTGTTTAATTATTACCGTGTAAACGAACAACACTTGCTCGCCACGAAATATGGTTTCTGGGTACCCGCCGCCGCATTGCGCGGGTACCCTGCTAGTAAACTTAAATAATCTCTTTGAAAAGGGATTTTTTAGGTTTATATAAGCTTATTATAAACCATAAGCATCTCTTAATAAGCTTTCCCAAACACCCTTAAGTAACAAAGAAAGGAATAACTATTTATTTAAAAGAAAATTATAATCGAAAGTGTAAATTACAGAAATTGTCCTTGAGATTTTCTAGATTTCTGAATTTTTGTCCTTAAACGTTTCTTCTTAGGTTTTTTTGTCCTTGACGTTTTTAAAATTCTACATTGCTGTCCTTCCGTCCAATTTTGACCGTTAAGTGACCAAAAATACAAAAAAATAATGGTATTTTCGTCATCTTTTTCTTTCATCTTCATCTCTCTTTCAAAACACCTATTTAATGAACCCTAACCCTAACATACAAATTCATAACAAAATTTTCAAAATAAAATGAGTTCATAAATCCTTCATTGCACAAATCATAAACAAGAACCTTTCAAATTAAACCCTTTTTATTCAAAAAGTTCTTCACCAGCTGTGTTAAAAACCACAATACAGATGGTTAAACCACAATAAAGATGTTTAAACCCTAACTACCATCTACACCACCACCATTCATGACGATTCTTCAGATCATTCCTTCACCCCGTCTTTTCGTTATACAATCACCTTCCGCTCCTTGCCCAGAATTTACATACCTAGATCTTCCATTAATGGTGACCACTCTATCTCCTCCCCAACGAAACCCGCTCCCCGTGGCCGGAAAAAATCCCACCTCTACCTCCACAACAACCAAACAATCCACTCGCTCAACAAAACCAGAATCAGAATCAAACAAAATTGAAAAATCAGAAGAAGAATTTGATGACGGAATTGAATCCTACGACGACCCTCCCTTAATTTGCTGCTTGCACAGAAGGAATTCGTCCCAACAGTTAGGGTTTCCGATCAGCGAATGCATCCAGACATGTACTCAGAGTGGAAGATGGTGCAATGGGAGCCGCCTGAGTTTGCTAGGGCACCAGGTGGACCGTCGTCGAATGTAGCGATTGCACAAGTCCGGCTTGGAGTGGAGGTAGGGCAGCGTTCATGGGGAAGGTAGGTGGTGATGATTTTGGTCAGCAATTGCTTCTGATGATGAATAAGGAGGATGTGCAGACTAGAGGTGTGAAAATTGATGAATTTGGGAAAACTAGTTGTGCTAAAATGAAAATTACGTTTGATGGTAAAGGGAAGATGAAAGCTGAAAAGGTTAAAGGGGAAATGGGTAATTTGGGGAAATTGACCAACAATTAACGGAAGATTTTGGATGGAAGGATAAAAATGTGGAATTTAACCGAAAAACAAAGTTTAGGGACAAAACCCAGTATCTAGAAAACCTCATGGACAATTTCTGTAATTTACGCTAATCGAAAATAAAAATTGACATAAATAATATTCTCTTATTATATTTCTATTTATCTTTAACATATATCATGTTTGAAACTTTTTCAAACAAAATTTTTTAATTTTCAGTTCACTTGTTAGACCGCTCTAAAGAGTGCACCAACTTATACCTTTAGTTTTTTAGCAATGCAATGTCACATCAACTCATACTCGAGTCAACATTAAACTGAAATATTCATGCCAACAATACCTCGTCTTTTTAGGGTTTGGGCCCTCTCATTATAAAATATAGACACGCAAAAATATATTAAATTCACATTTAGCCCACAAACTCAGCATCTCAACACTTCGGTTTGAGGATGAAAAACCCGACGACAACAAACTGAAGCGTCCGTGCCAATGGCTTGAAACTCGTCGGTTGAAGAAGAGGGGACTTACCGAAGTTCCCCGTTGGCAGTGCTCTTATTTCATTAAAGATTTGTGTTTAACAAAAATATATATCATGCAGAATTTCAACTTGCGACCTTAACCCAAGAGAGGAGTCTGGCCTCCTGAAATACGAAACGATAGCACGATTTGACAGCCCTAAATCGGCTATAGATGACTCAGATGTTACGTACTATTTCACCATACCATATAATATCATGTCATCAAGTTTCACATGTATTGTATTATTATTTGTCATAAAAAATGTTATTATTTATCTACCGTATATGAATAATATTATATTTAAATATCGTGTTATTAATATATTAGTTTGTAATATAATGTATATCTTTACAAACTTATCGTGAATCGCAACCACATACTCCTTATTATTCACAAAAAAAATCATACAATTTGACATACTTACCCATGTGTGTGTATATATATGTGTGTATACATACAGAAGTACATGTGCGTATAAATTATTATGTGGATTTAATTCAATTTGTAAATGATTGAGTAATATTAGGGGTGAAAACGAGCCGAGCCGTTCGTGAGCTACTAGTGATCGGCTCGTTAAAAGCTCGAAACGAGCCGAGCTTAAACGAGTATGAGCCGAATCTGAGTTTAAACTAGAGCTCGTTTATTAAACGAGCCCGAGCCCGAGCTTGATCCACTAAGCTTGATTAGGCTCGCGAGCCTAAGCAAGTATATATATTATTAATTATTACAAAAATATAACTATATATTATATATTTTTATACTTATTTGTGTATGTATACTATACATATATATGTATATAACATAATATAAAAATGAAATGTTTACACAATATATTAAATATTATAATTAAATAAAAAAATTTATATATTTTGTGTATATGGGAACTTAAATGAGCCTAATCGAGCCGAGCCCGAACCTGCGAAAACTTAAACGAGCCGAGCTCGAGCTTTACATATAAGGCTCGAAACGAGCCGAGCTCGAGCTTCTTAAAACATAAACGAGCCGAGCTCGAGTCTAATCGAGCTCGGGCTCGGCTCGGCTCATTTACACCCCTAGATGGTGATGGTCAATCTGATTGACCATCACCATCGATAGTTGTTTTCATTTTCTTGTCGAATATGGAAGCACGTGAGGGTGGGACTAAGGGAAGGCATCCCCATGTTGTCCATATTATTGCCAAAGGTACGTTCATCACTTTATAATCATTATCGTTGTTGTCCTCGTTCATAACATTATAATCGTTTGGATCATGCATATAAAGATAACTCAATCGATACAATAATATATAAAAATAAAAATATTAACAGTTTAACATTGTAAAAATTCAATTGATAATATAATGTCGTGTTTTTATATTCAAATTACTTACTGCCATCGTGGGAACGCTTACATATTATGTAAAACATACGTCTTTATTACTATTTTGTACGACATACACTTGATTATATAATTGTATTGTGTACCAACAACAAATCGAAAGATATATATATTAGGGCATTCATTATAGATGATCTATTATTTATTGTTGCACGGCACTCCATTATTGAACTACAACATTTATCAATACCATGTCGTAGTTGCTCCAAATCACCACTACTCTCGTTGTTTCTAGTTTCATATATTTTATATTTTATACATCTAGTTTAATTAAGATCGATATACAATAAAAAAATAATGATATTCAATCATGCCAAATGCCCGTATGAAAGATGATAAGAATGATAAATGTACTATTGTACTTACATGAATGAATTTTTCAATTCTTTACTACGTTTTTTAGTTGTATATTCAACAGCTTATGTGTGAATCTTTGTTTATAAATCATTTTTTTACACATTTATCTCAGGTCAACATGTCATGTAATCTATTTTTTTATGTTCTCGTTTATAACAGATTTTATCAAATGATCATATTTATGCTCAAAGTATATTCGACCTAACAATTATCATGGTTATTTTTTATCATTCTTCTAGTCATTTAAATATATAAATCAAATTTATAACCTAGATAAAGTTCTAGATGGCTATATCATGTAATCAATCACTACCAACAAATATAAACCAACATATGAAGCGTTGAAGGTAATTGTTTTTGTGAGTTTTTAACCAAAGGTAGTTAACTAATGTGATATTGCTAGCTCTCAGTTTTAATAATAGTTGTTTGTGGAGGTCCTCGGGAGGGTGATGACATTGCCGAAGTTCGACCTGTTGCCTTCTTTTTGCTGTTAAAAAAAAAAAACTAATGTGATATTGCATTAAAAATGGGACACGTGTGACGTGTGGTGTGTGTGAAAGATTGAAGTGTTGATAAGAATAAAGAAACCACATGTGGAACGTGATCCAGAGCTACTGTTAGTCTGGCGCCACATTCTTCTTTACTGGGTCGGGGCAGCCCAAATGGCCCATCGCCTCTATTATTCTTAGGGTTTATTTGTTTTTGTTTTCAATTAAGTAGAATTGATAAAATATTTGTTTAGATATATGAGGTATGTTTAGATAGAGAAATCTGTTATTTGATTTTTATGTTGGATCAACTAACTGAATGAAAATAAATTATATCTTTGATCTTTTAATAAATACTTAATAAAAAGTGATTAATTAATAAACCTAAAATAAAATACTAAATGAAAATTCTAAATTATAGATTATATAACTAAAAAGTATTTATTGATTATATAATTAAAAAATATTTATATAATAAGAGTATTATTTGTGTATGTAAACTAATTATATTCATTCCTAATATTTTATAGACTTCAAATTAAGATAAAACATACCAGTAAAGAAAAAAAATAATGATAGAATTAACACAAAAACAAAAAATTAATTATAAGCAATTGAAATTAAAGAAAAATACTTATGATCTCATATATTGAAACAAAGAGAAAAGAAGTTTGTGGGTTTTTACAAGGGAAATGAAAGGATAAAAATGAAAAAATTAGTGATTTAATATGTAGACCCTCATCTCGATCACTTTTGCCAACCTCTTTTCATTAAGCAAAAAACAAACAACCTTTAATAGACTTAATACTTTCTCTGTTTCAAAATAAGTGATACAAATTAGAGTTCACGGTTTCTGAGGCAAAATATGTTAATGAAGGTTAATTAGATTAAATTAGATAGTTAGTGGATGATGGGTGCCACATATATTGATTAAAATGAATTTAATAATGTTTAAAAGTAAAAGTAAGGGTAAATGTGTCTTTTCACTTTATTAAAGGAAATAATTAGTGGGTGTGGTCCCCACTACCTTTTACCAAATATAGTAAGTTTTCAAAGGGTATCACTTATTTTGAAACACCCCAAAAATGGAAAGTGTATCACTTATTTTTGAAACGGAGGAAGTATATTAAGTTATTTATACTTCCCCCGTTTCAAAATAAGTGCTACACGTTGGGTTTCACGGTTTTTTAGGCAAAAGATTATAATGTTGGTTAAATTAGATTAATTGAATGATTAGTGGATAATGGGTCCCACCCCTTTTGAATAAAGTGAGGTTAATGATGTTTAAAAGTAAAAAGTAAGGTAAAAGAGTAATTTCACTTTGTTAAAGTAGAATGTTAGTGGGCGTGTGTCCTACTATTTTTTTTTTTGCCAAATAAGGTAATTTTTCAAAGTATAACACTTATTTTGAATCACCCATATAATGAAAGTGTAGCACTTATTTTGAATCGGAGGAAGTATATTAGGTCAATTAAGTTATAATCAAACACCAACTTACTCTTATCTCCCACCTATATATGGGGCAACATATAACAATCATTTGAGGACATGTCATTTTATAGCCTTTTCATTGGTTCAATATGATGACTCAAAGGGCATTAAAAAAGAAAAGAAAAAATAATAATAATCATGTCAGCTTGCCTCATACGACCATTGACTGTTTTTCATTTACGTGCCCTAATTCATCGCCCCATAAATTCTCTCTACTGCCGCAATCAACTGTTCCAATGCAACCAACGCCATACCTTAGAGTTTGTTTGGGAATATTTTAAAAAGTTGCTTATTAACTTATTGATTTTTTAAGAAGTTAGTAAATTAATAAGTTGTTTTTATAGAAGCTTCAAAAAAGAGTTTCAAGAAGTAAAGGGTCCTTTATTTTTCAAAATTCCTTTTAAACCCATAATCACTTTTAAAAAAGCACACCCAAACATGCCCCTATCGTCTTCCCTTCTCGAAATCGAAATCGCTAGACCTTAGTCATCATGGTTTCTACTCTTTGAAGAACTCTACGAATTCCACATTATAATTCACTAATTTTGTTTCTCCAGTTACCAGATCCGCCATTCCCCAAATCGAAGACAAACATAAATTGGTTTCTGGCACCGGTTATTGAACGAACGACGGTGGCAGACAATGTCGATTTAGGTTTGTTTTAATTCGGCGAAACAGAAACTTCGGTTCAAAAGCATTCATCTTCCCTGCCGCCTTAAATATGGAAACTTCGGTTCAAAAACGTTCATTTTCCCCTGCCATTGCAAGATTTTTTTTTTCTTTCTTCATAATTGTAAATTTCTAATGAGATTAGAAACTACATAAACTGAAACCTAATTAAATAGATATAATTTGATGCAGTTCAACTATTATGTGCAATCACACATTCAAACAACATACTTCACTTTTTTTAGGTTTTATATGGTTTGATTCGATCATTGGTCATAATTAATATAGTATGCTTACACATTATATTTATTGTAGCCTGCTGCTACAAAGAAATATGGAAAGGATATCGACCGACAAATGCTTTGAACCGAATAAAGGTACATCTATGTTTCTACAAATGTTTCTATTTCTAATCATGGTACACAATCGAATATCATCGGTGTTGTGTGATTGCAGCTGCTAACAGTTATATCGACCGTTGATTACCTCAACTATCCTGTTAAAACAACCACATATTATAATGGGGGGCAAGACCTCACACATCATTTGGTTCCGGCACCGGTTATTGGACGACCTCCTCTATACATGCACAAGGTGTTAGCCAGCTGTGCTAGCCAACATACATGTATTATTATGGCTTTTCGGATATATATTAATGTATTCAAAATACAATAACAAAAAAAAAGTTCCGAAAATTTACCGTACCGAAATTTTTCGAGTAGTAGCACGTGCCACCGTTTGCTACATACTACATCCGCCCCCGTAGGCAATGTTGACTTAGGTTTGTAGTTTTCTCTTACCGTGATTGTGTGTGTTTCAGTTGTGACGCTAATTTATTATTTTAGGTTTTAGCCATCCTAAGTGTTATTTTGATTGTTGCAAATGCTCAAATGTTAAAAAAAATAACAACTTTAACCAAACCGAAATTCAAAACAAGTAATCAGGGGTAGACGTGGAAAATGGGTCGTGTCGTGTCGGGTTCGTGTCATGTCGAGATCTTAAACGTGTTGAGACCCCTAAACCCAAACCCGACACGTTTAATAAACGGGTTCAAAATGTTGACCCACACCCGACACGGTTAATTTCGTGTCAACCCGACCCAACCTGTTTAACCCGCTTAAGCCGTAAAAATTCGCATATAGCGATTAAACATAATAAAATTTCAACAAAAATATAATAAAAATTCAGAAAAACTTAATAAAAATCCAATAAAAACGTAAAATAATTTGATAGTAACCTCAATATGAAATAAAAGCTCAATCTTTTCAACTACAACTACTAAGTTATAATATTTACATATAATATATTTTAGAAAATAAAATTTTTACATACTTAAACGGGTGATTCGGGTTACCTTCGAGTTGAAAATATTGACACTAACCCAACCCGTTTAACTTTCGGGTCGTGTCGAGTTAACCCATTTACAAACCCAAACCCACTAATTTCATGTCGGGTTCGTGCTGAGTTGTCGTGTCGTGTCTGATTTTGCCAGGTCTAATCAGGGGTTTAACCATCGAAGTTTTGAATCATAATCTTTGTTACCGGCACATTTATTTTCAGAACAAGAACAACAAGAATGCTACTGATGTTTCTCCATCAGACTCAGATCTTACAAAACAAATTCTCACATTTTCCCCGTACATATTGAAAGTTATTTTAATTTATTTTTATCTACATTTATAAGGCAAGGCATGAAAAAAAACTATGCTAACTGTATAACGCCTACATGTGTTTAACAGCCAATCAATATGCTTTTAAATGATGACACATATGCTGACTCAAAGGGTAAAATGGTAATCACCACATGGGTCTGAATTGGAAAATTAGGGGTCATGTACATGTTTATGTATACTAAATCCCACCTCTGCTCCATGAGGTGATTAGTTGCTTAGTTTATGTATACTAAATCTTATTTATGTCCATAAATCTTAAATTAATTTCATTTTATAAAAATAAATATTCAGTATAATAATTCTGCAACAAAACATGGGGATTGGAGATGGCTTAGGTTGTGATCTCCGAATATGTGGTAATACTAAATACATGTTTAATGAAATTATTAGCACCAAATTAGTTGAAATCAAGTTAGTTACATACGACAACACATATGTAACACCTATGTGTGATGGAATTACTAATTTTGTAATTGTGGACTTAAGAAGCCATTTAGTACAATCAAACCGGTACATGTCAACTAAATGGTTCAATATGTGGTAATACTAAATACATATTTGCTTATGTAACATATGGCTTCCTAAATAGCATAAATATATTACTTATGCAAAATAATACTAAATTGTTTATTCATGAGAAGATGGCCTTGTTAGAAACCGGTCTTGCTGTAATACCAGGGTATGGAATCTGGATCATATCTAATGGGTCAAATAAAATATAGCTAGAAAGGAAATGGGCCAGAATTTGTTTTTGATTAGGATAATTTTAATAATGTAGGTCCATGCAGAAACAAAAATATGGCATACAATTACTGTTTATGCCCAAATTGATTCATTTTGACTATATAAGTCAAACGTAATTAATCAGTTTGACTAATTGATTCAGTTGAGGGGTACTTTCGTGTCAAGAACGCCTGACTTGACTGAATGTTGTGGTTTTCTTAATATTGCGCCTTGAAATTATTATAAAATCGATTTAATATTTGGTTATCCAGTTCAATTTGGCTATGGCATTCAAGATTTGGGTCGTACCCGAATAAGTGTTGAGATATAAAACAGATATATCATTCTATTACTGATGCTGCAGTTGGTACTGATTCAAGCATATTGAAGATTAGTACTGATGGGGCAGAACTGTGTTTACTACTGATGCGACTGATCTCAATTTACTACTGATGACAGCAAATGCTACTGACATCTATTTTTGGTGCTGATCGTATACGAGATTCTAGCATAGTTAGTTACGGAATGTATATCTTTATGTAATTCAATTGTAATCGGATCCTAGAATAACTAGGTTAATATTTTAGGCTTCAAGGACTATTATATATAGTTCCTTCTGAATTGTAAACATACGTGTGTATTGATCGATAACATTAATATACATTGAAGCTTTTTGTGATCACTGTGTTCTTATTTACATTCGTATTCATTAACAGTATCATTGTTCTTAATCAATTAAACTATAAGTGTTGATCCGCTGCAACTTCTAATAGTTTGTAAATCTGTGATTAATTAATCCTTCTGGGTTAATCGATCCTGACAAGTGGTATCAGAGCTTTACGGTTCTAGATCTACGAATTAAGAACAACAAAAAGTTTCATACTTTCGATCTCAAAATTGTTAATCATGTCTGATAACAATGAAAGTACTCAGGCAAACAAGATTCCAATTCTCACTCCCAACAACTTTGGGATGTGGAAAAACAGAATCAAGCAATACATGTTGGTTACTGATTATTCCATGTGGGAAGTGGTTCTTGAAGGCAACAAGACTATTCAAACTCAAATAGCCACCACTTCAACTGAAGTTCACAAACTCAAGTGTGAGAAAGAAAAGAAGGACACAGGGATCGAGCTCAAAGCCTTAAGCACTCTTTTGCTTGCCAATCCCAATGATTATCAACATCTCTTTGTTGAATATGATGATGCAAAGAAGTTATGACAGGCTCTGGAAAAGAGGTTTGTTGGTACAAAGAGCACAAAGAGAAACATGAAATCTGTTCTGAAACAAGACTTTGAAAACTTCAAAGGAGAGAAGAATGAATCATTGTCTCAAATATTTGATAGGTTCAACAAACTCATTGGTGAACTGAATCAAGTTGGTTACCAACCAGACAATGATGATGTCAACAGGAAGTTCCTCAGGTCTCTAGGTGAAGAATGGTCTATGTATACTGTGATATATAGACAAGGAGATGCACTAGAAGAGAAAGAGCTTGATGAACTCTACAATGAACTAAGAGTGTTTGAATCAGAGGTAAGTAATAAATCTCCTAATTTACCTTCAAACAATGTTGCTTTTGTGTCTAGTACAGGAACAGGGAAGGACAATACAAAGAATACAGGTGTGACAACCCACAAAATCAGGTATTTGACCTACCTTTTATTCAATCTCATTTTGCTTAAGAATAATCATAACATTCATTTTGCATTTAAGTCTAGCATGAATCATTTCATTTTGTGTTGTAGTACACATTATAAATTAGACATGTGTCATCTGTCTACATTTTTGCACAGTTAAACTATAATTTAACAAGCTGGTGACTGAACTTAGACTCAAACCGAACTCAATTAATATAATTCTTATCATTTGTACTCGCTCAATCGAATAAACCGGTATGAAAATTTATACACAAAACATCTTATGTGATTTAATATACAAATAAGCAACAATTAAATCTTTGGTACGTTACGAAATAGTGAAAGTAACTAAATATAATTATGAAGAAACACATTCTTACCGGTAAGTGACTGTCGTCAAAAACCAAGAAAAACCCCGGTTAAAATATTATACGAGACAAACTTACCAGTATCAGCGTATACCGGATAAATATTAAATTACACCTTTTAAAATAACTTAAAACGAATATTTTTCACACGTTGCAGTGCTTAACCAAATTCAACAAATGTTAAAGTCCATTGTTATCTTCTACTCGAATCTGCACGTGCATATATATCTAATTTCCCCTAACTAATTATCCGATTATCTTGAGGAGTATGGGATTTCCGTCATTTACCAACAACCGGATAAAAAAAGTCCTTATCACCACCTTCTTAAACTCAAAATAACCAACCACTCTGCACCATCTTCCTCACGAAACACACCCTAAAGACATCTCCATCGCGCACGTTTTCTCACTCAAAATCACAACCAAGAACTCACCATTTCTCTTAGTTTTCCGGTGACACAAGAACTACTCATCCGGTTCGGTTTCCGGCGATCAAACAAAGATTTTGACTCCTTTTGCACTCTCTCGTTACACCTACACATTCCGGCTGACTATTCTCTTCACCTCCGGTAACACAAGCAACATCTGCGACGAATCCCGTTTTCTCCGGCGACAGCTCGAGGTCCGGACGATCTCCATTGTTGGAGCAAAACACAGATCAACTTAATATTGATGCTGCAGTTAGTACTGATCATACTTAGTACTGATGGGGCAGAACATGTTTACTACTAATGAAGTTGATGCTGGTGAAGACTATAACTAAGTTACTACTGATCAAAGCTTATTGAAGATACTACTGATCAATAGTAGTTACTACTGACGTTGATATTGGACTTACTACTGGTCACCAAGATTACTACTGATGATATGAATTTACTACTGGTGATTGCAGTTTACTACTGATACGCGTTTTGGAAGCATATCAAGTCCGAGATCTTCGTAGAGATAGTTATAGTATGTAAATCAATGTATATCTATAGAATTCGAATGTAAATCAAAGTCCTAGAATAACTAGGGTAAATAGTTTAGCTTCAAGGACTATTATAAATAGTTCCTTACGAATTGTAAACGTACGTGTGTATTGTTAACTTGATAATATACATTGAAGCTTTTTGTGAATCTGTGTTCTTAATATTTTCGCATATTATTTACAGTTGTTCTTAATTACATTGATATAGTGTTGATCCGCTGCAACTTCTATAGTCAATTAGATCTAAGGTGTTTATTAACTTCTCTATAGTTAATCGATCCTGACAAGTGGTATCAGAGCATATTGGTTCTAGATCTACTATTTGTTAAGAACAACAAAAAGTTTTAATCTTTAAAAACACACACATTATTAATCATGACTGATAATAATGAAAGCACTCAGGCCAACAAAATTCCTATACTCACTCCCAACAACTTTGGGATGTGGAAGAATCGCATTAAGCAATACATGCTTATTACAGATTACTCCATGTGGGAAGTTGTCCTTGAAGGAAACAAAACTGGTCCTGGTCAAGCAAGCAGCTCTGCAACTGAGGCAGACAAACTTAAATGTGAGAAGGAGAAGAAAGACAAGGGAATCGAACTTAAAACTCTAAGCACTCTCCTATTGGCCATTCCTAATGACTATCAACATCTCTTCGTTGAGTATGATGATGCAAATGTGCTTTGGGAAGCACTGGAGAAGAGATTTGTTGGGACAAAGAGTACCAAGAGGAACATGGAGTCTGTTCTTAAACAAGACTTTGAAAATTTCAAAGGAAAGCCCAATGAAACACTCACTCAAGTGTTTGACAGATTCAACAAACTAATTGGTGAACTTAACCAAGTTGGGGTCAAGATGGATCAAGAAGATGTCAACATGAAGTTCCTAAGGTCTCTTAGTGAAGAATGGGCCATGTACACAGTGGTATATAGACAAAGAGATGCACTAGAAGAAAAGGAGTTGGATGAACTCTACAATGATCGCAGAGTATTTGAAACTGAGGTAAATCAAAAGAACCCTTCTATTTCTTCTAATAATGCTGCATTTGTATCTAGTACAGGTCAAGGTCAGGAAACCTCCACAGGAAAGGCTGCAGATTATGAGGATACTGCAAGAGAATCCTTCTTCACTAGTCATGTGCATACTGCACTGATTAGTGATGACTTGGAACAATTGAATCTAGATGATCTTGAGGAGATGGATCTTAAATGGCAGATGGCTATGCTGAGCCTAAGGACCAAAAGATTCTTAAAGAGAACTGGTAGGACAAGCCTCAACTACAATAAAGGTGACAAAGCTGGATTTGACAAAACTAAAGTCAAATGTTACAACTGTAACAACCTTGGTCACTTTGCAAAAGAATGTCCTCAGCTAGACAAAAGATCAAAATCAACTGCTCTTGTTTCACAACAAGGACAAGGCTATGACTGGAGCTTCCAAGCAGAAGAGCATGCTCAAAACCAAGCTCTCATGGTCTTTACTGACAACAAAACTGAGGTAAAACCTAAACCTTGTACTTCTGAATGTGCTAAAATTACTAAAAACTTAGAAAAAGAAAACACTAAATTAAATGAAGATTTAGCAAAAGCAGTCAGAAGAAATCATGAGTTTGATAGTGTGATTGCTGATCAAGAACATCAAATAAAGGTGTACCAGATGATTGATCAAAGGATAAAGGAAGAATTGCTTCAGGCTGTGGATGAGAAAGAGTTTTATGAAATAAAAAATAAAGAACTAACAAGTAAATTAGAAGAATGTCAGCTTGAAATTGAACAAAATAAATTAACAATCAAAAAGTTTGAACGAAGCACTAAAATTCTTGATGAACTAACTAACAATCAAACTACAGAAAAAGTTGTTCATGGGGTGGGATATCATGCTGTACCACCTCCATATAAAATAATCCCACCACTTAAAAACAGTTCAGAAAGAATCATTAATGAATTAAAAACTGAAAATCAAACTCAATCACATAATGAAACATCTGAATCAAATGATTCTTCTGATGATGATCAATCAATTGAATTTACAATTTCTCAAACTGAATCACCAAAATCAATTGATACAAGTTTTCACACAGCACAAAGTCCAAATGAATCTCCTAAATATGATGCAGAAAATATACCTAAAATTCTAAAAAGGGGAAATCAAAGAAATAGGAACCAACTCTTAGAACAAAGAAAAATCATAAAGGCTCAAGATAATAAATTAAAATGTGTCATTTGCAACAAAGTAAATCATTTAGCAAAGGATTGTCACTTCAATCCAATAAACTGCAAAGAGTTAAGAGAATTAAAATCTTTAAAGAAAAAGCAAAGACACAGAAGTTAAAAGATACTACTGGCCCTTCAGTAGTAAATAAAACAAAAACTCCAATTGCTGAAACACCAAGATTTGTGCAAAACAGAAGAGTTGGAAGCCCAAAGAACAGTAATTACTTCAAGAACAATGGAAAATCTAATCAAAATAAACAATACTTTAAATTTTCCAACACCAGTAAAAACTTTACAAACTTTACTACTGGTGTTAACCCTAATTATAATGTTGTATGGTACCAGTACAAGAACATTACTGGTAAAAACCCTAATTACAAAAATACTACTGCTCCCAAACCAACTTTCAAAAATACTACTGGTGTCAACCCTAAAAACACTACTGGTCATTCTAAACATGGTAAGTACCCAAATACTACTGGTCCATCAGTAGTAAAGCATTCAAAAGCTAAAAATCACGGGTATAAACCAAGATCAGTAGAAAATTCTCACACCAGTAATACTTTCAAAAGGGCAGTAGTAAAACAAAACACCAGTAATAAACAAGTATGGATACCAAAAATAGTTAAAGTTAAATCCCCAAAAGCTTATTTCTCAAAGGATGAACCCAAGACATATAAAGCTTGGGTTCCCAAATTTAACTAATCCTTTACTCACTTGTGCAGAGCATTCAGATCCCAGAAGAAGGAAGAACATGGCATATTGATAGTGGATGCTCAAGGCACATGACTGGAAATCTGCAAATTCTTAAAGATTTCAAGTCATTTGATGGAGGATATGTGGCATTTGGTGAGAATCCACAGGGAGGTAAGATTACAGGTAAAGGTACTGTTACTAATGGCAAAATTACCTTTGATGATGTATTTTATGTAGCTGAACTAAAATACAATCTTGTCAGTGTGTCTCAAGTTTGTGATAAAAAGAACAAAATTCTTTTCACAGACATTGAGTGCATCATTCTTTCTCCTGACTTTATTTTAGATGAAAAATATGTTGTTTTAAGAACTCCAAGGAGAAACAATGTGTATTGCCTAGATATAGGGGGAGAACTCATTTCTTCAAATGAGATCAACTGTTTTATATCCAAGGCAAACACCACTGAATCAGAACTATGGCATAGAAGGATGTGTCACACAAATTTCAAAAACATGAACAATTTAGTAAAAAGAAATCTGGTCATTGGACTACCTCAAAAACAATTTATGTGTGATCATCATTGTGTTGCATGCCTAAAAGGTAAACAACACAAGTCTTCTCATAAGTCCAAAACTGTAAACTCTATTTCTGTTCCTTTGCAGCTCTTACATATGGACCTATTTGGACCTACAAATGTAATGAGTATTGGAAAGAAACAATATTGTCTTGTTATTACTTATGACTTTTCCAGATATACATGGGTTTTCTTTCTCAGGACAAAGGATGAAACAAGTGAACTCATAAAGAACTTAATTGTCAAACTGGAGAACACATCTGATCAAAAAGTTAAAGCCATAAGATGTGATAATGGCACAGAATTTAAAAATGCTAACTTAATTAACTTTTGTGATCTTAAAGGTATTGACAGGCAATACAGCTCACCTAGAACTCCACAACAAAATGGTGTAGCTGAAAGAAGAAATAGAACCATCATTGAAGCAGCAAGATCAATGTTAGCAGATTCAAAATTACCAATCACTTTTTGGGCAGAAGCTGTTAATACTGCCTGTTATGTTCAGAACAGAGTATTAATAGTGAAGCCACATTTTAAAACACCATATGAACTTTTTAATAAAAGAAAACCTTCTATAAGTTTTTTAAAATCATTTGGTTGTCCTTGTACTATTTTGATTACAAGAGAACAAATTGGTAAGTTTGACTGCAAAGCTGATGATGGAATCTTTGTGGGATACTCTACTCAAAGCAAATCATATAGAGTATTCAACAAAAGACTAAGGATAATTGAAGAAAGCATCAATGTATCCTTTAATGAAAATGTACCTAATGAACAAGGAAATGGTCCAGATTGGCTATTCAACATAGACAATCTAACCAAATCTTTTAATTCTAACTTGGAGTTCAATGCAGGTAATTCAAATTGTCACACTCAAAAGGAAGGAACATCATCTGTTAATACTGGTCAAGAGGAGATGAGATACATAGTGGTTAATACTGCTCCAACAGTTAATACTGAGGACAGTAATAACTCAATTTCTGGAACCAGTAGTAACTCTGAGAGTGAGGACAGTAGTAAATCAAATACTACTGATACCAGTAATAGTACTCAAAATACTACTGGTACTCACAATAACCTAGATTCTCAAGACACTACTGATACCAGTAACAACAACAATACTACTGATCTCAATGAAGACAATAGCAGTAGTAACTCTGACCAAGATGATGATGAATCAAACATCAATGAAGGATCACTAGAGGAACAACTGCCTGAGACAAATGAGTCCAATCTTGAAAATCAACTAGTAGTTGAAAAAACTACAACCACAAGGACTCAGAAGAACCATCCATTAGACCTTGTTCTAAGTGATGTTAACTCACCACTACAAACAAGAAGCAAATTAAATAAAAGCTTAACTGCAAACATGTGTAACATAAGTCTAATTGCTAATGAGTGTATGTTTGAATGCTTTTTGTCTCAGGATGAACCAAAGAAGATCCAACAAGCAATGAAGGACTCAAACTGGATTGAGGCAATGCAAGAGGAACTCCTTCAATTTAAGTTACAAGCTGTTTGGACACTTGTACCTCTACCCAAAGGAAAAAGAGCCATTGGAACAAGATGGATCTTCAGAAACAAGAAAGATGAAAGAGGTATAGTGATCAAGAACAAAGCCAGACTTGTAGCCCAAGGATACACTCAAGAAGAAGGAATAGACTATGATGAAGTATATGCTCCTGTTGCTAGAATTGAAGCCATAAGAATATTTCTAGCATATGCTTCATTCAAGAAGTTCAAGGTCTATCAAATGGATGTGAAGAGTGCATTCCTATATGGGAAGATTGAAGAAGAGGTCTATGTATGCCAACCTCCAGGTTTTGAAGATCCAAAACATGGTGATTATGTGTTCAAACTAGATAAAGCTCTGTATGGCCTACATCAGGCACCAAGAGCATGGTATGACACATTATCATCATACCTATTGAAGAACAACTTTAAAAGAGGAGCCATTGACAAAACTTTTTTTACAAAGAAAGTCAAAGATGATATACTACTAGTACAAATCTATGTAGATGATATCATATTTGGCTCAACCAATGATTTATTATGCAAAGAATTTGAAGAACTGATGCAGATTAAATTCAAGATGAGCTCTATGGGTCCAATGAACTTCTTCCTTGGACTCCAAGTCAATCAAAGAACAGATGGTATTTTGATAAATCAATCAAAATATGTCAAAGACATCTTGGAAAAGTTTGATTTGAAAGACAGTAAAAGTGCAAGTACACCAACGGAAACACACAAACACCTACATCCTGATGTTGAGGGGGAGGATGTAGATGAACACTTATATAGATCAATGATAGGCTCTTTGATGTACTTAACTGCATCAAGACCTGACATTATGTATAGTGTCTGTGTGTGTGCAAGATATCAAGCAAGACCAAAAGAACTACACTTGCAGGCTGTTAAAAGAATATTCAGATACTTGAAAGGCAAACCATCACTAGGTCTATGGTATCCACATGATTCACCCTTTGAACTCATAGCCTACACAGATAGTGACTATGGAGGTGAATGTCAAGATAGAAAGTCCACTACTGGTGGATGCCAATTCTTTGGATCAAGACTGGTGTCATGGCAATGTAAGAAGCAAACAAATGTATCAACATCAACTGCTGAAGCAGAATATGTAGCTGCATCTGCTTGTTGTGCTCAAGTACTCTGGATTCAAAACCAGCTTCTAGACTTTGGTATCTCTATCCTTAAAACTCCTATTTTTATTGATAATCAAAGTGCTATTAGTATTGTGAACAATCCAGTAAAACACTCTAAAACCAAACACATTGAAATAAGATTTCATTTTATAAGAGATTGCAATGAAAAGAAATTAATCAAAGTGGTTAAAATTCATACTGATGATCAATTAGCAGATCTTTTTACAAAAGCATTTGATGTAGGAAGATTCAACTTCTTGGTTAGCAGTATTGGAATGATTTTGATAAATTAAAATCTCACTTAAAATCATGTGTAAAGTTATTGTTGTAAAATATTATTTATTTTTTAAGTGTCTTACTACTGGTAGATCTGTATTACTGATTGTAGGCATGTGCACAAAATACTACTGGTAGTTCATTACTACTGGTGTGTATTAGGTTTACATAAATACTACTGGTAAGTCAGTACTACTGGTATTCACATATACTACTGGTCGTGTGTGTTGGTGGTTACTACTGATGTCTATAGTTACTACTGATGTCAAAATCCTTAGTCACTACTGATGTTAGTAGATACTACTGACGTTTTACTACTGATATCACATTTACTATTGGTCTTTCAGAATCACAATTACCAAACTAACCCCCATGAAAATAACCGTTATGCTATGATTCGAAGGGCATTTTAGTCGTTTTGCAGGTTAAATCGAAAGATATAAAGGGCGGCAGTCGATTAATTTAGCATTATCTTCACTTCGATTTGCTAAATTCTCTCGATAAACCCTAGTTTACGATAAAAAATCCTTCGTCAGTAACAAAATTCATTCCTGTTTCTTTCAAAATCAATAACAAATGGCAACTCTAAAATCTTTGAATGTTCAAACCGATCTCAAATACTCAGAATTTCACAATATGTGTGTTTTCCTAAAGAATCCCGACGGAACAAAAGATTTTCGTCCGATCGTCAAATTTTTGAGAAATTCTTATATACGGTTTGCTTTAACTGTAAAACCAAAATCATATCAACAGCACTTGGTGGATTTCTGGACCAATGCTGAACAAACAGAAGGAACAACCATATCTATGATCAAATCAAAAGTAGATGGAAAGCATATAACAGTCACAGAACAATCAATTCGACACCATCTACAACTACACGATGATTCAGGTATGTTTACTCTTCCTAAGGAATACATTGCTGAAATTTTAAATAAAATGGGTTATGAGGGAAGACTGAATATAGTAACATTTCAAAAGGGTCTTCTCTCCCCACAATGGAAATTTTTAGTACATACTATTCAGCATTGTATTTCTCCTAAACGAAGTACTTGGAATGAGTTTAATAAGGCAATAGCGTCTGCTGTTGTCTGTTTATGCACAGACCAAGTATTTAATTTTTCTTACATGATTTTTGAAGGTATGTTGGGAAATCTTACTTCTTCAAAATTTTTAATGTATCCCAGATTTCTACAACATATCATAAACTGTGAATTACAAAACCTGTCAACTCCTAAAAACATTTTCATAATACCTGAGTTGAACAAGAAAGTTTTCTCAAATATGAGAAAACAATTTAAATTTTCGGGCAAGGAAACCCCTCTGTTTCCTAATATGATCAAAGATCAAACTCTTATTGGAGAGGGTTCAACCATAGATACAACCCAAGTTGAACCTCAACCCACTCCATCACCCCCAAATACAGCCCAAACACCACCCCAAATAGCCACTCAATCACCCACTAACATAGAAGTCCTGAATGTGTCCCAGGAACTTGACATAAATCTGCAGAGTGCTACTCTTCACTCTGTGGAAGACCTACCAGATAAAACCAAAAATATTTCCACAATTTATAAAAGAAAGAAATCTATAAAGGACACCATGGGACATATTGAGTCAAACCCCAGGCTCCAAGAGTTGTCCTCCAAGGAGGAGAGAGGACATGAGGCGAGGGCTTTCACTACTGATGCCCCAAAGGTGGGTGCACAGGACATTGAAAACATCATTAGGACCCAGACCTCGGCAACTTTGAGTGATGACTCATTTGAGGAGTTACTCAAAGGACCCCGGTGCCAAGAAACCACAAGGGGGGACATCTCTGCTTCTTCTAGGAAGAAGAGGATGTCTAAAAGACCCAATGAATCACCAAGAAGTGATGAGTGCAGATCTATTGATTTGACGGATAGGATGGAAAACCTTCAAACCAATGTACCTGTTAGTGAGCCCGATGATCTTGCTAGATGGAGTGAGGGCAGTATTAAAATCCAACAATTGACGGAAAAAGTGGATTCTCTTGAATCCACTGTACAAAATTGTCTTACATACCTAACAAACCAAGGGAAAACTATGGCTGCAATGAAAAGGAATGTAAATACCATCAACAAACGGATGCGGTTATATGAACATAGGCTTCATCAACAAACCAAGATTATAAGAAGATTGAAAAAGAAAGTTGATGATAGTGAGGCTCCACCAGTTGAGCTCACTAAGGGGGAGAAGGACAACATACAAACCATGATTGATGAATCAATTGCAGCAGCAGCGTCCTCTCTCTTAAATTTAAAAGAAACTACTGTTGATGAAGGCCCACAAATGATGGTTACTGAAGATGAGCCTATTACTACTGCTCCTATGGAAGATCAAGCTGAAAAAGAAGTATCAGTAGTAAAACCTACTACTGATATCATAGCAGTAGTAAATGAAGAAAAGGCAGCAAACACTACTAATGCCCTATCAGTAGTAATTTCTGAAGACATACCAGTAGTAACTACCTTGGTTACTACTGATGACATTATTGAGCTGCCACCACTACTAGAACCTACAGTGATACTTCCACCATCTCCAAGAAGAAAAACAACACAAATGGTGGTAAAAGATATTGATGATGACATCAACTGGTTAGAAGTTGATGAATGCTCACTACCTCCACATCCTAAAATACTTCCCATATCACAGATACACTACTATGGTCCCAAATTTGTTATTGAATCTGAACCAAATATGAAGAAAGACAACTACATAGGAAAGGGAAAGGAAGTTGCTGATGAAGACCAACCTAACAGAGCACAAGGTCATGAAATGGTCAACAAAATCAACTATGCCAAATCAGCCAAACAGGATAGGTGGAAGGTTAAGAGAGCAAAATATTTAAAGAAGGTTGAAGTCTCTCTAGCAAATGAAAACAAAAGATTAGCAGAAAGGGCTAGAATATTGAGACAACCATTCACAGAAATCAAATTGGCAGATATAGCAGATATATCAAAACTGCCACAATTTCAACAAAAGGTCAAAACTAAACAAGTTGCTGAAACAAGAAAAGAACTACAAAGAAAAGAACTAGAAAAATTTAGGCAACTTGAATATGAAACACTAGAACTTCTTGAAGCACAAGTACAAGAATGCAAAGAGCAGAAGGCTGATATGCCAGAACAATTTGCAGAGAAAAAGAAAGAAATGATCACATTCTTAAAATCAAGAGGTCACAACACAAGAGGTCACAATACAAAGGCCTTTGGAAGAATGAAGTTGATCAATTTAATTGAAAAGTACTGTGTAGAGAAGAAGAAGGATCTTACTGAACAAGACATTAATGAGAAGTACACCACTAAACTTGAACAGATAGACTCCAAAGAAGTGAAAGAAAGAAAAACAATAACTGGAGAATCATCTGGTGTATCCTCTCAAACTTCAAAGAAAAGGAAGACAATTACTTCTGAACTTGAACAACCAAAGAAGAAATTACAAATGGTTCAAGTTTATGATCTTCCTATTGCTCCCCTACAAAATAATCCAATCATCAACTGGAGATATATAGATGATATGATTGAGATTATCAGAGAAGATAAGGTCACTCAAAGATTCAGAGCTTGGAAACCTTTGGTCATGTCCCTAACCAGAAGTGACATTATCAAAATGTTGATCATTGGTAAACCAAGAATGACTAAGAAGATCTGGAAGAATTCAGCTGCAGGTTATCTTACTGAAATGATTGATGCTGCTTTCTATCCAGAAAATTATCCAGAGAAGTATACAAATCCAGAGAATGTTCAAGCCTGGAATGTGCTACCAACTGTCAACATGTACTTCTTTGAATATACAAGTAAGAAATGTGACTTATTTCTTTATGAGAAAAAGTATCCTCATTCTGAGAAAACTCTTTATCAACTATGGTGCATGAATTTTATTAAACCTCATGATGCTGTGATTTTTCAAAATAAAATGAATGAATTTGTGAAGAAGATCAGCAAATATATTATTGCACAAAGAAATAAACAAAACCAACAGACATTAGAAGGTGATCAAAGAAGAGCAAAACTGTTGGAAGAAAAGGAAAAAGAAAAGTAGAAGTAAATAGAAACTTAGTTGATTGAAAGATAATCAATAAGTTTAGGGGGAGATTGTTGGAGCAAAACACAGATCAACTTAATACTGATGCTGCAGTTAGTACTGATCATACTTAGTACTGATGGGGCAGAACATGTTTACTACTGATGAAGTTGATGCTGGTGAAGACTATAACTAAGTTACTACTGATCAAAGCTTATTGAAGATACTACTAATCAATAGTAGTTACTACTGACGTTGATATTGGACTTACTACTGGTCACCAAGATTACTACTGATGATATGAATTTACTACTGGTGATTGCAGTTTACTACTGATACGCGTTTTGGAAGCATATCAAGTCCAAGATCTTCGTAGAGATAATTATAGTATGTAAATCAATGTATATCTATAGAATTCGAATGTAAATCAAAGTCCTAGAATAACTAGGGTAAATAGTTGAGCTTCAAGGACTATTATAAATAGTTCCTTACGAATTGTAAACGTACGTGTGTATTGTTAACTTGATAATATACATTGAAGCTTTTTGTGAATCTGTGTTCTTAATATTTTCGCATATTATTTACAGTTCATTGTTCTTAATTACATTGATATAGTGTTGATCCGCTGCAACTTCTATTGTCAATTAGATCTAAGGTGTTTATTAACTTCTCTATAGTTAATTGATCCTGACATCCATCTCTCCGGCAATCGGTTTCTATTCGTTTTGTTGGGTATAATCTCTAACTGTTTTTGTTTCTGTTTCGTTTTATCACGTAATACAAGTAGTTGTTAACCGTTGTTCTATTTTTCTGTGGTTGCCGACAATCGACGAACAATTTAATCATCGCCATTTTACTTATAAATTATATATATTTATTTCGAAAGTGTGTATCAGTAACGGGTTTGTGTGGGTGCGTATTAAAAATCCATTTTTCCGGTTAAAAGTGTAAATCGGCGACATCCTTAGAGTTGCCGGAGTAATTTTTGTTTCGTTTCTGCTCGTCAACAAAAGACGTAACCCACATCACAATTGCCAGCCCATTTTTGTTTTATAATAACCCAGTTCACAAATCTAAAATCTGTTTTATTGCCCAAGGGCCCTGGCTAGTTAAAAATCCGAATTCTTTAACTGAAACTTAATCACATTTCTTTTAAATAAGTTAATTATTAAATAAATAAAAAAATTACTTTAATTAATCATCGTAGTATGTAATGTTAAAAAGCAGATGTTCATTTTTAAGGTTTAGATATTTATTAATTTCCAAGTTACAAGTTTAATTATTTATAATATAAGTGGTACAAAAGTTTCTACATATTAAAATCATGTAACTATTAATAACTAACTAAACTTTTATTATTATTTAAATAATTAATTACTTAACAGTCTATTTAAAATAATTTTATAATTGTCCCTTATATCACAAATCGTTTACTTAGATACGACACCAATATATAACTATTTTTCAAACTTATCAAACGTATTAAAAACACAGAGACTAACTTAAACGAGTTACCAACGTATCGCTTGAGTCTAATTTTCATTTAGGAAATCATTTGTGCATCATTTAGTTTATACGTGTCATTGGGACCGTCACTCATTCATTTACTTCTATGCATATAGGCACTAGAAGTCGTTTAGTTGGAAACATCATCTCATTATTTGAGTCTTTTGGAAGCATTGCATCAGGTGAGTTCACAGCCCCACTTTTAGGGTGAAAAACATAACAACTGCTTTTACAAAGTTACATTATTTATCACAACGTATTTTATAAATCATACTGTGACTATGAGTTCATATCCACTCTTTTTTTAACTACATTTTAACTGCCTTTCAGTTGGGGTGAAAAACATATAAACTATTAGTGTTTACGATTATTTGTGATGAAACTATTTTTGGAAACTTGACAACGAATCCTTATCTCGGACTAGGTTTAGATGTAGTGCATGGAAGTGCGTATATGCTTACATACATAATCATTAGCTAGTTGCGACTAGGCCCTGGATATGCAGATAGTACTATTGGCTGAGACTCACCCTCCCACACGTTATTGATCAGTTATTATCGATGTTTATCGAACCACGAGGAGTGTATATCCAGATTGGAAATGCGTTTAGAGTTGTTGTTTTGGTTATGGGATTAGGGTCGAGATTTTAACTTAAAAGGGTATAGCTAACCTTTTGGGGGATCACCGTCACATGTTTCTTCTTGTGATTTTATCGTGCCCCTGTTCTCGGAGCAGGTCATTTTAACGTTTATATCATCACACTATTTTTGCCAACGATGACATACGAAAACTATTATGACTTTACTACTGCTTTTAAGCAGACTATTTTTTTACGTTTATATCATCACTCTATTTTTGCCATGAGTGGCATACGAAAACTATGGAACTATTTTGAACACAATAAAACCTGTGAATTCACTCAACAATTTTGTTGATACTTTTACTTATGTTTTTCAGGTATCTAAGCTAAGCATTGAGTCGCATGCATTGGAGTCAAGCTTTCGTTTTGTAAAGATGTCACCTCCAATTCTTAGTTAAAAACTATGTTTTGGTTTAACTACTTTGTTTACAATAAATTTTGGTGACATTACTTTTTATCAAACATTTATTGTTTACGATAATCATATGCTATGTTAACTCATGAAAGTCGCACGCCCGTTCTTCCGCAAACCACATTTGGCGGGGTGTGACAACAGGCATTGAAGATGTAGCAAGAGAATCTTTCTTCATTAGTCATGTGCATACTGCATTGATTAGTGAGGATTTAGAACAACTCAATCCTGATGATTTGGAAGAGATGGACATCAAGTGGCAGATGACTATGCTGAGCTTAAGAACCAAAAGGTTTCTTAAAAGAACTGGAAGACAAAATCTGTCTTACAACAAAGGTGATCGTGCAGGATTTGACAAAACCAAGGTCAAATGCTACAACTGTAGCAATCTGGGTCAGTTTGCCAGAGAATGCCCAAACAAAGACCAAAGATCAAACTACAACAAAAACACTACCTCAAATTCAACTGCTTTAGTATCTCAAGAAGGACAAGGGTATGACTGGAGCTTTCAAGCAGAAGAACATGCACAGAACCAAGCTCTCATGGCCTTTACTACCGATCCTTCTACTACTGAGGTAAATTCTAAATCTTGTACTCCTGAATGTATTAAAGCATATAAAGAATTAGAAAAACTTAATAAAGAAACACTTGAAGAGATGATACTAAACAGAAATAGAAGAATTGAATACAATGGTTGTATAGCTGATTCAGAAAATCAAATTAAAATTTATAAAATAACTGATCAAAAAATAAAAGATGAATTGTTACAAACTACTTATGAAAAAGAACATATTGAATTAAAACTAAAAGAAACTTTGATCAAATTAGAAGAATGTCAAATGGAACTAGAACAGAACAAACTAACTATTAAGAAATTTGAAAGAAGTTCTAAAATTGTTAATGAATTAACTAGTAATCAAACCACAGAAAAGGTTGTTCATGGAGTGGGATATCATGCAGTCCCACCTCCAACAAATTTTATTCCTCCTCTTAAATCAAGCACATAAAGAGTTTTAAATGATTTAAAAATTGAAAGTCAAACTGAAACTGAAACCAGTAATGAATCAAATGAATCTTCTGATGATGATCAAACAACTGAATCAAATGATACAAGTTTTCACACAACACAAAGTCAAACCGAATCCCCAAAATACAATTCAGAAAATATACCTACAATTCTAAGAAGGGAAAATCAAAGAAACTTAAATCAGTTAAAAGAACAAAGAAAACCTGAAAGTGCTAAAACAACAAAATTATCATGCTTAATTTGTAACAAGGTTAACCACATAGCTAAAAATTGTCACTTCAATCCTATTAACAGTCAAGAATTTAAAGAATTCAAAATCAACAAAGAAAAAGGAAAAGCCTTAAAATTAAAACAAATTGAAGAAACAAAAGAAAAGGAATGTAAAAAACCAAAACAAAAAGAATTCAATAAACCATGTGTTGAAACTCATAAATTTGGAAGAACTGCACCACGATTTGTGCAAAATATCAGGTATAAAAGTCCAAACTGAAGTAATTATTTCAAAAACAATGGAAAACAAAATTAATTTCCTCAATATTCAAAATTTTCAAACATCAGTAGAAACTATTCCAGGTTTACTACTGGTAAAAACCCTAATTACAATGTTGTCTGGTATAATTACAAAAACACTACTGATTATGCTCAAAATTCATATTACCCACACACTACTGGTCCATCAGTAGTAAAATTTTCAAAAGCCAAAAATTACGGGTATAAACCTAGATCAGTAGTAATTAAGAACATCAGTACTAAGTACAAAACTGCATACAAGGCTCATTCAGTTAGAAAGACTTACTCTTCAAAGGATGAACCCAAGTCAAAACAAGTTTGGGTTCCCAAAATTAACTAATCCTTTTACTTTATGTGCAGAGTATCCAGATCCCTGAAGAAGGTAGAACATGGCATATTGATAGTGGATGCTCTAGACACATGACTGGAAATCTTCAAATTCTTAGAGATTTCAAGTCTTTTGAAGGAGGATATGTTGCTTTTGGAGAAAATCCTAGAGGTGGTAAGATTACAGGTAAAGGTACAGTATCAAATGGTAAGATCACTTTTGATGATGTCTTTTATGTTTCGAGCTTAAATATAATCTGGTTAGTGTCTCACAAGTCTGTGATAAGAAGAACAAAATTCTTTTTACAGATATTGAGTGCATCATTCTTTCTTCTGATTTTATTTTAGATGAAAAATTTATTGTTTCAAGAACACCAAGGAGAAACAATGTGTATTGCCTGGATATAGAGGGAGAACTCATTTCATCAAATGCGATCAACTGTTTTATATCTAAGGCAAACACAAATGAATCAGAACTTTGGCATAGAAGGATGTGTCACAAAAATTTCAAAAATATGAACAATTTAGTTAAAAATAATTTGGTAGTTGGTCTACCACAAAAATAATTTATGTGTGATCATCACTGTGTTGCCTGCCTAAAGGTAAACAACACAAAACCTATCATAAGACCAAAGCAATTAACTCTATTTCTAAACCTTTGCAGCTCTTACATATGGACCTTTTTGGACCTACAAATGTAATGAGCATTGGAAAGAAACAATACTGCCTTGTTATTACTGATGATTTTTCCAGATATACTTGGGTCTTCTTTCTTAGGACCAAATATGAAACAAGTGAAATGATCAAGAATCTGATTGTAAAGCTGGAAAATACAAGAGATCTCAAAGTGAAAGCAATTAGATGTGATAATGGAACTGAGTTTAAAAATACTAACCTAATTGATTTTTGTGATCTTAAGGGCATTGACAGGCAGTACAGCTCACCAAGAACTCCACAACAAAATGGTGTAGCTGAAATAAGAAATAGAACCATCATTGAAGCAGCCAGATCTATGTTTGCAGATTCAAAATTACCAATAACTTTTTGGGCTGAAGCTGTTAATACTGCTTGTTATGTTCAGAACAGAGTATTAATAGTTAAGCCTCACTTTAAAACACCATATGAACTTTTCAATAAAAGAAAACCATCAATAAGTTTCTTAAAATCATTTGGTTGTCCTTGTACTATTTTATTTACAAGAGAACAAATTGGTAAATTTGACTGCAAAGCAGATGATGGAATATTTGTAGGATACTCAACTCAAAGCAAATCTTACAGAGTGTTCAACAAAAGGCTAAGGATCATTGAAGAAAGTGTAAATGTATCCTTTAATGAAAATCTGATGAATGGACAAGGAAATGGTCCAGATTGGTTGTTTAATATTGATAATCTAACCAAATCTTTTGATGTCAATTATGAGCTATAATACAGGAGTTTCAAACAATCAAAGCCAACAAGCAGGACCATCATCAAGTGGAAGGCAAGAAATCATGAAATATATCTTAGTTGATACTGATCCCACAGTTGATACTGAGGACAGTAGTAACTCTGGTAACCCTAATTTCATTGATACCAGTAATAACACAAATTCTGAAGATACTACTGATCCTAGTAGTAACCCTGAACCTGAGAGTTGTGATGATGATCTACTCAATACTGATGTCGGTAACAACAATGACCCTCCTGAGGTCAATGAAGAGAACGTTACTACTGACACCAGTAGTAATGATGAAACTCCACAAAATGCAAACAATCAAGAAGAAACATGGACAGATGCACAAAATCCTGAATCAAATGAGTCAAATCTAGATACTCAAATCTCTGTTGACAAAATCCCTGGAACCAGAACTGAAAAGAATCATCCTTTGGACTTAGTCCTAAGTGATGTCAATTCGAACATGCAGACAAGAAGCAAATTTAATTCATCATTAAATACAAATGTTTGTAACATAAGTTTAATATCAAATGAATGCATGTATGAATGCTTTTTGTCACAGGAAGAACCCAAGAAGATTCAACAAGCTATGAAAGATTCAAACTGGATCATAGCAATGAAAGAAGAACTTCTTCAGTTCAAACTGCAAGCTGTATGGACTCTTGTTCCTCTACCAAAGGGAAAAAGACCTATTGGCACACGATGGATCTTCAGAAATAAGAAAGATGAAAGGGGTATAGTGATCAAAAACAAAGCAAGACTTGTAGCCCAAGGATACACACAACAAGAAGGAATTGATTATGATGAAGTATATGCTCCTGTTGCCAGAATTGAAGCCATAAGAATATTTCTGGCATATGCTTCATATAAGAAATTCAAGGTATACCAAATGGATGTAAAAAGTGCAATCCTGTATGGGAAAATTGAAGAAGAAGTGTATGTATGCCAACCCCCAGATTTTGAAGATCCATAACATGATGACTATGTGTACAAGCTAGACAAAGCTCTATATGGCCTACATCAGGCACCAAGAGCTTGGTATGACACATTGTCCTCATATTTACTGAAGAACAACTTTAAGAGAGGTGCCATTGACAAAACATTGTTCACAAGAAAGGTCAAAGATGATATACTACTGGTCCAAATATATGTAGATGATATCATCTTTGGATCAACAAATGATCAACTATGCAAAGAATTTGAAGAGCTAATGCAGATCAAGTTCAAGATGAGCTCAATGGGTCCAATGAACTTCTTTCTTGGACTCCAAATCAATCAAAGATCAGATGGTATCTTGATCAATCAATCTAAATATGTTAGAGACATTTTAGAGAAATTTGCAATGAAAGACAGCAAAAGTGCAAGCACTCCAATGGAAACTCACAAACACCTACATCCTGATGTTGAGGGGGAGGATGTAGATGCACACCTTTACATATCTATGATAGGTTCACTAATGTATTTAACTGCATCAAGACCTGACATTATGTATAGTGTTTGTGTATGTGCCAGGTATCAAGCAAGACCTAAGGAATTACACTTGCAAGCTGTCAAAAGAATCTTTAGATACTTGAAGGGAAAACCCTCCTTGGTCTTTGGTATCCACATGCATCACCATTTGAACTAGTAGCCTACACTGATAGTGACTATGGTGGTGAATGTCAAGACAGGAAATCTACTACTGGTGGATGTCAGTTCTTTGGATCAAGATTGGTGTCATGGCAATGCAAGAAACAAACCAATGTTTCAACATCAACTGCTGAAGCAGAATATGTAGCTGCATCTGCTTGCTGTGCTCAAGTACTATGGATTCAAAATCAACTACTAGACTTTGGTATCTCTATCCTTAAAACTCCAATTTTTATAGATAATCAAAGTGCTATCAGTACCGTGAATAATCCAGTAAAACACTCTAAAACAAAACACATTGAAATTAGATTTCACTTTATAAGGGATTGCAATGAAAAGAAATTAATTAAAGTAGAGAAAATTCATACTGATAATCAATTGGCAGATCTTTTTACAAAAGCATTTGATGTAGGAAGATTCAGCTTTTTGGTTAGCAGTATTGGAATGATTTTAATAAGTTAAGTCTAAAAAGAAAATCATGTGTAAAGTGTTTTGTACAATTTTATTTGTTTTACTACTGGTTATTTATTATTACTGATTGTATACTTCTACTATAATTTAGTACTGATAGGGTTTCTCAGTAGAATTAGGTCAAGTATAAAAACAATGGTTACTACTGATGTTTCTACTACTGACACTTAGTTACTACTGGTAGACCGTTATCTGGAAAATACATAAATTACATTACCGACCCTCATGAAAATAGCCGTTGGGTTATTATTCGAAGGATATTTTGGTCTTTTTGCAGGTTAAATCAAAAAATATAAATAGCAGACTGAGATTAGTTTAGCATTATCTTCTCCTCGATTCGATAAACCCTACGCTAAACCTAATCTCTGCAAAATCCGATCAAAACCCTGCATCAGTAACAACTCAATTCCTTTCACAAACTTGAAATTCTTGCCAAAACGATCACTCTCTCTGAAATATTAATAACAAAAGATCAAAATCAATCCAAATGGCAACCCTAAAATCACTCGAATTCAAAACTGATCTTAAATTTTCCGAATTCCACAACATGTGTGCTTTCTTGAGAAATCCAGATGGTACAAAGGATTTTCGACCCATTGTAATGTTCTTAAAGAACTCATATATAAAGTTTGATCTCACCATCAATCCAAGAGCATATCAAAAACACTTGGTTGATTTCTGGTCAAATGCTGAAAGAACTGAAGATTCAACTATGTCCAAAATCAAATCAACTGTAGATGGAAAGTCCATCATTATAACTGAAAAAACAATCAGACACCATCTTCAACTCAATGATGAGTCAGGTATGTTTTCTTTACCAAAGGAGGATCTTGTTGAAGTTTTACAAAAAAAATGGGGTATGAAGGAAGATTAGATATTGTAACATTTCAAAAGGGTCTTCTTTCACCCCAATGGAAGTTTTTAGTTCATACTATTCAACACTGCATCTCTCCAAAAAGAAGCACTTGGAATGAGTTCAACAAGTCAATAGCTTCTGCTATTGTTTGTCTGAGCACATGACAAGTCTTCAATTTTTCAAATATGATTTTTGAAGGAATGCTTGGAAATTTATCATCTTCAAAATTTTTAATGTATCCAAGATTCCTAACTCATATAATAAATTGTGAATTACTAAATCTTTCAATTCCCAAAAACATTTTTGTTACACCAGAACTAAACAAAAAGGTGTATGCAAATATGAGAAAAAGGTTTAACTTTTCTGGTAAAGATACTCCATTATTTCCAAACATGATCTATGATCAACCCCCCACTGGAGAAGGTTCAAGTCACCCCATTGAACCCCAACCAACTCCACCACCAAATACAGCCCAAACAGAACCCATTCAGTCCACTCAATTAAAAGAACCAACAGATGTCCTGAATGTGTCCCAGGTACATGAGATTAATCCCCAGAGTGCTACTCTTCACTCTGAGGAAGACCAGACCATAGCCAAACACATTTCTAAAACTTATAAAAGGAAGAGAACTTCCTTAAAGGACACCAGGGGACCAATTGAGTCAAACCCCAGACTCCAAGAGTTGTCCTCCAAGGAGGAGAGAGGGCATGAGGAAAGGGCTCTCACTACTGATGCCCAAAGGTGGGTGCACAGACTAGTGAGAACATAATTAGGACCCAGACCTCGGAAACTCTCAGTGATGAATCAGAATTTGAGGAGTTACTGAGAGTGACCCCGGTGCCAAGAAACCACAAGGGGGGGGGGGGGGGGCACTACTGCTTCTTCTAGGAAGAAGAGAGTGTCCAAACAACCCAATTTATCACCAAGAAGTGATAAGGGTAGAACTGACCAAACTGAATTGACGGATAGGATGGAAAACCTTCAAACCAATGTACCAAATGAGCCCAATGATCCACCCAAATGGGCTGAGGGCAGTATTAAACAAACTAAATTGACGGATATGAAGGAAAACCTCAAAACCACTGTACAACATTGTCTGACTCTATTGAACAATCAAGGAAAAACCATGACCTACATGAAGCATTACATCAATACCTTAAATAGAAGACAGAAGAGGTTTGAGCTTAGGCTTCAAAAACAATCAAATTTGATCAGGAAACTACAAAGAAAAGTTGCTGATAGTGAGGCTCAATAAGTTGAGATCACTAAGGGGGAGAAAGATCAAATTCAAGAGATGATTGATCAATCAATAGCAGCAGCAGCCCTTCTAAACTTAAAAGAGGTCCATGGCGAAACAGGTCAAAGTAATAATGAAAACCTGTATAAAGAAATGGAAAATCTGGATGAGGATGTATTTGTGTCTGCAAACCAATCACAAACTGCAGAACAAATAAACCCACCAGTTGCTACTGAAGTCATTGAGAATACTGATCCAATGGAAATTGAAGAAAACAAGGATCAAGAACTTGTTACTACTGACCCTATTGAAGAAAAAGAAACTACAGTAGTAAATGCACCAGAAGAAGAGTTTATGGATACTACTGATGCCCTAGCAGTAGTAACTCCAATAGCAACCTCACCAGTAGTCAATGAAGAACAACAAGTTGTGGTGTATGAACCTGAAAGTACACCAATAGAAATCACACCAGTAGAAACAGTAGCAATCACACCAGTAGAAACCACAACAATCACACCAGTAGCAACCACCTTGGTTACTACTGAAGAAGAAGATGAAGAAATTCTAGAGCTTCTTGAAAAAGAACAGTTCATAATTGTTACAAAATCTAAAACACCAGAACAACCACTTGTCATACCTGACATTGATGACAATGTGAACTGGTATGAAGTTGATGAATGTGAACTTCCACCTCACCCTAAAATACTTCCAGAGGATAAAATTCATCTATTCTCTCCATCAATTGTGTTCATTACTGTTCTTGACAATAAGTATACTCCACCTCCACTAGCAGCCTGTATTGGAAAAGGAAAGGAAAAGTTTGATGATGATTATCCAAACAGAGCCTTAGGTCACCACATGGTCAACAAAATGAACCATGTCAGACCTTCTAAACAAGATAAATGGAAGGTGAACAGGATAAGGTACTTGAGAAAAGTTGCTAAAACTCAAGCTCTTGAAGACAAGAAAAAGGCTGAAAAAGAAAAATTAAACAATCCTGAAAATCAAGAAGCTGAAGTACAAATCCCACAAATAGAAGGAGTCCTGGTAGAAGGTCAAAAAGCAGAATTTGAAAGACAAAGAAAGATTGAAGAAGAACACTTAAATTGTCTTGAAGACCTTGTAGCTGAATGTAAAAGAGAAAAGGCTGATCTACCAGATGAAATATTTGAACAGAAAAAGAAGATGATTGACTTTTTGAAGTCAAAGGGACATATAGCTAAATGTTTTGGTAGAATGAAGATGATTACAATAGTAGACAAATATTGCACTGCCAAAAAGAAAGAATTAGCTGAATTGGAAGTTGAAGATGAAAAGGAAAAAGTATTAGTTAAAATAGATCCCATGACAATCCTCACTAGAATTCCAACAACTGGAGAATCTTCAATACCTCCTGAGAAGAGAAAAAGAGATGAATATGAAACAGAACAAATAAAGAAAAAGAAACAGGAAATACAGGTATTTGACACTCCTGTTGCTCCTATTGAAGATAATCCAATCATAAATTGGAGGATGGTTGGTGATGCTATTGAAATCATTAGACAAGACAAATCAGTTCAAAGATTCACTGGTTGGAAACCATTAGTTATGTCTTGTAGTAGAGCTGATATCATTAAAGTCCTGATCATAGGCAAACCAAGAATGACTAAGAAGTCATGGAAGAATTCAGGAGCTGGATACTTAACCAAAATGATAGATGCTGCATTTTATCCAGACCAATATCCTGAAATATTCTCAAACAAAGAAAACGTATATGCTTGGAATGTGCTACCCACAGTGAATATGTATTTCTTTGAAAGATCAAGCAAAAATTGTGAACTGTACTTGTATGAAAAGGAATATCCTCATTCTGAAGAAACAATGTATCAGTTGTATACAAACACAATGATGAAACCCCATGATGCTGTAATGTTTCATAACAAGCTTAATTATTTTATCAAAAGAGACATCAAGTATATCATTGCTCAGAGAAAGCTGCAAAATCAAAGAACAATTGAAGGCAGACAAAGAAGATCTAAATTATTAGAAGAACAAGCTAAGAAGAATGAAGAGCAAAAAGAAACTTGATTAATTCAAAGAGAATTAATAAGTTTAGGGGGGAGATTGTTGGGATATAAAACAGATATATCATTCTATTACTGATGCTGAAGTTGGTACTGATTCAAGCATATTGAAGATTAGTACTGATGGGGCAGAACTGTGTTTACTACTGAAGCTACTGATCTCAATTTACTACTGATGACAGCAAATGCTACTGACGTCTATTTTTGGTGCTGATCGTATACGAGATTCTAGCATAGTTAGTTACGGAATGTATATCTTTATGTAATTCAATTGTAATCGAATCCTAGAATAACTAGGTTAATATTTTAGGCTTCAAGGACTATTATATATAGTTCCTTATGAATTGTAAACATACGTGTGTATTGATCGATAACATTAATATACATTGAAGCTTTTTGTGATTACTGTGTTCTTATTTACATTCGTATTCATTAACAGTATCATTGTTCTTAATCAATTAAACTATAAGTGTTGATCCGCTGCAACTTCTAATAGTTTGTAGATCTGTGATTAATTAATCCTTCTGGGTTAATCGATCCTGACAATAAGATATAAATGCCTTTTTTCGTTATTTGGGCATTCAAAATAAGTTTATAATTTCTAGATCTGGGTATTCAAAATGTGAAATACAGATTTTGTATTCAGAAAGAAAAAAAAAAGGTTGAAAGTTATTTGTTGCGAAAAGATGACATTATTGAGAAAGAAGCAATCCATTCTTAATCCATTCTTATACTGAGTTCTTGAAGACAAAGGTAATATAGAAAATGTGAAGGCTCCTGCAATTGCTATTGGTATCTTTTGAGTTTAATTTGCATTTTGTATGTGATTTCTTGATGTATTTTGGTTGCTGATATTTGAATATGTTGCAGGACATATATTATCAGGACATGCATTATCAACAATTTAGACATATCAATTTTATTATCAGTCACTTTTTACCTATACTCAACTCAAAGTTGGTTATATATTACACTAATTAGCCTAATAATACATTCTTGATACCAAAAACTAATTACCCTACTTACGGTTATAATCTTTGCCTATATATGGATGAAGGCTTGAGTTTGATGACATGTCAAAATAATGATGACTCTTTATAATGACGAGTAATGATGACTCAAAGGGTACTATGTTCATTTGGTTATAAAACATTACATGAACTAAAGGGTAACTAATTCAATACCTGGTAACTTACAAAATAAAGGCTACACATGTATGATTTTGATTTAGGTAAAAAAACAAAATTTTGATTTTCCAGGATTTGTCCCATATGATTTCCTATGTTAATTTTTAAGCCAATATGTCAGAAACACTAATTGTGTGGACTATCTATGGTAACTAATGCAATTTAAATTTTAGTTGTAATTATCTATAACAAAATGTTTATTCATCATTTCAATAATAATTGACTATATAATGTCATAAGTCTTTCTGTTCGTTTTGCATTTTGTTTTTTTTGAAGTTAGCCCGCCCATCCAGGCGGGCTTTGAAGCTAGTAGTTTTATATACCATGATAATTTATGTATATATATTTAAAATTAAATATATATATATTTTTCGAATGGGAAACAAAATATAATAATAAATATAAATAAACTATATTTCGTTTGTTTTAATAAAGTTAGTGATTTTTCATTTTAATACGCTTTATAGAAGAGCTAAATTGTAATACAAAAACGTTAAATATATGTTAAGGTTCAACTTAACTCACAACCAATAAAGACTTAAACTAATGAACTATAATATAAATATATATTTGGATATTTTTTTATTTTTGTTTGTAAAATTTTATACTTCGTATATATAATTATAATATAATTCATATACAAAATTGTTATGTTAAGTCACGCTTTGAAAAAGGCATGTCTCGTCATGGCTCCTATGTCTTAAGGCTTGATTGTATCGCGGCTATCGCCTCTCCCCATCTTACGTTTTTTAAAATCTTGGTTATATATTTACCATTGGAAGTAGCAGAAGGGTGAACTCAAGAAAGTTATTAGAGAGTTGTTACCACTAGATTATCATCTGATCACAAATACTTATAATAAATAAATCGGTGTTTACTATAATTTTTTTTTTATAATAATGACAGTATCTAGGATTGTCAATAAGAATGAATAAAAATGAGCTTATTTGATTCTGATTAGAGGAGGGATTTAGATATTCCTAGAAATAAGGAAAATAATTGAACAAATGTCATGTAATTAAATAAATCTATGCATTTAGAGTTGTCATTATCAAAATAAAAAAAAATTCAAAAAAACTGACACTATAAACATCATAGTGTGCTAAACACAAAGTCCAAATCTTGGCCCGATTATCTCGCCCAAAATATCGTGAAACAAACCACGAGTTTAAGGACTGTTTATGCAAATATCTGCAATTAAAAAAAAAAACTTTTATTAATCATCATCTTCTCCAAACTCCCTATCAACCTCAGAAACATTCCGATCTGAACCCACCTGCAATTTGTTGATATTAAACATACCAATTAATTAAATTTTATTAAATTTGTCTTTGGCTTTTGTTGTTGTTTTCAATTTTTGAAAGAAAACAAGATGAATGATTCAGATGTATCGAAACAAATACAACAAATGGTTGCATTCATTCGGCAAGAAGCCGAAGAAAGAGCTAACGAGATCTCTGTTTCATCTGAAGAGGTTTATTTTTATTCCCGAATTAACTATATTTATATATACTTCTTCTGTTTAATATATAATTTCAAATTATTATGCGTTGCAATCAAATTTGTATCATTGGATGCATGTTGCTCATGTTTCACTATTATCATTGTTTGAATTTTTTTTGATGATTTGATATTATGGGAAATAATCCAGTATGAAAATACTCTGGTAAGGCCGTCTGAAATTATCTTTTAGAAGCCACAAGTTCAATCCCCTTCCTTGGTAAGCATTTACAAGATGACCAGAGGAAACTTTGAAATGTGCATATATTTTAGAAAAGAAACTTTGCAAATAGTTGTTTTTTTTATGATGACTTAGTTAGTGGTACGAATCATATAGTGATATCCAAGTAGACAGTATGCCTTCCACGAACATATCTCTTTTTTGGGGGGAAAAACTATCATGATAGTGTATAGAGATGTGCATGGGAGTTAGGGGTTTTTGGGAAAACTTATTTACAAGGCTTTTAAGCTTATACTTCCTCCGATTCAAAATAAGTGACACATTTTAGATTAATTGGATGGTTAGTGGGGAATAGGTCCCACATATTTTGAATAAAGTGGAGTTAATGATGTTTAAAAGTAAAAAGTAAGTGGGTGTAGGTCCCACTATTTTTTTGTCAAATAAGGTAATTTTTCAAAGTGTGTTACTTATTTTAAATCGTCCCAAAAAAAAAGCGTGTTACATATTTTGAATCGGAGGAAGTATTAGTTTGTTAAGCATTAAAGGGTGTTTGAGAAATTTTCAAAAAGTAACTTATTTTATTTTCAAGAAGTAAATAAGTTAATAATATCTTTGGATAAAGACCTCAAAAAGGAAATTTTAAGAATTAAGAGACTCCTTAATTTTCTAAACTCCTTTTCAAAAAGTTAAAAAGCTAATAAGCACTTTTCAAAAAAACACATCCAAACATTTAATAAGTTTAAAAATGTTTCTTTAGGAAAGTTTATTTAGAACTAGCAGGGTACCCGCGCAATGCGGCGGCGGGTATCCAGAAACTATATTTCGTGGCGAGCAAGTGTTGTTCGTTTACACGGTAATAATTGTTGCTAGAAATAAATAATTAAACGGAAATGTGGATTTTGGTAAGAGTTGATGATTTACAGCGTCGTATTTTTAATGTTATTGAGTAAAATGGTTTTCGAGTAACAGACTTTTGTTATTAAGTGTGAGTGGTGTTACCAAAGTGTAATGTATAGCAAGTGGTTAACACATAGTGATAAGTTAGGAGAGGTCTTGGGTTCGAATCTTATTAGCCGCGATTTTTTTTTTAAGGTAGAGAACTAACAAATAAAAGTGGAAAGATCCTTAAAATCAAGTTTAAGGAGCTCCTTAAACTTGCCTAATGGGGTAGGCCTAAATGCTTTATATAGTAGTAAGATACTTTTAAACTTATTAGCTTATTAAACATTAATAAACTTAAAAATTTATAATTGAGCATGCTTATGTTGTTATTTGTAGGAATTTAACATTCAAAAAATGCAAATTGTCGACACCGATAAAAAGAAAATCAAACAAGAATTCGAGCGCAAGACAAAGCAAGTCGAGGTTAAAAAGAAAATGTGAGTTTGCACACATCTCGTTAAGTTGTTTATATCGATCTTTATCTAACAAGTAACAACTCACACATATATAATTCGAATACCAACATATTGTTAAGCTAAAAGTGTGTTGGTCTATATTAAGTTACTTATATAACCTTTTTCATCGTTACAACTTACAAGTATATAATTAAGATGATTTATGAAGGTTTTGTGTCCTAATAATATGTTATGTTCGTTGTAGTGAATACTCGATGCAGTTGAACGCATCGCGTATCAAAGTTCTTCAAGCACAAGATGATTTGGTAGTTGCCATGAGAAATTATGCTAGCAAGGAGCTTGTGAATGTTTCTAGCAACAAAAATAAATACAAGAAGCTTATGCAAAGTTTGATTGTTCAGGTGACATTTAAATCTTGTACTTGTGTTTTGATGATTAATAATATAATAATACATGTTTAACTTAACTAGGGGTGTTCACTATTCGGATAAAACTGGATTGTCCAATTGGACATTTTGGATCAGACTATTTGGATTGGTTATTTGGTTTTTTGGATCGGTTTGGACTTGAACCAAATTAATATTTTGGTTTTCGGATTGGATTTGGTTTCCGTTGTGAAAATCGGATTGTCCAAAAAAACCAAATTGTAATATATATACCAATCTTTTTGGAGTTTTTGATGAAGTTGATGTCAAGATTTTTGCATATATGATTATAAATGTCACGAGATATGAATTAGATTTGTTTTTATGTACAAAGTAGTTTATCATTTTGAAATTGTACATATCGAACTTAATATTATTTATGTTATATACTTTTGTAGTATTTGGAAATTTTTTTAGAAAAACCAAACGGATAAAACCAAACCAACCAAATTGTTATTTGGTTCGGATCAGTTTGGTTTTCGAATTAGTTTGGACGGTTCGGTTTGAACTTTTAAAAACCGGACTTTATTTGGTTTCACCTATTTGGTTCGGATAAAACCAAACCGTCCAAACGAACACCCCTAAACTTAACGTCCTTCTCAAGCAGTCTATCTACCCCGGGTAGGAGAATAACTGTCTACATATCACCTCTACAATAGCCTGACTTTGTCAGGATTGGATAACAATTGTTGTTGTACTTGAACTTACAGAGTCTACTAAGGCTAAACGAGCCATCAGTGTTGTTGCGATGTAGAGAGATCGATCTTTCACTTGTTGAATCCGTTATAGAGGATGCCAAAAAAGAGTATGCATCGAAATTAAAAGTGCAAGCACCAAGAGTTGATATTAATAAGAATGTATTTCTCCCACCACCTTCAGCCAATGCGGAACCAAACCGGCCTTCATGGTACTCATCGATCTTTTGTGAAAATTTAATCAAAACCATATATTATAAAAATGAACTATAACTAAAAAAAACGTTACACTATACACAGGCTACGTTTTTTAATTTTTTGTTTAGTTAATCTCTAACTTATGTTAATTTTTTAAAAATGATTTAAAAGCTCTGGAGGGGTTGTGTTAGCTTCTGTAGACGGGAAGATTGTTTTCGAGAACACCCTTGACGCCCGACTGGATCTTGCTTATCGCACGAAGCTTCCCGAGGTATTTTTGTTTTGAAATTTAAAATTGTCATACTAAAGTTGTAGAGTTAATAGTTCTTATGTTTGTTTTCTTTGTATGCAGATTCGAAAGACCCTTTATAGAGCATAAACGTCATCTTGCCATATTTGAGGTCCAAAATAAAATTCGACGTGTGGGGAAGTGATAATAATTAATAAGCGACTCAGTGAGTTTCGTGAGACGAGTCAAACTCGTTAATATTCTTTCTTTATTCAATAAACGGGATATGGATAAACGACAATTGTTTGGTAGTTAAAAACTATCTTGTTCTTGTTTTTAATTTACTTTGCAACATAAACGTTCAAGTAGGTTCATAATTTTCACGTATTCTCAAGGAATATATTTTAATAATTAATCAATAAAATTTAACGGTCAAGATTAATTGCATATTTTATACATGAATGAGTATTTTGGTCATTTGACACTTAAAACAAATTTTGATTTTTTTTCTATTATTTTATTATTATTTCAGTTATAAAATAATATTTATTTGATAATTACGTGTAGTACTTAATCACATGTGATTTTAGTGTAAAAATCACATGAGATTTTAGTGTAAAAATCACATGTGATTGTATATTTAATCACATTTGATGTTTTAGTACAATCACATGTGATTCTTTACATAATCACTCTGGATAAATGATCATCTTTTGATTTACCAGCATACGTTTGTTAAAAGAATATAATTCTCGAATTTAAGTTATAGATATTTTCTTGAAACGGCCATCACATAAATATAATTATATTGTGTACATCTGGAGTATAAATTCAGTCACCTCAAAGAGTTCATTATAAATAAGAGTATGTTATAAAAAATTAAATAAACCCATTATGAATAAGAATATTTTTTGAAAAAAATAACAATAAATAACCAAGTTAGCATTTTATCTATGTTAGTGAAGAGTTATATAGAGAACCCTATATATCGTGCAGAACCCGTAAAACTTTCTATTACTCAATTTGGTCCATTGATTTTCACAATTAACGGCTAAGATTGGGTGCGGTATTTTTATAAATAAAACAAATCATATTTTGGGTAAGTTTTAATTAAAAAGGGCATTTTAGTAACTATGCATTTTGATAATTGGTTACTTCCCTCATCGTTCATTCTTTTGAAACTTCACCTTGTAACTATATTTTGTAGTGAATAAATGTTGTTCGGTTACACCTAAACATTAACATTTAGGGCCCTCGTAAAATAAGACTTACCAAGTCAGACATGCTGTAGAAAAACTTTATAACATGGTGAAATAAGAAGCATATTTTCATGAGTAAGCTACAAATACTCACTCTTCTTTTTTTAGGGATAATTTCTTTTATATCCTTGTAAAATTCATTAATTTTCTTTATATCCTTCTTAAATTCATAAATTATCTATATATCCTTCTAAACTTTTTAATTATCTTTATATCCTTCAAAACTTCTAAAATTTTCCTCTATATCCAAAAATTTATTTTCAGATTTATTAAATCATTATAATATCAATAATCATTATCATCAAATAAGTTTATTTAGAAAATTACTATATTGCCCTTCCAATGTAAATTAATACCATTAGCTACTTAATTTTCCCTCCGCTCTCTATCAATCAACACCACCACATCACAATTCCAAGTCCGGCGGCCCGCACAACGTCGTAGTTTCAAGCACAAGAGTCCCACTGATAACCAAATCTTCTAGAATTAAACAAGTTTGATTAAGCTTAAATGCAACCTGAATCGCTTTTGAATTTCCGTAATCCTTAATTTCTTTACGACACATTAGCATTGGGACAACGGAGGTGAGATGAATGTGGCAATTGGTAGTGCGATGTAAGGAATGCCGCAGATGACGCCGTACGCGGCGTAGGAAAGAAGGGTGGAGATGATTGTGTCGTAGATCTCATGGAGGAGTTGTAGGACCATGCGAGTTTGGCTGACCGGGTTGTCCATGTAACGACCCGAATTTGGTGTTAAATAAATTATGTACAAATATGAAAAATAAGGATAAATCATTTAAACCACGTGGAAATTGGTTTCGTGTCATTTGGACATCGTATGAGAAAGTTACTGATGAAATCGGGTCAAGACTTTGTTGGAAACAAGTTTGGAAATCAAAATGGTATTTCTGGGAATCCTCGTGAACACGAAGATTGGGCTCGTGTCACGAAGACCCATCTCGTGAACACGAGAATGGACTAGCGAACACGAGTAAGCAAATCAGAGACCGGAACTCGCGGACACGAGTTGGGACTAGCGGACGCGAGTTGGACACGAGAATGGCCGGAGCGCGTAAACTCGCGAACGCGAGGTGTGCATTATGCAACCGATTTGGGAGCTCTTGGGGGCGATTTTGGGTGTTCTTGAGCATAGAACACTACCATCCTTGGAGATCTTCATTCCTCGTTAAGGATCTAAGGTATTTTCATCTCATAGCTAGTTTTGTAAACAAGATTTGGGGGGGGGGGGGGAATGATGATTTTGAAAGTGTTGGGTTGGAATCTTGTTAAAGATGGGTATTGAGGGTGTAGAACACCCATAGGAAGTATGTAGACCATGGATCTATGGTTAATTTGTAACTTGAAAGTAGTTTCATAAATTAGGGTTTATGGATCTCCACCAAGTTGGCGAACTTGGGGGTTGGGGTTGATTATGTTGATGTTAAATGATGTCTAGTTATGGATGATAACTAGAATTGTGATTATTATGTTGATAGGTTGCAAGAACCTAAAAGTTGAAGATGTTCCAAAGGCGGGAAGCAAGGATTCGTGTTAATAAACACGATATGGATATAACTATCGCTAAGGTGAGTACATGAGACTTTTAAACTGGGTACATAGCAAAGAGCTTTTGAAAACATATATGATAATTGTATGGGTCTTTATTAATAAATGTTTCGATAAAAATAGTGATTGAAAAGGATGAAAAACTAGGTATAATGTGATGCTAGAATAAGTCTAGTATGATTGATGATCTTGGAAGTAGATATGATAAACTATAGTAATTATGGAATCCTCATTAATGAACCATAAGAACGAAGTAATTGATTAAAAGAATGTATACTGAGTCTTTATTAATAAATATGTATTAGTAAAGCAATTGATAACGATTTTATAGTAATGGGTATCTATTAGTAAGATTTACTAATAAAAGTAAAGAACTAATATATATGAAAATGAATATGATGTGACTAGTAATACTTATGTATTATAGTCAACGAAGAGATAAAAGTATTATGATATCGATAAATATGAAATGTATCTTGTGAAATATGGACCTTCTAGAGTTCATAGATGTAGAAACAGATGTGGGTTGCTTATGATCGGGTCCATGGGACCATACAGGTACGTTTACACTATGTTGAACTAGTTATATATAGTTATTATTAGATAACTAACTTGTTTGATGATTGATGTGATAGCCGAGAGCTAGATTGACATAACTATTGAGTTACGGTAAGATTGAGATGATGTGATGTCACGGCCGAATCCCGATCATGAGGTGTGGATTGAGGGGCAGTTGGGTGGATTCCCATCGACTCATCCACGTTAGTAGTCTTGCTAACTGGACGTATTCCGGCGAGTAAGGCAGGCATCGGTAGATTGGGCGATTCCCTCTTGCTGGTATCTTGAGCTTCTAGTTAGTTCGGGGGCAACCCGACAACTAGATACGTTGTACTTCTAGCTAGTTCGGGGGCAACCCGATAGTTAGATATGTTTGTGCTTCTAGTTAGTTCGGGGGTAACCCGATAACTAGATATGTTTGTGCTTCTAGCTAGTTCGGGGGCAACCCGATAGTTAGATATGTTTTGCTAGGAGAGCAAAAATCGATAGGGTCACAATAGGGTGACTAGACAGTATTGATGTAGTATATGAAGGAATTATGTGCACAGTCAGTCAACCTATGATGATACATCCATGCCTATGAAACACTTAAGGGTCACACCGGTGAGTACATGTAATACGAGCAAGATAAGCAATGCTACTACGAAGAGGAATGATTCATAATAGTCATTATGAATCATTTAAGTATTAAGTTAAGTTTAACTTATTACTAGATTAGTTTAACTAACTAATTAATACAAGTATTTGTACATTTACTAGTTGAGTAAATATACAATGTGTTAATTAAAGAATATCCATGATATGATTTAAAGCTATTAAATCATATAGTAATTGGATAATATTGTTGTATAAATTATATAAAGGTTATTATATAATTAATTATTAGAAGTATAAATACAAGTATATAATTCGTGTATATGGGTACCGAATTATTAGTGTATTAATACTAGACATTTAATAGTTAAGTGCAACAATAATAAACTAGTTAAACTATAAGGGATGAAAGTGTTAAAATGAAGTTTAATTAAAGATCTAATATTAATTAAACTTAAAGGGTTCTAAGCGTAACTTATTTGTATATAAATAAGAGGCTTAGGGTGACCCTAAAACCCCTTACACCACCTCACGAAATCCTTGCCCCTCCTCTCTCTATTTTCGACCGAACAAACAACAAGGGAAGAACACAAGTTTGTGTTCTTCGTGTTCTTCGTTCGTTCTTCGTGTTCTTCAAGTTTTTTGAAGAACAAGTTCATTGCTTAGATCAACTAGAAGATCGCTCGATTTGTTCATCATCAGTGGACTAATCTTAAGCAAACAACAAGGTATGTTTTGGGAAACCTTTTTCTCTCTTCTCCCCTCTTGGACGAATCCGGCCAAAGAACCCTAGGGTTCTTTGGTTGATGGTCGAACGAACCACACAAGCAATGTGTGTGTTCGAGTTCTTCGTACAAGGTTTCTTTCTTGTTAACCTAATCTAGATTTCCAACATCCCAATCCTTTAGGGTTTAAGGATTAGGTTTAATCCCAGTTCCGCATTTAGGGGTTAAATCAGCTAGTTGGTTTTAACCGGTCACGAACAAGTTCATGTTCTTGGTCAGTATGGTCGAACCAAGTTTACTAGGAGGTTGACCCAAGTGGTCGATCAGTGTTATAGAAACCCTACAGTGGTATCAGAGCATTGGTTTAGAGATCTAGACTAGATTAACAAAGATTGTTTGTTTACTTTAATTTTAAGTTTTTTTTTGTTTCAAGTTTTTCTTCTTCTTCTTCATTATTTTCGAAAAAGGGAAGAACCCTAGGACCAAGAAGGTTTCTAGAAACCCTAGCAAATTTTCAAAAACCATAGGAAAACCCTAGGATCAAGTATGTTAAACAAGATATGTTTAATTGATCAAAATGATTCTTTCCTTACTTCCTAGAATTTTCGTGGACTAGGAAGATCCCTAGGATCAAGTATGTTAAACAAGATTTGTTTAATTGATCAAAAGGATTCTTTCCTAATCCCTTAGGATTCTCGAAAATCTAGAGGTTACTTGGACACCAAGTTTATTAAACTAGCCTTGTTTAATTGGTGGAAAAGTTTCTAGGCGTAAGAATTTCGAAACCCTAAAGAACCCTAGAACATTAAACTAGTTTAAGTTTAATGGTTTAAAAGTATTAACTAGGATAATAATCTAAAACCTAGTTAATTAGACAAGTTTATGTCTAATAGGTTTAATTATTATTTTGATAGATTTATTAAAGCTAGTTCTTTAAACCTAGAAAAAATTAGACAAAGTTTTATTGTCTATAAGGTTTAATTTAAAAAGTTTGAATGAATTTATTAAAAGTTATAATCTATCTTAGAATTTAAACAAAGTTTATTGTTTAATAGGATTGATTAAAGTTAGTCTTTTAACTAAAATAATGTCTTTGATCAAGAAAGTCAAAACCCTAGTTTTGATTGGTTAAAAACAAGATTAGGGCTCATCTAATTAATTTAGGGAATTGATAAAGAGGATGTTAATTTTTAAGTTCTAAAATTAACAAGGTGTATTTAATTATTTATATATATGTATTAAAATTTTCGGAATTTTTATTTATTAGGTAAAATTGAATTTTAAAAGATATAATAAGTTTATACGTATTTTAATTAGTTTAAGTTAAAATACATACGTATAAATTAGATGTAATATTCTTATTAGAATGTTACAAGTTCATTATTATAAATATGCATATATACGAATATATATATTAAATACAAGATAAAATGGAACAATTAAAAAGGGTAATGTTATTTTGATCTTTAAAGATAAATATTATAATTAGTTATTGTATTAAGTTATAATATAATTACAACTAGAAAGTACAAAGTTATGATTTCATTATAACTAGAAATTGTACAAGTTGAAATTATATGATTAACTAGAAATATACAAAGTTATATATATTATCACGTATTAAGATGTATAAAGTTATAAATTATTATAACTAGATAATTATACAAGTATAATATAAGTATTTTACAAGTTATGTAATATACTAGATTAATGATCAAGTAAAAATAACAAGAACCTATATTTAACTAGTTCAAGTTAAATATAAGAAAGGTTTAAACAAACTAAGAATTATTATATATAGTCTTTATATAATAAGTTTATTAGTTTCACCAAGTATAAACCAGTGATTGTGTTAGCTTAAGTTTCATCATGGTTGTTGAAGCTAGTGGGAGCTACACAAGAAAATCACAAAGTTTGTAAGTGTGTCATTAAGACATAAGTTTTGGTCGAATCTAATAAGTCAAAACAAATGTTTAATTTCATTATTAGACATATGAAAAACTAGGTGTGTTAAACTAGGTTTATGTTTCAAGTTCATGAATCATAAAAGAATTTAAAAGTTTAACATAAGTTTATAAGTTTTTCAAGTAAGATAAAACAAGTAAGTTTTATTCTAGATAAGATTTTTCACAAAATCTAGTAAAACGTTTTGTACACCTCGTTTTAGGTATACATGTAAGATCGTGCAAATTCTTGAAACTATAAGTTTTAAAGAATAGTTCTTAAGTTTTAAAAAGGTGTCTTGTAGAACTCTTCAATTCACAAGTCACACATTTTAAACAAGGATTAAGATTGGAATAAAGGTTTAAGTTTAGTTTAAGACTTAAACAAACCCAAGAAAATCTTAGATCTAAGTACTATCCACCTAATGGAACACCTCACTTGTTAAACGATATTCATATTGTTAGGATAAAGAACCTTAGATATGTATTCAAATCATTGCGAGTGTTAGGGTGCGTAAGGTTCTGTGATAATCGGGAGTCCCGGCGCAGAACATCGCACTGTCTTAGATGGTCTGATCTACTTTGGTGATAATCGGGAGTCCCGGCCCAAAAAGTACTTGAGTAGAATAAACATACTAGACTTTATTACTAACTTAGAAATGTACAATTAGATTGTACAAGGTTGTAATAAGTTATAAGTCTAAAGATTCTACGACCCATAGGAATCGTGTCAAGTCTTGATACGATCGGTAAGGAAGTTACCTACCAGAAATAGCATGTCTCGTCGGGAAGTGCCCAAACCTTGCGGCGAGAATGTGATATATGGATCCTAGGCCTAAAATATTAATTATGGGTTTATAATATATTTTAGAGAATGTTTATTGATGATTACTAATTAAACTGAGTTTGATTTGTAGATGGCATCAACAAACACAATCGCGACAACAAGTACCAACAATCTCTCACTTCGCTCAATCCTCGAAAAAGACAAGTTGACTGGGTCAAACTTTCTCAACTGGGAGCGCAATCTTCGTATTGTGCTCAGGCATGAGAGAAAGTGGTATGTCTTGGAGAGAGCAGTACCAAACACCCCTGCTATTAATGCCAGAGCTGAAACGAGGCAAGCTTATGATAAGCATGTTAGTGATGCACTCGATGTGAGCTGTGCTACTCGCCACCATGAGTCCTGAGTTACAAGCGGGACTTATGGATGTGCCTGCATTTGAGATGATCCAACAACTTAGGGATTCATTTCAAGAGCAAGCTCGCACTGAGAGGTTTGACATCAATCGAGCCTTCAACTCTTGCAAGATGGTCAAAGGAACGCCGTTGAGTGCCCACCTCATGAAAATGAAAGGACACATGGATCACCTCGCTAGACTTGGTCACCCCATACCGTTGCAAATGGCAACATATACTATACTCAACTCGTTGTCTGATGACTACAAGTCTTTTGTGGTCAACTACAACATGCATAATATGGAGAAATCCATTGCCGAGCTACAATCCATGCTCGAGGCTGTTGAGTTGAATATTGAGACCAATTCTAAAAGGGGTCGCATAACTGATGACTGCGATGAGGATGGGCATGGTGGTAAAGGAAAGGGTAAAACCTATCCTAACCAAGGAGTGCCAAATGGTAAAGGTGTCAAACAAAAGGTCAAGAAGGTTAAGCCTAACACTGCAAGGACCGAGAACTGGTGCTTCAAGTGTGGTGAGGCTGGGCATTGAAAAAGGAATTGTCCAAAGGGTGCAAGTGGTAGTGGAGGAAACGCAAGTTCCTCAGGTAACACAACCACACTTCTTAATCACTTTAAGATACTTGTAAAGTACGTTACGAGTAATCTAACTTTTGCAATCGTTTATTGCAGGAGGAGATGGAAAGTGATGGTGACCGGCATGAGATGGTGATGATCCCACGAGCACCAAATTTTTATAATTCAGTATTTTTTGTGGATTCATTTTAAACAATTTTACTTTATTGTTTGGATAATTTCATTTTGTTAAAACAAGTTTTATTTTGGTTTTAATTAATCTCGAATCCATGGTTGAATTATATTGTGTGCATGTGTGATAATTACACTAGTCAAGGTTTATGACTAGATTGTAAGTCAAGTTTTTGATTTACTTATATTTCATGTTTTATATATTTGTTTGATTGTTGTAAAAATAATGTCTTGATAGCTCAAGGTATTTAGATACTGGTAATTAGAAAGTTTTTCTAATGAAAGTATTTAAGAGTTTTATGGAAGCATAAGGTTCAAGAGTTATTGAACTTAGTTAAAACATCTTAAGTAATAGTCATTACTTATGATAGAAAGTGTTAGAGTATTAGTATTAATATAGTATGATTATATTGGATATAATCAAGATAGACTTTAAGAGTATTATTACAAGTCTTTTATACTTGTAGTAAAGGATTTAATGAAGTCATAATTCCCTAATAGGAATAATTGGATATTCGTATAATCCAAGTAAAATGACTTAGACATTAAATGACTCTTAAAAGGGACAAACTATATTAAAGCATTTAAGAATTAAAAGGTATTATTTCAAGTCTCTTATACTTGTAATAACTACAATATTTAATCAAGTCATAATTCCCTTATAGGAATAAATGGATATTTAAGAAATCCAAGTAAAATGACTTTGGCATTAAATAAGATTCTTAAAAGAATACTAACATTTTAAGAATTGATAGTATCATTTCAAGTGTTTCATACTTGTTAGATATAGTAATCAATAAAGATCATAATTCCCTAAACAGGAATGTTGGATATTCGCAAATCCAAAGGATGATCTTAACTATTGATAGAATTCTTAAAAGATTAAACTACAAGTTATTGACTAGGTCAAAGTAGTTTAAGAGATGCTTAAGTTCCATAAAAGTAACTTGGAGCTAAGACTAACGTAATTCATTAAAGATGTTAGTGAATTCAGTAAGTTAGTAAGACATTAACAACAAGGTTTTACCAAGTCGTTAGCCAAAGAGTTAAGAGAAATAATAAATGATCGTTGATTAGATTATTGCAAACCTAATAGCGTGATCACAAGTCTTGTGATTAATTATTGCATATCTAATAGGTTGTTAACACTTCAGTGGATAACACAATCATTTAAGAAAATTTCTTTAACTACTAAGAATATCTACAAATCAAGTAACTAAAAGAAGCTTTAGTTACAAGGAGAATTTTATGAATTCAAGAAACCAAGGAGTTAATTTCCAATCCTCTTATGTTTACCGAATTACATAAAAGGCAAGATTAGAATATGTTCTAGATTGTTGCAAGAACAATATCTAGCAAAGGCAAAAGTAATAGTATTCCTAAATACTCGTCTTATGTCTTTAGTTTAATAGAAATGATTGGTTTAGTGATAAAATTACAATTAAGTTTGTAAGAATCATTAAGTAGTCAACACGAACAAAAGGAATAAGTAATGATCCAGTATCTATGTCCAGTGAGGAATAATACTTGAGTTAGTATCATTTTTATTCAGACTTTGTATGTTTTTCAAGATCCATGAATAAAAGTCTATTTATTCAAGAAGACACAATATCTGTGACTACTCGTCTTGGTGGGAACCTTGATGGGACGTTAATGTCATCGCGATATTTGGTGGTAGATTCGAAGTTCTTCGAAGATAGCTACACAAGTTTTGTGTAAACCAAATATCGGTGATATTCTTTTGGAGGCTCAACGAATATTGGATTGACCACCGTGACAATACTTCGTGGTTGAAAAGTTCAAAAGTATTGTTCACTAGGATTGTCCTTAAGCCTGAGGAATTTGGTTTAGGATACAATGACTAATGTGCTTTGGTTCAACTCAGACAATTCTGAAATACGTTTGTCATACGAGGCGATACTGGGTACAAAGGAAGTTGTATTTTTTAAATCGAAATATAACAAGATGGTAATTGCACCTCCTCTTTAGGAGAGATATTTATAGGTCCTTTGACTTGATAAGAAACTGGCAAGTGCACGGCCGTGCCCAAACGAACTGATTTGTTCTTTGTCGTTTATCACAGCAGTTTGAATCAAGAAGTCATAAAATGATTTCGAATACAGGAGTTGATAATTTCTACCACGCTCGTATTCGTTATCACAAATATCGTGCTGCAAGGGATAAGCCTAACATAGTTTGCCCAAGAAGTAGAGACAGAGTGTTCTTTACTAGGAGACGCTATTAAAGAGTTTTTTATAAACTAAAGCTGGGTTACGTAAGCTGTTTTTATGGGTTGGTTACCTACATGCCCATCTAGAAGGCCACTGTAGCTCGTATAATTAAGACAAAGGTTACAGACTTGCACAAGTGGGAGTCTGAAGGAATTATGTGCACAGTCAGTCAACCTATGATGATACATCCATGCCTACAAAACACTTAAGGGTCACACCGGTGAGTACATGTAATACGAGCAAAATAAGCAATGATACTACGAAGAGGAATGATTCATAATAGTCATAATGAATCAGTTAAGTATTAAGTTAAGTTTAACTTATTACTAGATTAGTTTAACTAACTAATTAATACAAGTATTTGTACATTTAATAGTTGAGTAAATATACAATGTGTTAATTAATGATTATCCATGATATGATTTAAAGCTATTAAATCATATAGTAATTGGATAATATTGTTGTATAAATTATATAAAGGTTATTATATAATTAATTATTAGAAGTATAAATACAAGTATATAATTCGTGTATATGGGTACCGAATAATTAGTGTATTAATACTAGACATTTAGTAGTTAAGTGCAACAATAATAAACTAGTTAAACTATAAGGGATGAAAGTGTTAAAAGGAAGTTTAATTAAAGATCTAATATTAATTAAACTTAAAGGGTTCTAAGCGTAACTTATTTGTATATAAATAAGAGGCTTAGGGTAACCTTAAAACCCCTTACACCACGTCACAAAATCCTTGCCCCTCCTCCCTCTATTTTCGGCCGAACAAGCAACAAGGGAAGAACACAAGTTTGTGTTCTTCGTATTCTTCGTTCGTTCTTCGTGTTCTTCAAGTTTTTTGAAGAACAAGTTCATTGCTTAGATCAACTAGAAGATCGCTCGATTTGTTCATCACCAGTGGACTAATCTTAAGCAAACAACAAGGTATGTTTTGGGAAACCTTTTTCTCCCTTCTCCCCGCTTGGCGGAAAATGCTAAATCACGAAAATGAATTTAAGTTTTATTTTGTTTTAATACCCCCAATGACAGGTAGGTTCCTTTAATTTTTTTGAATTTTTTCTGTTTTGTTATGAAAGATCTGTGTGCGTTGGATTTGGCTATTTGGGTACGGTTTGGTTACGTTGCGGTGATAGTGATGACAAGAACATGTATATTCAACATGTATAATTCTAAATGCTTTAGTATAAGGTTGTTATGAAGACACGAACATGTATGTTTCTATCATCTTATCAGTCATACCTGATAATTCTGATTGCTTTAATATCATGCTGTTAGTTAATCAACTATTATTAAGTTAACATATACATAACATTAAAGTATTTATATCTTCTTTTTCCCATTGCAGATAATCCTTGTCTCAGGATAAATATATCAACTAACTTAAAACACATGTGAAGAATCTTCAAGAACAGTTGCTAGGAGTAAAGATGACACTACTGCTCTTTGACCAAATTTTTAAATGATCTTAAACAACAAAAAGTCATGACCGAATTAATTTTGTTTCTAACTTGTAATTCTGCTCAATTTTGGCGATTATTGAGTTTAGTACATAATTGTTAAATCGTATGTATGTGTTATATGAAATTATTTTTACTTCTGTATGGATAACATATATGCAAAAATGCAAATATAACATAAATGCAACAACACATGTCACAAACATATATGCAAATCCGTAAATAGCATATATGCATAACCATAAATAACATATGTGCATAACCATAAAATAACATAAACGTAAATAACATATATGCATAGCCGTAAAATAACATAAACGTAACACCTTAAAATAACATATATTCAATAAAAAAATATCTGAAATTAATGCCTTAATTTTAGGAATATCTCAAAAAAGGAAACAAATTTTTTTACAAAATGCCGTAAATACCCCTGAATAACTAATGTGAATTAAATAAATCAAAATCAATTTACTAAATTCTGATTGGTTAATAATAGTTCTCAGAGTTCTTTTTGAAATCAGGGTTCTCAATATAACTCGACCCTATATATATATATATATATATATATATATATATATATATATATATATATATATATATATATATATATATATATTCATATATATTTATGAAACGATTATTATTATCATTTGGGTCTAAAACCCATGTATCTCACAAGACTATTTTGTCTCACGTACTACGTTTGTTTTTGTGGCTATATACTCAGGTACAGGTTTGAGGTGATAGAAGGTTGCACTAGAAGTGACCTAGAGATGTTTAGCTCGGGAGCTCATAGGTAGATCCCGTTTGCCTATGGTTTTGATATACTTGGTGACACCGTATTTTTGTAAACCCTGATAAAGGTTTAACGTTTTTGTTAAACTGTATTTTGGACAATATGTCATTAAATTGGGAAAAATGTATTTTAAATGGTTTAAACATTGTTATAAAAAAATACGGGTGTTACAGTCCATATCGATGAGTTGGTCGGCGAGGGCTATGAGCTTTTGGCAGTAATCTTCCATGCACGAGCAGGCGGCGAGCGTGAGGTTTGTGAAGTCATGCTCGAGAGTTGCGGGTCGAGAGCTTTTGTTGTTGAGGAAGATGTTTTGAATCTTCGTCCATGCATCATGAGCCGACGCCTCAGCGTCTAGTACTCGGGCCAAGAGATCGTTTGACAATGTTCCTTAGATCCATTGTAGAACGATAGCGTCGATCTCAGACCATGTAGCATAGTTATCGTCGGTGGCAGCAGGGGCCGGCGTACCGTCGATATGATCTAGCACTTTGTATCCTCTAGCATGTAGCTTGAAAAGCTTAACCCACGAAGAATACGAAATTGTCGTGCCATCTAATACCCGAACTTTGTTTTGAATGTTCGTAACGGTATAGACGGGGTGAAGATTCGAAGGTGTTGGTTTGGTGTTTTCGGAAGTCGACGCCGCAGAGGTCGTAACCATGGCTGCGATTTTGGTCGACGGCTAGGGGATGTCGGCTAGGGTTCTTTGGATGTTTTAGGATTTTTGCTCTGATACCATAAAAGTGTTTATGGTTTGAATAATGAATGACTTCTCATTAATCAAGAGATCCCTATATATAGGGTATACAAAATACAAGATATACACAATCTCTAAATATCTAACTATCTAAATATAAGATATACACAATCTTTACATATTTACTAATAAAAAGGTTATTTACCTTAGTAAAGGGTTTGCTTTTTTTGGTCATTTCCCGTGTTCGTTTGGACAGTTCGGTAACCAAACAAAATAAGTGAAACCAAGTAGTAAAATCCGGTTTTTAAAAGTTCAAACCGAACCGTCCAAATTAATTCGAAAACCAAACTGATCCGAACCCAATAACAATTTGGTTGGTTGGTTTTATCTGTTTGGTTTTTCCTTAATATTTTCAAAATACTACAAAAGTATATAACATAAATAATATTAGGTTCGATATGTAAAATTCTAAAATGATAAACTACTTTGTATATAAAAACAAGTCTAATTGATAGCTTGTGATATTTACAATCATATATGCAAAAATCTCGACATCAACTTCATCAAAAGCACCAAAAATATTGGTACATCGCCAACTGATACAATATAAAATGGAACAAGTGTTAGTATATATATATTACTATTCGGTTTTTTTGGACAATCCGGTTTTCACAACGGAAACCAAATCCAATATGAAAATCAAACTATTAATTTGGTTCAAGTCCAAACCGATCCAAAAAACCAAATAAACAATCCAAATAGTCCGATCCAAAATGTCCAATTAGACAATCCGGTTATATCCAAATAATGAACACCCTTTACCCATAATCTGGATAAATGAAAAAAATATTGTCAGCAATTTTTGAGCGTTCTGGGAAATGTTTATAATGCAAGTAATTAGTATACTATATATCTGGTCATATTAATACTTGTCATTTTGCAGTTTGATGGTATATAATAAAGTACTAATTTTGTAAACACAATAAGAGAATGTAGATGACATTGCATAGATAATATGATGAATTTAACACAAAAATACACAGTAAATCAGTGTATTATAAGATCTAAGTTAACATAAATGACATAGCATATATTTAATGTCCAATAGAATACCTAAGTTTTAGCTTCTTGACAGAAAATCGGTAACCTGGAATGAAAAGCACAACAGCGTGGCGTTAGACAAATAAGTAATTGCACAAAAGCTAGACATATAAGTAATTGCACAAAAGCATACGCATGCCAATGTATATACGGATCAAGCAGATTACGTGAATATTGAATAATCTTATCTTATCTTATCTTATCTTACTACTTTAAAAAGCATTCTAGACATTTCTAAAAGAGGAAGTCTGAATTTTCAACACTTCCATTTTTAGCAATGTTCAAACACTCTTCAAAATCAAAATAAATGTGCCTTACCCGAGATTCGAACCCAAGACCATTCGGAAAACAACCAAGGTGATAACCACTGGGCCATGTGGTTTTTTGTTATGCTTTTGTTAACCTCGACTAATATACATAACTTCCACGGTATTAAACGTATCAATAAACAGTCAACTTCCTAAACAGATAATTCACATTTAATAGCCTTCCTAAATTATAATTACGTTTACAAACTAATTATTTTCAGTGACTTACGTTTTTAAAAAAATTAAATACATATTGAACACATATTGAATTAAATATTATGATTTACGTTTACAAACAGTCAATTACGTTTACTAAATATTATGGTTTACGTTTTTAAAAAAATTAAATACATATTGAATTATACGTTTTTTTAAACTATATATATACTCCATCAACTAACGATGGAGTTGTTGTGCAACATACAAACGATGGATTTTGATGGATACGAACCTGTTGAAAACTTTGAAGACCTCTGGAATCCACATTTGTGGTACAAATGCAAATTTGTTCGCGTTGAATATGTTTGGCTTGACCACAAACATAACAAACTATATTTGTTCCTGCTTGACAGATTTGTAAGTTCTTACTAATTAAGATACTATTTTTTGTTTTTGGTTTTAACTACTAATCATTTATTTTCAGAGACACAAATTCGTAGCCATTATCCCCCCATCTTATTTTCTGCATACCAAAACCGAAAACTAGAAGGCGGTGTCTTCTTTTAAAGTATTTCAAAATTTATTACACCGATGTCGAATCCTTTCCTCGCTTCGAGAACTATAGCTTTATTCGTGATGAATGGGCAATAGTATTTAACACTAAAACCGAGCTTGCTGAAACTACGAATGGAGAAGATGCCTGGTTCCCCAAGTACCCGTTGGTCAGATCTCCGACATGGCTATTGCAGGATCAAACAACTCGAAAAATGTTGATTGGTACATCTATGTTACTTTTTTAGATGTTTTACTTTAAAGTGATAATATTTTAATATTTTTCGTAATTAATAAACATTTCACAAACGTTGCTGGAAACATGTCGAACGATTGCTTTTTTTACATCCGGTCGGATATCGTGTGCAATGCTGCTGCATGACTGTCTGTAAGTATTTATACCTGATTTACATGATCACCACACCTACGAAATAACCCATTTAAAATGTAATTTCCGACAGGGGCAACCGTATCAAGCTCATCTTGTATCATATACCGGCATCCACGGCAACAATGATTGGGAGATGTGCTTCTGAAAACATAACTATGTACGCATGTCGCGTTAAACTGATTATAAAACCAACAGGTTAATTCCAATTAAGTGCTTCATTTTACTTTTATTAAAAATATATTGATATCTCTTTTTTATTTGGTTAAATTTCAGTCAAATATCTTGTTTCTACTGACGTTACAAACATCGAGTTCAACCCGCCGATGCCAGAAACATATGCACTTCAACGCATCCATCCGATTGTGCAATATGATGATGCCATTGTTTTATGTGATGAAGAACCCGATGTCGCGTCCGACACGCAACCAAATAATAGTTTGAGACGCTTAAGAACTACCCTCTCTGGAAATTAGCGTCTATCAACTTACACACAATAACAATAGAGCCCTGCTAATCGGACAACAATAATTAATTGTTAGGTTACTCTTAGTTTCTGTTACACCATTGGTGTTTTTTTTGTTTTAATTTGGTTTGACATAATAATATTAATTTTGTCATGAACCAAATAATTGTTGTCTGTGTACTGTACAATTTTGTACACCTACTCGAATTATATATTTTATGGTGTTAATGGAAATATTTCGTCAACATGTAATCAAACTGTAGATATTTTACGTTTTTTACTACCGACTAAAATTGAATTACTTATAGACGTTTTTATTGTCCAACTAAAACTGCCAATTACGTCTTTAATAAATAAGTTTTAAGTTGTTTAATAAACTTTGATTTATATATAGTCTTTTGACCATATTTAAAAGGCTAAAAATATGCAGACCATTTTTACTGTCAATTGCCATTGACCCCGCTAAAAATAAGACGTGTTTTACCATTTTTGAAAAGATGCAGACGTATTTATTAGAAAACATAATTACCATATGTATTTTCGAAAATCAAAACGTAACTACCATAAAAACGTAATTAATGTATTACAACCTTCAAACATAATTACCATATAAATCGTTCATCAAAACATAACTACCATATCTCAATTTAATGTATTTATAATTAACATATGTGGAATCGCAAAAAACGTAATTTGGTTGACGAAAATTGAATTACTTATAGACGTTTTTTTTTGTGCAACTAAAACTGTCAATTACGTCTTTAATAAAAATATTTTAAGTTGTTTAATAAAATTCGGTATATATATATACTATTTTGACCATATTTACTTACCATGTTTGAAAAGATGCAGACGTATTTATTAGAAAACGTAATTACCATATGTATTTTCCTAAATCAAAACGTAATTACCATAAAAACGTATTTAATGGGTTATAACCTTGACACGTAATTACCATTTAAAATCGTTCAACAAAACTGTCAATTGCGTTTATAATTACCATATGTGGAATCCTAAAAATATGTAGACCATTTTAACTGTCAATTGCTGTTGATCCCGCTAAAAATAAGACGTATTTTACCATTTTATATATAGGCAGATGTATTTTTAAGAAAATGTAGATTATAAATATCGTTCTATATAACGTATTTACCAGCTTAAATACAGACGTTTAAGTTGACCATGCAATTTAATATACGTTTTATTAATTGTCGTGACATTACATTTAATATTACATTTAAAAACGTCCATGCAATTTAATGGCCGTGATATTACATTTAATATAACATATATACGTTTTTTTAATTGTGCATAAATAGACAAATTAACCATTGTACTTCAATTCACGATACGATAATTCTAATACCACCAAACATCACCAGTCATCGACTATCATCATAATTCGGCAAACCATGTCAACAACCGGATTGCACTTTGTAAGAAACATTCATGATTTCAAGGACAAAATTCACATCAAGGTCAAGGTTTGCCGGATTTGGCCCCAAACAAACTTCAACAACAAAAACGAGATAATATCACTTGAGATGATTTTAATTGACGAAGAGGTATTACTCTTATCTAAATCATCACTACTTATATATATTATCTCAACAATGTTAACTTACAATTAACTACATTTTGTATTAAATTTTTTGTAGGAGGCAGGATTATGACATATATTAAGTTTTAATATTTGGTCATGGAGTAGGTTTATCTAATTCTAATCAAAGATCAACAGATTCTACAAATGGTTAGATTTCGAGACAACGATAGAATGGGCGACGTTGTTGCCAGGGAAAGAGACAAGACATCTATGCTTACAGCTTTTTTTGAGATGAATAGAATCAATGAAGACGCCAGGGGTTTATTGTACACGGACTTTCCCAGATACTTCACATGGAACAACATGTCACGGACCTGGAATACTAGACACGGAGGATTAATGATGGGAAGAATGGTTGCCGCTAACCCCGCTGAAGGAAAACGATTCTACCTGCGCCTACTCTTGTGCCATGTTCCTGGTCCTATGGGTTGGAATCGTCTCTATACTGTTGGGATGTGTTGTAAGAGACTTTTCGCGCAGCAGCTCTCCCGAGAGGTTTAATTCAGGATGATAATAATATCTCGGCATGTCTTGCGGAGGGTTCTTTGTTTCAGTTTCCACCTGCTCTTAGGAGGTTATTTGCTACTATTTTGATATTCTGTGAGCCATGGGATGTTCGGAAGTTGTGGGATGACCACTACGAATCATTGTCGAAAGATTATAGACGACAGTGCGCAAATCTGGAGATCTCCCGCAACATGGTCCTTAAAGACATCAAAGTTTTTCTCCAGTCTATGGGTAAAGATCTAGATGATTCTGATCTTCCTAAATTAAATACCGACACGAGTTTATCATCTGGGGTTGTTCGGGAATTACAAGAGGAGTACTCCATAATTGTGGAAGAAGAAGACTTGGTTGCTTCTGACTCACTAAATTCCGACCAGAGAGTCGCGTATGATGATATATTGAGGCATGTGGATAACAACATTCCCGGTGTCTTCTTTATAGATGGGCCTGGCGGAACAGGAAAAACTTTTCTGTATAAAGCTCTCCTTGCAAAGGTCCGTTCTCGTGGTTTCATTGCACTCGCGACAGCTTCGTCTGGCGCGGCAGCCAATAACATGCCGGGCGGTAGAACTGCTCACTCCCGCTTCAAGATTCCAATAAATCTTGAAAACAACTCACTCTGTAGCATTAAGAAACAAAGTGGGACCGCAAAGCTTTTTAAAGCAGCAAAGCTAATCATATGGCACAAGGCTTCCCTAAAGTCGCCTCCCAACACCATAACTTAACGATAAGTTGATCAACAGATTTTCTGGTGAAGAGAAAACGTATTATAGTTTCGATGAAGCAGAAGACGACAGAAACGGCTTATATCCTATAGAATTCTTAAACTCGCTTAGTGTGAGTGGTCTGCCGCCTCATGTTCTCCGGCTCAAAATTGGGTGCCCGATTATACTTTTATGGAATCTCGATCCCTCGCATGGATTATGTAATGGTACGAGACTTATATGCAGAAAGTTTGAGCCAAATCTGATTGATGCAGAAATAGTTGTTGGTCAGCATGCTGGAAAAAGGGTTTTCTTGCCAAGAATACCTCTATGTCTGTCTGAATCCGACATGTTTCCTTTCAAGTTGAAAAGAAAACAGTTTCCGGTTCGGCTAAGCTTCGTTATGACAATCAACAAAGCCCAGGGACAAACAATTCCAAACGTCGGCGTTTATCTTCCGGAATCAGTGTTCTCACATGGGCAACTTTACGTTGCCTTGTCAAGAGGAATTTCACGGCAGACGAAAAAAGTATTGGTAACTCCAGCAAAACAATTTAATGTTGACGGCGTTTACACAGTAAATGTTGTGTATCGAGAGGTCTTACATGATGGATGATATACGTGATAATTCTTCCCAATGTATGATTTTTTTTTTCAAAACATGTAATTTAACTAATTTTAAACGCCGATAAGTTTTCAATGTAGTTTTATACATATTTCATTCCCAACTATCAGTCATTTGTATAATAATCGTTATACAAAAACATGTACACGAACACCATCAACATCGTCGCGGAATAGATGTTTCAGTGTATCTGCCGCCTCATTTGCGCGGGTACCCTACTATATATCAAAACATGTAACCAAACAACATTTCAATGACAATGCTAATTCTTGTTTTTTTACCTCTATTGTATACACAGTTTATGATTTTGTATTGTATTCGTTATAAAAACATGTAACCAATGGACTTTTAATCGCCAGGTTTATATATTTCGCAGCCCGCCGCATCGCGCGGGCTTTATCCTAGTACAACATAAATAGAAGATCGTATACAATAAATAAACCCAATGATCTGCAATAAAAAAATACAGTTTAGAAACTAAAAGAAAAAATTGCTAAAGCTGTATTAGGATTATGTTGGTTGTTATTAGCAAATTAAAAATTTAATTCCACCCAAAGTTTGATACATGAACAGATTGAAATATTAAGCCAAATTATCAATTTTCATATAATAATGTTAACTATAAGAGTAAAAAGGGATGGTTCTAAATAACTTACGGAACAGAAATCCCGGGCTCGTGCGGGTCAATTGTTTGCATCTTATCGACACTGCAGTACGCTCGTACTGACCTCCTGAGTACTGATCAGTCTCATACTGACCTCCTTTGTACTAACTGCAGTACGCTCGTACTAACCTCCTCAGTAATGATCAGTCTCATACTGACCTCCTCTGTACTGACTGGTCAATACCGACCTCCTAAATACTGACTGCAGTAAGCTCGTACTCACCTCCTCAGTACTGATCAGTCTCATACTGATCTCCTCTGTACTGACTGGTCAATACCGACCTCCTCAATACTGAGTGTTCGACGTGTACTGCAACATGCGTTGCAGTTCTGGCCCTGCGCTGATCTGCAGTCCAATACTGAGTTGCTACGCTGATCTGCAGTCTCATAGTGACCCGCTGTGCAGTGTGCGCAGTACTGAGCTGTTGCGCTGACTTCCTATACTGACTTCCAATACTAACATGCTGCACTGAGTTCGAAGGACTGAGCGGGCTGTTATGGAAATTCTACATTTACTGCAGAAAACTGTTTTGATTTCTTGTTCAATGACATTGAATGCATTGAATGTTTTTAGTAAACATTAGCTTTCATTCTACACTATAAATAGAGACCTTGGGTCAATAAGGTGTTTTTAGTAGACACACCTTCACTCATCTTTCTTCTTCATCACAGCTTTCTCTCCTAGAAAACATTCTAAATTTTGGTTAGTGTTCTGGCTTGGATTATATCCGGTAGTGTAAAACTACTCGGTTGTTTTACCCTGGGAATACACAACGAATCTATTTTAAGGGGATCGTGAATTTAATGAGACTAAACCAAAACCTTGTGCTTGTTTGTTCTATTTTATTTGTTTCAATCTTTTGTAAATGTATTCGTCAATTTTACTTATTGTAGTTGTATTTTATTAATGAAAATTGGTATTAACTCCTACAGTTAATTAATGTGTGTGTATCTATATCACATTTGACAAATGGATGAACAATAACATCCACCTCCTGCTTTGGAATACTCCTCTACCAAGTCCACGTCTTGCCAGTTTGTTTTACCACCTCTCTCCATCTACCTCCACCTCATGCTGCTTTCGTTAACCTTCACGGGCGGCTTATAAAAATGTCATAATTTTAATAATCTTCACGTCTTTGAGAATTTTTTCATAATTTTCATATTTTCATAATTGTCATATTTTCATTTAAAATTTTGTACACATAAAATAATTTTGTCGTTAAACATATTTTCATATATGTTTCAGAACATCCACTATAGAAATTACAAATGCAGTATTGGCAAAATAACAAGTTCAGGGCACAAGTGGCTTTAAATGAGCATTACTCTTTTCATTACAATTTTTATTAATGTATCATTTATATAGGATAAAATGTTTATTGTTACTTGTATGAGTGTTCTACAATCATTGTGTTCTCCATTGCCATGCTTAATCTGTGTAGCTTTACCATTGTGTTCTTGCGCGTTTTTGTTTAGCTTTACCATTGTGTTCTTGCGCGTTTTTGTTTAAATAAACATGAAGGTACCTGAAAATTGGGGAAAAAAATAACACATTGCACATGTAAATATATTGATTTCTTAATAATCCGATGGATGTATATTTAGAGAAGATGCAGTGACAATTTTGACTCATTTACTAAAGAATGAGCCCATTCAAGTTAAGGATTTGAAATTTGAACTCTAACGGGCAAATGGATAATAAAGTAAGTTAGAAAAAATAGATGGGAAGTCGCTTATGATGTAAGTTAATTACTAAAATATAATACATCATTTTATCGCAATTATACTTCAGTTTTTCATGAACAATAAATATACATGTCAAGATATTCAAAAGAATGTTTTATAATTATGTTTATCATGAAATCTCATAATTGGTTGAGTCAGTAGTTGAGTCATCATTTGGATGCAATCTCATAATTGGTTGTCTATGCCATGTGACATTTTCCTAGTCACCAAAGATAATGTTGGAATAGGTGTCCAACATCATCAAATAAACCGATATTGCAGTTCGGGTAAATTAGATTCCTATTCGTGTTGCCCTCGAGACGCCAACGAACATGATATTAACGATACATTTAATTAAACGGTATAATTAAATACGAATATGGCTTAACGGGTTTGACTAGTTAATGGACTATTAACTAGTTAATTGTTTCGGGCTAGTTATTACTTAATGGTTAATTAATAAAGTGGGCGTTGGTGGAATTTTTGTGCACTACACCAATCGGCCGAACACCACCCTCGTCCGACCGCCACTGCCCTGCCGCCGTTCGACCACCGTGCACCGCCGCAGAAAACTGGAAAAGTTTTCCGTTTTGTTTTTTGGTTCTCGTTTTCTCAAGAGTACTTTGTATTACCTCGTGGTACATTATTATCCTTGGGTGTGAACCGGTAAAGAGATTCTTTCTTGGATCCTTGCATTATGTGGGAATCTGGCTCGTACACGATCACAAGGTTTGTCATCACCGAGCACCGCGAATGTAAGCCTTCAAATTGTGATTTAATTATTTTATTAAATTATCTAGTTGCATTAGAATTGTAAACCTAACGGTCATATTGTTTTAATTCGTATTTTCCGCAACGAGTAATGTGTCGGTAAATGTGATCAAAACCCTACAGATAAGTCAAACTCTTGCCTCATATAGTGGTATTATTAAATAAATATTAATCATTATTGTGTAATTATTGTGATAATTAAGTTGTCTTTTCTCCTTAATTTAAGGAGTGGTTATTGTATAATTGGTTTATATAATGAATATTCTTGCCAACTTTCAAGGCAAGGTTTTGACTATGATAATCTTCAAGTGGAAGATTATAATCTAACATCAACCCTTATTTATCACTAAAGAAGAAAAAGAGGAAAAAAACAAAAAAAAAAAAAACTTTGTCTACCTCAAAACATCATCGTCTATATATATAATCAGCGATAATCATCTCAATTCTAATAGCTCAAAATCCCAAATACAAACCAGCATTGACAACCCAATGACTCCATCAACCGCCAATGTTAGCAACACATTCTTTAGCTTCTTGTTAATCTTTTCGAGATTGGCGTGTTTAACAAATGCTAAAACTCACTACCATGCCTTTATGGTAAGTGTTTTTCCTTATTTCTTGAAATTTTACTATGTATTCTTCATGTGATACTAACTATTCCGCATGTGAATAGGTTCAAGAAACGAAAGTGGAGCGATTGTGTAAAACCCATACTTCTATTACGGTTAACGGGCAGTTTCCGGGCCCGACGTTGGAAGTTAACAATGGAGATAGTTTAGTGATTAAGGTCATCAACAAGGCGAAATACAATGTCACCATACATTGGTATAATAAAATCCATATATATACAGTTATTAAGGGGTCATTTGATAGTTACTGACTGAGTTAGTCCTTGCTGATCAAGTTGCTAGCTGAGTTTGTTGTTTTTTCATTTGGACGGAATCAACAAAATGGTTCGGATCGAGTCTACGAAATTGAGGAAAACAAACATGTCGGCTCAGATCCAGTCAGAACTGATGCAAATCAAACGGCCCATAAGTTAGTTTAGTAATAGGCTAAAATGTGTCTTTTTAATATATTTTCAGGCATGGTGTGAGACAGATTCGGACAGCGTGGGCGGATGGACCCGAGTTCATCATATAAGAAGGATTAAATTAAACTTAATTCTATATCAAATTTAGATCGAGTAATTCATGGTGAATCATCATAATAGAAATAATAAATAGGATGATTGAGATAAGAGTTCTAACCAGGATTATGTTGAGAATTACGCTCCATTTCTTCTCCAAGATACACACTTGATTTCCTCTCTATTGATGGGATTAGAACCGTATGGAAAAGATTGTGTTCTTGCAGGGAAATGAATCCTTAATATACATAGTAGATATCATGGCGGTTATGGCGGTTTCTTCCATTAAGAAACTGAACTTTAATTGTCAACAATTGACTTACTAATTAAATACATAATGCGTACCATAAGGTGGGATATAACATATTTAGTAACATATATTAAACATTATTCATTAATAAAGCTTATATACATATGCATATATATCTAGTTCCATTATAATTCTTACATTCTCCCACTGAACTAGATATTACTTAATATTAAGTGTGCACGAGATTTATTATCTCTATCTTTGATCTTTAAAATTCTGTCAGCATAATCTATAATATCAGATTAAGGAAGCTTATTACATAATTAAATTGTGTAGTCTCCCATAATCATGATATTACAGATTTAACTACATGAACTATTTCACATGCATATTATTTTATAATCAAACATATCATGACGACAATACTGAACATTTATGATAATAATATAAATTTAAAACTTTGATATTACTGCTCAAATTACCGCAGCTGCCAAGATGTTTAATCTTGAATTCTTAATTTGTACAAACTTTAATGTAATAACTTGAGCTATAGAATTTATAAACATAATAGTTTTATAACAATATATTAGTCATCAATGTCTGACAAAACCCTCATGTTTCTAACATGTCCTTTAAAGCATGTTGCAGGTAATGCCTTTGTTAATGGATCTGCAAGTTGTTCCTTTGTGCCAATCTTTAAGACCTCAACTTCTCCTGCCCTTACGTTTTCTCGTACGGAGAAATATATTACATCTATATTTCTCGAACCAGAACTTCTCTTATTATTTTTAGTAAAGAAAACAGCAGCAGCATTGTCACAATATATAGTGAGAGGTCTTTCAATACTATCGACAATTTTCAAACCAGTGACAAAATTTTTCAGCCAAATTGAATGAGATACCGCTTCATGAATTGCAATGTATTCGGCTTGAAATGTAGATGTCGCCGTTAATGATTGTTTGCTCGTTTTCCATGATACTGCACCGCCAGCTAACATAAATATGTATCCCGAAGTGGATTTTAGATCATCATAATCTTGCTTGTAAGATGCATCGGTGTAGCATTTTGCTTTCAGCTCTTGATCATCTAACTTTCTATAAGTCAAAGCATAATCTTTTGTGCCTCTTAAATATCGTAAGACCTTCTTTCCCGCTACCCAGTGTGCATGACCAGCATTTGATTGAAACCTTGACAACATGTTTACTGCAAATGCTATATCGGGCCTCGCACAAACTTGTGCATACATTAAACTCCCTATAAGCCTTGCATACGGAATTTTCTCAAAGTTTTGTCTTTCGAAATTGTTTTGTGGACACTGCCCTTTATGCAATTTATCTCCTTTTGAAATGGGAGACTCGCCACTTCTGCAATGTTCCATATTGAACCTGTGTAGGACCTTATCAATATAACTTTTTTGTGATAATCCCAAAATCCCACGACTTCTATTTCTAAAAATTTCAATGCCTAACACATAATGTGCTTCTCCCATATCCTTCATATCAAAATTCTTCATCAGAAATGTTTTGGTAGATTGCAACAGATTTATATCACTTGCGGCTAGTAAAATGTCATCCACATACAAAATTAAAAATATTAAACTACTCCCACTATTCTTGTGATAAATACACTCATCAAGTTTATATTCCTCAAAACCAAATGATGTCACTATCTTGTCAAATTTTAAGTACCACTGTCGAGAAGCTTGCTTCAAACCGTAAATTGATTTTCTCAAACTACATATCTTATTTTCTTCTTTTGCAAATCCTTCGGGCTGTAACATGTAAATTTCTTCCTCCAGATCACCGTTTAAAAATGTTGTCTTAACGTCCATTTGATGTAATTCGAAGTCGTAATGTGCCACTAAAGCCATGATGACCCTAAAGGCATCTTTTGTTGACACGGGTGAAAACGTTTCATTGTAATCAACTCCTTCTCTTTGATTATAACTTTTTGCTACTAACCTAGCTTTATACCTTTCAATCTTCCCATTGGCGTCCCTTTTTGTCTTAAACACCCACTTGCAACCTATTGGTTTTATAGAGTTTAATTTCTCAACCAGATTCCAAACTTTATTTGTTGACATGCTTTTTAGCTCATCTTCCATAGCTGCTAACCACTTCTCCCGGTTTACAGATTCCATAGATTCTTTGAAGTTTTTCGGATCATTATCTTCTCCTAAATCAAACTCTATATCGTACACATGATAGTCACTAGATATTGCAGGTCTTCTATCCCTAGTAGATCTTCTAACCGGTATCGGGTCTTGTACTTGTTCTTGTTCTTGTTGCACAATATTTTCATGATGTTCCGGATTTTCAACTTCCATATTATTATTCATATTGTTTTCTTGTTGCATAGTGATCGAAGGCATAGGATGATCAATTATATAAGTGCTTTCAATAGAAGAAGATTGCTCAAAATTAGGATATACAAACCAGTCTTCCAAACTTTTGATCGAATCCGATGTATCTGGTAAAATTTCACTTTCATTATATAACTCATCATAAAATAAGGCTTTGTTTGTTTCAAATATTCTTTGGCCTCTTCCTGGATTGTAAAACTTATATCCTTTAGATTTTTTAGAATAACCAATAAAATAGGCTGATAAAGATCTTGAATCCAACTTGTCTAATTTCTCCACATGATATTCTCTTGTTTCAGCCTTACAACCCCATACATGAAGATGATTTAAACTTGGTTTGTAGCATGCCAATGCTCAAAAGGTGTACCTTTTACTGATTTGGTAGGTGACCTATTAGTTATGTAATTTGCGGTACGTAATGCTTCTCCCCATAAAAATTTTGGCAGACCTGATCTTGTAAACATACTTCTAACCATATTCATCAATGTTCGGTTTTTCCGTTCCGAAACGCCATTCTGGGTAGGAGTGTATGGTGTGGTATATTGTGCTTTAATACCACATTCTTCCAAGTAAATGGCAAAAGGTCCTTTATGTTGTCCCTTTTCTGAATATTTTCCAAAGTACTCACCCCCTCTATCAGATCTGACAACTTTGATGAGTTTCTCAGTTTGCCTTTCTACCTCAGTTTTAAATCTTATAAAACAATCCAATACTTGTGATTTTTCAGATATTAGGTAGATATGGCAAAACCTTGAAAAATCATCTATGAATGTGACAAAATATGAATTATCACAGATGGTTTTAACTGGGAATGGGCCACACACATCTGTGTGTATGAGTTCAAGCATACTCTTACTCCTAGTGGAACACATATTTCTTGAATTTGTCATTTTTCCCTTTAGACAATCTACACGTGTTCCAAAGTCATTATAATCTAATGCTGGTAAAATATTTTGTTTAACTAGTTCTTGCAATCTATGCTTAGAGATGTGTCCTAATCTGTTGTGCCACAAGAAGGCAGAGACATTTTGTTTAAATTTTCTTTTAACTCCACTTAACTTGTTTATTGAAAATACTGTTTTGAAAAGTTTTTGTTAAATATTTCATTGACACAATTCACGTGCCAGTACCCATTTATAAGATCAGCATTTCCAAAACAAAAGTCATCATTATAGAATAACATAATATTTTTATTAGCATAAAAGCTTACATTATTGTCTAATACAAATTGAGAACCTGATATGAGGTTCTTTTTTATTTCTGGAATACAATATACATTATTTAGAATATGTACTAATTTTTCTTAAATAGTAATCTACATTGTCCTATAGCTTGAACCCTAACTGCTTGACCATTTGCAGTGCAAATCCGTGATTCATTTAGTCTTGGAGTCATAGTCCTTGACAATCCCTGTAGTGAATTCACAATATGAATAGGTGAAGCACTATCAAACCACCAAGAACCATCTAAATTGTCATATGATTCTAAATAAGAAGGACCATGAGTAAGAAATGTACATTTTTTGTTGAGCCATTCCTTGAATCCTTCACACTCTTTCTTGATGTGACCATATTTCTTGCAGAAGAAACATTTTATTCCATTAGGGTCTTTGGCAGATTTTCCTTTATGGTTGTTTGGTTTTCCATAATACTTAGATGTAGCAGAATGATTACCTTTGTTTTTGTTGATTTTCCCAGAAAATTTCTTGTTCTTGTTTTAGACATGTAGTTTATCACTGTCTCCTTCCCCTTTTTCTGCATATCATATTCCTCTTGTATACATATGGAAATCAATTCATCCAAATTCCATTTTTCCTTTTGTGTAGTGTACAGACTTCTTAGATGTGAATACTGATCGGGTAGGGAGTTTAGTATGAGATGGACCAGAAAAGAATCGTCGATATTGACATTCATTTCCTTAAGTTTTATGGAAATGTCAATGCCTTGTAGGATGTATTCTCTGATACTTCCCTTTCCGTTAAACCTCATTCTAATCATTTTGTTCATTAGCAAACCGATTTCAGCCTTGTCTGATATTTTTTATTTTTCAGCAATCGAATTGAAGTATGTTTTGGCATAATCGGCATCTGGTATACCACCCTTCACAACATCAGTCATGCATTTCTTCATGTATATAAGGGCCATTTTATTGTGTTTATTCCATTGTTTGTATTTGTCATGAATCTCTTTTGCATCTTCAGCAGAAGGTTCTTCTGGTGGATCTTCTTTCAACACATGATCAAAATCTAAAATTTCCAGGTTCAATTCAATATCTTCCTTCCACTTCTTGTAGTTCACACCGTTTAATGGTGGGAAATTGACAGTACTCATAGAGTATTGCCCTGCAAATAATATTAGCGTGTAATGAATTAGTCACAAAATGTATATAACTAAGATTCACTTAGTCCCAATACATGTTTTGTATGAAGATTTGATAACGATAACATGTATATATGATTTTGATCATTATCGTCATCAAATATGAGCAAATTAACTTCTATGGAAGTATTAGCCATTTCAAAATTTATGATTTGTAATTTGACCGATCAACTACTATGGTAGTATATACAAGGGATCCAAATTTAAGGTTTTTATTCATAACTACTATGGTAGTATTTGAATATATATGTATACTTCTGGTTACTATGGTAACACAGTAGAAGTGATTTATATGTTTAAATGGAATTTTTTTAAACAAGCAATTTGTATATGAAGAAGAGTATTAAATTGAAAAATATAAAATAAAGAAAGAGGATAAAATTATAAAAGAAAGTAAATACCGATTTATTATTTTAATGTTTAAACATAGTGGAAAATCTTGAACTATTAATTCAATTTATGTAAAAAATGGACAATCGTCAATCGTCAATTCAATTTGTACATTAATGATAATATTGAATTTCAAATCCGTATTATATGTAACTGATATAATTAATGCGTAATTAAAATTTTGAATTGTTAATAAAATTTTACGTAACAAACTTTGAATCGACAATCCATTCAATGCAAAAATTGATTCAATGGATTACTAATCAATTGATGATTTGAATTACCAATCCAATCTGATTATAGTCGCTCTGATACCACTATAAGAAGGATTAAATTAAACTTAATTCTATATCAAATTTAGATCGAGTAATTCATGGTGAATCATCATAATAGAAATAATAACTAGGATGATTGAGATAAGAGTTCTAACCAGGATTATGTTGAGAATTACGCTCCATTTCTTCTCCAAGACACACACTTGATTTTCTCTCTATTGATGGGATTAGAACCGTATGGAAAAGATTGTGTTCTTGTAGGGAAATGAATCCTTAATATACATAGCAGATATCATGGCGGTTATGGCGGTTTCTTCCATCAAGAAACTGAACTTTAATTGTCAACAATTGACTTACTAATTAAATACATAATGCGTACCATAAGGTGGGATATAACATATTTAGTAACATATATTAAACATTATTCATTAAAAAAACTTATATACATATGCATATATATCTAGTTCCATTATAATTCTTACACATCACTCAATGTCCGATTAGGCCCGGAAAAAGTTATACTTATAAGTTTACAATTTCGGGACAAGAAGGAACATTATGGTGGCATGCACATAGTTCATGGCTCAGAGCAACTGTTTATGGTGCTATCGTTATTCACCCGAAACAAGGAGATTCTTATCCCTTCCCTAAACCTAATCGTGATTCAGTTGTTATACTTGGTATGGAATTCGAAACATAAATAATAACTAGATGTAGCAATTTTGACACGCTCACTAAATATTTGGTTTGATTTGAGGTAGTTTTTTATCCGGTCATAAGTCATCTAAGAGCATCACCAATGTGTGCCCGAAAACTTATACAATTCTCGTGTTAAATTAATTGTCTTTAAGTTACTGATACGTTTAGCAAAAAAAAAAAAAAAAAAAGCAAAATTGCTCAATGTGTACATCAAATCTCTTTCTGATATACATAACAAAATAGTATGTAATCATTTGCTTAATTAAATTATTTAATTTTGTTTAATGAATTAAATTTTTTTTTTATAATTCTTCTTTAGAATATATTTAATCAAAGGTATTATATAGTAGTGTAATAAGTCAAATTAGTTAAAAATGACGACTCTTTTACCGTTGGAAATCAACCGGTTCGGACCAGACTCACTGTTAGGATTAAATATGTTGTATCAAATAGTATAGGGACTAGTTGTGTAACATTGACTAAATGGTAAACTAGTCATAAGCCTTAAACAATGTAATTAGGCTTAATTAGAGGTTAATTAAGCATGTTTAGAAGGGAGGTATAAATACCTTTCATGTAGGCTTAATTTGTAAGCTTTCCATCATTAATTGAAGTATCATTTGAAAGCTAACCATTCCCTCCATCTTTCTCTCTCAACTCACACACACTCAAACACCAAGAACACACACACTTAAGCTTCAATCCATCTTGAATCAACATGAATTAGCTCGATCTTAGTTTAATACGATCTATCAAGTGGTATCAGAGCAAAATCTCTCTTTGAGAATATCTGATACGACCCAATCTGCTTTGGCCCGCCAACACCAATCAGCCCAAACAACAATTAGGCCCAAGCGAATCATCAAGAAGCCCAGTCGATTAAATGACTGAAACTTGAAGCCAAAGTCTTGATGATTTAGTCTTCCACTTTTCCCTTGTTTTTCTCATGCATGCACTTTAATTTAGGAACCATCAAGAAGTGGCTTGACCACGTTTCCACTACTGCATTAGATTAGGAATCATTCTCAATTTCATTTAGTATTTAAGTCATTGTAATTTGGAGTTTTAATCAATCAGAAAACTGCCTCAAAAACGTCTTCTTTTCTTAACTTCTTGGGAGAACTAACCCACCTCTAATTCGGGTCCTATCAATTGGTGCTTTCACTGCTCGTTACCATGCCTCCTCGCCGAGACTCTACGTCCGACGATCCACCACCCCAACAACTTCCTCCAGCCCCCACCACCGACATCCAAAGCCTCATTCAACTTACTTCCACTCTCATCTCACACATCACTGTGCAATCCGCCTCAATGACGGAACAAACCACCGCCCTAAACAACCTCACCACCCTCCTCGCTAACCAATCAAATCGCCAAATTGTCACACCTCCACCACCACCACCACCACCGCCACCGCCACCCCCACCCCCTCCAAACCAGCAACCACGACCACCCAAAATCTTCCTACCCACCTTCGACGGATCCAACCCCCTTGATTGGATCTTTCAAGCCGAGAATTACTTCACATATTACACCATTCCACCCGACCAACGCCTAGCTCTAGCAGTTTTTTACTTCACCGGAGACGCATTAAGTTGGTACAAGCACATGTCCAACAACCGTCTACTAGGCACGTGGCCCGATTTTACTCGCGCATTGGAAACCCGTTTTGGGCCCTCCACCTACGAAAACCACCAAGCCAATCTATTCAAACTCCGTCAATCATCAAACGTTTCATCTTATCAAAGTGAATTTGAGAAAATAAGTAACTGTGTCACCGGACTTTCCGCCGACGCGTTACGAAATTGCTTCATTTCCGGCCTACGTTCCGATATCCAATCCGAAATTACTCTTCACAACCCCACAACCCTCCATCAAACCTATGGTCTAGCCAAACTAATCGAAGACAAACTTACTCTCAACAAAAACCGCTATACACCCAACCCACGTTCTTACACTCCACCACAACACCAAAATCAACCTGCTCAAAACAAAAATCTAACGTCCTCATCCACATCACCAAATAACACCGCCCCAGCCTTACTTCCAACACCACCCAAACCACGAAACACCCTTCCCTTTACCCGTCTTTCACCGGAAGCCCTACAAAAACGACGATCGGAAGGCTTGTGCTTTCGTTTTCCCGAAAAATTCCAACCCGGTCACACATGTAACCCACAACAATTTTTGTTGATAGCCGATAATGAATACCCAATTGAAACCGATACCTTACCGGACTCCGGATTCTTTACCCTCGAGTCTCACATCCCACCCGATCCACCACCTCAACCAGACCCACCCTTATTCCTCAACCTGTCCGACGCCATTTTCTATGGCCTTCAATCCCCAAAAGCTGTCCGTGTAACCGGACACATCCACAACCACACTGTAAACATTCTTATAGATTGTGGTAGCACCCACAATATCATACAACCTCGCATCGCCAATCTCCTATCCATACAACCCACCGACATCACACCCTTTCCGGTCATGGTCGGCAACGGCCACTTCCTCGAATGCAAAACCCTGCTCCATTCGACACCAGTGGAAATCAACAAAACAAAATTCACAGTTCCACTTTTTGTTATCCCGGTACAAGGAGCCGATGTTATTCTCGAGCTCTCTTGGTTGAGCTCCCTCGGTCCCATCTTAGCGGATTTCTCTATCCCACAATTATCATTTAGCGTCAACGGGAAGCAATGCAATATCCGAGGCCAACCACTCTCTTCATCGGTAACACCTAGTACCCTTCACTCGCTAATTAGAAAGGATTCTGTAGCATCCTTACACACGATCATATACCATAACTCACCTCCTCAACCCACAAAAACCCAAACCGCACCTCATCCCGACCCAAACATCGCTGCCCTAATATCCGAATTCCCAACCTTATTCGAAACCCCACATAGCCTGCCACCACCATGTCCTCATGACCACCACATTCCATTAAATCCTAACACAAACCCAATCAATATAAAACCCTACCGTTACCCACATTACCAAAAAACAATTATGACAACCCTCATTAAAGAAATGCTCAATGACGGTGTCATCCAGCCAAGTCAAAGCCCCTATTCCTCACCGGTATTACTCGTTCAAAAAAAAGACGGCACATGGAGATTTTGTGTAGACTACCGAGCATTAAACGCCGCCACCATACGTGACCGATTCCCGATCCCAACCGTAGATGAATTACTTGATGAATTATATGGCTCCAAAATATTTTCCAAAATCGATCTACGAGCTGGTTACCATCAAATTCGAGTAGCAACCGAAGATATTCACAAAACTGCCTTCCGGACCTTCGACGGTCACTACGAATTCCGCGTAATGCCCTTCGGCCTCACTAACGCACCATCAACTTTTCAAGCGGCCATGAACGATTTATTTCGGTCAGTTTTACGCAAGTTTGTACTCGTTTTTTTTTATGATATTTTGGTTTACAGTGATACACTTGACAACCACTACAAACATCTCCAATTTGTGTTCCAAACCCTACTGCATCACAAATATCATGCTAAAGAATCGAAGTGTCTTTTTGCCGCCACATCCATACCGTTTTTAGGTCACATAATTTCAGCAGAGGGCGTACGGGCCGATCCAGATAAAATTGCAGTGATCCAATCATGGCCCTTCCCGACTTCGTTCACAACCTTGCGCGCCTTTTTGGGCTTAACAGGGTACTACCGCCGATTTCTCCCAACCTATGCTCACATAGCTTCACCGCTAACAGACATCCTTAAATCACAAACCTTCACCTGGAACGAAAAAGCCGAATCCGCATTCCATAAACTCAAAGCCGCCATGAACCGCCTCATTACCCTAGCCTTACCAAATTTCGCCGAACCTTTTGATATCACAACCGACGCCTCGGGTGTCACCATTGGAGCGGTACTATCACAAAATGATAAACCTATTTCATTCTATAGCAAGAAATTATGCGATAGAATGCAAGCCAATTCCACTTATATTCGAGAATTGTACGCAATCACGGAATCCGTCAAAAAAGTGGCGACAATATCTTTTGGGCAGAAAATTTCGAGTCTTTACGGATCATCATAGCCTAAAACATCTTCTCACTCAAACAATTCAAACACCGGAGCAACACAAATGGCTCACCAAACTTATGGGTTACGATTTTGAATTGCACTACAAACCGGGAAAAGAAAACAAAGTAGCGGACGCCCTTAGCCGGCCCGACACGACAATTCTCATGGCAATTTCAACGCCCACGGCCCAATGGCTAGATGAGATACGTTCATATTACACAAACGATCCCGAAGGAAAGAAAATATTAGACGTCTTGGGGCAAAATTCGAACCAAATGCACGACCAAGGACGTCTTTTTATACCTAACATATCACATATTCGTTCTTTAATTTTGCAGGAATTTCATTCATCCACACTCGGAGGACATTCGGGAGTCAAGGCTACATTACAACGTATCATATCATCATTTTATTGGCCCACAATCAAAGAGGGTGTCAAAGAATATATCAAAAATTGTTCCGTATGTCAAACCACAAAATACCAAACACACAAACCTTATGGTCTATTACAACCACTACCCACTCCTACCCAAACATGGTATGACATTACCATGGACTTCATAACCCACCTTCCACCATCCAATGGCAAAACCGCCATATGGGTCATCGTTGACCGCCTTTCAAAATTCGCCCACTTCATCGCTTTACCCACTCACTACACGTCCACAACACTCGCAAATATATTCCTCAAAGACATCTACCGCATTCATGGCTTACCTAATTCAATCACCTTGGATCGTGACCCACTATTTTTGAGCCACTTTTGGACCCAACTTTTCAAACAATTGGGAACAAAACTTCGTCATTCAAGTGCATATCACCCACAAACCGATGGCCAAACCGAGGTGGTAAATCGTTGCTTAGAATCATACCTACGGGCTTTTGTCTATGATGAACCACGATTGTGGAACCGCTATCTTTATTTAGCCGAATATTGGTATAACACAAGCTTTCACTCTTCGATCCAAATGACACCATTTCGGGCTATGTACGGACGGGACGCCAAAACAATTCATGAATACCAGCCTGGTTCCAATCACACCGCAGCAATTGAAGACTCTTTACTGGAACATCAATGACTCAACAAATTGCTCAAATCATCTCTCGACGTTACTCGCAAAAAGATGTCAAATCAAGCCAACAAGAAAAGAATCGATAAACAATTCCAAGTTGGTGATTTTGTGTATCTCCGCTTACGTAATTACCGTCAACACTCAGTGGCTAGTAGAGAAAATCAAAAGTTATCAAAAAGGTTTTTTGGCCCTTATCGTATATTGGAACGCATAGGTCCCGTCGCTTACCGGTTAGAATTACCACCAAACTCCAAAGTGCACTCCGTTTTTGACGTATCTCTATTGAAAGAGAGTCACTCGCAACCGGTTTCCACAGAATTTCCAACCGAATGGGTTACAGATTCACCTCAGTTTGATCCCGAGCCAGAAACGATACTACAACGGCGCCAAACCGGAAATAAAATTGAAGTACTCGCCAAATGGAAAAATAATGAAATAGCAGCAGTCACATGGGAAGACTTCAATGACCTCTCAATTCGTTTTCCGGAATTCATCGGACACGAGGACGAGTCCGTTCTTCAACAGGAGGGTAATGATACGACCCAATCTGCTTTGGCCCGCCAACACCAATCAGCCCAAACAACAATTAGGCCCAAGCTAATCATCAAGAAGCCCAGTCGATTAAATGACTGAAACTTGAAGCCAAAGTCTTGCTGATTTAGTCTTCCACTTTTCCCTTGTTTTTCTCATGCATGCACTTTAATTTAGGAACCATCAAGAAGTGGCTTGACCACGTTTCCACTACTGCATTAGATTAGGAATCATTCTCAATTTCATTTAGTATTTAAGTCATTGTAATTTGGAGTTTTAATCAATCAGAAAATTGCCTCAAAAACGTCTTCTTTTCTTAACTTCTTGGGAGAACTAACCCACCTCTAATTTGGGTCCTATCAAGATCCAATTTCGAGCTAGAATCATCCAGATCTGAATTTTGAAGAAAAAGTTGATGTTCGTCATTGAAAATTTAATGTTGTAAATTTTTTGCCCAAATCGATGAACTGAGTGCAGAATAGTGTGTCTCCATTGTTTCTAAGAAGAATAGGATCAAATTCATATTAATTCCACCAACAATCGATCGAGATTTGATGATTTTAGAGGAAAAGTGAAAAAGTTCAAAATCCTCTGAAAATCGAAGAATCGAAGCTATGTAGTTATGGATTGAAGAAGATGATCGGATCAAAGTGTTAGCAATTGAATTTCGAACGTCTAGCAAAAAGAATCACTCAATTCGGTGAAGAAATAAGCAAAATCGAATCGAAAAAGTGAAGAGAAATACGTTCGTGTCTGTCTGTGTTCGTATTTGTGTAGTTCGGCTTTATAAACAATCTCGGCCCGAACTATGAAGTTCGGCCCTATCAGTAGTTCGGCCCAGTTGTTAAAACCTATCTGGTAGTTCGGCTCTAATACTACTTCGGCCCGAAGTATAAGAAGTTCGGCCCAGTTTTCTTTTGTTGTCACGGATAGAACTTCGGCCAGCCCAACTTCGGCTTAAACAAGTTCGGCTAGAACTTCGGTCCAGAAGCAAGTTCGGCTAATGTTCGGCTAATGTTCGACTCTGAATTTAGCAGTGTTCTTCTAATTCAATTGAAGATCCCGATTCAGCAATGGCAATTGATCTTGGCAACAACAAATCAATCATTCGGTAAACACAGAACAAAATCAATCAGTGATTTACGGTAAAAGATTCCATTAACGAGAAACAAAACTCGATTCCGAATTCCGACTCAAAATTCATCAAAATCAAAATCAATCGGAATTCCGACTCAAAATTCTGAATTCGACATCTGCTTAATCCAGTCGTCTGAATCTCGACTTTTGATTGTCAATTACGTCTGAAGTCGTCTGAAGTCGTCTGAATTCGGTTTTCCTTTTTCAGATTACGTTAATTAATAATTCCGACTCAAAGAATTCGATCATAATCTCGTGTTCGATTTTCAACAGCATCTGATCCATGGTTTCTGTGTTCGTTCTTGATTCGTTGATCTTGATTGTGTTCGGCCAGGATTGTTAGTTCGGCAGAAAGTTTTAATTTCAAGCATTAGGTCCTAATCTGCTACAATTGTTCGATCAATTGTTCTGGTGTTAAACTTCAGCCCTAATAGTGTGTCAAGCCCAATTTACACATCTAAGCCCAAACTCAATAACAAATCTTTTACACATCAAGCCCATCGTCAAATATTTTAAGCCCATATCGAAAAAAAAAAAAAAAACATATAAGCCCAATCCTAATAATTTTTAAACATATCCAAAAAAATTTATCACTTCTTAAGAACGAACTAAACTTTTACATTTTTTTATTTTTAAAAGAAAATTTTCACATTTATTTTAAACACACAAGAATTATTACCTAAAATCCTACTCATCGCTAAAATGGAAAAACCTACACCAGCTATCAATGATGATTTGGATAAATAACTTCAAGACGTACTACGAGTTATGGCACAAATGTCCAGACTATGAGAAGAAATGGTACTCAAAGCCTACCAATATTAATCAAAACTCTTCATCAACTTTTGAGCCTGCTATATCTGCTACAATCTCCATTGAAAAGCCAACCGTCACATCTTTGAATGCTACAAAGAAATCAATCGTTCGTGATTCAGAGTATTATAAACGTAAGATGTTGATGACTGAACATATTGAGACTGCACAAGTGTTATTAGCTGAAGATAAAGAACATTCAACAAATATATGCTTCATGGCACGTGAAAATGCTGATATTTCTGATCGTTTCAATGAAGAGGCCAACAAAGAACTTGAGGTAATCAGTTCCCTCTTATCAAATTCTGATAATCTTATTGGTCCTGATACTTGTTTTGTTAAAACTCAGATATCTGAAATTGATTCTTTAAAATAAAACATTTTAGATGAAAAAGATTTAAAAAATCATTTCAAGAACGTTTAAATAATTTGCAAAATGAAAATGAACAACTTGTTCATTCATATGAACAACTTGTTCAACACATTAAACAAATTAAAAATGTCAAACTTGAGAATCTGGAGTTATAAAATCAAGTATCAGAATTGAATGTCAAAAATGATAATGATGTTAAGAATTTATCTCATACAATTTCTGAAAAAGAAATGGAAATAACAAATCTTAAAAATGCCCAAAATACAATTTTCAAACGATCGAAATGACAAATATTACAAATTGTACATTGACATATGGCATGAATATCAAATAACTAAAAAATGGTTGGAACGCAAACAAAAAGAATTTGATGATAATGAAAATCAGTTTAAATCCTTAACATCACACATTAAAGAATTATCTGAAACTTTACATGAAAACGACATTCAAACATCACGAGAATTAAATAGCAAACAGAATGTCATACATCAACTTCAATATGATAAAACTCAACTTTCTTCCCACATCAAACACCTAGAAGAAATAAACACCAAACGAGGACAAACTGATCAAACCATTCATTTGAACAAGCCTAAAGACTTCAAATATTTCAATTCAAGAGAAGGGCTAGGAGCTGATAATCCAGAATATCTTAAGATGGCTTGTAACGTGCTTCCAACACTGTATGATTCTAAATACATACATGTAGATGTTTGGCAGAGCTTCATTCGTATGACTGATGAGGAAGAAGAGATTGAGACATTCAACAGAGCTAAAAAGGAGAATGTACAAATTAGTTTCAATTATAATGAATTAAATAAAACGTATGAAACTAAAAAGGCTCAATTTGAAAATGATGATTATTTTCCAATTATAAAAACAGAAGAATTTGAAATTAAAGGAGATGCCGTTCTTCAACAAAAAGTAACACCAAAGATTTATGTTCCATCTCTAATTCTAGAAAAGAAAATTTGTCAATTGGAAAATGAAATCGACGAAACACATAAGGCATTTGACAAAGAAAAATCAGTTTTACAATCCAAAATTTTTGAATTAGAAACTAAAATTGATAAAACACATAAATCTTTTGATGAAGACAAATTTAAGTTGCAAACGACAATTAAAAATTTAGAATCTAAATCATCTCATATTCAGAAATTTAAGAAGCCTAGTGCATCTTTGAAATTCGATTCTCCTTTACCGGCAAAGAATAAATGTAAAAACTCAAGAATGTTTTCTCCTGTCATGACATATCGTGATTTATATACGATCACGCAAACTGAGGTTAATAGAGGAAATTCTAAACCTAAACCGAAATCTCAAGTAAGTTCTTCTACCAAACCTAAGCCTAGGAGATCCACGGTTCCACCACACTCTGATAAGAAAATGAATGCTCTCAAACAAGCTAATAGAGGAAATTCCGCACCTAAAACTCCAAATAAATTAGGTTCCTCTTCTAGACTTAAGCATTCTCAAATGGATAAAAATAAACCATCAACCGTGTTGAAACATTCGACTGCTTCAAAGAAAATCTTTTCCAAAACTAAATCTTTAAGATATTCAAGAAAAGATTTACTTTCCTTGGCACCTAAAACGACTTTTAATCAAGTGCCAAAAACAACTCCTAAATATCCAACGATCTTCAAAGAAATATGGGTTCCTAAAACTCCAAAATCTCAAATAATTCCCCGGAAATTATTTGAAAGTGAAACATCAAGTTTCAATTTTTCTTGGAACTCTCAATCTTTAAATCAAATCGATACAACTTATCGGTGGTTTAATTCCCACACTAACATTGTCGGACCCAAACAAAGATGGGTACCAAAAGTTGTTTGATTTGTTTTGCAGGAGAATGACTTATACACATATCAGTGTATAACTCGCTTTTCAACATAATGGCTTTCAAATACATTTGTTTGAAACCCGCTCTTAACCATATTTTCACATAAATGTAAAATCTCTTTCCCACCCCTCTTAAACTGTATATTTTTCACTACCTTTAGTTTGTCGAGGGGGAGAAATATTAATTCTAGGGGGAGAATTAGTATTTCCAGGGGGAGAAACTTTCTAATATCAATACTTTTATACCTGTTTGAAATTTTTTTAATCGAAATTTTTTTTATCAAACGACAATACCTTCCCATGGTTTGCCAAAACCGGCCTAACCTTCTAAGGGAAATACCTTTTTAGCCAAAATTGGTAAATGTGAGGGTATAAGTCTAGGGTATAGATTTAGTTGAGTGCAAGGTGATGTGAAAACATGATAATATCAAGAAAACACACATTTGAGTGCATCCAACCCGACTATAAACCGGGAAACCTCACAAATTTGTGATCATTCATGTGTTGAATGATTCACCAGACTTAACTGGCCCAGTCAAGCATTTGCACTCCCCCACCAACCACTCAGATTCCTCTCAAAAGGAATTTATTTCAATTCATTAGGGGACGTAGCACATAATCTATCGACTGCTCATTCGGAGTATGTTGGTATTGAAATCATTAACCTTCTGCCCCGGGTTACGTCTTCAATTGAATGCACAATGTGTCTAGATCTCACCGACAAATACTTCCAATTTAGGACACGTACACTATTGCATATGAATCTCCGTGTATTCATCGGAACACTAATAGTGGCATCACGATCTGGTGTTTCACGAGGATTGAGTGGAAATCCTGCTAGAGCTAAAATTGCGCCAACTCTAACTGCAGGTCACACATTTGAATCCACGGTTGTGCAAACGACTATTGATTCATACGGTGTGTTAACGGATACTCTATGTGAGTCCGGTTTTACCTAAATTGTTCAAGTTGCTGTGCCTAAACATTTATATCATAAAGGCAACAACTTATGCCGGAAACACATACTTTTCCGATGAACAATCCATGTTATTCTTCGTAAAGTAACATCATTTATGCTGATAATTTGCACATGAGCATTATAGTTCACTCTCAAATTACTCCTATGATATGCTATAATCGGCATGATCTTCCCCAGGAGCCACCTACAATATAGGACAATATGTAAGGGTACATAGGTCTAGGTGAGCAGACTCAAGTATCATGGGATCTTGATTGGGGTGCGCAGAGATAAAATTTGAGAGGGGGAATGTAGTATGGGGTGCAATTCAGCTATACATGGTAAAATGAAATGAGGGAGTAGTCGAAAAATGAAAAAGTAAGCTTGAGTGAGGAGGGTGTGACAGGGTTAAAGAAAACGAAAAACCCTTACCAAACTGATAAAAAGCCGGGTTGCCACGTCTCTATCCGATTGCATGTGTTGCTCTCTGATATTGAAATAGACATCATGGACCCAGTGATGCAATGCACAACCCCCCAGCTACTCAAGTATTTCTTAAAGAGTACTTGTTTCATTTCCACGGAGACTATCTCATATGCTTTCGACGTCTCACTTGGAGATTGTTGATATTGAAATAGAGAACAAGCTTCTCCAGTCCTCGCCTTCGTTTGTCCACTAATTGAGTCTAGAACCGCCATACACTTTTAGGACACAAGGCATAATACCAAGCTTATCTTTGTGATAAAGCCGGAACATTCATAGTGATACCAACATTCTTGGTATTCCACAATGATTGAATGGAAATCCTACCAGTGCTATCATCTATTCAAACACTGAACGTAGGTCACATAGTTTGTGTAACTGTTGTGTTAACGGGTAATCTAAGTGATCCCAGTTTACCCTATTTGATTCGATCATTGAGATTAAATGCCAAACGTTTTGATCGACTATCTTCATCATCAACATAGGTTCGGTTTTCGATGATACAATGTGATGTATATTGATTTATTCAAAATATGAATATATCATTCTTCTTCACATTTTGTATCCATGGGCTTCGAAGATTTTCTTCATTTCACCTCGACGAACTTCACATTTTTCATGATGGTTCCGATAAATCTTAAATCATCATGAGGGGGAGAAAATTTACTAAGAAGTTCAGTTTATGAAGAAAAATGCTTACAAAGACTTAAGAGAATATATTAGCCCAGTTTACTCCACATCAAAAAGACATATGCACCGATTAAGGGGGGGTAAACAAGAAACCGAAGAAGATTTTTTGAAGAATAATCGTTTGTTTGAGGGGGAGCGCGAATATTATCCATATTTTTCTCTCAACAACAATTATCAATGATCATAAATCGACAAAGCCACATCTTCGAGAAAAGACTTCCGCTACAACAACTCTATATATCTATGGGTCTACATTTTCGTCGATTTACATGAAATAATTTGTGAAGAAAAAGAAATTTCTCACGAATTCTCAACATTTCCATTACAAATCTTAAACTGACAAATCATTCTATCCAAACCACAAATTACATTCATATTCATCCAAAATCTAATCGAATAAATCATTCTTTCCAAATTCTATAACAACCATATCCATACAAAAGCAAAACTGTTCAAATCTTATGTATCATACAAAATACACATTATCCAAATTCATTCAAATCTTAAATGTATATATATCATTCTTTCCTATATACAAACATTCATACACACACACACATTCAAAATCTTTAACTTTCAAATCATTCTTTTCATAATACAAACCATCATTATCCCATCCTCAAAAACCTCTATCCAAAATTAAATCTCCAACATTTCTAAATCCCAGTCAAGTCGTTATCAAACTGATGTTTCAGATTATCAAAAAGACAGGGATATAGCTCTAAAGCTCAAACAGAGGGAGATTGGATAATGATAAAGACAAATTAAGTCAAGACTTCATGAAATCTTCTGAGATACTTTATATTGGTTGAAAAGCCCATTAAAAGTTTTATCTTATCTGTTTATCAAAATCTGAAGCTGATTCTTCATTAAAACTACTCAACGGATATTCTAGTTTTAGATTTTGCTCAAAAAGAAGACTTCAAGAACATGCTATCCAAACTATTGATACAAAGGGGGAGATTGTTAGGATTAAATATGTTGTATCAAATAGTATAGGGACTAGTTGTGTAACATTGACTAAATGGTAAACTAGTCATAAGCCTTAAACAATGTAATTAGGCTTAATTAGAGGTTAATTAAGCATGTTTAGAAGGGAGGTATAAATACCTTTCATGTAGGCTTAATTTGTAAGCTTTCCATCATTAATTGAAGTATCATTTGAAAGCTAACCATTCCCTCCATCTTTCTCTCTCAACTCACACACACTGAAACACCAAGAACACACACACTTAAGCTTCAATCCATCTTGAATCAACATGAATTAGCTCGATCTTAGTTTAATACGATCTAACACTCACAACCTGTGAACACCGACCAAAACAACAATTTGTATTGACATTAGCTTATATGACTTTCTCACTGCTCTGTTACTTGCAAAGGGAAACTTTAGTTGCAAATCATTTAAAAGAAAAACATTATCTTCTAGTTTTTAAACTCTACTGGAACTTATAAATAAATTAATAAATAAATAAAACACTAACTTACTCCTAAAGAAAAGCAATACGTTGCCTTATTCTCTATTATGGGTGTCAATCGGGTTTGTCAGGTCGGGTTAGACACTTATTGGGTTGGGCCCGTCGGGTTTCGAGGTAAAAAATTATAACCCGAAACCCAACCCTAGTCAGATTCGGGTTTGTCTCCTAAATAATTGGTCAACTTTGACTAGCACAAAATTAAAGATTCACTCTATCACCCCCTGATTATTACAACGTACATTTCACCACCATAGTCATGACAACAACCTTGATCCAAAGAATTGACATCCACCAGTAGTAGATTTTTTGTCTTGGCATTCACCACCATAGTCACTATCTGTGTAGGCTATGAGTTCAAATGGTGATGCATGTGGATACCAAAGACCAAGTGAGGGTTTTCCTTTCAAGTATCTGAAGATTCTTTTAACTGCTTGTAAGTGTAACTCTTTTGGTTTTGCTTGATATCTGGCACATACACAAACACTATACATAATGTCAGGTCTTGATGCAGTTAAATACATCAAAGATCCTATCATTGATCTGTAAAGGTGCTCATCTACATCCTCCCCCTCAACATCAGGATGTAGGTGTTTGTGAGTTTCCATTGGAGTGCTTACACTTTTGCTATCTTTCATTGCAAACTTCTCTAAGATATCTCTGACATATTTTGATTGATTGATCAAAATACCATCTGATTTCTGATTGATTTGGATTCCAAGAAAGAAATTCATTGGACCCATTGAACTCATCTTGAACTTGATCTGCATCAGTTCTTCAAATTCTTTGCACAATTGATCATTTGATGATCCAAAGATGATATCATCTACATATATTTTGACCAGTAGAATATCATCTTTGACCTTCCTTGTGAATAATGTCTTGTGAATGGCACCTCTCTTGAAATTGTTCTTCAATAGGTAAGAGGACAATGTATCATACCAAGCTCTAGGTGCCTGATGAAGGCCATATAGAGCTTTGTCTAGTTTGTACACATAGTCATCATGTTCTGGATCTTCAAAGCCTGGAGGTTGACATACATATACTTCTTCTTCTATTTTCCCATACAAGAAGGCACTTTTTACATCCATTTGGTAGACTTTGATTCTTTTGTATGAAGCATATGCCAGAAATATTCTGATTGCTTCAATTCTGGCAACTGGTGCATATACTTTATCATAATCAATTCCTTCTACTTGTGTGTAACCTTGGGCTACAAGTCTTGCTTTGTTCTTGATTACTATACCTCTTTCATCTTTCTTATTTCTGAAGATCCATCTTGTTCCAATGGCCCTTTTTCCTTTTGGTAGAGGTACAAGAGTCCATACAGCTTGCAGCTTGAATTGAAGAAGTTCCTCTTGCATTGCTATGATCCAGTTTGAATCTTTCATAGCTTGTTGAATCTTCTTAGGTTCTTCCTGTGACAGAAAACATTCATACATGCATTCATTAGAGATTAGACTGATGTTACAAACATTTGAGTTTATGACAGAATTAAATTTGCTTCTTGTCTGCATGGTTGAGTTGACATCACTTAGGACTAGGTCCAAAGGATGATTCTTTTCAGTTCTGGTTCCAGGAATTTTGTCAACCGAGATTTGAGAGTCTAGATTTGACTCATTTGATTCTGGAATTTGAGCATCTGTCCATGTCTCTTCTTGATTGTTTGTACTTTATGAAGATTCATCATTACTACTGGTGTCAGTAGCAACGTTCTCTTCATTGACTTCAGGAGTATCATCATTGTTGTTACTGACATTAGTGTTGAGTAATTCATCATTATAACTCTGAGGTTCAGAGTTACTACTGGGATCAGTAGTATCTTCAGAATTTGAGTTGTTACTGGTATCATTGAAATTAGGGTTACCAGAGTTACTACTGTCCTCAGTATCAACTGTGGGAGCAGTATCAACTAGGATATATTTCATGATTTCTTGACTTCTATTTGATGATGGTCCTACTTGTTGGCTTTGATTGTTTGAATTTCCTGTATCAAATTCATAATTGACATCAAAAGATTTGGTTAGATTATCAATGTTAAACAACCAATCTGGACCATTTCCTTGTTCATTCATAAGATTTTCATTGAAGGATACATTTACACTTTCTTCAATGATCCTCAGCCTTTTGTTGAACACTCTGTAGGATTTGCTTTGAGTTGAGTATCCTACAAATATTCCATCATCTGCTTTGCAGTCAAATTTACCAATTTGTTCTCTTGTAATTAAAATAGTACAAGGACAACCAAATGATTTTAAGAAACTTATTGATGGTTTTCTTTTGTTAAACAGTTCATATGGTGTTTTAAAGTGAGGCTTAACTATTAATACTCTGTTCTGAACATAACAAGCAGTATTAACAGCTTCAGCCCAAAAAGTTATTGGTAATTTTGAGTCTGCAAGCATAGATCTGGCTGCTTCAATGATGGTTCTATTTCTTTTTTCAGCTACACCATTTTGTTGTAGAGTTCTTGGTGAGCTGTTCTGCCTGTCCATTCCTTTAAGATCACAAAAATTAATTAGATTAGTATTTTTAAATTCAGTTCCATTATCACATCTAATTGCTTTCACTTTGATATCTCTTGTATTTTCCAGCTTTACAATCAGATTCTTGATTATTTCACTTGTTTCATCTTTGGTCCTGAGAAAGAATACCCAAGTATATCTGGAAAAGTCGTCAGTAATAACAAGGCAGTATTGTTTCTTTCCAATACTCATTACATTTGTAGGTCCAAAAAGGTCCATATGTAAGAGTTGCAAAGGATTAGAAATAGAGTTAATTGCTTTGGTCTTATGAGAAGTCTTGTGTTGTTTACCTTTTAGGCAGGCAACACAATGATGATCACACATAAATTCTTTTTGTGGTAGACCAACTACCAAATCCTTTTTAACTAAATTGTTCAAATTTTTAAAATTTGTGTGACACATCCTTCTATGCCAAAGTTCTGATTCATTTGTGTTTGCCTTAGATATAAAACAGTTGATCTCATTTGATGAAATGAGTTCTCCCCCTATATCCAGTCAATACACATTGTTTCTCCTTGGTGTTCTTAATACAACATATTTTTCATCTAAAATAAAATCAGGAGAAAGAATGATGCACTCAACATCTGTAAAAAGAATTTTGTTCTTCTTATCACAGACTTGAGACACACTAACCAGATTGTATTTAAGCTCAGCAACATAAAATACATCATCAAAAGTAATTTTACCATTTGATACTGTACCTTTACCTGTAATCTTGCCTCCCCTAGGATTTTCTCCAAAAGCAACATACCCTCCTTCAAAAGACTTGAAATCTCTAAGTATTTGAAGATTTCCAGTCATGTGTCTAGAGCATCCACTATCAATATGCCATGTTCTACCTTCTTCAGGGATCTGGATACTCTGCACATAAAGTAAAAGGATTAGTTAATTTTGGGAACCCAAGCTTATTTTGTCTTGGGTTCATCCTTTGAAGAATAAGTCTTTTTAACTGAATGAGTCTTATATGCAGTTTTGTACTTAGTACTGATGTTTTGAGTTACTACTGATCTAGGTTTATACCCGTAGTTTTTAGCTTTTGAGAATTTTACTACTGATGGACCAGTAGTGTTTGGGTAATATGAATTTTGAGCATAATCAGTAGTGTTTTTGTAGTTATACCAGACAACATTGTAATTAGGGTTTTTACCAGTAGTAAACCTGGAATAGTTTCTACTGATGTTTGAAAACTTTGAAAATTGAGGAAAACGATTTTATGTTCCATTGTTTTTAAAATAATTGCTTCTGTTTGGACTTTTATACCTGGTATTTTGCACAAATCGTGGTGCAGTTCCTCCAAATTTATGAGTGTCAGCACATGGTTTATTGAATTCCTTTTGGTTTGGTGTTTTAGATTTCTTTTCTTTTGATTCTTTAGTTTTCTTTAATTTTAAGGCTTTTTCCTTTTCTTTGTTGATTTTGAATTCTTTAAATTCTTGATTGTTAATAGGATTGAAGTGACAGTTTTTAGCTATGTGGTTAACCTTGTTACAAATTAAGCATGATAATTTTGTTGATTTAGAATTTTCAGGTTTTCTTTGTTCTTTTAATTGGTTTAAATTCCTTTGATTTCCCCTTCTTAAAATTGTAGGTATATTTTCTGAGTTGTATTTTGGGGATTCAGTTTGACTTTGTGTGGTGTGAAAACTTGTATCATTTGACTCTGTTGTTTGATCATCATCAGAAGATTCATTTGATTCATTACTGGTTTCAGATTCAGTTTGACTTTCAATTTTTAAATCATTTAAAACTCTTTCTGTACTAGACTTTAATGGAGGAATAAAATTTGTTGGAGGTGGGACTGCATGATATCCCACTCCATGAATAAATTTTTCTGTAGTTTGATTGCTAGTTAACTCATTGACAATTTTAGAACTTCTTTCAAACTTTTTAATGGTTAGTTTATTCTGTTCTAGTTCCATTTGACATTCTTCTAGTTTGATCAAAGTCTCTTTTAATTTCAATTCAATATGTTCTTTTTCATAACTGGTTTGTAGCAATTCATCTTTTATCTTTTGATCAGTTATATTATAGATTTTAATTTGGTTTTCTAAATCAGCTATACAACCATTATATTCAATTCTTCTGTTTCTATTTAAAATCATCTCTTCTAGTGTTTCTTTATTTAGTTTTTCTAATTCTTTGTATGATTTAATGCATTCAGGAGTGCAAGATTTAGAATGTACCTCAGTAGTAGAAGGATCAGTAGTAAAGGCCATGAGAGCTTGGTTCTGTGCATGTTCTTCTGCTTGGAAGCTCCAGTCATATCCTTGTCCTTCTTGAGATACTAAGGTAGTTGAGTTGGACGTGCTGTTTTTGTTGTAGTTTGATCTTTGATCTTTGCTTGGGCATTCTCTGGCAAAGTGACCCAGATTGCTACAGTTGTAACATTTAACCTTGGTTTTGTCAAAACCAGCTCTATCACCTTTGTTGTAAGATAGGTTTTGTCTTCCAGTTCTTTTAAGAAACCTTTTGGTTCTTAAGCTTAGCATAACCATCTGCCATTTGATATCCATCTCTTCCAAATCATCAGGATTGAGTTGTTCTAAATCTTCACAAATCAATGCAGTATGCACATGATTAGTGAAGAAAGATTCTCTTGCTATATCTTCAATGCCTGCATTCTTTACAGCCTCCTGACCCGTTCCTGTATTTGACACAAAAGCAGCATTGTTTGAAGGTAGATTTGGAGTTTTAGTACTAACCTCAGATTCAAACACTCTCAGTTCATTGTAGAGTTCATCAAGTTCTTTTTCTTCTAGTGCATCTCCTTGTCTATATATCACAGTGTACATAGACCATTCTTCACCTAGAGACCTGAGAAACTTTCTGTTGACATCATCATTGTCTGGTTTATAACCAACTTGATTTAGTTCACCAATGAGTTTGTTGAACCGATCAAATACTTGAGACAATGATTCATTCTTCTGTCCTTTGAAGTTTTCAAAGTCTTGTTTCATAACAGACTTCATGTTTCTTTTTGTGCTCTTTGTACCAACAAACCTTTTTTCCAGAGCCTGCCATAATTGCTTTGCATCATCATATTTAACAAAGAGATGTTGATAGTCGTTTGGAATGGCAAGCAAAAGAGTGCTTAGAGCTTTGAGTTCAATTCCTCTGTCTTTCTTCTCCTTTTCACTCTTAAGTTTGTCTGCTTCAGTTGATGAACTTGCTGCTTGAGTCTGAATCGTTTTGTTGCCTTCAACAACAACTTCCCACATGGAATTATCAGTAATAAGCATATACTGCTTGATTCTGTTTTTCCACATCCCAAAGTTGTTGGGAGTTAGAATTGGAATCTTGTTTGCTTGAGTACTTTCATTGTTATCAGACACGATTAACAATTTTTTAAGATCGAAAGTATGAAACTTTTTGCTGTTCTTAATTCGTAGATCTAGAACCGTAAAGCTCTGATACCACTTGTCAGGATCGAATAACAATCAAGTTATTAAAAACTCAGATCTGCTAACACAAGAAGTTACAGCGGATTAACACTTATGTTATTAGTTTAAGAACAATGTAAACTGCAATTGAATAAGAATAAAACGAAGAACACATTTTATCACAAAAAGCTTCAATGTATTAATTCGTTCGATCAATACACGTATGTTTACAATTCATAAGGAACTATATATAATAGTCCTTGAAGCCTAAATTATTAACCTAGTTATTCTAGGAATCGATTACAATTGAATTACATAAAGATTTACATTCCGTAACTAACTCTACTAGAATCTCGGACTTGATCTGTTCCAGATACGCTCATCAGTAGTAAATCAGATCATCAGTAGTATTTTGCCTTTAGCAGTAGTAACTTCGAGATCAGTAGTAACTTGCATTCTTCAGTAGTAATTCAATCTTCAGTAGTAGATCGTTTATGTTCCAACCAGGTCAACCTGGTGATCTTTATAACCGCTCCAACAACGGTTTGCATTCTCTACACGAATTGGAAACATAATTTAATTGCATTAAATCGATTATTTTTAACTGCTAACACACACCCCTAATTCTACAACCATGTGGGACACCATAAACACCGGATATATTATTTAATTTTGAAAATAATGGAGGTACGTATTAATGCTGCACTGTGGATCTAATTAGCTTATATTCTTGTCGGAGTTATAAAAAATCAGTAAAAACCATATAGTATAAGTTTTTTCGTTTACAATCACATATAATTATTAACATTGACATTCATAAGAAACAAATATATAATTATAAAAAGATATTTGCTTAGTTAGTATTGGTAAAATATTTATTTATCATAACTATAAAGAAAATGCATATTCTAGTTCTTTACAAGTAATAGCCTATAGGGCTGCCAGGTTTCGAGCAAGTCACCTCATGCATGCGATGGAAGCAAGTTGCACTAAAAGCTGAACCAAAGTTCCTTGTAGTAGCTTGGTTTGTATTATTGTAAATGAGATAATTAGATGTAAAGCTCGGTCCACAAATTGAAATGATCCAAAATCGATTTTCAAAACTGAAACCGAACCAATTACATGTTTCCAGTTTTGGTTTGGTTCGGTTCGGTTCGGTTTCGATTCAATTTTTTTTATCCCAAATGCTCATCCATATAAGAGGACCGAACCGAACCGAACCGAAACGAACCGAAGCCAATAAAACAGAAACAAAAAATGATGAATTTTGAAAACCAAACCGATCACATGTTCACTTTCGGTTGGGTTCGGTTTTTTTGGCACAAATGCTCACCGCCCCCTAGAGATAATTAACAAAATAGATTAAAAGTAATTTTTTTTTCTCAAAATACACTTGTGCAACTTGGATTTCCCAAGATGAATCGTGCGAGTTGATGTTTTGTCTGATTGTGTCACTCCCAATTTTTTTTGTACGACTCAAATGTTATTAATTTTGTGCGATATTACCATTTTCTGTGAGACCAAATGACACTTGTCAAATTTTGTGTGAAGTCGCACATCGCATTATCTATTTTTGAAAATTTTGAAAGTGGAATCTTTTTTGAAAATATTGAATCTTACTATGTCTATTATTATTATTACTATTATTATTTAAATAGGGTTTTGATAATGGCAGTTAAAAGATTTCAATAAGAAAGAAAAGTTTCATTTAAAAAAATAAAAACTAACTACATTTTCTATATTGTCCATATTTATCTACATTATATGATTCAGTTTATTTATTTTTTTCTATTTAAGACTAACTAGCCTATAATCCGTGATAAATCACGGGCGGTTTATAAAATTTTCACAAACATGATATATTAACCAAAGTAAAAAGATGTTAAAAGCGCATGCTGCCGACAAATCGACAATTATAACTTAAATACTGAAAGGGCCTCGTTTTATCTCAAATTAAAGAATGATTTATTTACAAAAACATCTGTATACCAAAATGAAATTACATGTACTAAAATGTTATTATGTGTATAAGCGTATACATTCAAATTTACTCACCATAAGCTCATTATGATCTTCAATACTCAAAATCATCGATACATCCTATAAAGTACAAACATCATGATAGTCATACATAATATTTTTTTTTACAAAATAAAATTTTTATTTAAAAAAATAGTATACCAAGTCAATCATAACATGTAACAACTCAGCTTTTGGATAACTGAGTTGTACAGCTACATAACCACCTAACCATATTGCAAAAACGCCAGCAACGATTCAGCAGACGGTTTAGCCACAACACCAATTCTAGCACCATTATGATACTTAACAAAATTAGATATGACATATTAGTGAAATTCTGTATTGTGTTCATATAATTTTTGAAGTCACGTGTTTTTGGTAATCATTGGTCAAAATTTCTAAATGATTGTAGTGATAACTTTTGTCAACATCTTGAAGAGCAACCTTTTTTTGATTTGTAATCAACCTTGATGAATGTTCTACAACCTGAAGTTGTTAAAGAAATCGTAATTAGAGTCAATAGACTCAAAATTGAACAATATTTGGTCAATTAATTAGTGGTAAGTATTTAATTCACCAAATATCGTTCAATTTTGACTAAATATGGTTAATTAGTTGGTCGTTTTTATATCTTGTTGATGAAGCTTATTGATTATGTTTTCAAGTCATATGGGTTTTTGTGTGAGTTTAATTGTCTATGGTTTCATTGTTGAGAAAGAGGATTGAAGAGAATCCTGCATGCCAACTTTAATTCTTACACAGCCTTTAAAACTGCAACAATTTCAGTTTGCAAAAATAAATCAAGTCAAAGTGCCTTCTACCCGTTTAAGGTAAACAGATCGATTTGGCTTAAACATTGATTATAACGGGTCAAATGGGAAAGCTTTGGAAACAAAGACCGGCTAAAATGGAAACATGTTATGGGTCAAACGGGTCAAAAGTCACCTCAAGGCCAAAGGTATTCAAAAGGAATAAAAACTCTATAATCGTTTTGGTCCAAAATATAGGTTATGACTGAGATAATACTGTTAAAATTGTGCTTACCCATATAAATATACGGGTCAAAAGTCATCCAATATAGATTATTATATATAAAGAAAAAAAAGTGATTTGCCTCGACCCATTTTGACCCGTTATCCAACCTGCCCGACCCACCCATTTTCCACCAGTAAAATCAATCACTTACTCGCGAATAAGCATCATTATCATCATCATCTGTAAAGCAGGTATGTCAAGATCACCATCATTTTCTTCATTCGATACAGATTCTGGCCCATATTTATCTAATGATGTTTGCTTCGATAAACTACTCATAGTCCGAATTAGTTTCATCTTTATTATTCAACTGTATATTATGTTGTGATAAGCTTGAAATAAAAAGATAATTATTAAGTTATATTTATTAGGAGTTATCTATATGTATTAGGAGTTATCTAATATTAGTTTATATTTGTTTAGGATTCGTTTTGTGTTTCGCATATATAAACTAATGGTACGATTTATGTATCATTGGATTCACATGCTTATAGTTTGAGTTATAAACCCTAAGTTAAATAAGAGAATTATTCTTGTTTATATTCGTGTGTTATTAGTTATAATCAATAATTGGTATCAGGGCTTCTCAAAGCATTGCCACGTGTAGAGAAGAAGTCTGTCACGATCGACAAAGCATCATGGGCGACAAGAAGGGTGAAGCATCCACCGATGCAGATGCAACATCCAAAGAAATCGGAGCCTCCTCCATCAAGTTTCCCATGTTAAACTCCACAAACTATACTGTTTGGGCCATGAGAATGAAGATCGCGCTAAAAGTTAACAAGGTATGGGAAGCCATTGATCCGGGTAATGATTCCGAAGAAAAGAACAACATGGCGATCGCGCTATTGTTCCAATCCATACCCGAAGCCTTAATACTGCAAGTTGGGGATCTTGAGTCAGCGAAAGAAATATGGGATGCCATAAAAACATAACATGTTGGGGCAGATAGAGTAAGAGAGGCAAGACTAACTCTAATGGCAGATTTTGATCGAATCAAGATGGCGGAGGGTGATTCGATCGATGATTTTGTGGGAAAGCTTTCGGAAATCTCTTCCAAAGCAGCCTCTCTTGGGCAGACTATTAAAGAATCAAACATTGTTAAGAAATTCTTGAAAAGTCTGCCAAGAAAGAAATATATACATATCGTTGCCTCTCTAGAACAAGTCCTTGATCTAAACTCAACAAGTTTTGAGGACATTGTTGGGAGACTAAAAGCCTATGAAGAACGGGTTAAAGAAGAAGAGGAAGAACAAGCTGATGATCAAGAAAAGTTAATGTTCTCCAACACCGATCCACAACAAGAGAGTTATGGATCAAACAGAGGAAGAGGACGGGGAGGTCGCTCTAATTGGAGAGGAAGAGGATGTGGCAGGTATCAAAACGGACCAAGAGATCTCTCCACTATCCAATGTTATCGTTGTGACAAGCTTGGTCACTATGCATCAAACTGTCTCGATAGACTATTGAAACTCCAAGAAGCGGTAGAGAAAAAGGAGGATGAGACTCAAGAAGCCGATGAATTAATGATGCATGAAGTAGTCTATCTCAACGAACAAAAGGTAAAACCGAGCATGTTCGAGGCTGATTTAGATGCAAAGAATATATGATGATTTAGATGCAAAGAATGTATGAGTGGGAATCTTAAATTCTTCGTGAGCCTTGATGAAGAAGTCACGGGAAAGGTAAGATTTGGTGATGATTCCCGCATTGATATAAAAGGAAAAGGATCCATCTGTTTCGTGTTGAAGAATGGTGAGAAAAAGGTGTTAAACAATGTTTATTACATCCCGGACTTAAAAAGTAATATTGTTAGTTTGGGTCAAGCCACAGAAGCAGGCTGCAAAGTACTCATGGATAGAGATTTTCTCATCCTTTATGACCGGTTGGGGCATGTGATGATGAGGACCACAAGGTCTAAAAACCGGCTATACAAAGTTGTCTTAGAAGTTGAGAATATCAAGTGCTTGAAAGTCACAGTGGCATGCACGGAGTCATCAAAGTGGCATGCACGTTTAGGTCACGTTAACTTTGACACAATGAAGTCAATGATCAACAAAGAAGTTGTTACTGGTATACCTCACATCCCGGTCGAAAAGGAAACATGTGCATCCTGTTTATTGGGAAAACAATCTAGACAATCTTTTCCACAAGCAACAAAATACCGTGCCACACAACCCCTCGAGCTCGTCCATGGAGATCTATGTGGACCGATAAAACCCCCACTCCAGGGCAAAAGAGGTATGTATTTGCTCTAATTGATGATTACTCACGCTATATGTGGACCGTTTTACTAAGAGAGAAAAGCGAAGCCTTTGAAAAGTTTAAAAAATTCAAGGAACTTGCCGAGCAAGAAACAAAAGTTGTGCTTAAAACCCTTCGTACAGATAGAGGAGGGGAGTTTGTATCACACGTATTCAATTCCTATTGTGACAAACACGGTATAAAATGGCACTTAACTGCACCTTATTCTCCTCAACAAAACGGAGTTGTTGAAAGGAGAAATAGAACTCTGTTGGAGATGACAAGGAGTATCTTGAAGCATATAAATATACCCAACTATTTGTGGGGAGAAGCGGTGAGACATGCTACATATCTTATAAATAGGGTTGTATAGCGAAAGGATTAAGCTGGTAGGGTATAGCGATAGCTCACACAATGTTGATGAAGATGATGACAAAAGTACTGCAGGTCACATTTTCTATTTAGCTGACTGCCCAATTACTTGGTGCTCGCAGAAACAAGAGACAGTTGCATTATCATCTTGTGAAGCCGAGTTTAAGGCCACTACTGAGGCAGCAAAGCAAGCTATTTGGCTTCAAGAACTCTTGGGTGAAATTGTTGAGGAAGGTTGTGATAAAGTTACAATAAGAGTCGACAATAAATTTGCTATTGCTCTGACCAAAAATCCGGTCTTTCATGGTCGGAGTAAACATATATATAGAAAATATCACTTCATTAGAGAATGTGTTGGGAATGAACAAGTAGAAGTTCAACATGTACCGGGAAGTGAACAAAAGGCTGATATCTTAACCAAGTCACTTGGAAGAATCAAATTCAAAGAAATGCGGGATCTCATTGGAGTACAAGATGTAAGAGAAGACAAGTTCAAGCTTAAGGAGGAGAATGTTGTGATAAGCTTGAAATAAAAAGATAATTATTAAGTTATATTTATTAGGAGTTATCTATATGTATTAGGAGTTATCTAATATTAGTTTATATTTGTTTAGGATTCGTTTTGTGTTTCGCATATATAAACTAATGGTACGAGTTATGTATCATTGGATTCACATGCTTATGGTTTGAGTTATAAACCCTAAGTTAAATAAGAGAGTTATTCTTGTTTATATTCGTGTGTTGTTAGTTATAATCAATATATTAATATATATAACTGGTTCAACAACATATTTAGAACTCTTTTTCCTGAAACGGGAGACTAAGATTCAACACATTATCGATGATTCCATAATCACCAAGACTAACTATTGCTGATCCAAAATGTGAAATTATTAGGCTTATCTTTTTAAATACTCTCATTTATAAAAATTCCAAAATTTTATGGAGGTTCCCACAGGCAAAATTTTATGCATGATAATTTTCATAATATAGTTAAGAAACTAATCTGAAATGTTACCTCACATTTGATGTACCATCCGATGATAACAGCAACATAAAAAACAATACCAATTTGAGAATTTACAGAATCGGCTGTAAAAGGAGAAATACAAACCTTCATTACCTTGGTTAAAAGATCATCAATATTTTACTCATTACAAGTCGTCGAAATTTAGCAAAAACGGCTGATGAACGGCTGGGGAGAGATACGACGGAGATTAGGTTTTCGCTTCAATTTGACGTGGCAGCCTTGATTATGACGTGGCAATGTTGACGTGGAATAGATGACGTGTTATGCTTTCTTTTATTATAGATAAAGATCATTAATTAGCAATCTAAACTTGTCATGGACAAAACATAAGACTGTTATTATCATAACTCTTAGAAATAAAGCTCATGTATATATAATTTTGAATGCATCTAAATATGTGGTTATTTGAATGTAGATACGGTCATAATTCCAGTAGATTCAGGAGAAACAAACCTTATTCGGGTGATCAATTCAGCATTGTTGCAACAACTTTTTTTCAAAATTGCTAATCATACTTTAACTGTTGTGGGAGCCGATGCTTCATATATCAAACCATTCACCACAAAAGTCCTCATGCTAGGACCGGGCCAAACCACCGATGTACTCCTCAAATGTGACCAGCCACAGGCTCGATATTACATGGCCGCAAGCTCGTACGGAAGCCAACTACCTCCATTCTACGACAACACCACCACAACCGCTATCCTCGAATACAAAACCGCAAAAAACGCAACCTCAAAACCAATCATGCCTACATTCCCCGCTTACAACGACACAGAAACCGTCGCGGCTTTCACCGCTAACTTTAGGAGCACGGGAAAAACCCGAGTTCCTAAAAACATGGATGAAAATCTTTTCATCACCGTGTCTATTGGACTCTATACATGTCCACCAAAAGCCATCCCGGGTAATTGTCAATCACCATTCGGGATGTCCCGCTACACTGCGAGCATGAACAACGTGTCGTTTGTGTTCCCGTCAAACATATCCATGTTACAAGCGCACCATTACGGGATCGCCGGAGTTTTCACTGCCGATTTTCCCCTGAAGCCGCTAGCGGAGTTCGATTACACCGCGGGTAACGTGAGCATGGCTCTTTGGCAACCTATCTATGGAACCAAGGTTTATAAGTTGAAATATGGAGCAAATGTGCAAATAGTATTGCAAGGAACGAGTATTATCACAACCGAAAACCATCCCATGCATCTTCATGGATATGATTTCTATGTAGTTGGACAAGGATTCGGGAACTTTGATCCGAAAACGGACCCGCCTAAATTTAACCTTTTGGATCCACCTCGTAGAAATACAGTTGGCGTACCTGCCAACGGCTGGGCAGTTATTAGGTTTGTTGCTGTTGGGATGTAAAACAAGATATACATAATCTATTATTGATGCTGCAGTTAGTATTGATGGGGCAGAAACACATTTACTACTGATGTTGAACTTGGACAAATACTACTGATGATGAATACTACTGATGATCTGATTTACTAATGATGAGCGTATCTGAACAGATCAAGTCCAAGATTCTAGCATAGTTAGTTATGGAATGTATATCTTTATGTAATTCAATTGTAATCGATTCCTAAAATAACTAGGTTATTAATTTAGGCTTCAAGTACTATTATATATAGTTACTTATGAATTGTAAACATACGTGTATTGATCGAACGAATTAATACATTGAAACTTTTTGTGATAAACTGTGTTCTTTGTTTTATTCTTATTCGATTCCAGTTTACATTGTTCTTAATCTAATAACATAAGTGTTAATCCGCTGTAACTTCTTGTGTTAGTAGATCTGGGTTTATAATAACTTGTTTGGTTATTCGATCCTGACAAGTGGTATCAGAGCTTTACGGTTTTAGATCTACGAATTAAGAACAGCAAAAAGTTTCATACTTTCGATCTTAAAATTGTTAATCATGTCTGATAACAATGAAAGTACTCAAGCAAACAAAATTCCCATTCTCACTCCCAATAATTTTGGGATGTGGAAAAACAGAATCAAGCAGTATTTGCTTATTATTGATTATTCCATGTGGGAGGTTGTTGTTGAAGGCAACAAAACCATTCAGACTCAATCAGCAAGTACATCAACTGAAGCAGACAAACTGAAGTGTGAAAAAGAGAAGAAAGACAGAGGAATCGAACTCAAAGCTCTAAGCACTCTTTTGCTTGCTATTCCCAATGATTATCAACATCTTTTTGTTGAATATGATGATGCAAAGAAGTTGTGGCAGGCACTTGAAAAGAGGTTTGTTGGTACTAAGAGCACCAAAAGAAACATGAAGTCTGTTCTGAAACATGACTTTGAAAACTTCAAAGGCCAGAAGAATGAAACATTATCACAGGTCTTTGATAGGTTCAACAAGCTTATTGGTGAACTCAATCAAGTTGGTTATTAACCAGACAATGATGATGTCAACCGAAAGTTTCTCAGATCTCTAGGTGAAGAATGGTCTATGTACACTGTGATATATAGACAATGAGATGCACTAGAAGAAAAAGAACTTGATGAACTCTACAATGAACTGAGAGTTTTTGAATCTGAGGTAAGTACTAAAACTCCAAATCTAACTTCAAACAATGCTGCTTTTGTGTCAAATACAGGAACAGGTCAGGAAGCTATGAAGAATGCAGGAACAGAAGATTTAGCCAGAGAATCTTTCTTCACCAGTCATGTGCATACTGCATTGATTAGTGAGGATTTAGAACAACTCAATCCTGATGATTTGGAAGAGATGGATATTAAATGGCAGATGGCCATGCTAAGCTTAAGGACAAAGAGGTTTCTTAAAAGAACTGGAAGGCAAAATCTGTCTTACAACAAAGGTGATAGAGCTGGCTTTGACAAAACCAAGGTTAAGTGCTACAACTGTAGTAATCTAGGTCACTTTGCCAGAGAATGTCCAAGCAAAGATCAAAGATCAAGCTACAACAAAAACAGCACTTCCAACTCAACTGCCTTAGTATCTCAAGAAGGACAAGGGTATGACTGGAGCTTCCAAGCAGAAGAACATGCACAGAATCAAGCTCTCATGACCTTTACTACTGATCCTTCTACTACTGAGGTACATTCTAAATCTTGTACTCCTGAATGCATTAAATCATACAAAGAATTAGAAAAACTAAATAAAGAAACATTAGAAGAGATGATTTTAAATAGAAACAGAAGAATTGAATATAATGGTTGTATAGCTGATTTAGAAAACCAAATTAAAATCTATAAAATAACTGATCAAAAGATAAAAGATGAATTGCTACAAACCACTTATGAAAAAGAACATATTGAATTGAAATTAAAAGAAACTTTGATCAAACTTGAAGAATGTCAAATGGAACTAGAGCAGAATAAACTAACCATTAAAAGGTTTGAAAGAAGTTCTAAAATTGTCAATGAATTAACTAGTAATCAAACTACAGAAAAAGTTATTCACGGAGTGGGATATCATGCAGTCCCACCTCCAACAAATTTTATTCCTCCATTAAAATCCAGTACACAAAGAATTTTAAATGATTTAAAAATTGAAAATAAAACTGAATTTGAAACCAGTAATGAATCAAATGAATCTTCTGATGATGATCAAACAATGGAATCAGATGAAACAAGTTTTCACACCATACAAAGTCAAACTGAATCCCCAAAATACAACTCAGAAAATATACCTACAATTTTAAGAAGGGGAAATCAAAGGAATTTAAACCAATTAAAAGAACAAAGAAAACCGGAAAATTCTAAATCAACAAAATTATCATGCTTAATTTGTAACAAAGTTAATCACATAGCTAAAAACTGTCACTTTAATCCTATTAACAATAAAGAATTTCAAGAATTTAAAATCAACAAAGAAAAAGAAAAGGCCTTAAAGTTAAAACAAACTAAAGAATCAAAAGCAAAGGAATCTAAAACATCAGAATAAAAGAAATTCCAATAAAACATATGCTAACACTCATAAATTTGGAAGAACTGCACCAAGATTTGTTCAAAATACCAGGTATAATAGTCCAAGCAGAAGTAATTATTTTAAAAACAATGGAACTCAAAATCGTTTTCCTCAATTCTCAAAGTTTTCAAACATCAGTAGAAACTATTCCAGGTTTACTACTGGTAAAAACCCTAATTACAATGCTGTCTGGTATAACTACAAAAACACTACTGATTATGCTCAAAACCCTTATTATCCAAACACTACTGGTCCATCAGTAGTAAAATTTTCAAAAACTAAGAACTATGGGTATAAACCTAGATCAGTAGTGAATCAAAACATCAGTACTAAATACAAAACTGCATCTAAGAATCATTCAGTTAAGAAGTCTTATTCTTCAAATGATGAACCCAAGACAAAACAAGCTTGGGTTCCCAAAATTAACTAATCCTTCTACTTTATGTGCAGAGTATCCAGATCCCTGTAGAAGGTAGAACATGGCATATTGATAGTGGATGCTCTAGACACATGACTGGAAATCTTCAAATTCTTAGAGATTTCAAGTCTTTTGAAGGAGGGTATGTTGCTTTTGGAGAAAATCCTAGGGGAGGTAAGATTACAGGTAAAGGTATAGTATCAAATGACAAAATTACTTTTGATGATGTATTTTATGTTGCTGAGCTTAAATACAATCTGGTTAGTGTGTCTCAAGTCTGTGATAAGAAGAACAAAATTCTTTTTACAGATGTTGAGTGCATCATTCTTTCTCCTGATTTTATTTTAGATGAAAAATATGTTGTTTTAAGAACACCAAGGAGAAACAATGTGTATTGCCTGGATATAGGGGGAGAACTCATTTCATCAAATGAGATCAACTGTTTTATATCTAAGGCAAACACAAATGAATCAGAACTTTGGCATAGAAGGATGTGTCACACAAATTTTAAAAATATGAACAATTTAGTTAACAAGAATTTGGCAGTTGGTCTACCACAAAAAGAATTTATGTGTGATCATCATTGTGTTGCCTGTCTAAAAGGTAAACAACACAAGACTTCTCATAAGACCAAAGAAATTAATTCTATTTCTAATCCTTTGCAGCTCTTACATATGGACCTTTTTGGACCTACAAATGTAATGAGTATTGGAAAGAAACAATACTGCCTTGTTATTACTGATGATTTTTCCAGATATACTTGGGTCTTCTTTCTTAGGACCAAAGATGAAACAAGTGAAATGATCAAGAATCTGATTATAAAGCTGGAAAATACAAGTGATCTCAAAGTGAAAGCAATTAGATGTGATAATGGAACTGAGTTTAAAAATACTAACCTAATTAATTTTTGTGATCTTAAGGGCATTGACAGGCAGTACAGCTCACCAAGAACTCCACAACAAAATGGAGTAGCTGAAAGAAGAAATAGAACTATCATTGAAGCAGCCAGATCTATGCTTGCAGATTCAAAATTACCAATAACTTTTTGGGCTGAAGCTGTTAATACTGCTTGTTATGTTCAGAACATAGTATTAATAGTTAAGCCTCACTTTAAAACACCATATGAACTTTTCAATAAAAGAAAACCATCAACAAGTTTCTTAAAATCATTTGGTTGTCCTTGTACTATTTTAATTACAAGAGAACAAATTGGTAAATTTGACTGGAAAGCAGATGATGGAATATTTGTAGGATACTCAACTCAAAGCAATTCTTACAGAGTGTTCAACAAAAGGCTAAGGATCATTGAAGAAAGTGTAAATGTATCCTTTAATGAAAACCTGATGAACGAACAAGGAAATGGTCCAGATTGGTTGTTTAATATTGATAATCTAACCAAATCTTTTGATGTCAATTATGAGCTTAACACAGGAAATTCAAACAATCAAAACTCTCTACCAGGACCATCATCAAGTGGAAGGCAAGAAATCATGAAATATATCTTAGTTGATACTGTTCCCACAGTTGATACTGAGGACAATAGTAACTCTGGTAACCCTAATTTCATTGATACCAGTAATAACACAAATTCTGAAGATACTACTGATCCCAGTAGTAACTCTGAACCTCAGAGTTGTAATGATGATTTACTCAATACTGATGCTAGTAACAACAATGATCCTCCTGAAGTTAATGAAGAGAACGTTACTACTGACACCAGTAGTAATGATGAAACTCCACAAAATGCAAACAATCAAGAAGAAACATGGACAGATGCACAAATTCCTGAATCAGATGAGTCAAATCTAGTCTCTCAAATCTCTGTTGATAAAATCCCTGGAACCAGAACTGAAAAGAATCATCCTTTGGACCTAGTCCTAAGTGATGTTAATTCAAACATGCAGACAAGAAGCAAATTTAATTCCTCATTAAATTCAAATGTTTGTAACATAAGTTTAATATCTAATGAATGCATGTATGAATGTTTCCTATCACAGGAAGAACCTAAGAAGATTCAACAAGCTATGAAAGATTCAAATTGGATCATAGCAATGCAAGAAGAACTCCTTCAGTTCAAACTGCAAGTTGTATGGACTCTTGTTCCTCTACCAAAAGGAAAAAGACCTATTGGCACAAGATGGATCTTCAGAAATAAGAAAGATGAAAGGAGTATAGTGATAAAAAACAAAGCAAGACTTGTAGCCCAAGGATACACACAAGAAGAAGGAATTGATTATGATGAAGTATATGCTCCTGTTGCCAGAATTGAAGCCATAAGAATATTTTTGGCATATGCTTCACATAAGAAATTCAAGGTATACCAAATGGATGTAAAAAGTGCATTCCTTTATGGGAAAATTGAAGAAGAAGTGTATGTATGCCAACCCCCGGGTTTTTAAGATCCAGAACATGATGACTATGTGTACAAGCTTGACAAAGCTCTATATGGCCTCCATCAGGCACCAAGAGCTTGGTATGACACATTGTCCTCATATTTACTAAAGAACAACTTCAAAAGAGGTGCCATTGACAAAACACTGTTCACAAGAAAGGTCAAAGATGATATACTACTGGTTCAAATATATGTAGATGATATCATCTTTGGATCAACAAATGATCATCTATGCAAAGAATTTGAAGAACTAATGCAGATCAAGTTCAAGATGAGCTCAATGGGTCCAATGAACTTCTTTCTTGAACTCCAAATCAATCAAAGATCAGATGGTATCCTGATCAATCAATCTAAATATGTTAGAGACATCTTAGAGAAATTTGCAATGAAAGACAGCAAAAGTGCAAGCACTCCAATGGAAACTCACAAATACCTACATCCTGATGTTGAGGGGGAGGATGTAGATGAACACCTATACAGATCTATGATAGGTTCATTAATGTACTTAACTGCATCAAGACCTGACATTATGTATAGTGTTTGTGTCTGTGCAAGGTATCAAGCAAGACCTAAAGAACTACACTTGCAAGCAGTCAAAAGAATCTTCAGATACTTGAAAGGAAAACCTTCACTTGGTCTCTGGTACCCACATGCATCACCATTTGAACTCATAGCCTAAACAGATAGTGACTATGGTGGTGAATGTCAAGATAGGAAATCTACTACTGGTGGATGTCAATTCTTTGGATCAAGGTTGGTGTCATGGCAATGCAAGAAAAAACCAATGTTTCAACTTCAACTGTTGAAGCAGAGTATGTAGCTGCATCTGCCTGCTGTGCTCAAGTTCTATGGATTCAAAATCAACTACTCGACTTTGGTATCTCTATCCTTAAAACTCCAATTTTTATAGATAATCAAAGTGCTATCAGTATTGTAAATAATCCAGTAAAACACTCTAAAACAAAACACATTGAAATTAGATTTCACTTTATAAGAGATTGCAATGAAAAGAAATTAATTAAAGTAGAGAAAATTCATACTGATAATCAATTGGCAGATCTTTTTACAAAAGCATTTGATGTAGGAAGATTCAGCTTTTTGGTTAGCAGTATTGGAATGATTTTAATAAGTTAAGTCTAAAAGGAAAAACATGTGTAAAGTGTTTTGTACAATCTTAAATTTCTTTTTACTACTGGTTATTTATCACTACTGATTGTATGCTTCTACTATACTTTAGTACTGATAGAGTTTCTCAGTAGAAATTAGGTCAAGTATGAAAACAATAGTTACTACTGATGTTTCTACTACTGATACTTAGTTACTACTAATAGACCGTTATCTTGAAAATACTTAAATTACATTACTGACCCTCATGAAAATAGCCGTTGTGTTATTATTCGAAGGACATTCTGGTCTTTTTGCAGGTTAAATCGAAAAATATAAATAGCAGACTGAGATTAGTTTAGCATTATCTTCTCCTCGATTCGATAAATCCTACGCTAAACTCTAAACCTCTGCAAAATCCGATCAAAACCCTGCATCAGTAACAACTCAATTCCTTTCACCAAAGTGAAATTCGTGCCAAAACTAACACTCTCACTAAAAGATTCATAACAACAGATCAAAATCAAGTAGAATGGCAACCCTAAAATCACTCGAAGTCACAACTGATCTCAAATTTTCTGAATTCCACAATATGTGTGCTTTCTTGAGAAATCCAGATGGTACAAAGGACTTTCGTCCTATTGTGATGTTCCTAAAGAACTCATATATAAAGTTTACTCTCAACATTAATCCTAAAGCATATCAACAACACCTAGTTGATTTCTGGACAAATGCTGAAAGAGTTGAAGACTCCAATATGTCCAAAATCAAGTCTACTGTAGATGGAAAGGAGATCATTATCTTGAACAATCAATCCGAAATCATCTTCAACTCAATGATGAGTCAGGTATGTTCTCTCTTCCAATGGAAGATCTTGTTGAAACTTTACAGAAAATGGGGTATGAAGGAAGACCAGATATAGTTACTTTTCAAAAGGGTCTTCTTTCACCTCAATGGAAGTTTTAGGTACATACTATTCAACATTGTATCTCTCCAAAAAGAAGTACTTGGAATGAGTTCAACAAATCAATAGCATCTGTTGTTGTTTGTCTGAGCACATGACAAGTATTTAATTTTTCAAACATGATATTTGAGGGAATGCTTGGAAATCTGTCCTCTGCAAAAATTTTAATGTATCCAAGATTTCTAACTCATATTTTTTACTGTGAACTTCAAAATCTTTCAATTCCTAAAAACAGATTTGTTACACCAGAATTAAATAAAAAGGTGTTTGCAAACATGAGAAAACAATTTAAATTTTCTAGTAAAGATACTCCACTATTCTCAAACATGATCTATGATCATCCCCCAACTGGAGAAGGTTCAAGTCACCCCATTGAACCCCAACCAACTCCACCACCAAATACAGCCCAAACAGAACCCATTCAGTCCACTCAATTAAATGAACCAACAGATGTCCTGCAAGTGTCCCAGGTACATGAAATTAATCCCCAGAGTGCTACTCTTCACTCTGAGGAAGACCAGACCAGAACCAAAAAATTTCTAAAACTTATAAAAGGAAGAGAACTTCCTTAAAGGACACTAGGGGACCAATTGAGTCACACCCCATGCTCCAAGAGTTGTCCTCCAAGGAGGAGAGAGGGCATGAGGAAAGGGCTCTCACTACTGATGCCCCAAAGGTGGGTGCACAGGATAGTGAGAACATCAATAGGACCCAGACCTCGGCAACTCTTAGTGATGACTCAGAATTTGAGGAGTTACTAAGAGGACCCCGGTGCCAAGAAACCACAAGGGGGGCACTACTGCTTCTTCTAGGAAGAAGAGAGTGTCCAAACAACCCAATTTATCACCAAGAAGTGATAAGGGTAGAACTGAACAAACTGAATTGACGGATAGGATGGAAAACCTCAAAGCCAATGTACCTAATGAGCCCAATGATCCACCCAAAGGGGCTGAGGGCAGTATTAAAACCACAAAATTGACGGATAGGAAGGAAAATCTTAAAACCACTGTACAACATTGTCTGACTTTATTAAACAATCAAGGGAAAACCATGACCTACATGAAGCACTATATAAACACCTTGAACAAAAGACATAAGAGGTTTGAACACAGGCTTAAAAAGCAATCAAATCTGATCAGGAACTTACAAAGAAAGATTGCAAGTAGTGAGGCTCAACAAGTTGAGATCACTAAGGGGGAGAAAGATCAAATTCAAGGGATGATTGATCAATCAATTGCAGCAGCAGCCCTTCTAAACTTAAAAGAGGTCCATGGTGAAACAGGTCAAAGTATTGGTGAGATCCTGTACAAAGAAATGGAAAATCTGGATGATGATGTATTTGTGTCTGCAAACCAATCACAAACTGCAGAACAAATAAACTCTCCAGTTACTACTGAAGTCATTGAAACTACTGATCCAATGGAAATTGAAGAAAACAAGGATCAAGAGGTTGTTACTACTGACCCTTTTAAAGAGAAAGAAACTCCAGTAGTAAATGCACCAGAAGAAGAGTTTATGGATACTACGGATGCCCTAGCAGTAGTAACTCCAATAGTAACCTCACCAGTAGTAAATGAAGAACAACGAGTTGTGGTGTATGAACCTGAAAGTACACCAGTAGCAATCACAACAGTTGAAACCACACAACCACCTTGGTTACTACTGAAGAAGAAGATGAAGAGATTCCTGAGCTTCTTGAGAAAGAACAGATCATCATTGTTACAAAACCTAAAACTCCACAACAGCCACTTGTCATACCTGATATTGATGACAATGTGAACTGGTATGAAGTAGATGAATGTGAACTTCCTCCACACCCCAAGATACTTTCTCAAAATGAAATTCATCTATTCTCTCCATCAATAATATTACCAGAAGTCCCTGATATGAAATATATTCCACCTAAACTTTCAATCTGTATTGGAAAAGGAAAAGAAATATTTAATGATGACTATCCAAACAGAGCTCTAGGTCATTATATGGTAAACAAAATGAATCTGGTAAGAAAATACAGGTTAGACAAATTAAAAGTGAAGAAGATCAGATATGCAAGAAAAGTTGCTAAAACTCAAGCTCTTGAAGACAAGAGAATGGCTGAAGAGGAAAGATTGAAAAATCCTGAAAGTCAAGAAACTGAGGTACAAGTTCCTCAAATAGAAGGTGTCCTGGTAGAAGGTCAAAAAGCAGAATTTGAAAGACATAGAAAGATAGAAGAAGAACATTTAAATTGTCTTGAAGACCTTGTAGTCGAATGTAAAAGGGAAAAGGCTGTAACGACCCGAAATTTGTAAGTAAATCAATTTATAAAAATTATGATAAATAAGGATAAATCGTTTAAAGAACGTAGGAATTGGTTTCGTGTCATTCGGAGACCGTACGAGAAAGTTATGGGCGAAACCGGGTCGAGACCTAGACCGAAAAGTGCAGCCCTGTTGTAGGAGGGAAGTTCACGGCGTGAACTTTAGTTCACGATCGTGAACTCCCTCCAGGGATTGTTGTATCTGGCGATTGGAGATCACGACTAGTTACCGATCTCGAAGTTCGCGTGCAAGGGAAAGTTAGCGACGCGAACTTAGTTCGCGTCGTGAACTATGGTCGAGCAGCTTTAAGTCGGGTTTTGGCTCATTTGATGCCATATCAAAACCCTAGTTTCTTCTTTGGCGATTTTCAAGCTTGAGGACTGTTTGAGGTCGAATCCCTCACAAATCTTTGGTAGATTTCACTCCTAGTTGAAGATTAAAGGTATATCTTCACTCTTTGATCTTCGTAGCTTAAGATCTATGTATTTTGATGTTCGGGTTTGAAACCCTAGTTCTTGGGGTTATGGGTTGTGGTGATATAAGTGATGTATACACTTAATAGATGGTATATTATCAAAGGAAACAAGTGTATGGTTATGATTTGTAAGAATCTTAAGGGTTGGTTAAACCTAGGGTTTGGTAAATCACCATAATTGGGGGAAATGAGTTAATAAGTGTTATCTAGATAGAGATGGACACATTGGTAGTAGTATGTGATGTTGATAATCTTGTGATTATTGTATTAGGCATTTGGTGAGGTCTTGGAAGGTTGACCGAATTGTGAAGCAAGGAAACTGACGTAAAGAATACGGTTGGAGCACTTTATTGCTAAGGTGAGTACATGAGACTTTTAAACTGGGTACATAGCAATTAGTTTTGATAATACATATGATAGTTTATGGGTCCTTATTAATAAATATTTTGATAAAGATAGTGACTGAAAATGTATGAAAGTAAGTAGAATGTGATACTAGAATATGTCTAGTATGATTGTTGATATTGGAAGTAAATATGATAACTAAGGTAATTATGAAATCCTTATTAATGAACCATAATAATAAAGATTATTGATTAAAAGAACGGATAGTGAGACCTTATTAATGAATGTGTATTAGTAAAGCAATTGATAATTATTTATAGTGATGAGTACCTATTGGGTAAGAATTACTATTAAGAGGGAGGAACGAATATGTATGTAAATGAATATGAATTGACTGATAACAAATATGTATTATAGTCAAGAAGAGATAAAAGTATTATGTAATCGATAAATAAGAAATGTATCTTATGAGAATAAATAAGGATGGACCTCCTGGGTTCATAGACGTAGAAGTAAATGTGGGTTGCTTATGATCGGGTCCATGGGACTATATGGGTATGTTCCCAGTATGTTGAACTAATTATATGTTGTTGTTATTAGATAACTAACTTGTTTGATGTTTGATGTGATAGCCGAAGGCTTTGACTGACATAACTGTTAGGTTATGATAAGAGATAGATGGTGGTGACGCGGGGGATCCCCGGTCACTGGGCGGTGGTATATATGTTTATACACCGAGTGTATATATGTTTATACACTAAGCACACGGGTGCTTCTAGTACGCATATGTTTGGTACTAGGTATGTTAGGTTCTAATACATATATGTTTATGTATTAGACAAGTTTGTGCTTCTAGTACATATATGTTTATGTACTAGATATGTTGTGCTTCTGGTACCTATATGTTTAGGTACTAGATATGTTTGCTAGGGAAGCAAGATCGAAAGGGTCGCAATAGGGCGACTAGACGGTATTGATGTAGTATATATATATATGTGTTTATAAATTTATGAAATTGTCATTATTATTATTGGGGTCTAAAACCCATGTATCTCACGAGACTATTTTGTCTCACGTACTACGTTTGTTTGTGGCTGTGTACTCAGGTACAGGTTTGAAGTGTTAGAAGGTTGCACTAGAAGTGGCCTAGAGATGTTTAGCTCGGAAGCTATTAGGTAGATCCCATGCCTATGGTTTTGATATACTTGGTGACACCGTATTTTTGTAAACTCTGATATAAGTTTTAAAGTTTTTGTTAAACTGTATTTTGGGCAATGTGCCAAATATTGGGAAATTGTATTTTAAATGATTTAAACGATGTTTTAAAAATACGGGTGTTACAACTTGGTATCAGAGCTATAGTTTAAGTGAATTAGGTTGGATGTCCATCCTAGTCTTAGAATGTAGCAATAGGAATGTAAGATTCCTTGAGATCGATAGGTTGACCTTGAGACTTTATGTTAAGTTTAGGGTTGAACCTAGGGGACCTATACAAGTTGTTGTGAATTATGCAATCTGAAGTCTTTTGAGACCGTAGAGCATTGGTATGATAGGGTCGACCCCTATGGGAAATGCCATGTTTTCATCTAATTGTATTATTTTCGACTGTTGAGTCGACTGTTTGAATCTTGTTTGTTGAAAATGCTGGTATGGAGAAGGAATGAATTTGAAAAGTGGACGAGCTCCATTAAATGGGAAAGAGTTGTGAATTAGGATATGAACAAGATTTTTGAATAATTGAATAAATAAGGGTAGGTGGAATGATTCCAATACCCATATGAAGGAAGAGTAATCAAATGATGAATCCCGTAGTGGGGAGTGTCTACATAAAAGGGTAGCAAGACCTAGTCGGAAGAAATGGAAGGATGTTGTATAAGGTTTTCATAGCATGTAAAACCGTTGAGTAATTCGGGAGTTCTGAACCGGAGGTCACGATTGGTGGATTCGGAGGATTGAGCAAGTGCTCGGGAGTAGCAAGCGAAGAAAGAAAGATATGATGAGTTTGACATCCATATAATTAAAGGGTGAGGCGTTGACACGGTGGAACGTGTAGTATGAAACTTTAGGAAAGAGAGTGCGGTACAATATGTTGTGAAAGGAACTCACGAGTGAGTTGAAAGGGGAAGTCTTCCCGGAAGGAAATCTAGAGGGGGGGGTTCATGATGCAACCTCAGAGATCTTAGGTGAAGATTGATGTTATGTGATTATGGCTTAATTGTTTGGTTGTTGCACGAATTGGTGCTTTTAGAAATTGGAGACGAGTCGTATGACATGGGGATTTATTTTTGGGAATAGTCTTCCCGGTTAGTGATGTGTGTGGAAGTATGTGTTGGAAAGGATTATAGACAAGTGTGTCGCATGTAGTAAGGGTATAAGGGTTGATACTAATATGTAGTATAAAGGATGAGACACGAGATATGGTGAGTATTTCTAACAGAAGTGTAGTAGTACAATGGAGTACTAAGTCTTGATAAGTATGGATGGAAATTTTAGAAATAGAACCTTTGGAAATGGAATTTGGATATCCGGCGGGAATCCGGATAAGTAACGTGATATTATACGTGAACGGTAAGGGAAAGAATGACTAAGGTATAGTGATGCCTTAGAATTTATAAATGGAAACTATGTGGAAAAGAATAAGTGTCGGGAACGACGAAATTTAATCGTTGAAAACAATTGCGTAAAAGTGGGCGCGTAGCCATAGCAAGTTATGTGACAGGATTGATGGATTCGATAATCTAGGGTGAGAAGAAGATTGTCGGTAAAAGTGTCATAACAATAGTGTGATAATGTATGACGTAGTGTAGTGTAAGACTACGATTGGGAAAAGGAATAGTCCTAAGTCCCACGATGTATGAAAGTAGAAAATCGAGTGTTAGGCCATTGGGTGCTAAGTCATGGGTTGCAAGTGTAGAACAGAGTCAGTTGGTTGACTCAAGAATGACCGGGATGACCGGCGAGTTATGGTTAATGGAATGGAGTGATAGTTATTCCCGCAGTGACAAAAAGATTTGGAAATTTGGTAATAAGGAAATGAACCGGTTAATGGTGGATTATGTGTAAGAGATACGAGATTTTATTAGTTATCCGCGGGATACAATGCATGTGCATTATGTGATGGCCTTCAAAGGCATATGACGATGAAAAGGTAGTGTCATGTGGGTCGCGTTGAGTAATATGTCAAATGAGAAACATGTTAGATATGAAAGAAACAGATAATGTGGTATTATGTGAATGGTGCTAGAATGCATGATGTATAATTGGGCGATTGCATGAGTGAGAAAGTAGCAAAGCTACTTGATGTAAAAGATGGATACCAGTTGGTATTGGTGTGACATATGCATATGTTTGTATATGTGCACAATAGAGATGTATAGATGGTATTGATGTGACATATGCATATGTTTGTATATGTGCACAATAGAGATGTATAGAGGGTATTGGTGTGACATGTATATATGTTTGTATATGTGCACAATTGAGATGTATAGATGGTATTGGTGACATATACATATGTTTGTATATGTGCACAATAGAAGTGTTTAGATTGAATTGGCGTGATACATGTGTGTATATCTATATGTGTGTATATGTTTATGTGTTTATATGATGAATGTAGAACCATGTGGTTATTGAGTATTACTATTATGTTATGGTAAATGAGAAATTGGTTTGAAATGCGGGTTGCATTTAGGACATGGATGTGTAGGAGATGCCTACGATTCATAGAATAGGAGGAGAGAGAAACTCCTAGTGGGCAAATCATCATTTGGTAATCAAGTTATGATAAACTTGTATGAAATTGAGGAATGTGTCGCGGTAGGAGATTTAATACCGATAATTGAGCATAAAAGTTATAGAACTGATCGATGTGAGGCAAAGTTGTTGAAAGAATACTAAATGATGGCATGAGTGACCAAATGATGGTTAAGATTCGGTAAAGTTCGGTGTGACCTTATGTATATGTACGACTCTCGCATAATTGGGGAGATATTGAAAGTGTGGAGAAATGGGGACAATTGTTAAGGGAACAATAATGAGTAGAACCGGAAGTGATAGATTAGTGATGGTGCCCGTGAGCATGAAATTTGTTAGTTCGAAAGAATTTGGTTGACTTCACGCAAAACTCAAGGTTGACCAATTTGTGATTGGTTGACTTAGTCAAAGATGGGCTTTGACTTTCGTTATGAACGATTAGTGAATGTTGAGGGCATAATCTGTCGATGGTATATGCGTGAAAAGGGTTAATGGAATAATTAAAAGAGTTACAGTCGGATTGTGCGACTTTGACCCGTTGGGTGTTTATGGTTGAACTTGGGAACCGAGTATATGATTATTGATAAAATCAGTAAATTAAAGACGATGGTAAAGGAATGGACGATTAATGAAACCTTTAACGAGAAGGGAAAATGTTAAAGTATAGTTGACTTTGTGCTTAAGTCAAAGGGTAGATAATGTGGGGATATACCAATGTCGGGATATATCGGTTGGGTCAAAGCTTAAGGGTTGGTTAAACCTAGGGTTTGGTAAATCACCATAATTGGGGGAAATGAGTTAATAAGTGTTATCTAGATATAGATGGACACATTGGTAGTAGTATGTGATGTTGATAATCTTGTGATTATTGTATTAGGCATTTGGTGAGGTCTTGGAAGGTTGACCGAATTGTGAAGCAAGGAAACTGACGTAAAGAATACGGTTGGAGCACTTTATTGCTAAGGTGAGTACATGAGACTTTTAAACTGGGTACATAGCAATTAGTTTTGATAATACATATGATAGTTTATGGGTCCTTATTAATAAATATTTTGATAAAGATAGTGACTGAAAATGTATGAAAGTAAGTAGAATGTGATACTAGAATATGTCTAGTATGATTGTTGATATTGGAAGTAAATATGATAACTAAGGTAATTATGAAATCCTTATTAATGAACCATAATAATAAAGATTATTGATTAAAAGAACGGATAGTGAGACCTTATTAATGAATGTGTATTAGTAAAGCAATTGATAATTATTTATAGTGATGAGTACCTATTGGGTAAGAATTACTATTAAGAGGGAGGAACGAATATGTATGTAAATGAATATGAATTGACTGATAACAAATATGTATTATAGTCAAGAAGAGATAAAAGTATTATGTTATCGATAAATAAGAAATGTATCTTATGAGAATAAATAAGGATGGACCTCCTGGGGTTCATAGACGTAGAAGTAAATGTGGGTTGCTTATGATCGGGTCCATGGGACTATATGGGTATGTTCCCACTATGTGTAACGCCCTGAAATTTCAGAGAATTAGATAATAATTTAAATTAAATTTAAATTACGTTTTTATTAGACTATGAGTTGACTGGACAATAATTATGTATGTAAATTAATTAAAGTGTGACGTTTCGGGTATAAATAAATTAATTATGCATATTGTTTCGTGACTATTTATATTTATCGATTTCATTATGTTTCGTTTGGCCTCGCGTTAATTTAATTAGCTGAGTGTTAGTCAATTATTTCTGTTGATCGTTTTAAAGCCCGAGACTTGATTTTTATGAGTATGCGTCGGGTTTTGAGGTTGGGAGGCCCGGGCAGTTTGGCTAAAGGCCGAGCACTGGTCCGACTAAGCATCGACCGAACCCTCTCTAATTCTTTTGATATTCTGGTCCGGTTCGTGCGAAAGAGAAAACGTGTAAAACCCGATGGATTGATGATCTAGAGCCCAATCAGATTAATGGGAAAGGCCTGAGGCCCGATCCTAGGAAGTATTTAAGTTAAGTGTTCCCCTAAACCCAATCCCTAATTGTCCAATTCATCATCTAATCGGCCGCTACTCCCTTATCTGCTTCGTCTCTCTCGTCCGAATAAGCAAGGCTGCATCGAATCAATATTTTAGCAAAGGAGTTCGAATTAGTCTCAATTCCGATTGGTAATCTGCTCTTCTCCTTTCGTTTTTTTTACATGTTTATCCTTTTCATTCGTATCTGTTTTCGACCTGCTTCCGGTCGGAATCTGGACTCCATGCCTTCTGGACTTTTGTAGCTCATTGTTTTACCTTTCCGTGACCGCCGACCGCTCGTTAATTGAGTTAACGGTTTGGGAGATACGACCCTTTTTGTAACTGATTGCAGTGCTGAAATACTGCACGAATCTGCTTGTTGCGGGCCTGTTTCGGGACCCTTCGGGGCAGAACCGGGCCGAACTTTATATAGACGGTTTGTAGGGTCTTATGTATACTTTATGCTGTAAAAATTTGGTCTCATTTGGTGTACCGAGTGGAAAGTTACGGTCGTCCGATTTTACTTCAAATTGTGTTTTGGATTAGGTTGAAATTCGGGTTTTTGAAATTCTAGTTTTACCAAATTACGAGTCTTTATTTTCGTGGGCTTATAGAGCTGTGTTTCGGGTTTAAGGGCTGCATTGCAAGTATCGGGTTGGGTCAAAACCATCTTGATTATAGTTAGACGTTTTGTTTAACCGAGAAACGGAAACCGAACCTTAGGTTCTTGGTTTCCTAAAACCGAATAGTTTTCTTAAATAAAATACTAGATTAATGGTAAACATGTTTCTGAGGCTAAATGAGAATTTTGGGAATGTCGGGTATTTCGAAAATAGACGGGTTGATGTCGGGATTTAAAACAGGTTCTATTTTAATATGCTGAATTTTTAGCAGAATCTGCTTGCTGACTTCGGGACTGTTTTTACCACACTTAAAATATGTTTTTGGATTTTTGTCCCGTGCTGGTCACTTGTTTTCTGAGTTAGCTTTTCAATGCCGCAACCCTCTCGTCAATCCGAATTACGGTTTAAAAGTTATAACTAATTTAGTATGCTGCTGTTAGGAAGATGACCTGTGCAGCATGTCTGTCTTGCATCACTGTTTTGAGATACTTAGAGTCTGTTTTAGCCAGTGACCGTCTCACAGAGATATGTAGTTCTGGTTGTCTACTTTTCATGGTAAAAATATGGGATAAATCTACTGCACAGTTTAAGAGTTATAGCAGTTTCCGTGAGACCGACGGGTGCTGCCAGTTTTCTAAATTGAGTCCTTAGAACGGATTGTAATTCGGGTTTCATTTTTATGCTTTTAGGATCATCTAGGAATAACCGAGCAGCGCCTTAGAGTATTGAGGATCCTTTGGAGCTTACGTTTCTCGAGGTGAGTATTCTCACCGTGTATTCAGTTTTAACGTTGTACATGCATGACTTATGTGTTACATTTCTTGCACCATAATTGTTATCTGAGCTTGAGCTGTTATCTGAGTTTGATCCGCTATCTGAGTTTGATTTGTTATCTGAGTTTGACATGCTATCTGAGTATCTGAGCAGCTGTTGATTTATTTTAATCTGAGACATTGTGCCTGGGTAACCGAGCTCGGCACAGGGTCATTCTGTGCTACTACTTGCTAGGGCATCTGAGATAATTATGTTAAGAGATAATAAAACATAATAACACACATCTGAGTTTTTGGCTATATGCCTGGGATCACCTCCCGTCTGAGTTTTGGGATTATTCCCGTCTGAGTTTTGGGATCACTCCCGTCTGAGTTTTTGGCTTATGCCTATCTGAGGTGTGAGGAGGGGCGAGGTTGATCTCTCGTCCCAAATCACACAAGCGCGCTATATAAATTAAAATCTGAGTAATAAAATCTGAGAAATAAATCTGAGTAATTAACCGAGTAGATTCTGAGTAGGAGTACACCGATGTGCCCTCATGTGTTGTATGTTACGATTGTTTGCATTTTGAGAGTTATTCACTCAGCTTCTCCAGCTGACCCCTATTTTCCCCCACATTGTTTCAGGTACCAGCAGAGGAAAGGAGAAGGTGGACGGTTGACCGCTGTATCTTTCATTACCGATGTGGATGGCATTTAATATTTTAAAAACACTTAATTTTAACTATTTCCACATTAAATACATTTTTAAATGAAAATACTATTGTTGGGATTTAATTATTCAAGTTATTGGGACCTTTTGATTAAAATTTTGTTTTTAAAAGTTTTAAAAATCTTGTAAATTTTAGGGTGTTACAAGTTGGTATCAGAGCTCTGACTTGAGAGATTTGGATTCACAAGGGGTGAATTCAAACTCAAGTTTGAGTTACGAGTTTTAAAATGAGAAATGGGTAAAAAAAAAAATATTTATTCCACATCAAGTATACAGCATGTCACGTTGACCTCTCGCTTTTCCTGCTGCCGGTAATATTTAAGAGCTTTAATTTATTTGGGAATTTCGTTTTATTCTGAGTTTTGAGGAATGCCAAATATGAGAATTGTTGTTATTATTTTGAGTAAAATTCTGATTTAACTCTGAGTGTATTTCACGATTAGGATCGCTTTTCTGAGTATATTTTCAGTGTGTAATTCTGAGTGCATATGCGTCATACACGCTACAAATTTTTAGTTACATAAAATTTTATATAATCTGTGAGATTTTATAATTATTAGAAATTTTAACCAAAAGAGGTAATAAATGGGTATGATATTATGATATAAATTCCATAAATTATTCAATGAGAACATGTTTTGGGTAAATAAGAAATGAAGAGTAATAAACTTTTCATATTGAGAATATTAAAATATTTCGTTTCGGAATAGCACTTAATAGAAAGAATTATTGAAACGAGTAAACTGTGAAACGAGCAGATGAAAGATATTCTTATTATCAACTAATTTAAAGAAATATTTTTATGATGGTTTATGAAGTCGAGTTAAGCCAAAATACCGAGAACATATTTTTATAAAAAAAAATTATTTAAAATTGATAATTATTAAAAAAAAAATATTTACATTTGAGCTAGACGAGAATTCTTTAGTAGAATGACTTTTATTTTTATCTGTTATTTCAGAGTCGTTTTAGTTTTTAATTTTTAAAACTTCAGTTGGATTAAACATGTTATTAAATTTTGAATTATCATTTGAGATTTTATTTAGGGGAACCTTTTCACCTATTTATCAGATTTGAAATTTTAAATTTTTGAGAATTTCGAGTGTTATAAAATCTTGGGATACCTAGAAAAGATAAAAAAAAAAGGAGCTTTTATAAAGAGATGAGACATGATGTATTTAGAAAATCTTAATGCTAAGAAAATAATAAACTGAGATTTATTAAATTGAGATTAAATGAAAAAAAAAATTACTAAATTTTAAAGAGTGGTAATAAACTTTTAAAAAAGTTTATAAATCAAGTCATTGAAAAGAGTGAATATGAGATTATTAAAATTGATTAAGAATTAGTTTTATTTTTAAATTTTAAATCCTTTTAAAATTTTACTCTCTGATTGGATGATTTATTTTTTATTTATTTATGTATTTTAATGCTGACTCACATTGAATTTTTGAGAAATAGAAAAAAAATATATATAATGTATAAAGGGGGTGAAAATTTTATTTATTTTAAAAGAGTATTTATTGAAGCGAGCTTAATAATTAATAAAGTGGGTTAATGAGAAGCAATCAAGTCGAGTAAATGAGAATTATTAACACGAGCTAAAAGAAATATAAGCGAATCAAGATAGATGAGAAACTACTAACGAAGACTGTTGAACGAGGTTTATACTGTGAAACGACTAAAATTTGTTATTTATGCGAATCTGAGTTATGAGTATAATGTATGAGATTAAATATACATATGATTTTCTGAGTAATGTTTATAAGATTTTGAGTACACACAGCTGGGTGCATATCTGTTATTATTATATATGGAAAATATTTTTCTTTTTCTTTCTTCTGAGTGGGATTTGTTTGTGGATTATTTTTATGTGTGGGAAGTTGTGAACTTTGGGATTGACCCGTGACCAAACAAAGGTAGGTGTCGAAAGTAATAGAAGGGCCCCTATTATCGTACACACCGAACCTTTGGTTGGTTATGGGGAGATTTTGAGGGGAACGATGGACCAATGCTTGTTATTGTAAATTTATTTTATGCATGTTATTTGTTTGAGTGAGTATATGTTGTTTATGTTATCATAATAGAGAATTCTAGTGCCAAACTCGAGGACGAGTTTTCTCCAAGTGGAGTTGAGTAGGGGTAAAAAGGAAAATTGTCAAGAAATAATTATCATTAATTATTATTTATAAATATTATGAGCATGATGCTTATGCAGAGAGATTTTGTTGGTATGAATTTAAAGTGCGAAATCTAAATACATATAATTGAGCAAATAAAATATAAGAGTAACTATCAAATCAAGCAGTTGAGAATAATTAAATTTATTCTATGGGTAATTATAGAGTTTACAACAAAATGATAGATCGGGTTTACTGGAGAAATTAACAAATCAAGTTAATTGGGTTGAATGAATATCGTGCAAGAGGGAAGTAGTAATACTACAATTATATACAAAATAAGACAGTATACTTATTCTTGGGTGGGTATAAATGTGATAATGAGAAATCATTAAATTAAAGTGATGAGAACTTATTAATGAGTCGAATATGAGAAAACTGCTACAATGAAATTTTGAGGAAAATGAGTTAAAATGAGATCGGTAATTTGCTGGTAATGAGTTATTATTAAAATGAGCTAAATGATAAAATTTTATTTTAATTAATTATGGAGTAATTTTGAGTTATAAGAAATTTACAAATCGAGTTACATAAGCAAATTAATAAAATGAGTCAAAAGAAAAAGGTATTAAATTAACGGGAAGTTTTATTTAAAATTTGAAATATTATAAAGTGTTATGAGTTTTGAGGTATAAAAAAAAAAATAATAAATAAATAAAAAATATTATATGAGAAAACTCTAATTATGAATAATTATTAAACTTGAGATGAGAACAACTATTCAATGAATTTATATTGAACTTAGGAGAAATTTCGAAAAGACGAGAATGTATTGAATTGATGAACCATGAGTAAACCGTAAAATTTAGAATAAAGTGTAACTGCGAATTGAGTAAATGAGAACTAAAGAATTAATTCGTAATTTGAGTAACGAGAAATCATTATAAATAAGAGTATGAAATTTAATTGGAATTTTTAGTGGGTAACATGAAATTAATGAGTAGATATGGTCAAAATAATTAAGAGGCATTTTAAATTGTGTAAAATCAGTGAAACGGTCTATTAAAGGATCGTTAAACTAGATGAATGAGAAAACATCTATTAAAATATTATCGAGAAACCACTAAATGAAATAGAATGAGAACCTATTAAAGGGAATTAAATGACAAGATCGTTAATTTGAGCTATTTAAAGGGTTATCAACATCGGTAATATGCAAACCTAATAGAGTAAGGTAACAATATAATGTTAAAGAGGAGTTATTTTGAGAACCAATAACACGGTTGAGAGAGAGTATATCATTCCAAGTATTATAAGCTGGTAAATTGGAACACGCGAGTAGTAATAAGAATGAGTAAAAATGTGATTTATATCTAATTCTATTACTTGTAAATATTATTACCTTATGAGTTTTTACTGAGTTAGAGTTTTGGATTTGCTTCTGAGTTAAGATTTATGAGTTTGCTCCTGAGTTATGCATTTTTGAGTTATACTCCTGAGATATGTTTTGAGTTATTTCTGAGTGGGACTTCTGAGTTATACTTCCAGATCATATTTTGGAGTTATATACCTGAGTATATGAGAATTCTGTGTGATATGTATATTCCTTGTGATTTATTTGCATGATTTTTATATTAAATGATAATGGTATAAACCGCTAAATTATTTATTATGCTGGTAACAAACTGTTGACCCATAGAGTAGAGGACCTTCCGAGTCATGTTGGTGGAAAATTATCGATAATGAAATTTTTACCTGTTGCTAAAATGTGTAAGTGGTCATGTGATGGAGTTGTGCGGGAAGAAAATTTTCCCTAAGAACTTGTTATCGTCGTGAGAGATCCGAGTGTGATTGTGCAAATGGTTTGGATGACCTGGTACTACGTTGAGCATCTGGTATCGTCAACAAATTAATAGTAAATTTCCAAGTGGAGTTGAATCAGTGATTCAACGCGACGTCAATCGCTGAATGCAACGACTGTATCCGAATGCGCGAGCAAGAAGACGCCTTCAGTAGAGTATCGTGGTGTATTTTATGCTCATTATCAACATTTTCTTTGCATACTGAGATCCATAGTGAGCATTCTGACCTTATTTCTTTTAGCCTTATCGTTTTGCGCCACTAGAGGCGGATAATTGTATGAGCACCTACATGATCTGGAGTTCATTTCCTATTGAGTAAATTCACCATGAAGAGCTTCTTTCTATTCATAACTTTATTGCTTTTATTTTTCTATTCCATTTGAGTATGCATGTCGTAGGTCACCCTGATGAATTTCCTTTTCATTCTTAACCTTATCATTTTGTTTTCTTTCCCCATTTGAGGACGTGTGTCGTTGGCGAGTATGAGTTGAGACGCGAGATTACTACCCTTAGCTTCTTACGAGCAATGACTTCGCGGACGAAGTCTATTTTAAGTGGAGTTGAGTTGTAACGCCCTGAAATTTCAGAGAATTAGATAATAATTTAAATTAAATTTAAATTACGTTTTTATTAGACTATGAGTTGACTGGACAATAATTATGTATGTAAATTAATTAAAGTGTGACGTTTCGGGTATAAATAAATTAATTATGCATATTGTTTCGTGACTATTTATATTTATCGATTTCATTATGTTTCGTTTGGCCTCGCGTTAATTTAATTAGCTGAGTGTTAGTCAATTATTTCTGTTGATCGTTTTAAAGCCCGAGACTTGATTTTTATGAGTATGCGTCGGGTTTTGAGGTTGGGAGGCCCGGGCAGTTTGGCTAAAGGCCGAGCACTGGTCCGACTAAGCATCGACCGAACCCTCTCTAATTCTTTTGATATTCTGGTCCGGTTCGTGCGAAAGAGAAAACGTGTAAAACCCGATGGATTGATGATCTAGAGCCCAATCAGATTAATGGGAAAGGCCTGAGGCCCGATCCTAGGAAGTATTTAAGTTAAGTGTTCCCCTAAATCATCTAATCGGCCGCTACTCCCTTATCTGCTTCGTCTCTCTCGTCCGAATAAGAAAGGCTGCATCGAATCAATATTTTAGCAAAGGAGTTCGAATTAGTCTCAATTCCGATTGGTAATCTGCTCTTCTCCTTTCGTTTTTTTTACATGTTTATCCTTTTCATTCGTATCTGTTTTCGACCTGCTTCCGGTCGGAATCTGGACTCCATGCCTTCTGGACTTTTGTAGCTCATTGTTTTACCTTTCCGTGACCGCCGACCGCTCGTTAATTGAGTTAACGGTTTGGGAGATACGACCCTTTTTGTAACTGATTGCAGTGCTGAAATACTGCACGAATCTGCTTGTTGCGGGCCTGTTTCGGGACCCTTCGGGGCAGAACCAGGCCGAACTTTATATAGACGGTTTGTAGGGTCTTATGTATACTTTATGCTGCAAAAATTTGGTCTCATTTGGTGTACCGAGTGGAAAGTTACGGTCGTCCGATTTTACTTCAAATTGTGTTTTGGATTAGGTTGAAATTCGGGTTTTTGAAATTCTAGTTTTACCAAATTACGAGTCTTTATTTTTGTGGGTTTATAGAGCTGTGTTTCGGGTTTAAGGGCTGCATTGCAAGTATCGGGTTGGGTCAAAACCATCTTGATTATAGTTAGACGTTTTGTTTAACCGAGAAACGGAAACCGAACCTTAGGGTTCTTGGTTTCCTAAAACCGAATAGTTTTCTTAAATAAAATACTAGATTAATGGTAAACATGTTTCTGAGGCTAAATGAGAATTTTGGGAATGTCGGGTATTTCGAAAATAGACGGGTTGATGTCGGGATTTAAAACGGGTTCTATTTTAATATGCTGAATTTTTAGCAGAATCTGCTTGCTGACTTCGGGACTGTTTTTACCACACTTAAAATATGTTTTTGGATTTTTGTCCCGTGCTGGTCACTTGTTTTCTGAGTTAGCTTTTCAATGCCGCAACCCTCTCGTCAATCCGAATTACGGTTTAAAAGTTATAACTAATTTAGTATGCTGCTGTTAGGAAGATGACCTGTGCAGCATGTCTGTCTTGCATCACTGTTTTGAGATACTTAGAGTCTGTTTTAGCCAGTGACCGTCTCACAGAGATATGTAGTTCTGGTTGTCTACTTTTCATGGTAAAAATATGGGATAAATCTACTGCACAGTTTAAGAGTTATAGCAGTTTCCGTGAGACCGACGGGTGCTGCCAGTTTTCTAAATTGAGTCCTTAGAACGGATTGTAATTCGGGTTTCATTTTTATGCTTTTAGGATCATCTAGGAATAACCGAGCAGCGCCTTAGAGTATTGAGGATCCTTTGGAGCTTACGTTTCTCGAGGTGAGTATTCTCACCGTGTATTCAGTTTTAACGTTGTACATGCATGACTTATGTGTTACATTTCTTGCACCATAATTGTTATCTGAGCTTGAGCTGTTATCTGAGTTTGATCCGCTATCTGAGTTTGATTTGTTATCTGAGTTTGACATGCTATCTGAGTATCTGAGCAGCTGTTGATTTATTTTAATCTGAGACATTGTGCCTGGGTAACCGAGCTCGGCACAGGGTCATTCTGTGCTACTACTTGCTAGGGCATCTGAGATAATTATGTTAAAGAGATAATAAAACATAATAATACACATCTGAGTTTTTTGGCTATATGCCTGGGATCACCTCCCGTCTGAGTTTTGGGATTATTCCCGTCTGAGTTTTGGGATCACTCCCGTCTGAGTTTTTGGCTTATGCCTATCTGAGGTGTGAGGAGGGGCGAGGTTGATCTCTCGTCCCAAATCACACAAGCGCGCTATATAAATTAAAATCTGAGTAATAAAATCTGAGAAATAAATCTGAGTAATTAACCTAGTAGATTCTGAGTAGGAGTACACCGATGTGCCTTCATGTGTTGTATGTTACGATTGTTTGCATTTTGAGAGTTATTCACTCAGCTTCTCCAGCTGACCCCTATTTTCCCCCACATTGTTTCAGGTACCAGCAGAGGAAAGGAGAAGGTGGACGGTTGACCGCTGTATCTTTCATTACCGATGTGGATGGCATTTAATATTTTAAAAACACTTAATTTTAACTATTTCCGCATTAAATACATTTTTAAATGAAAATACTATTGTTGGGATTTAATTATTCAAGTTATTAGGACCTTTTGATTAAAATTTTGTTTTTAAAAGTTTTAAAAATCTTGTAAATTTTAGGGTGTTACACTATGTTGAACTAATTATATGTTGTTGTTATTAGATAACTAACTTGTTTGATGTTTGATGTGATAGCCGAAGGCTTTGACTGACATAACTGTTAGGTTATGATAAGAGATAGATGGTGGTGACGCGGGGGATCCCCGGTCACTGAGCGGTGGCATATATGTTTATACACCGAGTGTATATATGTTTATACACTAAGCACACGGGTGCTTCTAGTATGCATATGTTTGGTACTAGGTATGTTAGGTTCTAATACATATATGTTTATGTATTAGACAAGTTTGTGCTTCTAGTACATATATGTTTATGTACTAGATATGTTGTGCTTCTGGTACCTATATGTTTAGGTACTAGATATGTTTGCTAGGGAAGCAAGATCGAAAGGGTCGCAATAGGGCGACTAGACGGTATTGATGTAGTATATATATATATGTTTATAAATTTAAGAAATTGTCATTATTATTATTTGGGTCTAAAACCATGTATCTCACGAGACTATTTTGTCTCACGTACTACGTTTGTTTGTGGCTGTGTACTCAGGTACAGGTTTGAAGTGTTAGAAGGTTGCACTAGAAGTGGCCTAGAGATGTTTAGCTCGGAAGCTATTAGGTAGATCCCGTTGCCTATGGTTTTGATATACTTGGTGACACCGTATTTTTGTAAACTCTGATATAAGTTTTGAAGTTTTTGTTAAACTGTATTTTGGGCAATGTGCCAAATATTGGGAAATTGTATTTTAAATGATTTAAACGATGTTTTAAAAATACGAGTGTTACAAAGGCTGACCTACCAGATGACATATTTGAACAGAAAAAGAATATGATTGACTTTTTGAAGTCAAAGGGGCATAGTGCAAAATCTTTTGGTAGAATGAAGATGATTACAATAGTAGATAAATATTGTACTGCCAAAAAGAAAGAATTAGCTGAATTAGAAGTTGAAGCTGAAAAAGAAAAAGGTTTAATTGAAATAGATCACATGACAGTACTCACCAGAGTTCCAACAACTGGAGAATCTTCAATACCTCCTGAGAAAAGAAAAAGAAATGAAGGTGAAACAGAGCAAAGGAAGAAAAAGAAACAGGAAATACAGGTATTTGACGCTCCTGTTGCTCCTATTGAAGATAATCCAATCATAAATTGGAGAATGGTTGGTGATGCTATTGAGATCATTAGACAAGACAAATCAGTTCAAAGATTTACTGGTTGGAAACCATTGGTTATGTCTTGTAGCAGAGCTGATATTATTAAAGTCCTGATTATGGCAAACCAAGAATGACTAAGAAGTCATGGAGGAAATCAGGTGCCGGATATTTGACCAAAATGATAGATGCTGCATTTTATCCAGATAACTATCCTGAAATCTTTTCAAACACAGAAAATGTGTATGCCTGGAATGTGTTACCCCCAGTGAATATGTATTTCTTTGAAAGATCAAGCAAAAACTGTGAATTATATTTGTATGAAAAAGAATATCCACATTCTGAGGAAACAATGTATCAGCTTTACACAAACTCAATGATGAAACCCCATGATGCTGTAATGTTCCATAACAAACTTAACTATTTTATCAAAAGAAACAGCAAGTATATTATTGCTCAGAGAAAGCTGCAAAATCAAAGAACAATTGAAGGCAGACAAAGAAGAGCTAAACTATTAGAAGAACAAGCTAAGAAGAATGAAGAGCAAAAAGAAACTTGATTAATTCAAAGCGAATTAATAAGTTTAGGGGGAGATTGTTGGGATATAAAACAAAGATATCGTTCTATTACTGATGCTGCAGTTGGTACTGATCAATGAAGAATGAAGTTAGTACTGATGGGGCAGAAATGATATATACTACTGATGCTAAGCTTGGACGTTACTACTGAAGATGAATACTACTGACGATCAACAAATACTACTGATTCTATTTATGGTGCTGATCGAGTCCGAGATTCTAGCTTAGTTTGTTATAGGATGTATATCTTTATGTAATTCAATTGTAATCGATTCCTAGAATAACTAGGTTATTAATTTAGGCTTCAAGGACTATTATATATAGTTCCTTATGAATTGTAAACATACGTGTATTTGATCGAACGAATTAATACATTGAAGCTTTTTGTGATAAACTGTGTTCTTCATTTTATTCTTATTCAATTACAGTTTGCATTGTTCTTAATCTAATAACATAAGTGTTAATCCGCTGTAACTTCTTGTGTTAGTAGATCTGGGTTTCTAATAACTTGATTAAGTTATTCGATCCTGAAAGGAAAGGTAGAGGTTAAGTGTGTTCGTGTGGATACTTAGGGTAATGAAGACATCATGAGATTGGTGGAAATCATGGAAAGGTGGACCTATTACACCAATTTGTGAGGATATGGAAGCTTTGTGTGTTGTTGGCCAAATAAGGCAAGTTGGACTATATGAGAAATGTGACAAGCATGGAAAGCAACTACTTAATCACCATTTGTTGATAACTTTGTCCAGGGAAGAAAAAGGGGTGTGTTCCCCAATGGTTTGACTCTTTCAAATAGATGGAGGGAAAGATGGGTATCAATTATTAGTTTGGAAATGTTTCGATTAAATATTTGGTTGCGTTAATTATACGGGCTTAGTAATCGCGTATTAAATCTGTTTCTTATTTTTAATGCACTTAGCGGTTCGCACGTCATATTTTTTGTATACTTTGATTCCGTTGAGATATATTTCATAGAAATATAACATTTATATTATTGATTTTATTCGATTTATCTTACATTAGATCACCGTTTTGCTTAATGTACGTTTTTTTATCAGATATAATAATGACAAACTTACGCGTACATAAATAAATGTGTACTATTGACACATGATATGAGTTTTACTAAACTCCAAATGATAAATGTATGATTTCATAGGTAAACAAAAACATTATACAAATGTTGTTCGGTTACAATCGGTGACAGGGAACAACCCGTTTTCGAGGGTTGTCACAGAATGAGTCTCACTTATTTTAAATAAATTTATACTTCCTCTGTATCAAAATAAGTGAATCATTTTCTTTTTTGGGATGTATCAAAATAAGTTAATCATTTTCTTTTTTGGGTGTATCAAAATAAGTGAATCACGTTCCTTATTTGGTAAGAGCATCTCCAATGGAAGCTTTTTGTAAAGCTTATTACTATTTAAATAAGCTTTTAGATGACTTTTTGCTATTGGAGTGAATTAAAGAGCTTTTTTAAAAGCTTAGTCAAATGACTTATTCTTCCATAACCTCTTAACTTACTTTTAATGTTTGATTCATTTAGTACATGTATTTACTAATTTTACATTTCAACCCCTATATAAATTTATATGTGAATCCTTTACTATATTTATAACTATAAATGATAACTTTGTCCTATTTCAATATTTTTATTAAAGAACAAGCATGATGATTAGTTTTTTTTTGTGATATGTTAAGTTTTATAAAATGCTATAAAAATTGTAGACCTAGTACTAGAGCTAGATCTATTTCATTATCAGTATGGGAAGGTTCTCAAATTATATTTGAGAGGTATTTATAAAACATTAGAGATACATAAAGGTAAACTAGTAAATTTAATAAGAAAAAGCTTTTTGAAAGATTAAGCGTTGGAGGTGCTTTTTATAAATAGGTTTTTGGTTGATGTGGCAAAAGTAATAAGTCATTGTGAGGTTAACCATTGGAGATGCTCTAAGTTTTTATATTTAAAATTACCCCTTTACCCTTACTTATCATTCTTTAAACATCATTAAAGGTGTGAGACCCTATCTATTTTTGTCATCTTCCTATATTTGGGGCCATTCATTCTAATTACCACATTCAATTTTACTAATCTCTTATTATATTAGTTTGCCTCAAAAAACGTGAACTTCAAAGTGATTCACTTATTTTGATACGGAGGAAGTATTAATGATGTTTAAAAGTAAAAGTAAGGGTAAAAGAGTAATTTTACTATATTAAAATAAATAGTTAGTAAAGAAGGGGTCATATATTTTACCAAATAAGATAAATATTTATGGAGATGACAAATCTATAGTTATATTAAGTATATTTTAAGTCCACTATCCATATCTTATCATATTCTTTTTAATAATATGACAACTATTCATAGATTTCCTATTATAGAAATCATAGTAGCTATGACTAGTTTTTATAGCTACTATCAAATTCACAACTATTACGATTTTAGAATAAAAAAGTGAGTTATTCATGATTTTACTCCAATAGAAACCATAGTGGTTGACTTATTTTAATGATAGTGCTTAACACATTGTAAGCAGAGTATTTTCTTTTCACACTAATCGCAAATATGCTTTAATAGTAATTAGGCCTGAGAACGGCACAATAACGGGTTTAAACCAGAACTAGATTGGTATAGCTCAGTTTAGTTCAATCTAATTCAGTTTGATCTTTCAATCGATTCTTAATTCAGTTTGCAAAGGCTTAATAGTAATAATAATGTGGCCTAACATATACACAAACTAGCTTCATAACCCGCCCGATAGGCGGGTATGCTTCAAAATTTATTATGTAGAAAAATACCAACAAAGATTAATAATTTTAAAAATGACATAATAATGCTGTAGCTATAATGATGATTTGGTAGAAAATTCGATACATGAAGAAATGTTACATAAAATTTACAAACGAAATAAGACTTCTTTGCAAACGACATTTGCTGTTGAATTAGTGTAATTCTCATCTATGTCACAACAAATGACCTTCAATCCGTTCTTGTTCTTAACTCGTGATACAGCCACATAAAACTGGCCATGTGAGAATACCGGTTTTTGCATAAACAAACAACCTGAGACAACGACTGACCTTGACTTTTATTAATGGTCATAGCAAAGCATACCTGAACAGGAAATTGCCTCTGATTCAGTTTGAAAGGCATCTTGTTGTCGGAAGGACTAATAACCATTCGAGGGATAGCGCAAAGTGTACCAACCTTGCCGCCAGATATGATTTTACCTTCCATTATATCTCTTTCTCTGCCTTCAAATCTCTGTACCAAATACACCCTAATACAATTAAAAATAGAGAAACTAAGGAAACAATGAGAACATCATCTTCATTAGGCAACCGTAGTTCATTACATGAAAAGTTGCGGAAGAATGTTTTGGAAGCACGTGTGAAAAAAATGACGCAAAACATTTCTAACTTAATGGGTCGACTCAAATATAATTTATCTCTGACGGATTACATGAGTAAAATAAATTAAAAAATAGTTTAAAAGAAAACATGTCAAAGGGGATGAATGAGCCAAAAAGTTACCTAAAGTGTACTTGCAATGCATAAAACCTCAAAAATCAACTAACATATAAAAGAAATTTGTTATGAAAATATTATAAATTTTCTACATACTTGACACACAAATTATTTATGTTAAACACTAAAAATAGGACATAAATACTTTTGGGTCAATTCACCCCATCCGACCAGTTACCCAACCCGTCTAACTTATCCAAAATTAATATACCCTAAACAAAGTTATCACCAACAAAAGGAGGCTGAATTGGTTCGAAGACAAAATGTCGTCAAAATCATATGAACAAATTAGAAAATCTTGTTAATTACCATTGGCACAATTAACATATTCAGATTGCTACCTCACCATGAGTAAAAAATAGTATAAATAAAAAAAATATGGAAAGGTGATTAAATTTAATTTCCTAATTCTTCAAACTTACACGCAGGTGATCAAGGCCAGATTTATTAAGATCAGGGACCACGATTAAATGTTCTGTAAGTTATTAAGAATACATATACCAATTATTTGCATATTACAATTCACCATACATATTCTTACCATTCCCAATTATATACGGCATTCATAAATTCATACAATAAAAAAATACATTAAGTGTAGCTTTAAACTGCATTTCAACTATACCAAACCAGAAAGCTATAAACATTCTACATCAAGATTCAATGTTTTAAAACCCGGGCTATTACTCGTCCCGGTAAGATGGTCGGATCATAGGTCAACCGGTACAACCGGCAGGTCAACCCAGGTCAACTAACAACATATAAAAAAATATTATATAAAAGATATATATATCATACAGTAAAATTTATACATTATTATATATTTTAAGTAAAAATATTAAAACCCATAGTTTTAAAACACTGATTGCAAGATGTTGGTTTACATTTTATGATTTAATTACTAAAATTAAGGCAATACTCAAATGCATTTGAACGTATTTATGAAACAGTCATGAAAATGAGAGAAAAAACCGTGGAGATTTAATGCAATACCAAATCTCCAAAAGTGAAAAAGATTTATTTTCCTAAACTGCCCGGGTGAATTGCGGGTTTACGGGTCGCCGGGTCGACGGGTTTGACCAAAACCGTCCAGGTCTCAACGGGTCGTTACTCATCAATTACCCGCTTACTATTGAGCCGGTGTTTCCCCCGGATCCCGGGTTGACCGGGTTGAACCGGCCGGGTCAACCCGGGTTTTAAAACATTGTCAAGATTACCATTTCAAATAACTTACACAGGAACATTAGCTTTTACATTATCGTCAACACGTTCAACCTACGTATTAAATTAAGTCACTACACATTAAATTTATTCTCATTAACTTGTATCTTTCAAATGTTATAAAATGACATACACATACCTTTGTTAGGATATCAATATCTGCAATATGGTGCTGATGAACCTACAACAATAATAAGTTAACAATATTTTTTTACACATTCTTTGCCGTAGAAAGAATTTGTATCTTGTGCTTAAAAGTTTATGGGCAACCTTTAGGATAGGAAATGATGGATCACTTTTACGAACCTACGATTGTATAAAAAAATTGGTCAAATAAGTTAACGAAACATTAGAACTGTTGCATTGAGAACATATTCAGGAAAAGTTCAAAAATTCAATGTTAGTGCACCAATTCATAATACTGGAATACACTCTAATATTATATTTATAAATTAATTCTCAATCTTTTTTTTGGAAATAACCAAACCAATTAAGTTGTTGAAATCAGTTATATACTGCACATAAGCCAATCTGATCAAGCTCACCTTTTCACCACTCAAATTTCAACATATAAATATACAAAAATACCAAAACCAACAACCAAGAAACAGACCGAGTTGACCAAGTTAAACCGAGTTTTGGGGATTGAATTTTATTCAATATAAATGACAAATTCCCGAGTGTTAGTTTGTTTCAAAAAATTATTGATTTGTTACCAAAAATGGGGCAAAATTTCCAAAAAATGTCGTATGTTTCTGGATTTATTTGTTTCAAACAAAAAAATGAAAAATTCAATTGAAGATGAATTTGATGTCACCGTTATTTGTTTCCAAAACTAATAGTGATTGCAAAATTGCCCACCAGATTGTGTACATTGATATTCTTTCCAATTTCCGCTATTTGTTACCTAAATTTATTAAAGATTATGTAATTAATTTTAGAAAAAGTATTGGTAACAAACCTTGAATTCGAAACGCTCACTGCAGATTACTACATGATCTGTTGGGTTGTTGGCTTGTTCTTGACAGAAAAAATTCGGGTTATGCTTCATGTTGAATGTATCTGTCAAATGCTTCTTGTATGCTATATGTAGCTACAAAATCAAGATCATTAGCACACATGCTATTAAACTTAAATTAACTGTATAATTTAAATATAGCTTAAACACTATCATCCGATTGTCACAAAATCCATATACGAAAAAAATAACGGAAAAAGGCAGAAGAAACCTATACAGACATGGAAGCTGAAAAAAAATCCAACCTTTATTTCCCCTGATTGAATATTGGAATACAACGTTGAATCTGTATAAATATTAGAGCCCATTGTTCTTCAGTTCAGTAATCGACTCAGAGAGAATGAACGACATGATAGTACCGGCTTGATCAATCAACTCAGAGAGAATTTCGAAGGAGAAGGGACATGAGAGAAATGAAAAATTAGGGTTTGGATAAAAATTATGGCTTAAATAGCGGAATGAAATGATACGTAGGTCGAATTTGACAGGCTGTTCGGTCGAATTTGACAGGCTTAAATATCCACAAGTTGTTGAAGAATGATTGGACCAATGAAGTAATTACACGTGGCATTGTCCTCCAATCAGAATCCAGCGTTGTGATGACTTGTCATACCAGAATCGAATGTAACTCCATATATAGGTGAGGATGTTTAATAGTTAAAGAGTTTGTTATAGTTAGATGTATAAGTTTTTAATGCGTGTCTTATGACAGCCTTAGGACCGTCATTGTCAAAACCCTTACCAATAACCTGAAAATTAACCAATTATTTTGGGTATTTAATGCACAAAGGAACAAAAACCTGAATACATGGAAAGAACACAAGTCAACATCATCCCACCCTAAAATTAACGCTATATCAAGAAAAACATGACAAATTTCCTTAAAATATCAACACCAATTTCATCATCATCATCAATCGCTACAAACAGAAAAACACACACAATGGTGTGTACAGTATGTGTATTCATGAGTAGATTATCCACACCCACCAACCAACCATATACCACTTTCTTTATTTATGTCAATGACTATTGTTGATTATTCTACTTCTGATAGTGATACATCCAGGTAATAAATTAGGCATTTCTTTTTATTATTTACTTTTATAATCTGGTGTGAACACACTGACAATTTTGGATATTTGACTAATTGAGGTTATTCAAAGATTTGGGTTATGATAAAGAAATTATTAACCCCTTTTTAATTATTGGGTTGTGATTCTTTTTAACAAATTAGTAAGCTTTTACAGGTTGTTGACTTTTATCTATGACATTTTTCTCTGTATGAGCTTGATTAACTCGATAAAAAGCTACAATTATTATCTGCGAAGCTGAAAAATTCAAGATTTTTTCTGGGTTTCCTCGTAATTTTCTTGGTTTTGGAAATTAACTCAAGAAAAAGCTATAAATTTCATCTGTGAAGCTGAAAAACTCAAGATTGTATTTGGGGTTTCCTCATAATTTTCTTGATTTTGGAAATTAACTCAAGAAAAAGCTTTAATTTTCATATGCGAAGCTGAAAAATTCAAGCTATTTTTTGGGTTATCTCATAATTTGTTTAATTAAAAAAATTCGAGTGTTTATCCAATTGTATGAAGTAAACTTCAAGTTCTTGATTTTGGAAAGCACTGATTTTAGATATAATTTCAAGATGGTGGGATTCAAGTTTGAATCATGTGGAAGATTGAGGTATCATTTCCAAAACCCTAAATTATTATTTTTGAAATTATTTTTATTTAATAATATTTTTAATGAATTTATGTGAAATTTAATATCAGGATGATGGGATTCAAGTTCAAATCATGTGGATATGTTTTTGTTTTCATATTTCATTTCTTGATGATGATTGCAGCTGCAAAAGTTACCGATCCTTCTGAAGGTGAACCATTAATTGTTACAAAATTACTTATATACCCTTATTACCATTTCATCCGAACACCATATCATATTGTTTCAATACTCATGTACAACGTTTTATTACACCTGATTATCTGATTATAATTACGAGTTTAATCTATAAAAATAACAAAAATAACTTGTTTTTTTCTTTTTTATTTCTTTTTTAATTTTATGTTTAGTATCTGCATTGATGGCGGTTAAAGGTAGTTTAGTTGATCCAATGAATCATCTTAGAAACTGGAATAAAGGTGATCCATGTACATCAAACTGGACTGGAATTATATGCGTTCATAAAACAAATGTTGATAAATATTGGCATGTTGAGGAAATGTAAGTTTTCTTACCCTTTTTTATGTCACATTATGTTTGTTTTTTATAAATTTGTAACTTTTTTTAATATTTTAATTTTTTTGTTTCACAGACAACTACTAAACATGAATCTTTCAGGAAGATTAGCCCCGGATCTTGGTCAATTTTCTCATCTAAGAATTTTGTAAGTCATAATATGAAAAAAAGTTTTTTTTATAAATAAAATAACATTTTAGTTTTACATGTGTCTCTATTTAGTCATTATACAAATCTCTAACCCAAACGGGACACAAAACCATCTTTAAAAGACTCAATCTGATAGAAAATTTTAAAATGACAAACAAGGACATATTTGAAACTATGTTGTTAATTTTATAAAAATATTATTAATTTTTTTCTTTGATTTTCATATTTAATTAACTCCCATTTTTGTGTTTTATTAATTTAAGAGATTTCATGTGGAATAACTTAAGTGGAAGTATACCCAAAGAGATTGGAAATATTTCCTCTTTGTTTCTCTTGTAAGTACAAAATTATAAGATCTTATTTGTATTATTCATGTAATATTTTTTAATCATAATTTTTTTGGACTAATATTTATTTATTACAATCTTAACAGGCTTTTGAATGGAAACGAATTAACCGGAAGTTTACCCGCGGAGCTTGGATATCTTACAAATTTAGATAGATTCCAAATCGATCAAAATCAAATATCGGGACCAATTCCAAAATCATTTTCAAATTTAAATAATATTAAACATATGTGAGTTAATCTCAAAACCATATTTTAAGTTCATTTATATTCGTTTTTATGTGATTATATAACATCTTCTTTGAATTTTGCAGTCATTTTAACAATAACTCGTTGACTGGTCAAATTCCTATGGAACTTTCCAACTTATCTACTCTAATGCACTTGTAAGTTCTTTAGCAACTACTTTCAACCGTTTCATTTTCTTCATACTCTTTAAAGGTGACAATTTCGACCCATTTACTTATAAATGGGTCGACCCGGGTTGTATTTAATCTCAAATGGTTCAAGTAATGGGACTGGGTCAAACGGGTTGAAAGTGGCCCACAACCTCCTAAATTGTTTTATTCAAAGATTTATATCAATATTATATTTATAACCATAGTTAACACATTAAGGTGTTTGTGGGTCAACCAGACCCGACCCAAATCCAGTTTGTTTTGACCCATAACCAACTTTTATGTGACATTTTACTAGGCTTTTGGATAACAACGACTTATCTGGATATCTTCCATCAGAATTTGGAAATTTTCCAAATATGCGCATACTGTAAGTGCTTAAAAAATAGTTAAAACAATATATAAGAAGTACTCATATTTATGTATATATTTTAAATTATATATATATTTCAATCGTGTTTTACAGTCAACTTGATAACAATAACTTTGATGGCGAAATTCCTTCTTCATATGGAAATTTATCAGGACTAGTGAAATTGTAAGTGCTTAAAAAATAAATTGTATCATGAATTCGTTCTTGTTTATGTGCATGAATTGTATTTTATTCGTGTAGATTAATTAAATTAAATTAAATAGCTTTATAAAATGTTTTTTATTTTTATTGCAGAAGCCTTAGAAACTGTAGTTTGCAAGGAGTTGTACCTGATCTTAGCAGAATGCCAAAACTTAGCTATATGTAAATTTCTATTTTCTACTCCATTTTGTATAGTTTTTGGTTGTTGTTATTATTATTTTATTATTATTAAACATAAAGTGACAACTACTTTTACATTTGTCTTCGTTTAGTCATTGAAAAAATTTCTACCGATTCAGGACCGGAAGATGACCAATTTTCAGAAATTTATACATTGTGTGTGTGTGTGTGTGTGTGTGTGTGTGTGTGTGTGTGTGTGTGTATAATATATACATATTATATATGTAATATATGTATGTATGATCTTTGACTGATGGATTATGTTTAACTTAACAGAGATCTCAGTAGAAATCGACTCAGTGGATCGATACCATCAAATAAACTTTCAAACAGTATGACAACTATGTAAGTTTTGTAGATATTTTCACTTTCCTTCCATTATTTTATTTTTAATTTCCTTTATATTGTTTATTATTATTATTATTATTATTAATTTATTATTGTTATTATTATTATTATTATTATTATTATTATTATTATTATTATTATTCTGCAGTGATTTATCAGATAACCAATTAAATGGATCTATCCCTGAAACTTTATCCGATCTTCCTTATCTTCAAAAACTGTAAGAATTTTTTCACTTCAAACTATATATAAAAAAATAATATTAAGTTAATATTTTATATCTAAATTGTATAATTAAATTACAGGTCACTGGAGAACAATTTTCTTATTGGTTCGATATCTGCTAAAATATGGCAAAACAAATCCTTTGGTGCAACGTCGAGACTTTTACTGTAAGCAATATATACTTTTAATTAATCCAAATTTCATTATTTTTACTTTGAATATAAACTTTGTTATGTGTAAAATGTCTTATTTTCTGCAGTGATTTCCAAAATAATTCACTTTCAAATATTAACGGAGCGTTAAATCTGCCGGTAAATGCTAGCCTAAGGTATGCTGTCCTTTTTAAATGATTCTTTTTTACAATGTATGAAACGGGTCATTATTTAGTATGGGATAAAACTGGGTGGGTTGACCCAAGAACACTAAAATATATTTAATGCATATTATATATTTAAAATACAAAATTCAGGTGTCTTTGAAGTTTCAACCCGTTTGTCATGTTCGACCCGTTTGACCTGTTCTCTTTTTAGCAAAATTGGGGTTATTCGCCTAAAATGTCAACATACTTTTATGGGTGTTGTTTTGTAGCAATTGTACAAAGTTTTGTCATACTGGGTGATAAAAAGATGGTTTTGTGTCGTGTTTTGGTCATTAAAAGATATCTTTTACAAAAGAAAATAAATAAAGAAAAAATAAATTTATGTACAAAAAAGGGTAGATTTATAACTTATTATATATTTCAATCACAAGTAGCTAATTTAGAATAAAATCATAAACATTGATAAATAGAGAAGCATTTTGACTTTTCATGAATATAACCCATATTTATTTTGACCCATTTTAGATTAAAACCTCACCCCAAATCAACCCATTTATAAGTTAATCGTCCTAAATTACCACCTTTATATATTATAATATTAAAAAAAAACTCACGCAATTGTGTTTTATCAGGCTAAACGGAAATCCAATTTGTCGAAATTCAAGCATACAAAACAAAGAACAATTTTGCGGGCCCAAAAATTACACAGATTACATGCCCGAAACCTCAAAAAACTCAACCGTATGCCCAACACAATCATGTCCCACAAACAATTACTTCGAATTCGTAACGGGCTCACCAATCCCCTGTTTTTGTGCTTCACCTTTAAGAATCGGTTATCGGTTGAAAAGCCCGAGTTTTTCTTATTTTCGCCCATATCAAGAACAATTTGAAGCATATGTTACAAGTTCTCTTGATTTAGAATTTTATCAATTATCTTTTGATTCAATTATATGGGAAAAAGGGCCTCGTTTAAGGATGTATTTGAAGGTTTTTCCTAAAGCGGGCCCGCAGAATTCGAATACGTTTAGTAGAAATGATGTTTTGAGGATTAGAGGTATTTTTACCACGTGGGTATTTCCTGGAAGTGATTTGTTTGGACCGTATGAGCTTTTGAATTTCACCCTTCTTGGCCCGTATTCACATTGTAAGTGTTTTTGTGTTTCTAGATGTGTTGATTTTTACCCGTTTAGTCATGAACGGGTCGATTTGGGTCATATTTTATCTCTGACGGGTCATATGGGGTTAAAAGAATAGCTACTAAGGGAACTGGTCAAACGGGTTTGAACCTTTTATGTTCTCTTTTATAAAACATGTAAATTTTCTTCATCTTGTATGATTTTGTTATAAATTATTTTCTATTGTTCATTATTGAATTTAACATTTTATATAATAAATATTTTATTTTTTAACTATATTATTATGATGTTTATTTATTCTAGTTCGTTAAAGTGTATTTCTTATATAGAAGAATATATTTTTTCAATCTTTTATGCTTGACTCAATACCAAATTTATTTTGTTAAACTGTATTTTTAACTAATTATTATGTGTATTAATTCATCTTTTATAGTTTTTGAAGTTAATCATATTTAACACACTAACTATTTTACAAAAAAATGTAACTTTTGGATAAAAAGAGTTTATGGCCAACTTAACAGAACCCATTTCGACCCGCTCCAAAATTACCCATTTCGACCCGTTACCCGACCCACCCACTATGTCCATCTCTCCATATATGCTACTAAACTCACATTGTGTTTTTTCTATTAATGTAGTGAATATTGGAACACCGAAAAATGGTATAAGCAAAGGCGTTTTAATAACTGCAATTGTCGTAGCGGTTGTTTGTGCTTTATTAATTTCTTCAATAATAACCGTTTTAATCAAGAAACGTCACGAAAGATACAAGCATACATCATCAAGAAAATCTTTACGTAAGCTTCCAAAAATTTTAATTTTAAAATTTTTTTTTATTAAACTACTTAATATAATCTCTCAATTCTTGTATAAATCTTTGCAGTCTCAAAACTTTCCATAAATATTGATGGTGTTAAAAGCTTCACGTTTCGAGAAATGTCATTAGCGACAGAAAATTTTAGTGACTCGAGTCTCGTTGGCAGAGGTGGTTATGGCAAGGTTTATAAAGGAATATTATGGGATAATACGACAGTTGCTATAAAACGTGCAGAAGAAGGATCCTTACAAGGTGAAAAAGAATTTTTGACAGAAATTGAGATTTTGTCACGTTTACATCACAGAAATTTAGTTTCACTTGTTGGGTATTGTGATGAGGAACAAGAACAGGTATTTTTTAGGTTTATTGTTATTTATTTTAGGAAAAATTGCATGTTAAATAAACCTATTTTCGGTCAATTATTATTAGTTTTTGCCTAAAATAATGACTTAATTTTACAAAATTTTGTCCCATTTGGGGATTATTAAGAGATTTTTTTACAAAAAAAAAAAGATGTTTAAAAACCGGTGATTTTGATAAAAAAAGATTTGTTATATTTATATATTAAAAATTTGAATATATAATAATTATTATCTAAAAGTAAGTTGATTTAGAAAGTTTTTAATGATCTAATTAGGACTAAAACCATCTTGTAATGACCAAATTTGACAAAACTTTCACAACAATGTACAAATTTAAACGTACTTTATTATTTTAGACAAAAAAAAAAAAGACTTACAATTATTCATAGCAGATGTTGGTTTACGAGTTTATTCAACGGGGGACATTGCGTGATTGGCTTAATGGTATGAAAGTTTCTAGGTTTTATGTTTCCATTTCTGGTTTATAGTTTGATTTACATTATACAAATGGTCCTTGTAATTTGCCAAAAACTTCACGTTTAATCCTTTAGTTTCAAAAACTACACTAATTGTCCTCAAATATCGCGCTTTAGGTCCTTAACTCATCCATTCAAAACACTGTTAAAATCGCTATTCTGTTGTTTGTTGCACATGGGTGATTTCAACGGTGTGTTGGACAAACATTTGAGTTAAGGACCAAAAGCGCGACAAGGGGTTTACTCAAGGACAGTTGGTGTGATTTTTAGAACTTAAAGGACAAAATGTGAAACTTTTGGCAAACTACAAGGACCATTTGTGCAATTTACTCAATTGACTATCTAATTAACTTGCAATAAACGGTTTTTTATGTTTGGATAAATATATTCTGATTATTAATTGCAGCAAGATCTGGTGAATCATTAACTTTCCGAGCAAGATTACACGTGGCATTAGATTCAGCAAAAGGAATTCTTTATCTTCACACAGAAGCAAACCCACCGATTTTTCATCGTGATATTAAATCAAGCAATATTCTTCTCGATTCCAAATTAACCGCCAAAGTTGCTGATTTTGGGCTCTCAAGGCTCGCACCGGTTTTGGATGATAACGGTGTTGGGCCTAATTACGTATCCACCCTCGTTAGAGGAACACCCGTAAGTCTTATTCCATCTTTTTTAATTCTTTTTAAAGAAAGGGTAACTTGGTAATTTCAAGTTCTTAATTCAGTTTTCTATATAAATGTTGTTTGTTATTGCAGGGTTACCTTGATCCTGAGTATTTATTGACACATAAGTTGACGGATAAAAGTGACGTTTATAGCCTTGGAGTTGTACTTTTGGAGATATTAACTAGCATGAGACCGATATCACACGGGAAAAATATCGTTCGTGAGGTCTAATTTCTCTTTTTATATTAATATATACCATCGAATTGATTAAAAATAAAGTGTGCTTTTTTTGTCTTTTTTACATTGTGCGTTCTACAAATTTATGTCTTATTGGATCAGTAAAATATAGTTTTGTGTCTCGTTTGAGTCATTCGACAATCTGGTGAAACGATGACGTGGCGGTTACTTTACCACCACGTCATCGGTTTATCACACCGTCATCCGTTTGCAGAAATGACACAAAGACCCAATAAGACTAAAATGTGTACAATAATTACAAATGTAAAAGCATATTCTTATTTTAGGAAGGAAAAAAAAAACCTTTTTTAATTACAAAAAAAAAAAGTGATTTTTAAGTTTTTTTTTGTTTGGGTTTCAGGTAAAAATAGCTCATCAAACAGGAACAATGTTCTCAATCATAGATAACAGAATGGGTTCATACCCATCCGAATGTGTTGAAAAATTTGTATCTTTAGCTCTTTTGTGTTGCAACGATAAGCCCGAAAAAAGACCGTCAATGTTAGATGTGGTTCGGGAACTCGAAAACATAACTGAAAAAATGCCCAAAACGGGTGTTGACTTTTCAGAGCCCGAGTCAAAGTATTTTGTTGAATCATCGTCCACGTCATCATTTTACAGCTCGTCAAATGTTCCAGGAAGTGATCTTAGTAGTGGTGGTAACCCTATTGTTTATCCTCGGTGATAAATGGAAGAAATTTTGCACGAAAAATATTACGAAATCGTATATTTGTATAGACGGATTTGTTAAACATTATCCGTACATATTTTTTAAAAAGATGAGTCATGTGTAATATTCTACTTTTTTTTTTGAACGGCAAGTTAGTAAGTTAGTGGTTCGAGCCTAGACAGTGACATCCACAAGGGGCAGTATGCCTTCCCTCGAACCTTCCACCTTTTTTGTCCACGACGGGACTCGAACTTTGTAATATTCTACTTACAAAGTGTTTTTATAAGGTTTTATGCCATTTTTGATACCATGATATGAAAACAAGATTATCATATCCGCAGTTATATGTATTTGAACTAGTAGGCGTTTTGTACTTCTGTTGTGTTTGGGTTTTAACAGCGGAAGTAAATTAGATTTATATAGCATTTAGGCGAAAATTTTTAAAAACTTAAGTTTGTCCTCTTACAAGTAATAGTCATACACATCTATACTATTTAGGCGAAATTTTCAAAACTTCAGTTTGTCCTATTACAAGTAATAGGCACACACATCTATACCATTTAGGCAAAAAATTTAAAAACTTCAGTTTTTCCTCTTTCAAGTAATAGTCACACAAGATATACCCTTAAGGCGAAAATTTCAAAAACTTCAGTCTTTCCACTTACAAGTAATAGCCACACACATCTATACCCTTTAGGCGAAAATTTCAAAAATTTCAGTTTGTCCTCTTATAAGTAGGTATAGTCCAAGAATTTTAGCTAGTCTCAAGAGATAATTAATAGTCATTGGATCAAGAAAAAGTCAAAGGTCAAGATCAAGATTCAAACCATACAAGCACATGTGCTGAATACATCAACACCCCCACCAACCTCCGGCAGCCGGTGACGGCGGCCGGCGGACGGCGGCGATGGGCGGCGTTCGGCGGCGGCGGACGGCGGCCGGAGGTGGCCGCCGGCGGTGGTGACCGGTGGTGTTGGTCGTGACTGGAAGCACATGTGTTTGAACCACATGTGTTTTGAAAATAAAGGAGTGCATATGTACAGCCAAGCACATGTGTTTCAAGTAATGAAGCACATGTGTTTCTTAACGTCAAGCACATGTGCTTCGTGATTCAAAGACAAATGACTTGCTTGTAAGTTATATGTGTTCAGGAACAAAAACACATATGTTTGGCTTTATGAAGCACATGTGCTTCATAATGATATGTTCGTCACTTGTTTCGATTTTTTTTCTTGTTAGTGAAGCACATGTGTTTCATAACATCAAACACATGTGCTTCGTGATTCAAAGACAAATGACTTGCTTGTAAGTTACATGTGTTCAGGAACAAAAACACATGTGCTTGGCTTTATGAAGCACATGTGCTTCATAATGATATGTTCGTCACTTGTTTTGATTTTTTTTCTTATTACTGAAGCACATGTGCTTCGTTACATCAAGCACATGTGCTTCGTATGCTCCCCTGTGTGTTTAGAAACTCATGTTTTTAGTGACTTGAAGCACATATGTTTCGTCACCTGAAGCACATGTGCTTCGAAGTAATATGATGTGTTTTAGTGAAGCACATGTGTTTCAATACATCAATACCACCACCACCCCCATTACCACCATCACCTTCACTGTCAGCCACCACAACCGCCACCGGCGGCGGCCGGCGGTGGCCAGAGGCGGCGGCCGGCGGTGGCTGTAGGTGGCCTTAGGTGGGGGATTTGATCTTGACCATCTTGATTTAGTGACTAGGATTTGTCCCTTGGGACTATGCAAAACCTTTGAACTTCCTAGAATACAACTCCTTATAAGTAATACGGAAATTTCAAAAACTCCTGTTTGTCCTCTTACAAGTAATAACCCACTCTTTGGTACCGCCCAGTCGCCCGTGCTTAATAGGTCTAAAACCAATTGTCAAAAAGTCAATAAGGACGGGTGGGGTAAGTAAACGGAATTTCCATAAATAAAAAACACGTGTAAATATCTAAATGGAATTGTTACTATTCACCTCGTTCGAAAACGTAATACATATACTTCCTCCGATTCAAAATAAGTGATACACTTTCATTATTGGGGTGATTCAAAATAAGTGATACACTTTGAAAAATTACCTTATTTGACAAAAAATAGTTGGACCCACATCCACTAACTATCTACTTTATCAAAGTGAAATGACTACTTTACCCTTACTTTTTAGTTTTAAACATCATTAACCCTACTTTATTCAAATTGTGTGGGACCAATTCTCCACTAACCATCCAATTAATCTAATTTAACCACCATTAGAATCTTTTGCCTCAAAAATCGTGAAACTCAAAGTGTATCACTTATTTTGAATCAGATGAAGTAATTTGTTTCATATTACCTTTGACTATTTGACTTATTACTTATATTGTTCAATCTTAACCCTTAACCCATGTGACCGCATAAATAGAATGAAACGTTTGAACTTTTTACTCGTTTTCTCGTTACTTAAATATACTCCCTATATTCCAAAATTATTATCAACTAGAAAAAAAATACGCAGTTTAAGAAAATTACATTAATTAAACTTTGTCATCAATCAAATTTTTTCTTTACAATTTAAATTTTTTTTGATTTGTTGAAACTTAGTAGTAGACACTTAATTTAGGATATAACAAAATAGAAAGATATAAAATAAAATTGGAACGAAAAGAGTATTAATCTCCCCCCCATTTGACCAAAACGGGAAAAAGCTTCCCAAAATAAGCGATTGTGAGTATATATAACTACTTCAATAACCAAATTGAACCGTTCGAAACCAGATCGGACGGCAGACCAATGATGTCTTGTACCAGATTGAGGACTGAGATTTTCCAAAAAAAAAAATTCAACTATTTAGCATGAAAATTCAAACAGAGAATCCGACCAGTGTAACCGGTTTAGTTCAGTCCAATACGCAATTGTCGGTTCAGTTTTCAGAGTCCTACTTCAATCAAAACATTTACAATTACAAAGATCAAATAACAAAGTACAAATAAGTAACAAAAAAACAATACACGAATAAACTAATATATTTAACAGCCTCACATGAATAAATTCAATAAATCTTAGGTTTACAAACGCATCACCCAAAAGAACAAGTAAAAGAAAAAAATGAATAATTCCTTACTCTAAACTTTATAATCCATTTTGTATCTACCATTCTATTTTTTTAATAAAAAAAGCAGAAAATTGAATAAAAACTCACCAGTCAGAAGAGTCAGCCTATACATTCCAATTTTTTTCTCTTTTTATTTTTAATAAATAATGCAATATATTATATTTATATCGGTTTTCATGTTTAATATTATTAACGGCCGGTTTTTGCACGTTTCATGCCAGTTGTGTTGAATGGTGACACGCTACCACTCGGGCCCGGGCTTTCTTCACGGAAATTTGAGTTTAGCATTGCTAGTTCTCGTAATTGTTGTCTTTTTATATAATCTTCGGTTTCATCCTGAAAATAAATAAAAAATAAATAATAATTATGACATGGTAAATATTTGTTTTTTAAAGGTCAAGTAGACTAATTTTCAAATTCAATAATTTTTGTGAGTTTTTGGGCGTATTTCGGTAAATTATTGAAAATGTATAAAAATAATAAGAGATAGAAACGTATCGGTGTTAGTTATTAGGGAAATCTACGTTTGACTTCGAAAGTCAAAGAGTGGAAGAAACTGTCCATTTATAAAGTAGACAACTAATGAGTAACAGTATAATTATATAGTTAAAAAAGTTAACAAAAGTTTATTGTTAAACGTTTGATTTTTCAAATTCATGAGTTTCCTGCATTTTCCTTATATTTTCAGGAATATTTTGATAAATTTTTTCACTGTTATAAAAAAAAAAAATCTCCATCAGATCTGACGTTATAATGTAGCCCATTTGACTTTTTCAAAAGTCAAAGTTCTAGAAACGATACATTTGATTGTATTAGTCGTCATTCTTTGACTTTTTATCATAAGAACAACTTCTGGTTTCATATTTGAGATGATTATACTTGAATTATGAAATAATGTCAAAATTTAAATGGCAATTGTCATAAAATTACAGCATACTTTATGTGATGGTCCATTTTGGTAACTATTTATTATTTTTTAAAAGTCTGTTTTGGTAATTACAGGTTTTTTAGTCTACCAAAACGAGTCACCTCCTAAATTCTATTTTTATTTTACAACTTTTTCATGTAAATAAATAAAAAAACGTAAATACTAATATAGAGTGAAGACGATAAATTAAAAGAAAAATACCACGGGTTTGAGCAATTCTTCGATTATTTCTTGTGCCTGCCTTAATCTCAAATCAACAACAGTTGCGGGTAAATCAGCTTCAATCAAGATATGAAGTGGTTCATTTAAATGCTCATAGCCTGGTCTTCCCCTTAGTTTTTCTTCCTTTTATTTTAAATATTAAATACTAGAATTAAAACATTGCATAGAAAAGATTAAAGAAGTATAAATTAAATAAATATAATATAATATATGAGAGAACCTTATCAGGATCCTTGATTGATCCTTTTCCTCGGATATACACACGACAACCCGTTGTAGCTTCTATACGTTTTAGTGAATTGCCTCTCGGTCCCAAAAGCCGACCCACAAAGTTAAACTGAAAATTCAAACATAAATATGTTGTTCAGGCATTTATTTATTTATTTATTGGGTTATATTTATAACGTATGATTATGTATATAGGCCCACAAAAGGGGGAGAAAAAAAAGGAAATTATAGAGGTGGCAATTTTGACCCATTTATATGGGAACGAGTCAATTCGGGTTGTATTTAATTGATAACGGGCTTAACGTATAAAAGTAGCTAAATGTAACACATGCCAAAATCAAATGTAGAGGATTAGCCAAACTGGAAGTGGGCAATGTAGAAAACTGGCTAAAAACAATACGGGTCAAAAACGAGCCAAACAGTTCAAAGGTCACCTAAATAGCTAAAAATGAAGCGGGTCAAAACGGGCCCAATGAGTAAAAGATCGTCTAATTTAAGTAACTTCTTAAATTATTCAAACAATATAGTTTTTGCATCATATTAAATACAACAATCCTGAAAAAATAACCATTTTTGGCACGAACCCATTTTGGCCCATTACCCAACTTGTCGACCCACCCGTTTCACCATCTCTAATGTAGATGAATCAGGAATAAAAGCGTGTTATAACAAAGAAACATAAATTGGTTGTGATTTTAGTATATTATATATAATTATAACAACTTTTTGAAAGCTTACATTTGGGAAAGCATCAACGGGAATCTCTAACCGCAAGATTCGTTTAATGGTGTAAGAACTAGGGCTTGCAGGAGCTCCTTGCCAGTCCATTGTCATTCCACTTAACCTCTGTTATCACACAAAGGTAGCATTAGTAATAATAATAATAATAATTATTATTATTATTATTATTTATTATTACTATTATTATTATTAGTAATTACTTGTTGTGGAAAACCATTCCAGCCCGTGAATCCTGGCCCGGGACCACGTGGCATAAGATCTGAAGAAGCCATTGGGCTCGGGCTTCTGTGTCGCAATCTATCAAGCTCGTTAAACCCTTGGTTTTGCAACATACTAGAAACCCTCATTATTTCTATAAAAATTATAAACAATCAATATGTTAATTATAATTACCAAAAACAACAAATTTTACAATAATAATCTAAATTTCTGAACACAAAATATTTTTAGGGGGGTGTATTGATTAAAAATAGACTTCGGGCGACTTCCAACCTGTTTGGCCCGTTTCAATTTTAGCAACATTCTATATTCAACATGTTTGAACGGGCTAGCATAACCCTAAAGATCACGAGTACATGATAGAAGCAAAGTGACACTAAGGTGGTGTTTGGTTCAAGGGTATGGAATAAGAGTGTTTGGTTGATGGGTATGAGCTTTTGAATCAAACATACATTTTATAACTTACAAGATTCTTTTAAATTCTTGTAAACGGTTGATAATTGTACTCGATTTTTTCGTTCTACTCAAGTCAAACCATAAGTCAATGATACTTTCACTAATCAAGATCAATTTTTTCGCCTTTTAATCGGCTCAATATTTTTGATTCTTGAGACTAGTGTTCTTTAGTTAGTACTCAATAAAGGCAGAAACTTTAACTACCTAACATGATAAAAAACCATTAAAGAACATAAACCCTAGAAATTAAAATCATAAAAAATCATAAAATATAATAAAAATCAAACCTTGATTCAAGAGTCTGGTGCATAGGGGGAAAACTTGTAAAAAAGGTTGGAGCTTTTGATGCTCAGCCAATAATTCAGACAAATATTGACTGCAAAACATAATATCAACAAGAAAGAAACCTAATTAAGTAATTATTAATCAAGATTTCATTAGAAAAACACAAACTTTATTAAATAAACTAAAAAACCCATTAAAAATCACTAAAAAAGATTAGCAAAAGATTAACAAACCTATCAACATCTCCATTAGTTCTAACCTGTGGAGAGACAGTTCTTGATGGAGCGAAATTCGGATTATACAAACCTGACATGGATTTCTTGTTGTGTGACCAAAATCCACCAAAAGAAATGGTGGAAAAATAAGCATAAAAAGGGAGCAACAACAGAGGAAGAAAAAACTTTTATTTTTATTTTTTTAATTAATTTTTATTTTTGTCTATCTTTATGCTGATAAATAAGGGGGGCAAGAACAGTCCAAAAAGGTCTGTCAAGTTTAGCAGAAAATTTGAGGCAATTATTTTCTTGCTTGTTTGGTTTAAAAATATTATATTCTATATTTTTGAAGAAAAAAATGTTTTTTTTTAATATAAAAAGGGTGACAGCCGGACTTTTTTTTATTGATATACTGTTTTAAGGTTAAAAATTAAATAAAAGAAATAAATAGAACAAATATTCTCTCTACCATCCCATGTTATGTAAATTTATATAATTAATAGTTATTTTAAGACAAGCTAATATCAGAATTATTTATTGTTTACTAATTACCATTATAAATAGTTTAGAGAATGACTTAAATTCATACGTTTTCTGTTTCAAGCTTATTAAATATATATCCAGTGTATCAAGTTGTCATGAAAATAAGTAACTAAGTAAACAATTAGTTTTAACTTAATATAAAATTACATTAAATAGTAAATCACGAAATCTAAAACACTTTTTTTTCGTCAAAATAAAGTAATATATTCTTATCTTAACTAATATAATATATTTTATAGTATTGAATATTGATCATGACGAGGACGAAAAGAAGAGAAGTTTGACTACGTAATTTTCATGTTGATTGAATAATTTACTAAAGGAAATTAATGCATTTCTAGGAATTTATTAAGTATAATATTATTATTATAATATAAATTTGTCGGAAATCACAAATTTATACAAATTTACTTAGAATAAAATTTAAAAAATGTAAAATGTAATTTGAAATGATTTTAAGAAATAAGTGCGGTCATTGAGGTGGGGAGAATGTAGTCATAATTCATAAATGAACACGTGTCAAACATGCAGGCAAGAGATTAGAGTGAAGTGGTGGGTCCCACAGCCAGCATGCGGCCAATGAGCCATTGATGTGGCCAACGGAGTCTTAGCTGGAATTACAGGGTGGCTTGCTCGACACCTTCCACCAACCGAAGCCGTTTTGTTCCATCAACACACCATGCTTTTTTTCTTTTCGTTTTTACATTTTCATATTTGCTTTTTTTTATGTTTTTTATATGCACATAACAATTATCTTCTGTATATAAATTTAAGTAAATGAATTATATTTTTATAGAGAAATATTTTTTATTCTTATTATTTGTTCATATTTATCTTCATATTTATTTGACGAGTCTTGATGATGACAGCCCTTAAGGGCTGTTACAAGACATGCATCGAAAACTTATATATCTAAGTATAACAAACGCCTTAATCTTAGGAACTATCAATATTGTACAACTTCAATGTACTTAAAAACAACCCTAACGACTGTCGTTATCAAAATTTTTATTTGATATATAACATGATGTAACACCCTGAGACCCAGCCTAGTATTTTATTATTTTCGGTAAGTAATATTTTATTATTTTGTATTTTATATAATTTTATTTGAATTATTTGTATTTTTAACCACAAAGTTAAAAATTAGTAGAAATTGATATAGATAGATCTTAATATAATTTTTATATATTTGGGTTCACTTTTGAACCAAAGTTCCAAAAATATCTTTATTATCATAATCAAAGTTGGTCAAGTATTTTAAATAAATTAACTATGAACCAGATATCATGTACAATAATGTATTTTAAATGAAAATTAACCTTTCTTATTGGGACACGTGTAAGAGTGTAAAAGGGTTAAATAGTGACTCATTTCTTGTTTCTTGTCTGCTCTAATCGATATACACACATACATATTTGGGGTTTGTGTTTTTAATAAGAAATTAGAATACTTGGTTAAATCTTCTTTGATTTTCAGATTGAAGCTCAAGAAAAAGGCAAATGAAAAGTGACTCAGTGATATAAGACTACTGAGCGGAAAGTGAAGAAGTGTTAAGGTGAGTGGTTTTAACTATCTTACTTGTGTTGTAATACTAATTTTGGAAAAAAAGGCATTTAGGTTGGAATACTACAACTGTGACTTATAGTTTGGTTGCCTAATAGTGGTGCTATATAGATGTTTGTGCACATAGGAGACTTAGAGGTCAGCTATGGTGAATTCAGCTGGGCTACAGTTACTTTCAGTTACGATAGTTGGACCTTTAACTTATTCGTTATTTTAAAGGAAGTTTTACCGTACCGTTTAGTAAACGAGGTATCGGTTATCATTGTTAGTCCGACAATGATTTGGGTTGACGGTCCTCTGTTTTGCCAGTTCGTTCTTGTGGAAGTCGAACTGGAACTTACTAGTTCGTTCTTGTGGAAGTCGAACTAGAACTTGTTCGTTCTTGTGGAAGTCGAATAAGTGTAAATATAATGTGTTGTTCCTTGGTTAATATTATCATACAATATGGTTGTTAATTCTATTCACTTAGCTTTGTGCTAATCACCACCTCGTTGAATATTTTTCAGGTTGTTAATGAAGGCTTTTGGTGGTGTATGGTTTGTTGGGAATGGATTGATCAAACTCTGATGTTTATAGTTGTCGAGCCATATAAAAGTTAACATCGTACTTTTAATTATTATAATATTTTTAACCATTATGTAAATATAAAATATGTATATCATTTTATGTTTATAAAACAACGCTTCCGTATTGCTTAAAAAAATGGCTCAAATTTTACGGTGTTACAGATGACATGTATAATTTACTAAATTTCTCTTCTAATATTATGTCTTGATTTTGTCACATGTCTTATGAATTATTAGGAAAACAAGTATGAACAAATGGTAGGAATTAAGCAATATCATTACTATTTTACATAGTTACGTAAATTTAACAATTTGCAAAATACTTTATGTATTTATGTAAATGAGCGATTTAAACGTATTTATGTTTCATAGACTTATAATTGCATAATCCTCGTGTAATCAGTTTAAAAGAACGGGTTTTACTAATGACAACCCTTAGGGCTGTCACTAACATGCATAAAAAGGTTGTACATTGATTAAAAAAGTAATATTCCTAAAATTCAAGGGGTTGTCTTTTGTGTATTTTGCCTTCTTAATGACAGCCCTAAGGGCTGTCATTAGCATTTTCCTAAAAGAATAAATGTTTATTGTCTTTATTAATAAATCACTTCTTTTGTCAAAATAATAAGACACAAATAAGTATCTTCTTCTAATTTGATCAATTTATGCAACATAACAAATGTTAATCTGTTTTAATTAGTTGATTTTTCTCATATTTTTTAATTTCAAGTTGATGAATGAATAATAATATTTAATTATAGTTAAAATTTATAATGAAAATGGGAATATATATATATATATATATATATATATATATATATATATATATATATATATATATATATATATATATAGGGGTGAGTTATATAGAGAACTCTATAAATAAAGATAAAGGGTATTTTTGTAATCTGCATTTTTAGTATACGTTTTCTTTTGTTTTTATAAAAGGAAAATTTAATCACAATAACTACCATTCCTTAATTAGCGTGATCACTCCCCATTATCCAAAATTACGTGGGTTTTCAATAAGATGGTTTAGGCGTCGTTTTGGATAGGAAATCTCCAGAATCCGGTTAAATTGGTAAACGAAAATTGATATTCCATCTTCAGACGCCGACGACGAGCAAGAACTATGTCAGGTAAAATTTTAATTTTCTTTGCCACACACGCAACGATTAGGTTGTGATTCGTTTGATTTAAATTTGTGTAAACCAAAAACTATGATATCGGTAATGAAATAAAATAATAACAGATTGAATGACGATAAGAACATCAATTAGGGTTTTGTCGGTCCTTTGAAAGAGTAGCAAAGATGCAATTAGGGTTTTGTCGGTCTTTTTAACAGTACATGAATGTTTGATTTAAGGTTTTAAATCCGTTAAGAACATCAATGTTTCTGAATATACTTGAATGGTTGGTTTACATCTTTCCTGAATAGACATGAATGTCTGTGAATATACATGAATGTGTGGTTTTACTTGAGATTCATAAATACACGACTGTATTTTAAATATACATCGATGTAAATAGTATATTTCACATATAAATGACTATATGGGTTTTAATTATAAATGTAAGGTGTTAGAAGAAGTGGACGGAAAACATCAAATTATGTGGATTACAGTGATAGTCCGAGGAAAAAAGTGAAAGAACAAGAACCAATAGGTATGTTTTTTGGATAAATGGTTAAAATTGTGTAGCTACTTGTGAATTTCTATTTTAGATCTTGAAGTAGAGGAAACTGAAATCACTGCACGTATAGGGGAAAAAAATTGGACGATTTACCAATTAAACAATGTGGAAAACATAGACGTATGAAATTAGTAATTTGCCAAAGTGCAGGAATTAAGGAATTGGGAAAAAAAGGTACCATCATATAATCATTTTGTTTTCATGGTAATTTGTTTTTAAATAATTAATAATCATTTGTATACATTGATGCAGGCAAAGAAAAATTGTTAAAACCTAAAGGAAACTAAAAAACGTCTACTTCAAATGTGGCTGCTGAAGATACAAATTCTGGAACAAACCTAAATTATCCGGTATTGCAAACAAGATCTAGCCCGAAAACTATGTATGCAGTGAAGGTTTGAAGAAGAAGCATGCATGTTCTATAGTAATGAGTGAATGCAACGTCGTTAAGGAAGACGTTAAAAAAATGGTGATGAAGAATGCAAGTTGAATGAAATTATGGTTTTTTTGTGAATCCAGAACTAGGATAATTTTAGGTTTTTTAATTTTCGGTACTTGGATTTGTGTGTGTTTTGGGTTTGTTTGGATTTTGGTGGATTATTATCTTTTTTGTATGGGATTGTTGATGTGGTATCTAAGTTATTTGGGTTATTTGGACATTATGTATGAAGAAATGCACGCCTAAATTAAATAGATAAAACATAAATGTAGAAATGAATTGATGTATCAAAATTCAGTAATATATTGTGTTATGTCCCGAAAGATTACATTGATGTATTTAGTTACATTAATGTATAAATGATACATGAATGATGATACATCAAATTACATTGATGTATTGGTTTTTCCGGTATGGGTGAATTGTAAATATAAGATTAAACCAAAACACACCTATATAGGATATGGATGAACTTAGCAATCTTATTTCCCTAATATAATCGAAACACACATGTTTGATGTGTTTTATTCTTATTTAATCAATAAAGATCATAATTCTAAGGGATAACATTAAACTCAAAATGATAATAAATCAACAACCAATGATGTCATTAAACATAAATGCAAAAACAATAACCAATTCCAAAAAAAAAAAACAAACATAAAAATCAAAAATAATGTGTGAATTTATAATTCATCATCAAAGTCACTAAAGCCTTCGGTCGAATCGACCTCCACACCATCGTCTTCTGTATCATCATACTCCACTTCATCGACATCCTCTTCAACAAAATCATCTTCGACCATATCATCTTCATCCACTACCTGAACCTCCTTGATAGTCACTTTTTTTGGGTTTCCACATGTCGTCATGTAGTGACCTAACTTTCCACAGTTACCACATTCACGAGCTTTAAATGGTCTTTTTCGTGACGTTTTCGGTTTACTTTTGGTTTTACTAATTTCAGCAGCACTCTTAATTCTTTTCGAACCCTTGTTACTGGATTTTTGAGGATTCCTTATTTGAACTGACTCGGGTTCTCTAACCCCTAACAAATCAGAATAAAGTAGTTCCTTGGTTCGACTAACTTTTGGAGGTGGATTCTTTGCTTCAAAGTATATCTTCCATTGATTTATAGCATATAATAGTTCATTTAACCGATCAAAATCATTACCAATTAAACTTACACACTCCTCGAAAGCAGCCCGACAATCAGTTGATAGTTTCTCAGTTTCCTCAACGCACGGTCCATACCTGTGTCTAGCTTCGCTCAAATGAGCAGGTAGTGGGTTTTTAGTCCACCTCGGATTAATATAAGCTACTGGAATCTTATCCACATTGTTCTCTTTTAGGACACAAAATACGTGGCGACAAAGCAAACCGTGTCGATTATAATGGCCACAAGAACATGTCACAGTACCATTAGATGTACCATTAGATTTACTAAAAACAACCTGAAATACAACATCAAAACAGTTAAGAAAATTGTAACAGAACATTAATGCAAATCAGTTATATTGTAATAAAAAATAAATAAAACAGTTACCTCGGTCGTTACAACAATCTTATGATCCTTGTCGTCTTGAATGACTGTGCAAGTATGAACATCATCAACAATGACAGGGATGCTTTGTTTACATACAACTAAGCCTTTTAATATTTCCTTTTGAACCTGCCAAAAAATGGTACGCGAATATACCTTCATAGCATGTTGTTCAATAGGTAAATTTGTTAGAAAGGCTGGCTTTGATACATTTGAAGAATTATCCATAACGCGTTGTGTATATCGTTGTTTCTCCATCGCAGCTTCAAAACACAACATGAATTGGACAAACGTGTTGCCATTGGAGAACTGTTGGAAAAACGCATTAGAACTCTCAGACCGCGATGTAGTCTTCATTAATCCACACATTGGAACATCTTTAAAATATGCAGGTATCCACCTATCCCTAATTGCATACATGTCAGATAACCATTTATTACGATTTAATTTGTATCGACTAATCAGATCAGCCCATCTTTCTTCAAACACATCGGGTTCTATGTAGACATTCCAAATGAGTTTGTGGAAATCCTTCCTGAATTTTGAATCTTTGTCTAACTCTCCTAATGCCTATATAACAAATTAATAAATACAAAACGTTAAACTACACAAACATACATGCACTTTACGGGCTAAATATAAAACATAATAATAAAAACATTAATGTAACTTGGTAACGTTTATCGTTACCTTGCCCGGTAGTTTTTGTGTTATGTGCCACATACAGAGCCTACGACGTGTCTCTGGTAATGTTGTTAATATCGCCTTTCGAAGAGCAGGGTCTTGATCCGAAAGGACTAATGGTGGCTGCCTTTTATTTACTTTTTTGAAAGCCTCTAATAACCAACAATACGATTCATATGTTTCATCTGATAACAGGGCAGCAGCAAATGTCTCACACTTCCCATTATGATCAATGCCCGTAAACGGCACAAAAACAAAATCGTACCTGAAAAACATATTATACCGAATTTAAAAAATTGTTGAATTCATTCATTGTATAAAAAAAATCTTACTTATTTGTTCTGAACGTAGCGTCAAATGACACTACATCACCAAATAACTCGTAATTTGCCTTCATGGTTTCATCAGCCCATAGCATGCTAACAAGTTCAGAATTGACAACACGATGTTCAAAGGAAAAACCAGGAACACATGTACTCCTATCTACCATTTTATTAACAAGCATCTGAGAATCCCTATCTCCAATAAATAAGTTGACAGACCGTCTAACATTCCTCCAATCCATTGGTGTCCCGCGAACTCGATCGTATCCACCCATAAGACAAACTTTAAGTCGATGAGCTTTTGTAGCCCCAAGGTTAGACAAAGATGCATTGTGAATAAAGACATAATCACTAAACTGTAACTGTCTACGTGTTCGTGAAAAATCCATATTGCTATCACTCATAAGGGGATGATTGTGCTTTTCAATAAAAGCATTAACCTTGAATGCCTCTGTACCATATACAGCTTTAAAACATATCTTGGTCGGGCAACCGGTTACAATAGTGACTGTGTTGCGCTTCCTCTTAACATCACCTCCTCCTTCCACATTCTGATTACCATTAGCCACTTTCAATGAATCCATATCAAATTTTGATCTACATTTTCCAGCTCGATTATAGAACACATATCTATGAGTTATTTTACCCTTGTGTCGCTTAATACCAGACTTGCGTGTATTAAAACCGCCATTATCGGCATATAACTTATACATTTGATAATCGGCTTCAAATGATTCGAAAATGGACCCAACGACAGGTTTATCTAAATAGGGAACTGACGGGAACCAAATTTTTGTTCCTCCCGGTGATGGCAAACCGTCTGCTACATTGTTGATGGCGTTCAAAATGGATTCCTCTGAACAAAAAAAATTACATTTCACGTTAAGGATTCATTAAAAATTAACAAAGTATAAAAGTAAATAATGACAATTATATACATTTTTATTTATACAACACTAACATTTAAATGCTACTGCATATAAGCAACCGAATTGTGTGCAATAGTTAACCCAGAAAAAAAAATTGATAAAAAATTGAAACTCTTACCACTGTAATCTTCATCAAGACGAACATCATCGGAACAACCATCGATCAACTCATTGTCGCCTACAATAAGGGGTGCGTGATCAAATTGATTACTCAATTGAACACCATTCGAACAACCAGCCTCATCGATTACTACCATGTCGATACTCTCTCACGCCCAGATGCCCAGAAATAATTATGAATGATGAAAGGATTGAATTATGGAATTATGAATTTTATCGATTAAACAAGAATGAATAATGAAAGCATGCTAAAAATCTGGAAGATATGGGGTATTCGGTTTTCAATTGAAGATATATACGTGAAATCTCAACATCCCATAATTTTAGGATTTAAATTAATTATTCCTAAAAAAACGAAATATGTGTGATACCAGAATTGCCCTTCACAATTAATTAAATGGAAAATATTAATCTAATTTTTGATTGGCCAAAAGGGTAAAATAAGTTCTCTATGTAACTCTCCACTATATATATATATATATATATATATATATATATATATATATATATATATATATATATATATATATATATATATATATATATATATATAGAATAAGGATCAAGAAAGAAGCATCCTTATTTGAAGAAGTTGAAAAAGCAATGTATTTTCGTAAAATATACATGTATGTATGTATATATATATATATATATATATATATATATATATATACATATATATGCATACCATACATATACATATGTTCATATTTATACCGTATATATGTATATATATACACATATATAGAATAAAGATAAAAAAAGAAGCATCCTTATTTGAAGAAGTTGAAGAAGCAATGCATTTTCGTAAAATATACATATATGTATACACATACATACATATATGTATATATACATATATATTCATACCATAGATATACATATGTTCATATTTTGTACCCTATATATGTATATATATAAACATATATATACCATATGCATATGCATTTTCGTAAATGAAAATGCAAGTTACGACTGAAAATGCAAAATATGTAAATTGCATGTGTATATATATGTGCATATATACATATATATAGGGTATAAATATGAACATATGTATACCTATGGTATGAATATGTATGTATATATACATATATGTATGTATATGTATACATATATGTATATTTTACGAAAATGCATTGTTTCTTCAACTTATTCAAATAAGGACCCTTTTCTATTGATCCATACCCTCTATATATATATATATATATATATATATATATATATATATATATATATATATATATATATATATATATATATCATTTATCTATATGCAAATTGAAAGTTGCATTGCCCACGTCGATAAGCTGCTTATGAGGTCCAATTGAAGATGGCCAGCCGCCGGTTGCTTCCACCGCCTTCGTATCTTTTCCGATTTAAAGAACTCATGCCTGAATTCTATTCTTCAGCCACAGCCTCCATTTAGATTTATGAAATATTCAGTGCCCCTAATATCATCTAGGGTTTTTGTAATTGCTCTTCTCACATCATCTTCTCACATCAGCTACTTCAGAAGGTAAAGAAATTATATTCTTCTCATTTTTGCGCCTTCATCTCTGGGCTTCTTCTCCAATTGAAATTACTTGCCGCCATACTCATGATCCACCTCCTAGGGCTTACAACTATGTTAATCGGTATATTTATGTATATGTATATGTAATTGATGTATTTGTGCTCAATAGAAAATGATTAGGGTTCAAACGAAGACCTTTGACCAGCAAGTAACGATACTTGACCTGGCCTCTTTTTCTTGTTTCACAACAACTTGTGTTGCTGGAGCATCTGTTGTTTGTGATCTAAATTCTCAGAAATTTAATAAATTTAATGGGTATCCACCTATTATTGGTCTTCCTCAAACAAGAAGGTATCTTTGTTTTTGCAATTATATGTTCTATTGATTTTGTAATTTAAGTTTTAAGAGCAGAGAATCATTTGAATGTTAGAAAATCACCATCATCAATCTGCATATTTGAGATCATCCACTGCCCATGTCCACCGCCTTGCAACAAAAGATTCCACGTCCTTCTTTTTCTTCCTCTTCCAATAGTTATATCTTTTTCTCTCATAAACCCTCACAAAATCAAAAATCAGAATCTTAGAACTTATATTGACCGAATAAAATGGATGAAGAAATGTTCGAACTATAATGTTAATTTGAATCTATCAACAAGTCAAGCAGTCGTTTATCAGAACGTTTCAGAATCATCGATCTCGATCTTCTGCACACTGTTTCTGGCAAAGAATACATCACTCCGGTACGTAATCTCACTAATTCATGTCTAAATTTGAATAAATTGCTTTAATTGGACAAATGCTTATAATTTATTTGATTTGTATGGGGTAGGAGCAATTACAGATTCAGATTGTTTCCGAGATTAAGGAATTTGGGCTTGTTTCATTGATTGATTTACCTGATACTGCTGGTATCGATTTTTATCATGTTGAGAAACAAGCTTAAATTGTTGTAGCTAATAACTCTTTGTTGTTACTTAAAAAAAAATATTTGTTTTGAATTTAGGGTTTGACTGAACCTGACTATGGAAGTGAAGCAACTTTGCATCCGTATTCATTTTACTTTGATTACAAATATGGAACCGACAAGGTAATTAACTTTTATTTTACTTTTTCATTATATATAATTTTGTACCAAAAGAGAGTGATATCATATGATGTTGTTTTAAGCCCAAAAAAGAGATGAAAATATCAAATTTCATTAAGTGGGTAATTACACAAATGGTTCTTGTGTTGGGCCATGATTTGGTTGGGGGTGGGGGAGTAAAGAGTACGAGTGGGCTATGTCTTTTTATAATACATTCCAAACACACAAGGTTACATATATGATGCAGATTGCATCAGTTATAAACTTAGAATTATTTTATGTTCTATTGTAATGGTTTATAATCTCACTAGGGCGCTGCAGCAGGTAAAGCATACATTTTACCTTTGCAATTCTTCTCTATATATTGTTAACTATGGGTGAAAATTATATTTCATTCAGAGTTGAGTTTAGCATTGGAAGATTGTATTCTGAAAATGCGTATATATTGATGTAATATAGTTAAGAGATGGGGACAATAAGTAGCAAAACTGTTCTACACCAAATATCAAATTGGATTAAGAGTAAGTGTTAATAGGCTTCCCACTGGTAAGAGACCTTAGCTTTCTCACAAACTCAATATGTTTTGGTCAAAAGGGCCTTTTATGATGGCATCTATATATTATTCTGTGTTTTAGGCTAAACGTTTCTTTTACAAAAAGTTGATTCAAAAGTTTAGTCAAGATTCCTCATTGATTAAGATTCCTTAATACAATGGTTATAAACCTAACTAAAGCTGATAATTTATACTTTGACAGTTGCAGTTAAGCTGGTTATTTCACAAATTCAAATTAACATGTTCTTTTTTTTCTTCCCATAATTCAAAGTTAAAAACATTATTATTCGGCTAACTTGAATAACTTCTTGTTGAACCCTTCTCTAAATTAGAACAACTCTTTATAAATTTTACATCATAACAGTCACTGATTTGACCATATTAGTCAAGATATTTCTTTAGTTATGAATCGAAAGACTTATTATGTATGTACTATTTTCCTGCATTACTTTATCCGTTTCATGTGTAAATTGACTGATAATTTCAACAATTAGTACGAAACATAGCTATTTGTCCAAAACATTTAATTTATTATCAGAAACAGTTCGTGAGTCAAATATGATTACAAATTATATTATTTCAATAGGAGTTATGCATTAAAGAGGAACTTTGGGCAATTATGGAGTTTGGACACATTCAACCTGTTTGACAGGTTAGAGATAAAACATAACATGACAATGTAACATGTCAAATGGGTGTTTTTCTTAGGGGTCGGGTTGACCTGAAACACTTGATGTCCGGAACTTCTTTTTTTTTTTAATAAATAATTAATGTGCAAACAAATTATATTATTTCAATAACTGTTATCTTCCACGAGGTTTCTGCATTAAAAATAAACTCCGAGGGCTATTTTTAACTTCGACACATATGCTTTTCAGCTAAATTTCTGTTGAAGTGGTTAGATATAAATCATAACATGATAAAGGGTCAAGATCGCCACCTCTAATTTAGCTGAAATTTGTTTTTTTTCAAATTTTGATACGGGCTTGTTTTATACATGAGCATCCGCAGGGACGCACAATTAATCGGGGATTGAATGACTGGGATGGATTGGACCACAAGATGAAAAAACCCAGTTTGGAGCATGGACAATCAACATTCCTACTGGCAGTTCAGTAATTCTTCATAATCCTAGGGTTAAAATTAGATTGAAACACGATAATGGAATTTGGGCTGATCAAATTCCTGCTTTTATAAAGTATGTCACTGTGGATTATACTAATTTAGTTGCCCCTATGACGGTGTTTATTAACCAGCCCAATTTTCAACCTCTAAGGAAAACATATAACTACATAACCAATATAGGTTTTATAATCTTATATATCAATAATCATTTATGCAGGTGCGAATCTAAATATCTCAGTCCAGCAAAACCCGATGCACCACAAATATACGAGGCCCCATTTATCTGGAATCCCCATAGCCAACCGAAAGTCAAACCCGGTCCCACCTTCCTCAGCAGGCCTACCAAGGCCATACATGCCTTGAATGTTTCCGCAATAACAGTTGCATCCTAAAACAACGAATGAATTAAACAATTTGCAAGCATAATACGAAGTATGAACAGCTGCATCAACATCACTTATCCACCACTAAAATACTCATTTTAATCAACACTGATTGGCGACTTACCCATTCAGTGACTTTGGCACTGGACATTCCCCAAACGGTTCTGTCGGGTCAGGATTGATTACTTGAAGAACAAGAAAGATGATGAGTGGTCAATGGTTGATATATTGAGAAGTTTGACTCATCAAATATACACGGAGAAATGTGTTGCTTATGCTGAGAGTCATCATCAGGTACAAATAATATATTAGGTTTTATATGTTTGTGGGTTCCACAAAAATTAGGAAAAATGGTAAAATTGTTTTACAAAAAACATTAACACTAATATTAATTTATGTGACACCCTTGTCATGAGTTGCAGTTGATTGTAGGAGACAAAACAATTGCATTTTATCTTATGGACACAGAAAGGAAGGATGTCTTGTTTGACTGAGGTTTACCCAGTGGGATTGCATTTCATAAGGTTTTTGTTCTTCGTCTATAATTATTTTTATATTTCATTATACTCATCGAAGTTATGCTGAAAGGTTGACATTTATATCAATTTATTTTTGTAATTTATTATTGTCATCAAAATTATTTTGAGAACATGAAAGCCAATATCAATTTTGTATTTGGAAATAAGCATGTTTGACCTCTTAAATCAAAGACCATTTATTTATTTACATAGAAACTAAATGAATTCATTTTAGGTTCTTGTTTCGCAGATGATTCATTTTATAACAGTGGTATTTGGAGGTGAAGGCTTCCTTAATTTCATGGGAAACAAGGTGGTACCTTTAATCCGTTTTTTTTTTTATAAATGGATCGATTTATGTTATGTTGATCTCAAACGGATTGAAGTTTATAAATGGATCGATTTATGTTATGTTGATCTCAAACGGATTGAAGTTGTCTGGAGTGTATTTTAATCCACACAACTTCATAAATCGAAATAATGTTTATATTTATGTAAACATACAATTTTTATAATCATGTTATATACAATCTCTATGACTATTTTTTTATTTATAAAAAGATTGTCGAAATGTTTTTACCCATTTTGGCTCATTATTAATCACCCCGCTCAGCCCACCCTACCCATTTTGTTATATCTCTTGCTTATATGTATCTTAACATACATAACCCTTTAAATTGCTCAATACAAATATTTATATTGATAAAAGTTGGGAAAAAAAGCCAAACCAAAACATGCCCAGAAATCACATCAAATTTTGTAATGGTAGTTTCTATGATGTTTGCAGATGGTAGTGATCATATTAATAAATGTTGTGATCTTTGTAAAAGCTAGCTAGAGGTTAATAATTCTGCTATTAGTTGTTGATACACTTGCATCCTAAAACTCCAACTTCAATCTCCCTCTCAACTTGTGAATTTTAAAAGCAGTTTCACATCAGTTTCTACGTTGTAATCAAAAGAGCCATAAACCATAATCTTTTATCTTTGGTGGTTTGTTAATGGTAGCCATTAGTGGATAACCACCAAATTGAAGAAATAACCAAAAAGGCTCGAGTTCATAATGCACAAGTACAATTACACGTATTACTATAAATTTTTACAGGATATATAATATTTTCATTTTATAGGCCCTATTTATATAAAATCGATATTTATGAATGAAAATAAGTTATTTTGCTGGAAGAGGAGGTTATTAAATTGAAGCAACAACTCAATCAGTTATTATCAAGCTAAAAGGATAAGGAAACATGCATGTGGGTTTTAATTTGAGAATATTAGCATTTTCACTTTCATTTTACGTGCCAGTTTAGAGAGGGCCATTTATGTGAAAATGGGTCGATTTCAGGTTCGGGTTATTAATAACTAATCAGATGGTTAAAATATGTTTTTATCATGGAAGTGGGTCAGGTTGGTTGGGCATGTCACTCTAATGCTTAAAACCTCTTAAGTCATTAAAAAAAAACAGATGGTTATTTATAATAATATATATTTTGTAACAGGGCAAACATCTAATGTTAGTATATCCATGTCATTGAGCAGTTGCAAAATCATGTCGAATGAGAATTACAAGATCTACAATATGAGGTATAATAATATTATCATTTTAACTAAATTTTTAATGCTTTTATAATATATTAATTATAATTTATCAGAACAGGATCCGTAATGAATGAATAGTAGAATACGTTGTATGATAAGACTACATATTATTAGTTGTATGATAAGACTGCAGATTATTGAATAGTACATATTATTGGTTTTATGATAAGACTGCAGATTATTGAAGGTATACGCCACTTCATTTCGGTTCAGATGTTGAAGACATAAAGTTATCTGAGCCAATATAATGTAATGTACTATGAAATATCCACACAATCATAGGCTCATATCAATGTATTTTGAAAATTTTCCGATTATCATGTTCTTATCCGTAGCTTTTACTATAGACGTGGGGCCGTGCTTAGCACGGCCCAAATAACATCCTAGTATATATATATATATATATATATATATATATATATATATATATATATATATATATATATATATATATATATATATATATATATATATATTGTGAAATGGACAAGAAGTCCACACCGTATAAAATAATAATAAAGCTATAAGCACATGATAGTAAAAAAAACTTATTTGAATGTATAACTAAATGATATGAAACTACTATACAATACACAAAATATAATATAGTTGAACAAACAATTATTGCAACATGTGCAATATTTCTCCAACTTCGACCAAAGGTATCCAATGAATTCTGAAAAACAGGGAAAATGTATTTTGTAACGAGCTGAGGGTAGAAAAATGAATTATAAAATGGAATCTCATTGGCCAACATTGAATTATAAAGCTTTGTTGAATCGAAATACATGTTTTTAGAGTCTTTTTACATTAGAGCTAGGTGTAATCAAGTCAAGTAAATTTATCTGTAAAATATTTGAACTCTAACTTGATTTAAATTGAGTTAAGATCAAGATTAAGCTTGAGCTATTTGGGTAGGCTTTTGAGTTTAGATTAATGTTGTAATACTCAAAACTAGCGAGTCTTATCGAACTTGTATTGTGTTAGTTTCTTTTACCATTGTGTTATGTATTTATATCTTACTCCCAAGTCAAGTTTGAAAGTAACAGTTGATCATAATTATTCTTCGAGCTTGAATTTGGAAATAATAGGCTTACTAGCTTCTGTAATTTGTAAGTTTTTGAACTTCCAAAAAAATAAATGTGCAAATATTGCAAGGATACAAATTTTTCTAGATCAATATTTAGAAACTAAAAATGTAACGACCCGAATTTGTAAATAAATAAATCGTATAAAAATATGATAAATAAGGATAAATCGTTTAAGGAACGCAGGAATTGGTTTCGTGTCATTTGGACAACGTACGAGAAAGTTATGGGCAAACTCGGGTTGAGCCAAAAATCAAAAAGTGCAGCCCTAGCTGCCCAAGGAAGTTCACGCCGTGAACTTGGGTTCACGGATCGCGAAGTCGTATCAGCTATTTAGACTATCAGCCGTGAACTACTTCCCGACCAGGTCCCGATCGCGAAATATGCGTGCGTGAAGGAGTTCACGTCGCGAACTCTGGCTCCCGAACGTGAACTTTGGCGACACCAGCATTAAATTTGGGAAAGCCTCATTTATTACACACATAAACCCTAGTTTTCTCCTCTCAATTGTGTGTGCGATTTTTGAGTGTAAAGTGGCGATTGGAGCTTAATCTTCATCAAATCTTGGAGATTCTTGCTCATAGTTGAAGGTCAAAGGTAAATCTTCATCTCTCTTATGTTGTAGATCATAGATTCAAGTAGGGAAAGCTTGAATCATAAACCCTAGTTTTGGGTTTATTCATAAATGGTTAAATGGAAGTGGTATAAATTAGATCTATGGTATTTTAACAAGGAAAATGTATTCATAATATGAATCTATGAAAAGATGGTGATTTATGGAATTAGGGTTTTGATAACTAAGGGAAATTGGTGCTAGTAGTTGACTAGCCATGGATTATGTAGTTAGTATTGGTGATTGATGCAAACCATTGTATTGGTTTTGATAATAGGTTATCGGTTGGAGGATTTGAGGCATTCAAATCTTGAGAAGTGATATTGGTGTTCAAGGAACACGTCATTGGATAAGCTTAGCTAAGGTGAGTACATGTGAACTTTCAAAATTGAGTACATAGTTAGTAAATGTTTTATGATTAAATGTTTTTATCGAGTCTTTAAGTAATTTAGTTATTTATGTGATTTATGATGAATTGCTTATATGATGATGAAATGATTAATTGATTGAGAAATGATGGAGCTATAGGCTCATAATGATAAGAGATAAGTGATGATGATGATGTTGATGTTGATGTCCCTAGGGCCGTAGTAGATTGGAGGCATTCCGGTTATTACGGTACCTTAAGGTTAGCGGTAGATTGGAGGCATTCCGATTACCCAATACCTATGAGTCCCGATAGATTGGAGGCATTCCGGTTACCGTGGATATGATGGTCTTGATAGATTGGAGGCATTCCGATTATCTTGACATTGGCCAAATGATGAAAGTAATGAAGTGACCCAAATGAACCTAGTAATATTATTTTAAGTTTAAATGATATTATTTGACTAGTTGTTTATCGGGGCTAAAACCCATGTATCTCACGAGGCAATTTTGTCTCACGTACTATGTTTGTGTTTTGCTATGTACTCAGGTTCGTGATCGAAGATCTAGGAGGCCCGTTTAGAAGAGGCCTTGTTGAGAATAGCACGGTGTTGATCATTAGAGTCCTTATCCTATGGTTAAGATATAATTTGTAACACCGTTTTTGTAAACTCTTATAATCTCGAACAAGAAACCTTTTCGTTTTTGTAAAACCGGTATTTGACACCGATACAATATTATGTATTTTGGATTAAATGTTATTTAATTATTGTTTTGAAAATTGAGGTGTTACAACTTGGTATCAGAGCTATAGTTTAAGTGAACTAGGTTGAGTTGACCATCCTAGACTTAAACTGAGCTAGTAGGACCGTAGGTTCCATAGGATACTTGTGAATTGGCTATTGAGACCATAAGTGTAGGTTCAATAGGGTTGACCTTGAAGGAATAGGTCATGCTTTTGGTTTTAGTACGGTCAATGTTACCGTTACTTTGATAAATTGACTTCTAAATGATTGATGTCTTATTATAGCAAAAGGTGAGAACTAGAAGTGCAAGAGGCCCACTTGATCAAGGGCAAGATTCGAATAACATCGTTGTCGAACCGGTGTTTGGTCCTCAACCTCGTGAAGGGGGGGAAAATTCGGGTGTTGAAAGGAACACTCACACCCCGGTTACCGTAGAACACCTCCAAACTATGTTCAATCAAATGAGGGACATAGTGAACAAGGATGTGAACCGAATCCTCAATGAGCATAAGGCACGTGAGAGGCGGGAGGAATCTCCACCCCGCACAAAAAGCAAGTCAAGTAGTGTTGCTCAAACCGAGAGATCGTCGACGGAAGAAGAGGAGAGTGACCCCGAGCCGAGGGAAAGGAAGGGGCGCACGTACAAGAACTTTGTGGCTTTTAAGCCCGATAACTACTATGGTAGCTCCGAACCGAAAGTCACGATCCGTTGGATCCGTGAAACCGAGCAAGTCCTTGAAGCTAGTAAATGCAAGGAAGGTGATATGGTGATCTATGCTTCTCGGTTATTGAAAGATGAAGCCCTCGTGTGGTGGGATACCATGTATGAAACTTTGGGGAAGAGGGCGGTGTACAAGATGACTTGGGATGAATTTGTGAAATGGTTGAAGGCAAAGTTTTGCCCCGAGAGAAATTTGGAGAAGCTTCAAGAAGAGTTTGTCCACTTGAAGAAGGAAGGAATGAGTGTCGATGAGTAAACTAAAAAGTTCACGGGATTGATCCCGTTTATGATCAAATTGTATCCGGATGAGAGGTCCCGGATTGTTAGGTATGCTAATGGACTCCCGTGGGAGTATGAGTTGGAAGTGAAAAGGGCCGCCACACTCGATGAGTCTATCGGTGCGGTGAGGAATCTTGAGGAGGTTGGCCAACGAAAGATCAATGAGAGGCCAAAGTTTGAAAAGAGAAAGTTTGAAGGGAGCCCGGGATCGGTAAAGAAGGGAAAGTTCATCCCGACCTATTCCAAACAATCGAGTGTTGGTGCTTGTAAGAAGTGTGGCAAGGACCACAAAGGAGAATGTTTGGCGGATTCGAAATCTTGTTTCAAGTGTGGAAGGCCGGGGCATATGGCAAGGGATTGCTGGGCCAAACCGTTGGATGAAATCGAGTGCTACTCGTGCCATGAAAAAGGGCACTATAACAATTCTTGTCCGAAGAAGGGAAGCGAGACCATGGTGTCGACCGCTCAAAAGAAAGCGGAGCCGACAAAGATCAAGGGACGGTCCTTCCAACTTACCCGAGATGAAGCCAAGGAAGTCCACGATGTCGTTTCATGTACCCTACTCGTAAATTCTATTCCCGCCCGGATCTTATTTGACTCGGGTGCTACTTATTCGTTCGTGTCACATGATTTTGTTGTGGTTTTGAAAGTGCCTTTAGAACTTCTTGATGAGATATATGATATAGAAATAGCGGATGGTAAAACTTCCATAGTCCAACATATGTGTCGAAATTGTGAGTTAGAAATAGACGGGAAAAAGTTTAAGGTGAATTTATTGCCCATGGAAATTGCGGGTTTCGATATAGTTATTGGTATGGATTGGTTGGGTGAACATCAAGCAAAGATTTTATGCGGGAACAAGATAGTCTCGATCAAGACTCCCGATAATGAAAAAGTTTATGTGTATGGAGAGAGACGACACCACTTACCGAGCCTTATGACCGTAGTTAAAGCAAGGAAATGTTTAGTCAAAGGATGTTCGTCCTTTTTAGCATATGTGTTAGATGGAAGGAAAGAGAAGAAGACGGTGGAAAATGTGAAGGTGATTCGGGATTTTCCCGAAGTGTTCCCCGATGATTTACCGGGATTGCCACTGGAGAGGCAAGTAGAATTCCGTATTGATTTAGTTCCGGGAGCGACGCCGATAGCACGTGCTTCATACCGTTTGGCTCCCACCGAAATGCGGGAATTAATGTCGCAATTGCAAGAATTGATCGACAAGAGATTCATTCGTCCTAGTTCGTCTCCATGGGGTGCGCCCGTATTGTTCGTTAAAAAGAAAGACGGTTCGATGAGAATGTGCATCGATTACCGAGAGTTGAACAAGATGACCATTATGAAACGATACCCGTTGCCTAGAATCGACGACTTGTTTGATCAACTTCAAGGAGCCGATTATTTTTCAAAGATCGATTTGAGATCGGGTTACCATCAAGTTCGAGTGAAAGAAGGAGATACCGAGAAGACGGCGTTTCGTACACGTTATGGGCATTACGAGTTTTTGGTAATGCCATTCGGGTTGACTAATGTACCGACCATTTTTATGGACCTTATGAATCGGGTTTGCAAACCATTCCTCGACAAGTTTCTTATCGTATTTATTGACGATATTCTTATTTATTCGAAAACCGAAGAAGAACATGAGAATCATCTAAGACAAATGTTAGAAGTGCTACAACGAGAAAAATTGTATGCTAAGTTTTCTAAGTGTGAATTTTGGATTCGAGAAGTCCAATTCCTCGGTCATGTCGTATCGCGAGAAGGAATCAAAGTTGACCCGTCGAAGATTGAGGCGGTCATGAAGTGGGAACCGCCACGAACTCCAACCGAAGTGAGAAGTTTTCTCGGCCTCGCTGGATACTACCGTCGATTTATTCAAGACTTTTCTCGAGTGGCGACGCCACTCACATTGTTGACCCGAAAGAGTAGTGAGTTCGTGTGGGGAGAAAAGCAAGAGAAAGCATTTGCCATATTGAAGGAAAAATTGTGTAACACCCCGGTTCTCACACTACCCGAAGGAATGGAAGACTTTGTTGTTTATAGTGATGCCTCGAATAAAGGTTTAGGTTGTGTCTTGATGCAACGAGGAAAAGTGATTGCCTACGCCTCGAGACAATTAAAGAATGCGGAAATAAGGTACACGACCCACGATTTAGAATTGGCAGCGATAGTGTTTGCTTTGAAGTTGTGGAGACATTACTTATATGGCACAAGGTGCACGTTGTATACGGATCACAAGAGTCTTCAATACGTCTTCACGCAAAAAGATTTAAATATGAGGCAAAGAAGATGAATCGAATTGACAAATGATTATGATTGTGAGATTGTATACCATGCGGGGAAGGCCAACGTGGTAGCCGACGCCCTAAGCCGAAAAGTGTATGAAGCACCGAATAGAGGAAAGCTAACACTTATTGAAGTGGTCTCAAGTATAATAGAACGAATCAAGAAGGCCCAACGAGAAGGAATGGAAAAAGAAGAGTTGAGGCAAGAACGTTTAGGGAAGAACCAACAATTTGTGGAAAACAAACAAGGGTTAAAAACCGTAGGTGGTCGAATATAGGTTCCCAAGTTTGGGGGCACCCGAAAGGAGTTGCTAAACGAGGTTCAGAGGTCTAAATATTCGATCCACCCGGGAAGTACAAAAACGTATCAAGATATGAAGAAGACGTATTGGTGGCCCGGGATGAAAGCAAGAGTAGCAAAATATATTTCAAAGTGTGCCACGTGTGCACAAGTGAAAGCCGAGCATCAAGTACCGTACGGGGAAGCTCAATCATTGCAAGTACCGGCCGGAAAATGAGAAGATATAACAACGGATTTTATTGTCGGGTTGCCAAAGACGAGCAGGAACCACGACGCCATTTGGGTCATTGTTGACCGGTTGACCAAAAGTGCATTGTTCTTGGCAATTCGGGAAACCATGCCACTTGAGAAATTGGCAAAGTTGTATGTGGATGAAGTAATAAGACTTCATGGAGTCCCGTTGTCGATTGTGTCGGATAGAGATGCGAGGTTTACCTCGAGATTTTGGAGATCGTTACAAGAAGAGTTAGGAACGAAATTGCGGTTGAGTACGGCCTACCACCCGCAAACCGATGGTCAAAGTGAAAGAACCATCTAAACGGTTGAAGACATGCTAAGATCGTGTGTGCTAGATTTTGGGGGTAAATGGGATGAACACTTACCGTTAGTCGAGTTCTCCTACAATAATAGTTACCATTCGACTATTAAAATTCCTCCTTATGAGGCGTTGTATGGAAGGAAATGTAGGACTCCATCCTGTTGGCTTGAAGTGGGTGAGACGAAACTCACGGGTCCCAAAATTGTGAAGGTGACCAACGAAAAGATTGGAATAATCCAAACCAATATGAAAATCGCACAAGATCGACAAAGAAGCTACTCGGGTTTGAAAAAGAGACCGTATGATTTAAATGTTGGAGACATGGTGATGTTGAAAGTATCGCCTTGGAAAGGCGTAATACGGTTTGGAAAGAAGGGCAAATTGAGCCCAAGATATGTTGGCCCGTTTAAGGTTTTGAAACGGGTCGGTTTGCAAGCTTTCAAGTTAGAACTCCCACCCAAACTTCAGGGTGTTCACGATACGTTTCATGTAAGTTACTTGAAGAAGTTCGTGGGTGAAGTTGAAAACATAATTCCGTTACAAGAATTGCGGGTTGATGCCCCGAACCGATTGATTGAAGAACCCGAAGCCATACTAGAGTCAAAAACCAAGAAACTTCGGAATAAAGAAATTGAATTGGTGTTGGTCAAGTGGAAGCATTCCCTTGGACCGAACATGACTTGGGAAGTCAAGGACGAGATTCGGAAAAGATACCCGAACTTCATGAACTATGATGAGATTCCGAGGACGGAATCTCCTTAAGGGGTAGATAGTTGTAACGACCCGAATTTGTAAATAAATAAATCGAATAAAAATATGATAAATAAGGATAAATCGTTTAAGGAACGTAGGAATTGGTTTCGTGTCATTTGGACAACGTATGAGAAAGTTATGGGTGAAACCGGCTTGAGCCAAAGATCAAAAAGTGCAACCCTAGCTGCCCAAGGAAGTTCATGCCGTGAACTTGGGTTCACGGATCGCGAAGTCGTATCAGCTATTTTAGACTATCAAGCGTGAACTACTTCCCGACCAGGTCCTGATCGCGAAATATGCGTGCGTGAAGGAGTTCACGTCGCGAACTCTGGCTCCCGAACGTGAACTTTGGCGACACCAGCATTATATTCGGGAAAGCCTCATTTATTACACACATAAACCATAGTTTTCTCCTCTCAACTTGTGTGTGCGATTTTTGGGTGTAAAGTGGCGATTGGAGCTTAATCTCCATCAAATCTTGGAGATTCTTGCTCATAGTTGAAGGTCAAAGGTAAATCTTCATCTCTCTTATGTTGTAGATCATAAATTCAAGTAGGGAAAGCTTGAATCATAAACCCTAGTTTTGGGTTTATTCATAAATGGTTAAACGGAAGTGGTATAAATTAGATCTATGGTATTTTAACAAGGAAAATGTATTCATAATATGAATCTATGAAAAGATGATGATTTAAGGAATTAGGGTTTTGATAACTAAGGGAAATTGGTGCTAGTAGTTGACTAGCCATGGATTATGTAGTTAGTATTGGTGATTGATGCAAACCATTGTATTGGTTTTGATAATAGGTTATCGATTGGAGGATTTGAGGCATTCAAATCTTGAGAAGTGATATTGGTGTTCAAGGAACACGTTATTGGATAAGCTTGGCTAAGGTGAGTACATGTGAACTTTCAAAACTGAGTACATAGTTAGTAAATGTTTTATGATTAAATGTTTTTATCGAGTCTTTAAGTAATTTAGTTATTTATGTGATTTATGATGAATTGCTTATATGATGATGAAATGATTAACTGATTGAGAAATGATGGAGCTATAGGCTCATAATGATAAGAGATAAGTGATGATGATGATGTTGATGTCCCTAGGGCCGTAGTAGATTGGAGGCATTCCGGTTGTTACGGTACCTTAAGGTTAGCGGTAGATTGGAGGCATTCCGATTACCCAATACCTATGAGTCCCGGTAGATTGGAGGCATTCCGGTTACCGTGGATATGATGGTCTTGATAGATTGGAGGCATTCCGATTATCTTGACATTGGCCAAATGATGAAAGTAATGAAGTGACCCAAACGAACCTAGTAATATTATTTTAAGTTTAAATGACATTATTTGACTAGTTGTTTATCGGGGCTAAAACCCATGTATTTCACGAGGCAATTTTGTCTCACGTACTGTGTTTGTGTTTTGCTATGTACTCAGGTTCGGGATCGAAGATCTAGGAGGCCCGTTTAGAAGAGGCCTTGTTGAGGTTAGCTCGGTGTTGATGATTAGAGTCCTTATCCTATGGTTAAGATATAATTTGTCACACCGTTTTTGTAAACTCTGATAATCTCGAACAAGAAACCTTTTCGTTTTTGTAAAACCGGTATTTGACACCGATACAATATTATGTATTTTGGATTAAATGTTATTTAATTATTGTTTTGAAAATTGAGGTGTTACAAAAAAGAACCAATTTTGTTTTTTGAACAGCCAACATTTAATTAAAAACAACTAGCAAGATGCTAGAAGGAGAATACAACAACAAGGAATTAAAAAGAAGATGTAGGAGAAGAACACCAATTAGACCATCTATTAACTAAGTTACAAGACGCCCTATGTTTAATCTAAAAGAACGAGATCGCCTGCAGATACCCTCCTTTAATACATTTCTGAAAATCTTCCGAGGACTTAAACACTAAAAAAGAACCAAATGTCATCACTCTTCGCACTCGTATTAGACTGCTGCCAAGGGCAATGACTCTTCCCTACGATTCACCCTTCGATTAGGGGAGCCGTTGGCACACCACTTTGGTTATTTCCCTTCAGCTAGCCGAAGTGTAAATAGATAGTTATGTGGGGCAACTTAGTGGGTATTGATAGGTTTGGTGTATATAATTTATATATATAATATTAAGTGAAAGGGTATTGCTGGTGTGATTGTGTCAGTTGAGTGACAGTTGGAGTGCCAGTTAATGTGACGCTGATTTAACAAAAAAATGAAGTGTCAGTTGGTATTACGATTAACACCAGTCTTAGTTTTAAAAATTGGTTTTACGTACTTATAATCACACTCAACAACTTTTGTTTTTGTACAACACTGGACATGTTAAAAAAACAAAACTTCTAGCAAGAAGTTAGAGATAATTACATAGGAGTTTTTAACCAATCATGCCAATATGATAATTTAGTAGCTCTACATTTTAACCAAGAAAAAGAATGAATGATATCTAAGATGTCACATTTTCTCATAGATTGAGGAATATGACACAATTACGATATTTCCAAATAACCCAGGACGTTGTGGAGACAATAATATAAAGATGATCCTTCTTGCCTTCGAGATATGCATAGAACCAATCTAATTAAACCAATTAGAAAAAGTGTTTAGTGTTGGAGGAGATAAGCAACACAAAATTTGAATAGAACTCGAAACATTAGAAGCATAAGCGCACAAGAAGAAACAATGCTCAGAAGAAACATCAAAAGCATCCGAATCACACTCAACAATTTACGTGAGAGAATATTATATATTTATAGAGTTGTGTTCTATATAGTCCACCTTTAAAACGAAGTCCCAAGGGACAAATTCTAGCCATTGGATCAAAAAGTCTCCTAACAACCACCATCATCAAATCACATGTGATTAAATATACAACCCCCACCGCCGGCCACCACCACCATCGTCGCCCACTGCCGCGGCTGGCCACCACCCACTGCTGACCGCTGGCGCCGACCGCCGCAATCACATGTGATTGGATACACAATCACATGTGATTGGATACACAATCACATGTGATTGGATATACAATCACATGTGTTTGAAAGCCGCCGACGGTGGCGAGGGGTTGCAAGTGATGGAGACGGTGGGTGGGAGAGGTTGGCGGCAGCGGTGGTGGTGGTGGTGGTCCGCGATGTGCAATCACTTGTGATTTAATACACATGGGGTGGTAGTGGTGGTTGGCGGTGTGCAATGATCACATGTGGTGGTGGTGATGTTGATGTATTGAATTACATGTGATGATGGTGGTGGTGATGATGATTTGAAGACCAATTTATCCAAGAACTCAGATTTATCACTCGACACTTTAAAAAAAATGGATTAACCTAAACGATTCTCTATATTTATATTGTATCCAAGTACAAATTTCTAAAACAAATTTTGAATCTTGATCCATCAAAATGAAGTGTGCAAACCCGGGGTCCAGGTCATATATGCTGTTTGTGGTTGGGTGGCCATAAAAAGCCCAAAGATAAATGATTTAGTGGCCTAATTCATAAGCCTAAAAATAGAGGTGCACACTTGGACCAATTTTTTAACCGAACCGGATTTTTAACCGGACATGGCGGGTCGGATTGAAACCGGCGGTTCCCAACCGGATTACCTTTCTTTCGCTTGAACCGGATTTTTAACCGGTTTCACCAAACCGATTTTTAAACGGGATTTTTTATGGCCGTTGAAATAACCGGATTAAACCGGTTTTTTGTTAGCGTTAGAACCGGTTTTTTGTTACCGTTAGAACCGGTTTTTAACTGGGTTTCGAGGGTCCCCAAAAACTAGCCGTTTTTTTACCGTTAAAAGAGTCGTTGGATCGATTTTTTTACCTTTTTTTTGTCTTTTAGTGTCCCCAATACACCTATAAATACCCCATAGGTGTTAAGGATCAATCACCACTCAAAACACTCTCATTTCTAGCTTATAAACTCACACCACACTAAAAAACGCAAGTTATCGTTGCTATGGCTTCGGATTCTCAAGCTTCGGTTGGTATGGGTGAATCTTCAAGCGACGTTACCGTTGTTAAAGTACTTCCTACAAAGAGAAATCCGGAGATTTGGGTCCATTTCGACTTATGTTTGATGTCGGATGCGGGGAAAAAGCTCGGTGCAAAAGATGTTCGTGTTTCTTTAAAGAAGATGAAAATACAAGTTTGAGGAATCATGCTAATAAAAGTGGTTGGGTTGTGAAAATGGGCTCGACGAGTGACCAAACATCCATGGGAAATGACGGCAACTTGTTTGTTTCCAAGCTAGTAGGCTTCGTAAGCGAATGGCGAAGTTGGTGGTTCAAGAGGCGTTGCCCTTTAACTTTTTCGGCAACAAAAGGTTGACGAGTATTATCCAAGAAGAGTTGGAACCACGCTATACCCATGTAAGTTGCACTACCTTAAGACGTGATGCTATAAAATTGTGGAGACTTGCTGCAGATGATTTAAAAAAAGGTTTTGAAAATTTACAAACGGGGGTTAATTTAACAAGTGATGTTTGGAGCACTCCAAATGGTTCACATGACTCGTATCTTTGTGTTACTGGTCAATGGATTGATCCCAATACTTGGGTAATGATGAAGCGTACAATTGCGTTTGAAAAATATTTGGGTATCCACATATGGGGGGAAATTTGTAACAAATTTTAGACTATGTTATAAGAAGTTATAAATTAGAGTAAAAATTCTTTTCTATGTCTTTTGATAATGCGTCCAACAATAGAAATACGGTTCAAAAACTAATTCTTAAATATAAACCGATTTGTAAAGGTATTTTTTTTCATAGTCAATGTATTGCACATATTATTAATTTAGTTGTGCAAGATGGGTTTCGTCTTATAGAACCAACAAAAGATGCTTTTAGAGTAATTCTACTTGATGTTTTGGTTCTATCGATTTAAGACATAATAAATGTATGAAATTTTGTGTCGATGCGGGACAAGATTGGTTAAGTCCAAACTGGGACGTACCTACGCGTTGGAATTCCACTTGCCACATGTTTGAATTTGCTTTGCGTCAAAAATCTTCTTTAAAAGTGTTTCATGATATGCTAGCCGACCGAAACCGTGTTGTACGATTTCTGGAATCTAGTTGGGAAACGATCAAACACGTTACCGAATTACTTGGTGTTTTAAAAAATGCAACAACTTTTTTGTCAGGAGTTTACTATCCTACAAGTCCATTGGTGTTAAAACAACTTTTCTTAATGTGTTCAAAAATAAATGGCTTTGACTTCAGGGGCCACCCATTTACACAAATGGTGGAACCAATGAAAGAAAAACTTAGAAAATATTATGAAGAAATGCCCCTCGTTATAACAATATCCGCCGCTTTAAATCCGTTGATAAACACGTCAGGGGTCGAAGTGTTACTTACCCAAATTTGTACTGATTTGAATTTGTGTGACCAAGACGTTCGTTTTGCTGAAAGAACCATTGAACATTTCAACAAGTGTTTTAAAGACATGTTTGATGTTTACTTGGCTAAATATGACCCTGCAACACACATTCATACCATGATGCAAGATGGGGCCTCTAGTTCGGGTCATAAGGATTATGATGAAAATGATAGATTCAACAACACTTTGAAAAACGAAAATAGCAACCGAGCTAATGATAACACCACTACTCGCGAGCTTGGGAGGTATACACTTACCGATTTTTGTCAACTATAAGTGTAGAAGAATTTCCAAACTTTGATATTTTTGGTTGGTGGAAAGGAAAGGGTGTAACACCCCGAGACCCGGCCTAGCATTTTTAAGGTTGTCGGTAAGTTTATTTTATTATTTATAATTTTATAGAATTTTATTAGATTTATTAGAATTTTTAACCACGGGGTTAAAAATTAGCAAAACTGAGTTAGATATTTATTAGTATGATTTTTATATATTTGGGTCCACTTTTGAACCGGGTTTCTAGTGGTATTTTTAGTTTTGACATCAGAGTTCGTTTAGGGTTCCAAATTAAGCATCGCATTTTAGAATAATACTATTTTAATTAAGTGAGGAGACCACCTCATGGTTTACACGTGTTATGTGATGTGGGTTTTAGAAAGTTTATCTCAATTTCAATCTCATAATCTCTCTCTCGTCTCTGCTCTCATTTCACACACACAAAACACACACATAAATATAGAAACTCTAAATTGAAGCTTGAATCTTTGAAGGTTCTTGTCCTAAATTCGAAATTGAAGCTTCCAACTAGTAAGTAATCTTTTCTTTTGATTAGGGTTAGAAGTTCTTGAGTAGTCTTGCTTATTTGAAGAATTAGGGTTTAGTGTTCTTGGTGGGTTTTGATCAAAAACCGAAATTGATGATTTCTATGGATTAGATTATAGTAGTGAAGTGTTATAGATGCTATATGAATGATTAAATCATCCAAATTAAACCTAATTCATAAATTATGATTATTGGTCAAGAACCCTAATTTTGGAGATGATGATTTCTGTGAATTTGTGATTGTTTAGGATTGTAATTAGTGTTATAATTGTGTTAATAACTAGTTATAACATTAAATTAATTGTTTGGTAATATTTAGACAAAAAAATTAGTAAGTTGTGAATTTTGATTAGTTTGACTTTTTATAAGGTCAAACCTGGATTAGATGATGATGGAAATTGGTTAAATACAATTCTTGTCCTAAATTCGAAATTGAAGCTTCCAACTAGTAAGTAATCTTTTCTTTTGATTAGGGTTAGAAGTTCTTGAGTAGTCTTGCTTATTTGAAGAATTAGGGTTTAGTGTTCTTGGTGGGTTTTGATCAAAAACCGAAATTGATGATTTCTATGGATTAGATTATAGTAGTGAAGTGTTATAGATGCTATATGAATGATTAAATCATCCAAATTAAACCTAATTCATAAATTATGATTATTGGTCAAGAACCCTAATTTTGGAGATGATGATTTCTGTGAATTTGTGATTGTTTAGGATTGTAATTAGTGTTATAATTGTGTTAATAACTAGTTATAACATTAAATTAATTGTTTGGTAATATTTAGACAAAAAAATTAGTAAGTTGTGAATTTTGATTAGTTTGACTTTTTATAAGGTCAAACCTAGATTAGATGATGATGGAAATTGGTTAAATACAATTCTTAAATTGGTTGTGATTTTGTGATGATGTTGAGTAATGTGTTGAGATGTTTTAGATAAGAATCGGGTTTTGACCCGTTCGGGTCAAATTAGTACCTTAGAGATGTATATGTAAGTTATATGTTGGAATTAACTTTTGTGGAGTCAAAGAACTTGTTTATGCAGAAATTGTATTGTATTTATGGGTCTAAAGTTGAGTTTAAAAGTTATGCATATTTTGGCATGAGTTGGTACTAATTCGGGTGTTGTTTCGGTTAACAGGAAAAGGGAAGGCGAAGACTCAGTGATATTAGACGACTGAGTGGTCATCGATAGTGCCAAGGTGAGTGGACTTATAACCTTTGTACTGTTTAAATTGCAATGGTTTAGATTTCAATTTGTTAGGTTGGTTTTGGAAGTTGTTAAGTTGAAAATGAAGGATTTTAGCATATGCAGTGTTTCGTGTCACGAGAATTGGGCTTCGTGGCACGAAGTTGAACAGAAAGTGATTTTTGTGGGCACGAACTTTTTCGTGCGGCACGAACCTGAGTTCATGGCACGAAGTTTTAGGCTCGTGGCACGAACCTGCTGTTTGCATACAAAATTTTGTGTTGTGATTTATACAGTATGGTTTAATGTTAATTAACTGGCTATGTGTTAATTAATCGATATGTGGACATGAAAAAGTATAGAGGCAGCTTGACTGGGGGGCTGGGCTTTCGTTTACTGTTAGATAACGGTAATTGTACCTTGGCATATTCGTTGTGTCTTAAGGAAGCTTTACCATTGCTAATGAGTAAAGGGCTATCGGTAAGCTGTTGTTAGGCCCACAACAGTTGTAAGGTTCTGCAAAACCGCCGTACCTCTCGTTATATGTGATTAAGTGATAGAGATTGTGAATCGAGATTGTTGAATTTAAACATTATAAAGTGTTATAGTTTCAATCACTTAGCTTTGTGCTAATCCCTCACTATGTTGATTCTTTTGCAGGTTTTTGGGAAGTTAGTGAATAGGAATGGATGACCAAATCATAAAGATAGTTTTTGTAAAGTCGAGCCGAAAGTTTATAACACCGTTTTGTAAATATTAAATTACTTTATTTTTATAACGTCTGTAAATTAATTAATTAAACGCTTCCGTGTTTTATTTAAAAAAAAATGGCATGAAAATTACGGTGTTACAAAGGGTGTCCAATTTCCGATTCTTTCCACTATGGCTCGTGACATACTAAGTATCCAAGCTTCTACGGTAGCTTCAGAATCCGCTTTTAGTTTTAGCGTAGGGTTATATCAAACAAGAGATCGAAGCTCACACCTTTGTCGGTTGAAGTTATAATTTGTTTGAAAGACCATCTCGATGCAACAGAACGTTTACAGCATATTGCATCACTTGAGACCGAGTTGGAGGACGTTGAAGAACAATTACATAACATGGAAATAGAGGGACACATGTCGGTACCTCTAACACTCGAAGAACTTCAATTCGACATGGAACTACGCAACAATGTCATGCGAGATGAAGAATGAAGACAAAGAAGTGAAGGCGGCGAATGAAGACGAATACATGAAGAATGAAAAACTCAAAATTAACGTTTAGTTTGTATTACGTTTTCTACGCTTATGTTTAAAAAACCTTATGCTTAAAACTCTTGTATTTGGATGCTTTTTGTTGAATGTAGATCAAGCTTTCAATCTATATTTTAGCCTTAGATGATGATTTTGTGTATAACTTGAGGGTGAAGAAATGAGGGTTTTAGAGAGAGAGAGTAGAGAGAGGGAAGAGAGAATAATTGCAAAAGTGATTGTAATTAATGAGCAAAAGTTACAATTAGTGTTTTCAATACAAGTATTTATACCTAAACACTAATTCCCTAGATTAATCCTAATTGCAAGCTTAACACTATGCAATGTTACATAACTACCCCCTAGACTATTATTTACAACAAAATAAGTCCTAACAATCTCCTTCTTTGTAACAATAGTCTAGCTAGCATATCTTTGAAGTCTTCTTCTTTAGTAAAAGTTGTAACTGAGTGATAAATCGTTGAACAGTTTTGTTGAAGTATCAGCTTCAGCGCGCTTTTGATGATCGGTGAAGATAATACTCTTAATTGGATTTTCAACTAATAGAAAGTATTTCGGAAGACTTCAAGGAAATCGACACAATGTAGACCCAATGATAGAACGGTTAGCAGCAGAATACTTTTCAACCAATAGAAAGTATTCTTGAAGTTGTGGCTTTGTCGATTTGTTGCTGATTCTTGGTTCATGATAATTGTTGATGTCGTAGACGTGCGGTATTATGATTTGTTTTGGATTTTCTGATCGTTGTTGATAACATTGGAGTACGGTCATAGAATCCCTTATCTGATGCATTGACTGTTGTTGATTAGAATGAAGTACAGTCATCAGATCCTCTACACCATCTTAAACCAGCAGGTGATCGAGGAAACCACCACCGCCAATGAAGAGACAACTTTAGACCAAGTTGTTACTGAGGCAACCACCCAAGCTGCCAGTGATCGCGAACGTATTCGCCAACAGAGCTGTGAGGCAGCTAATACACCACCCAGAGGAACTCTTCCTCCAGTCTCTATACTAGTTTCGCCGACTGGTGAGACCGAAGCTCAAGATGATCAAACAGCATTTCATATGATGTTTGATTCGGCTGATGAACCTCTTCAGGCCTACTATTCGTCAGCTGACGAAGAAGTAGATGCACCTTGGCTTCAAATTGATTCGACAGCTGATGTCGGCCCTTCTTTTAGAAACCCAGAAGTGCAAATAAATAAATAAATTTTATAAAAATATGATAAATAAGGATAAATCGTTTAAATAACGTAGGAATTGGTTTCGTGTCATTTGGACATCATATGAGAAAGTTATGGACGAAACGGGTCGAACCCGGGTAGTAAACGAGAAGGAAAAGAAATTCAAGGAAGGATGCTGTAACGATTCAGTTAGTACTGATTTAGTTAGTACTGATCAGTTACTGCTGATTTCCGTTAGTGCTGATCAGTTACTGCTGATTTCCGTTAGTGCTGATCAGTTACTGCTGATTTCCGTTAGTGCTGATCAGTTACTGCTGATTTTCGTCTGGAACACCTTAAATACGGGTTTTTGGCCATTAAGTGCCAAACTTGAAACCCTAACTCTCTCTCTAAGTTCTTATACATATTTTGAGTGGAGAAGGTCATCCGAAGCCGATTTTGAGGTCCGAATCAACTGATTTTGCTTCTATTGTCGAAGATTAAGGCAAATCTTCACTCCTTGATGTTTATTACTTTAGATCCATGGAAGTAAAAGCTTGGATCTCGAACCCTAGTTCTTGGGGTTTTCTTAAATGGTAAAACAAAGGTTGTATACACTTAATAGATGATATGTTAACAAGGAAATAAGTGTATGGTTAAGATTTGTAAGAATCTTAAGATTTGGTTAAACCTAGGGTTTTGAAAATCATCAAAATTGGGGAAACGTGTTATCAAAGGGATTTCTAATAATAAAAGGGTGTATTACTATTAGTATTTGTTGTTGAACAACTTGTGATTGTTGTATTAGGCTTTTGGTGAAATCTTGGAAAGTCGATTGATTGTTGGAGCAAGAAATTGGCGTAAAAAGCACGGTTGGAGCATTATTTGCTAAAGTGAGTACGTGTGGACTTTGCTGAGTACATAGCCTTTGAAATATGTTTTCTTACTTGTGTTACGGTCTATTTGCTTAATTGTGTAGACTTATAGTGTGCTAAGTTAGTTATATATATTATTGATAATATTGGACTAACTTGTTTGGTGATAGATGAGATAGCCATGGGCTTTGATTAGCATAACTGATGAGTTATGGTGAGATTGAGATGATCTGATGATACGGGCGACTCCCGATCATGAGGTGTGGATTGAGAGGCAGTTGGGATGAATTCCCATCGACTCTTCCACGATAGTAGTCTTGCTAACTGGACGTATTCCGGCGAGTAAGGCAGGTATCGGTAGATTGGGCGATTCCCTCTTGCCGGTATCTTGAGCCTCTAGCTTGTGCGGGGACGACCCGACAATTAGATATGTTGAGTATTTTCTAGTTAGTTCGGGGGCAACCCGATAACTAGATATGATTGCTAAGAGAGCATTGGATTGATAGGGTCACAATAGGGTGACTAGCTTATATTGGTGTGATATATATATATATATATATATATATATATATATATATATATATATATATATATATATATATATATATGTGATTATATATTATGAAATGTATGGAAAACTTGGGTCTAAACCCATGTAGCTCACGAGACATTTTTGTGTCTCACATACTACTTGTTGTTTTTGCTATGTACCCAGGTTCTGGATCGAAGGTATAGGTACGCATGGATGGAGATGTGTGGGCCTAGAATAGAAGAGCTTTATAGCGGATTTATTCTTAGCTTTGGTTTTGATCTATTTTGTAACACCAAACTTTATACTCTGATTTTCATACCAAAGGTTTTTGTAAATCCGTATTTTTGGAACCGTTCTTCTATTTATGAAAATGGTATATTTTGGCAAATGTTTTGTTAAAAATTTGAGGTGTTACAATGAACAAATTGCTTCACAATCTATAATCACCTCTGCTGTTGGAGCCAATGTAGAAGACATCCCAGCAGTAGAGACCACAAGATCTCCACCTACAACCTCTGCTGGGATACCAGAAGAAGAAGACGTTTCAGTAGACGAGACACAAATTCCAACATCACTCGTCACTACTGAAAAACCTGAGGTAACTACTTCAGCAGGTGAGACTACCATTCAATCAACACTCACCGCTGCTGAAGGCCTTAGGACAGGTGAATCCTCAACTGGAGTTAAATTCGTTGATTCTTTTGGACCAGTTGAGGGCCCACAAGTCCAAGCCCCGCAAATCCAAATCCCTTAGCCAATTATACAGGTGAATCCTCAACCTGCTGAGGGGGAGCCTACTTCTGCCGCGGTTAAAGCTTACCTTTTAAAAGAAGCTGGAACCACCGCTGATCTAGATGCAGTTATTTCCCTTCAAAGAAAAACTCAAGAAGAGCTGTATCAAAAAGCTGAGGCACAAAGAGCTGAGAACATTAGGATGTTCAATAGGGTTCTTTATCAACGTAGGCAGGAAGCAAAAATCACCAGCGTAAGGGCCCCCAAGTCTTCATCCAGCTCCCCACAAGAAGTAGTAATAACTAGAGCTGGAGGACTTGTTGCTACTGAAAAGATTTCTCTGATAAAGATCAACACTCAACTCAACTATGCTGAGTGGAATGAGTTGCTAGCAGCTGCTAGATCTGCAAAACCGTCAGATACTATAACAGATCTGGAAAGTGAGATAAGAATCGCAATCTTCACCTTCAAGACTCTATGCGACAATATCAGGGGACATTCTCCTGAGTTGGCAAATCGCATACCTGCTGAATTGCGTGATTCTCAAGAAGCTGCTATCAGAGAACCTGCTGGTGAAGGGTCCTCAACAAGAGGGGAGAAGCGTAAGTCCGTTCTTCCTGACCCCTTTGCTGACTCCAGAACACTTGATATTGGGTCATCAATCATATTTGCAAAACGACCAAGACTCAATATCACAAACGTTGTCCCCATGGGAGTAAACTTTGTCCCTGGGCTGATCATGAAAGAACCAATCTACGGTTTTTGCTATCTGGAGAAGAAGGTGCCTTGCTTTCAACGGGCTGATGAGTTGTATATGTGTGATATTGATCAACTTTTGATCTATCACAAGTCACTGAGTTCCTTCACTGAAGAAGGAAGACAAATGAAGAAATTAATCGACTCAGCCATCAGCTCACTGTATCACAATGTCACTGGGGAAGCTATGCCCAAGACATTGTAATTTTGTTTTTTTTTTATTTTCCTTGTACTTTTCAGCTTCATTTAACAGAAAATCAAATTTTGTAATATACTTGTAAACACATTGTAAAAAGATACAAAAGAACCCAAAGGGTCAAAGCACATAAACATTCAGCTGATCCAAACAGCTGAATCATTACAGGTTCATACTTACAGCTATTCGATTGCATCAAATAGGGGGAGATTGTTAGTCCCTAGACTAAGTAAATAAGATTTGATGATTGATAGCTAAGAAGAATAATATCAGCTGAAGTATGTATCTCAGCTGAAGCAAGTATATGCAATAAACCTTCAGCTGAGTACGTACTTAGCTCTAGGAAAACAAGTCAAATCAGCAGCTATAGAAGAGTGTTCATTCGAAGTTTATGGCCAAAGGACAAAGACAAGAAGAAGACCATCCAGCCGATTGTGGAATCAGCTGATGGTACCTGCTGCAGATAAAGACTTAGTGGAAATGTTCTTGACACTTTGAACATTTCCCTTTCCCGCTCAAAGAAGAAGAAAACGATGAAGATCTTTTATTTTGGAATAGAAGATAATATGTCAGTACATCATCGTTTGTCCCTCCAAGCATGTAAACGGAAAGTCAATACTTTTGTACTATAATAGTACACCTTTTCACTGTGCGTCAGAAAAGGTAGCAAAAGGAGTTGACACAAAGTACACTTGGGACTACAACATATGCAAGAGCATTAAATGTTTGCGTGGACAAGTCCACATCGACGAATGATATGCTTACACGTCGATTACCTTGTGGACAAAGGAACACGGATCTTGGGCTATATATAGAGACGTAAATGCTTGCATTTACACACACCTTTTAGAATTCATAGCACAAGAACATTCTATGAGAGTTGTTATTGTCTGATATTAACTTCTTCATAGTTATTACACAGGCATTCAATATCAGCTGTTAGTATCAGGTGATATAAAACTCTCCTTGCATAGTCTTCTAGTTTGAGCAAACAAAAGTGTCATTTCAAGTAGAAAGTTTTAGTTAGTGTGTACTATCTATTTCCGTAAACTTTGTACCGTATTACAGCAAGCAAACTTCCTATTCGAATCAGTTTCTTACAAACTCGGAAACAATTGTTGGTTAAAATAAGAGGATATACCATTTCATGAACAAATTACTGATCAATTGCAAGTTTGAAAGCCAATTATAAGCATATGTATGTATTTTTGAACGTATTACCTTGAGTAGATAGGAAACTAAAAGGCAGATTATTGATTGTGATAATAGCTACACCGTCATCGTCAACCACCACTTGAGTTTTGCTTATAGTAGATATGGAGGCGTCTATGTGTTAAATAAAACTGTGAGTTTTGCTTATAGCAGATATGGAGGCGTCTATGTGTTAAATAAAACTGATTTTCTTATGTACTTACCCTTAATTGAACCCCTAATTTGAAGTCAACATGTATATACACAAAACTGGATTCATGTGGTTCACACTGTTGGAAAGAGTGTCCAACACATCAAATAAACCGATATTTCGGTTCGGGTATTTTAGAGTCCTATTCGGGTTGCCCTCGAGGCGTCAACGAACACGAGAAATAATGTAGTGTTTAATTAATAGTTTAATTAAATAGACTATCGGGCTAGACGGGCTAAACTGGTTAATGGGTAATTAACTAGTTAATGGTATTGGGCCACAAGTATTGGATTAATAGTTTAATAATACTTGTGGGCTTAATAGATGGTGGACTTGGACTAATTAGAGTTTGACTCTAATTAGGTTTGGCAAGTATATATATTAGGGTTAAGGGGTTTAACCTAATACACTTAATCAATTACCCTTGCCTCTCTCCCAAGCTCGGCCGAACACCACCACCGTCGACCGAACCGCCGCCCCACCTCCGCCGTCGGACCGCCGCTGCTCCGCCGCCGTCGTCGCCGGAAATCGAAAGGGTTTTCGATTTTGGGTGCTTGTTTCTCAAGGGTGCTTTGTACTACCTCGTGGTACATCATCTCGTTCGTGACCAACCTTGGGTGTGATACGATAGAGGGATTCTTGCTTGAATCCTAGTGCGTTATTTGATCTGGCTCGTACTAGATCACAAGGTTTATCTAGTTCTCCAATTCGTGAAGAAAAAGTAAGTTATTCGAATTGATCTATTTAATTACATTAAATATCTAGTTGCTTTATAATTGTAAACCTAACGGTCCAAAAGTTTTAATCGGGTCAATGTTCTACCAAGTTGCTTTTGATTTCCGCCTTAAGCAAAGTGTGGCTAGATGCATAGAAAACCCAACACTGGTATCAGAGCGCCATTGGTTTACAAGTCTAATAGTGCTAGACGTTAAATTCGAAATCCATAAAAATTGTTTTATGATTTTCGGAATTTCCGAAAATTGTTTTTTGGGTTTTTCCGAAAATTGAAAATACATTAAAAATAGGTTTTTATATTTTTCGGTATTTTATAAAATTGTTTTGACAATTACCGAAAATTAAAAATATGATTTTTATAATTTCCGAAAATTCGGAATTATTAATTTAATAATTAAAAACGTTTTTTTATTTAAATTAATTAATTATGATAATTTCAAAAGTTGGAATTATCAAGAAATTTGAATCAAAAGATTTTGTTAAGTATCTAGCCTTATTTAAAAGATTTGAAAATATCTTTATATATATTTATATATTTTTTCCGAAAATATATAAAAGAATATATAAAATATTATTTAATATTTAAATAAAAGATAAAATCATATTTATGGATATATGTATTTTTCGGAATACATATATATGCCATAAATAGTTGATTTATTAAAATCTAGATAATTATTTGAATAGTTTCAAATAAAGAATAAAATCTTATAAGGGTTTAAATTTAGGGATATATATTTTATATATATATCCGAAAATTTTTAAACATTATATAAGGATATGGATTTTCGAAATAATTTTAAATTTGATTTATCTTGTCTTATAATTGTTTATAATTAAGATAATTATTTAAAAGGATATTATATATGATATATATTAATTAAAGGTATAATTAGAATATATATATATATATATATATATATATATATATATATATATATATATATATATATATATATATATATATTTCGAAAATTCCATTATATATCAAATAAGATTTGATATTCTTCCCTTATATATATATATATTATTATGTAATAATAGTTTATTAAATATTATATATAAGATATAGTTATAATAGGATTTAAAATGTCGCGTGCTCGCGCGTTTATAAAATTAATTATACTATATAGAACTTTAGTAAATGTAATTAAAAAGTTTTAATTAACATAGATATAATTATATAATAGTTTATATATATTATAACTAAAGTTAAATATATCGTCGCTTATGTCATTAGTAGGCTCACCCATATTCTAAGACATCTAAAGGATGAAAAGGAAGAGATATAGATCTCTAAACGGGGTTGCGTTTTTAACACGCCTTGCGCTGCCCTGCCCCGCCGCTTCCCTTGTCTTAGAATGGAGCTACCGAACGGGCATAATAGGATGATGTTAAGATTAAAAGTATAATCATAAAATTAAACAAATCCTTCCCGTTTAATTAAATGTGAACATTGTGTGCTCTCCATTGAATGACACGCGCTCGTATCATAGTCTGATTAACGGAACTCGTGTGGTTAACCGGTACGTTAATTGTGAGATTATTTTACGAGTGAAACGATTCTCGCGATACTCAAGCGAACTTGAGCCGAGAAGTCCACGTGGGTATTCCATGGTTGTTTCACTTTCTAATATATGATCCACGGTATCCCTGTCATATAGATTAGAATGAGCATTGATTCGAGATTAACATGTCATTCTCCCACGAGAATGAATCTCAAAGAACTAGGGATTTCATAAGATTGAAATTGACAATAGTTTGCGTACGACACGAAATTGTTTGGTGTGAAATACGGCATCCCTCTTCACATCAAATAACTAGTGGTCGTATCCTAGCCTTATGAATAAAGATTGGGAAAATTATTATAAGGATTAATTATTGAATTCACTAACAAAGAAATTGTTTCTTTTATAGATGGGTTCAAACTTGAATGACAACACAATCCCACTTCCTCCTCCACCTCCACTTCCACAAGGACCACAAAGCTTTGCTCTTATCTCCACCTTGAATCGTGAGAAGCTCACTGGACCCAACTACATTGATTGGGTTCGTACGCTTAGAATCACGTTAAGGTACGAGGGCAAGGAGTATGTCCTCGATAACGAGATTGCTGAGTTGACTAACGATTCGAGTGACATAGACAGAGCTGCCTATAATCTCCATCGTTCAGAGTCGGAAAAGGTTGCTTGCCTGATGTTAGCCACTATGTCTTCTGATCTCCAAAAGAATTTTGAGAAGATGAGTGCCTATGACATCAATCAACAGCTCAAACAAATGTTTCAAAACAGAGCTAGGCAAGAACGTTTCGACGTGATAAGTTCCCTAGTAGGATGCAAACTACAAGAAGGACAATCTGTGTGTAGCCACGTCCAAAAGATGAAGGGCTACATAGACAGACTAGCAAACTTGGGTGTCCCTTTACCGAAGGAGTTGACCACTGATATGGTTTTGAACTCGCTTCCACCATCCTACTCACAATTTATAGTTAACTATAACATGGGTGATATGGATAAGACACTCATGGAACTGCACGGTATGTTGAAAACTACCGAGGCTAGCTTGATGAAAGCTAAAGGTTCCGCCCCTGCTGCTCCTGTCTTGTCTATTCGATCTGAAGGTGTTAAAAAGAAACGCCGTCCTCCTCCAAATAGCAAAGGCAAGGCCAAAGTAGGTCAAGCCAAACATGGCTATAAGAGGAAGGATGATTCTGATATAACACCTACCAAAGATCCGAAAGATGCTGTTTGCTACTACTGTCAAGGAAAGGGTCACTGGAAAAGAAGCTGCCCAAAGTACTTGGATGATCTGAAGAGTCAGAAAGTCCAAAAGTCTGGACCATCAGGTACTTTTATGATTGAACTCCATCATACTTCTATGTCTAATTCTTGGGTTCTAGATACAGGGTGTGGTACTAACATTTGCACGGATATACAGGGACTTAAGAATTGTAGGAAGTTGAAGCATGGAGAGCTTAATCTGATCATGGGAAACAGAGTCTCGACTGCTGTCACCAAGATAGGAGATTATGAGCTCATGCTTGGGAATGGATGTTCTTTACTTTTATTAGATGTTTGTTTTTCGCCTTCTATGGCACGCAACATTATTTCGTATTACGCATTGTTTAAGGATGGTTTTAACTTTGTTTTTGATAATGAGAATGGTTCTATTTTAGTTTATAAAAATGATGTGTTTTATTTTAAAGCTATTCCTTGTGCTGGTATATATGAAATAGATGGTTGCGTAAACAAAAGAAATCTAATATTGAATGTTGATTCATCCAAAGGTGTATTGGATAAGTCATGTCTATGGCATTGTCGCTTAGGACATATAAACAAGAAACGCATAGCTAAACTCCAAAAGGATGGAGTGTTAGAATCATTTGACCTCAAATCGAATGATGTGTGTGAGTCTTGTTTACTTGGAAAGATGACAAAGGCGCCATTCACAGGGTCATGTGAAAGAGGCAAAGACTTGTTGGACCTCATACATACTGATGTGTGTGGACCGTTCAAGTCTAACACTAGACATGGTGAACGACACTTCGTCACGTTTACTGATGATTTCAGTAGATATGGATATGTTTATTTGATTAAACATAAGTCTGATACTTTTGAAACGTTCAAAGAATATCAGAAAGAAGTAGAGAATCAACTGGGCAAGAAGATTAAGATGTTCCGTTCTGACAGGGGCGGTGAGTATCTTAGTCAAGAGTTCATCGACTATCTAAAGAGTTGTGGAATAGTATCCCAACTCTCACCTCCTCGAACTCCACAACTTAATGGAGTGTCGGAAAGGAGAAATCGAACCTTGCTTGACATGGTACGATCAATGATGAGTCGATCAACACTTCCAGTGAGTTTCTGGGGATATGCCTTAGAAACTGCAGCACATATCGTTAACCTTGTACCAACTAAGAAGGTTGCCAAAACTCCCTCTGAAATGTGGACAGGGAATCCTCCCTCCCTCAAACATTTGAAAATCTGGGGTTGTGAAGTTTATGTAAGACATGAATCTCACGACAAGCAAGATAACAAATCAGAGAAGTGCTACTTCATTGGCTACCCACGACAGTCTTTTGGATATCGGTTTTATAATCCGAAAGAGAACAAAGTGTTCGTATCTCGAAGAGGATTTTTCCTCGAGAGAGAGCTATTATCCAAAGAAGACAGTGGGAGCAAAATTGATCTTGAAGAGTGTCAAGAGTCAAGCAATGAAGATGTAGTGGAACCTATAGTTGACACTAGCACTCAACCAGAGAATGAGACTCCTGTTGAACAAAATGATGTAACTCCTACCGTTCCACGTAGATCCTCTAGAACTGTTCGCCCTCCTGAGCATTTTGGTGATTATTATGATTTCCATAATGCTGAAGGCGATGCATCTACTGGTAATAGATTACCAGTTGATGACGATGAGCCATCGAGTTATAAGGAAGCTATGGAAGGCCCTGAGGCCGAAAAGTGGAAAGTGGCTATGGAGAGTGAGATTCAGTCCATGTATGACAATCAAGTATGGAACTTGATTGAGACTTCTCCCGGTATCAAAACCGTTGGATGCAAGTGGATCTTCAAGAAGAAGATAGACATGGATGGGAATGTGCACACCTATAAGGCTAGGTTGGTTGCAAAAGGTTATACTCAAACTCATGGGATTGATTATGATGAAATCTTTTCACCAGTAGCCAAGATAAAGTCTATCAGAATATTGCTTGCCATAGCTGCGTTTCATGACTATGAAATTTGGCAGATGGATGTTAAAACCGCCTTCCTTAACGGAAGCCTTACTGAGGATGTCTATATGGCACAGCCAGAAGGTTTTATCAATAAGAAATATCCTGATAGAGTGTGCAAGCTTGAGAAATCCATTTATGGATTGAAACAAGCCTCTCGAAGTTGGAATCTTTGCTTCCATGAGAAAGTCAAGGAGTTTGGTTTCTCTAGAAGTGAAGATGAGTCCTGCGTTTACATCAAAGCTAGTGGGAGCGTCGTTGTTTTCCTAGTACTGTATGTGGATGACATACTCCTTATAGGAAATCATATTCCTACACTGCAAGACGTGAAGTCTTGGTTGGGAAAATGTTTCGCTATGAAGGACCTAGGAGACGCAGCGTACATACTCGGTATAAAGATATATAGAGTTAAAGAAAGACGTCTAATAGGATTGAGCCAGAGTACATACTTGGATAAAGTACTAAAACGTTTTAGTATGGTTGATTCCAAGAAAGGGTATCTACCCATGAATCATGGCATAACATTGTCTAAAAGTCAATGTCCCAGTACTGAGCAAGAACTGGAGAAAATGAGTCGAGTCCCTTACGCCTCGGCGATTGGATCGATCATGTATGCCATGGTATGTACTCGCCCGGATGTCTCATATGCGCTAAGCATGGTGAGCCGGTTCCAGGGCAACCCTGGCAACGATCATTGGACTGCGGTGAAAACGATTCTCAAGTACCTAAGGAGAACAAAGGATGTGTTCTTAGTGTATGGTGGGAAAGACGAACTTGTTGTGGAAGGTTATTGTGATGCGAGTTTCCAAACAGATAGAGATGACTCGTGCTCACAAACTGGGTGGGTGTTCTTATTGAACGGAGGAGCTGTCACTTGGAAGAGTTCCAAGCAGGAGACAGTAGCTGATTCAACTTGCGAATCTGAGTATATTGCTGCCTGTGAGGCATCAAAAGAAGCCACATGGTTGAAGAATTTCATTGGGGATCTTGGTGTCGTGACAAGCATCAAGGAACCAATGAAAATCTTCTGCGACAATGAAGGTGCAGTCTCATTGACTAAAGAATCCAAAGATCATAGTCGAACCAGGCATATACTCAGAAAGTTTCACTACGTGAGAAAGGGAGTTGAAGATGGGGACGTGATAGTGACAAGAGTATCGTCGGAAAATAACCCGGCTGATCCTTTTACAAAAGCACTAAGTCGTGCCAAGCATGATGTTCATGCGAGGACGATAGGAATTAGATTTCATAGTGACTTATCATAAATTGTCATTCATTTGAAATTGTAGCGAATATTAAATTGTATGAATTGATGATTTATTTATGGAGATTAAATAATTTGCAAGTGTTCTATCATTCATATAGTATTTAATTATTCCATTTCAACCTTTTGCATGTTTAGAACATATTCCTAAGTAAACTAAGAGATTACTTAAACGTCCACAGTCGATCGTTCTTATGGGAATAAGAACTGAATTAAGATGTCATGGGAGAGTGAGTAGATTGTTCAAAGTTATGAACATTGCATAGAGATTGCTGCTACTCTCATGAGTATTTAAAAGGTGTATTTAAATGTTGGACCAACCCACGCTCAGAGTATTACCCCATGGACTTTATCATGGGTAATAGTGAGGCGATAATATCGTATGAGTCTTCAAACCAAGATGCATCGTTTCCTTAGTAGGATTTCGTGATGCATTGGTCTAACTCCAACGCTATTCGTAACTGGTAGCTATAAAGATTAGTTCCATGTATTATGTGATGACTATGAAGGAAGATGATGTAGTTAAGGTTTATTCGTTCCCTCTGATCAAAGTGATAGAGGAGATATCCATGGGCCCCCTGTTGATTTGATGTGACACTGAAGTACCTGCGCAGGTCATGACTAGATTGAAAGTTCAATCATGTAGTCAAATCGTCATCATAAATCTCGAATCTGGAAACATAATCGTAACTAGAGTGATTGACATGTCCATGTCACTAGTTACATGATATCGCGCAACAAAGGACATATGATCACTTATCATAGGACTGTTTCTGATAGTTCAGAGTTCAGCAGCTGCACATGACATGCACACTCTAAAGGTTACACGAACGCGTACCATTTATAATTGATGAGGTGTCCAAGTGGGAGACTGTTGGAAAGAGTGTCCAACACATCAAATAAACCGGTATTTCGGTTCGGGTATTTTAGAGTCCTATTCGGGTTGCCCTCGAGGCGTCAACAAACACGAGAAATAACGTAGTGTTTAATTAATAGTTTAATTAAATAGACTATCGGGCTAGACGGGCTAAACTGGTTAATGGGTAATTAACTAGTTAATGGTATTGGGCCACAATTATTGGATTAATAGTTTAATAATACTTGTGGGCTTAATAGATGGTGGGATTGGAGTAATTAGAGTTTGACTCTAATTAGGTTTGGCAAGTATATATATTAGGGTTAAGGGGTTTAACCTAATACACTTAATCAATTACCCTTGCCTCTCTCCCAAGCTCGGCCGAACACCACCACCGTCGACCGAACCGCCGCCCCACCTCCGCCGTCGGACCGCCGCTGCTCCGCCGCCGTCGTCGCAGGAAATCGAAAGGGTTTTCGATTTTGGGTGCTTGTTTCTCAAGGGTGCTTTGTACTACCTCGTGGTACATCGTCTCGTTCGTGACCAACCTTGGGTGTGATACGATAGAGGGATTCTTGCTTGAATCCTAGTGCGTTATTTGATCTGGCTCGTACTAGATCACAAGGTTTATCTAGTTCTCCAATTCGCGAAGAACATGTAAGTTATTCGAATTGATCTATTTAATTACATTAAATATCTAGTTGGTTTAGAATTGTAAACCTAACGGTCCAAACACACACTTTCAATACTTTAACATCAGATTTATGATCGTTACCTACACCAGTATTATAATCGAAGGAAGTCTTTCAATTTCTGAATTGGCAATTATAAGTATTTCACGATTGCTTGCTCTGTGCTAAATTTATGTCCATCACTAATTGAAGCCCTAATTTGAAGAATAAGGAAAGATCAACAACAAAATTGAGAAGATGAAGATAAGTATTTAGTGATGTTGTCTCTTTCAAGTGAAATTAAAAGCACAGGTAGTGGATGATGGCTAGGCAGTTGGTAGAAACCTGGAGGAGAAGATATAGGGAGTATGTGAAAATGGTTTGAGAGTGGCATCTGGCACAACCTGACAGTGGAAGGGACGTAGTAGATGGCAATTTCTGATTGGAAGATACAAGCTGCTTGATGACGTGGTCTAAAGTTTGGAACACGTTCATCTAGGTAAATGATTTATATTATCTACAAAATTACTTCAAAAGTACATACTACCTCCGTATCAAAATAAGTGATACATTTTAGGAAATTGTGGTTTTTGAGGCAAAAGATTGGAAATTGATTTAAAATAGTATAAAATGGATAGTTAGTGGATAATGGGACCCACTTCTTTTGGATGTAGTGAAATTAATGATGTTTAAAAGTAAAAGTAAGGGTAAAAGAGTAATTTTACTTTATTAAAGTAGATAGTTAGTGGAGAAGGGGTCCCACTTTTTTGCCAAATAAGGAAAGATTTTGAAGTGTATCACTTATTTTGTTTCACTCCTTTTAGGAAAGTGTATCACTTATTTTGATACGGAGGTAGTATTTTTTTTTAGTACTAAGGTATTATCAAGAAAGTTAATTATTATAAAAATACTTACTAAAATTTAATAAAAACATTTATAAGGCATCCGGATTTATCACGGGTTATAAGCTAGTATATCTTAATCACATACCCTTAATGAGTCACTTATATCGATTCCACTTAATATATTAATGAATCATAAAGAAACAAAGCATCCCGTTGATATATCTTAATCTCAATAAGTAATAAAAAAATTAGAGTGAGTTGGTCGGAATGACTTTGTAATTGTAAGAAGTAGCGTTTAACTAGATTAGTAATTGTAATAAAAGGTTCAGAGTGAGTTGGTCAGAATGACTTATTTTACCTTGTAATTATTGAATGTTTTTTCTAACTTCTCGCTAATTTATTTATTTATTTAATGAAAGCTGCTTTCAAAATATATATATGTTAATGTTTAAAATCTTTTTTGAAAGACAAGTTAGTAAGTTAGTGGTTCGACATATGCAGTGACATCCAAACGGGAAGTATGCATTCCTCGAACATATCTCCTTTTTTAGGGAATAAACCCCACCTCCTTATTAATCTCCTAAGGAATGCCCTCAGTAAGGCTTGAACTCAAAATCTCATGAAAACAAACCCTCTAAGGTAACCTTTGGTAGCCAATTGATCTAGACCGGTTAATGTTTAAAAATAATAATACTTATGAACCATATGGGCTGATCCGAAATAATAAGATGATACCTTATTCGTACAGGCCCACATAAAATGCATAGCAACGTCAATGGAAATACTAGACAGGCCTTCAATTTTAGGGTTTCTAGTTTCTACACATGTTTATATTATATATTCTCAAATCCAAATCTGTATTTTTATATTTTTTTTATTTGGTATCTTGTAGTCGTTAATGCGAAATATTTTAGGGTTTGAATAGAATGGGTGAGGTAGAAGGCGTGGTTGAGGAGATACTTGTAAGATTGGAAGTGGAAGATCTACTCCGGTGCAAGATTGTTTGTAAGTCATGGTATTCTTTAATTTCAAGTCCTTATTTTGTAAAAGCTCATCTAAAACATAACGGTGATCACAAACGTCGTCATGGGGGACATTATAGGATTACCGATGAACCAGCATCGGATCTAACGATTGGTTCCTCCAACGGCCTTGTTTGCATCGTTCCTGCCCCTCGTGCATTGAAGTTTGTAGTAACCAATCCTTTCACCAGAGAGGTTAGAGAACTGGAAACCATTCCCGAAAACTACTTAAGCATATCATGTTGGGGTTTCGGTTATGATTCTGGTGCAGATGATTACAAGGTTGTCGTCGGAGTAACTAAAGTTGGAGATTATATACGTTTTCTAGTGTTAACATTGAAATCAAATATTTGGAAGTTCATTGGAGACATAAATTATATTTCTTGTGGTTGTGGCTATTTTCGTCGTGGTATTTTACATAATGGAGCACTTCATTGGTTAATGCACGAGCCCACAAATAATATGAAGAGAGTTATTTGTTTTGATTTATCCGTAGAGAAATTTAAGGAAATCGATATACCCCATCCGAAAGCCGATAAAACACGGATAAGTGATCATTTATTCAGACTAAAGGCATATGAAGATAGTCTATGCGTATTATGGCGTGCGCCTTGTAATACGCATCTCCTACTATGGGCAATGAAAAATGACAATTCGTGGGAACTCCTCCCGTATGATGACTATAAGTGTAAGAAAAAGCATGATGATTACATGAGGAACAGGAACGCCGCAAAAAGAGTTAATTGCGGTCGTTGGCGTTTACGTGACGATGGTGATTTTAAGTCTGCGTACGAACATATCTTTGGCCCCCCGATATTTGTCAAAAGCCTCGTGTTGTTGGGATGTAAATCAGATATAACATTCTATTACTGATGTTGCAGTCAGTACTGATTCAAGTATACTGAAGAATAGTACTGATGGGGCAGAACTACATTTACTGCTGATGCTACTGATCTCAAATCTACTACTGACGATGGCAAATACTACTGACGCCTATTTTTGGTGCTGATCGTATACGAGATTCTAGCATAGTTAGTTAAGGAATGTATATCTTTATGTAATTCAATTGTAATCGAATCCTAGAATAACTAGGTTAATATTTTAGGCTTCAAGGACTAGTATATATAGTTCCTTATGAATTGTAAACATACGTGTGTATTGATCGATAACATTAATATACATTGAAGCTTTTTGTGAATTACTGTGTTCTTATTTACATTCGTATTCATTAACAGTATTAATTGTTCTTAATCAATTAAACTAAAGTTTTGATGCGCTGCAACTTCTTATAGTTTGTAGATCTGTGATTAATTAATCCTTCTGGGTTAATCGATCCTGACAAGTGGTATCAGAGCTCTACGGTTCTAGATCTACGAATTAAGAACATCAAAAAGTTTCATACTTTCGATCTTAAAATTGTTAATCATGTCTGATAACAACGAAAGTACTCAGGCAAACAAAATTCCAATGTGGGAAGTGGTTCTTGAAGGAAACAAGACTATTCAAACTCAAATAGCCACCACCTCAACTGAAGTTGACAAACTCAAGTGTGAGAAAGAGAAGAAGGACAGAGGGATCGAGCTCAAAGCCTTAAGCACTCTTTTGCTTGCCATTCCAAATGATTATCAACATCTCTTTGTTGAATATGATGATGCAAAGAAGTTATGGCAGGCTCTGGAAAAGAGGTTTGTTGGTACAAAGAGCACAAAAAGAAACATGAAGTCTGTTCTGAAACAAGACTTTGAAAACTTCAAAGGACAGAAGAATGAATCATTGTCTCAAGTATTTGATAGGTTCAACAAACTCATTGGTGAACTGAATCAAGTTGGTTACAAACCAGACAATGATGATGTCAACAGAAAGTTCCTCAGGTCTCTAGGTGAAGAATGGTCTATGTACACTGTGATATATAGACAAGGAGATGCACTAGAAGAGAAAGAGCTTGATGAACTCTACAATGAACTAAGAGTGTTTGAATCAGAGGTAAGTAATAAATCTCCTAATTTACCTTCAAACAATGCTGCTTTTGTGTCTAGTACAGGAACAAGGAAGGACAATACAAAGAATGCAGGTATTGAAGATATAGCAAGAGAATCTTTCTTCACTAGTCATGTGCATACTGCATTGATTAGTGAGGATTTAGAACAACTCAATCCTGATGATTTGGAAGAGATGGACATCAAGTGGCAGATGGCTATGCTGAGCTTAAGAACCAAAAGGTTTCTTAAAAGAACTGGAAGACAAAATCTGTCTTACAACAAAGGTGATCGTGCTGGATTTGACAAAACCAAGGTCAAATGCTACAACTGTAGCAATCTGGGTCACTTTGCCAGAGAATGCCCGAACAAAGACCAAAGATCAAACTACAACAAAAACAGTACCTCAAATTCAACTGCTTTAGTATCTCAAGAAGGACAAGGGTATGACTGGAGCTTTCAAGTAGCAGAACATGCACAGAACCAAGCTCTCATGGCCTTTACTACTGATCCTTCTACTACTGAGGTACATTCTAAATCTTGTACTCCTGAATGCATTAAGGCATATAAAGAATTAGAAAAACTTAATAAATAAACACTTGAAGAGATGATACTAAACAGAAATAGAAGAATTGAATACAATGGTTGTATAGCTGATTTAGAAAACCAAATTAAAATCTATAAAATAACTGATCAATAAATAAAAGATGAATTGTTACAAACCACTTATGAAAAATTACATATTGAATTAAAAATAAAAGAAACTTTGATCAAATTAGAAGAATGTCAAATGGAATTAGAACAGAATAAACTAACTATTAAGAAATTTGAAAGAAGTTCTAAAATTGTTAATGAATTAACTAGTAATCAAACCACAGAAAAGGTTGTTCATGGAGTGGGATATCATGCAGTCCCACCTCCAACAATTTTATCCCTCCTCTTAAATCAAGCACATAAAAAGTTTTAAATGATTTGAAAATTGAAAGTCAAACTGAAACTGAAACCAGTAATGAATCAAATGAGTCTTCTGATGATGATCAAACAACTGAATCAAATGATACAAGTTTTCACACAACACAAAGTCAAACTGAATCTCCAAAATACAACTCAGAAAATATACCTACAATTCTAAGAAGGGGAAATCAAAGAAATTTAAATCAGTTAAAAGAAAAAAGAAAACCATAAGGTGTTTAGTCAACAAAATTATCATGTTTAATTTGTAACAAGGTTAACCACATAGCTAAAAACTGTCACTTCCATCCTATTAACAGTCAAGAATTTAAAGAATTTAAAATCAACAAAGAAAAGGAAAAAACCTTAAAATTAAAACAAATTGAAGAAACAAAAGAAAAGGAATTCAATAAACCATGTGTTGAAACTCATAAATTTGGAAGAACTACACAACGATTTATGCAAAATATCAGGTATAAAAGTCCAAACAGAAGTAATTATTTCAAAAACAATGAAAAACAAAATCAATATCCTCAATATTCAAAGTTTTCAAACATCAGTAGAAACTATTCCATGTTTACTACTGGTAAAAACCCTAATTACAATGATGTCTGGTATAATTACAAAAACACTACTAGTTATGCTCAAAACTCATATTATCCAAACACTACTGGTCATCAGTAGTAAAATTTTCAAAAGCCAAAAACTACGGGTATAAACCTAGATCAGTAGAAACTAAGAACACCAGTACTAATCAAACAACAAAACACAAAACTGCATATAAGGCTCATTCAGTTAGAAAGACTTACTCTTCAAAGGATGAACCCAAAACAAAACAAGCTTGGGTTCCCAAAATTAACTAATCCTTTTACTTTATGTGCAGAGTATCCAGATCCCCGAAGAAGGTAGAACATGGCATATTGATAGTGGATGCTCGAGACACATGACTGGAAATCTTCAAATACTTAGAGATTTCAAGTCTTTTGAAGGAGGATATGTTGCTTTTGGAGAAAATCCAAGAGGTGGTAAGATTACAGGTAAAGGTACAGTATCAAATGGTAAGATCACTTTTGATGATGTATTTTATGTTGCTGAGCTTAAATATAATCTGGTTAGTGTCTCACAAGTCTGTGATAAGAAGAACAAAATTCTTTTTACAGATGTTGAGTGCACCATTCTTTCTCCTGATTTTATTTTAGATGAAAAATTTGTTGTTTTAAGAACACCAAGGAGAAACAATGTGTATTGCCTGGATATAGGGGGAGAACTCATTTCTTCAAATGAGATCAACTATTTTATATCTAAGGCAAACACAAATGAATCAGAACTTTAGCATAGAAGGATGTGTCACACAAATTTTAAAAATATGAACAACTTAGTTAAAAAGAATTTGGTAGTTGGTCTACCACAAAAAGAATTTATGTGTGATCATCATTGTGTTGCCTGCCTAAAAAGTAAACAACACAAGACTTCTCATAAGACCAAAGCAATCAACTCTATTTCTAAACCTTTGCAGCTCTTACATATGGACCTTTTTGGACCTACAAATGTAATGAGTATTGGAAAGAAACAATACTGCCTTATTATTACTGATGATTTTTCCAGATATACTTGGGTCTTCTTTCTTAGGACCAAAGATGAAACAAGTGAAATAATCAAGAATCTGATTGTAAAGCTGGAAAATACAAGAGATCTCAAAGTGAAAGCAATTAGATGTGATAATGGAACTGAATTTAAAAATACCAACCTAATTGATTTTTGTGATCTTAAGGGCATTGACAGGCAGTACAGCTCACCAAGAACTCCACAATAAAATGGTGTAGCTGAAAGAAGAAATAGAACCATCATTGAAGCAGCCAGATCTAGGCTTGCAGATTCAAAATTACCAATAACTTTTTGGGCTGAAGCTGTTAATACTGCTTGTTTTGTTCAGAACAAAGTATTAATAGTTAAGCCTCACTTTAAAACACCTTATGAACTTTTCAATAAAAGAAAACCATCAATAAGTTTCTTAAAATCATTTGGTTGTCCTTGTACTATTTTAATTACAAGAGAACAAATTGGTAAATTTGACTGCAAAGCAGATGATGGAATATTTGTAGGATACTCAACTCAAAGCAAATCCTACAGAGTGTTCAACAAAAGGTTAAGGATCATTGAAGAAAGTGTAAATGTATCCTTTAATGAAAATATGATGAATGAACAAGGAAATGGTCCAGATTGGTTGTTTAATATTGATAATCTAACCAAATCTTTTGATGTTAATTATGAGCTTAATATAGGAGATTCAAACAATCAAAGCCAACAAGCAGGACCATCATCAAATAGAAGACAAGAAATCATGAAATATATCTTAGTTGATACTGATCCCACAGTTGATACTGAGGACAGTAGTAACTCTGGTAACCCTAATTTCATTGACACCAGTAATAACACCAATTCTGAAGATACTACTGATCCCAGTAGTAACTTCGAACCTCAGAGTTGTGATGATAATCTACTCAATACTGATGTCAGTAACAACAATGACCCTCCTGAGGTCAATGAAGAAAACATTACTACTGACACCAGTAGCAATGATGAAACTCCACAAAATGCAAACAATCAAGAAGAAACATGGACAGATGCACAAATTCATGAATCCAATGAGTCAAATCTAGATTCTCAAGTCACTGTTGACAAAGTTCCTGGAACCAGAACTGAAAAGAATCATCCTTTAGACTTAGTCCTAAGTGATGTCAATTCTAATATGCAAACAAGAAGCAAATTTAATTCTTCATGAAATTCAAATGTTTGTAACATAAGTTTAATATCTAATGAATGCATGTATGAATGTTTTCTATCACAGGAAGAACCTAAGAAGATTCAACAAGCTATGAAAGACTCAAACTGGATCATAGCAATGCAAGAAGAACTTCTTCAATTCAAACTGCAAGCTGTATGGACTCTTGTACCTCTACCAAAAGGAAAATGACCCATTGGCACAAGATGGATCTTTAGAAATAAGAAAGATGAAAGGGGTATAGTGATCAAAAACAAAGAAAGACTTGTAGCCCAAGGATACACACAAGAAGAAGGAATTGATTATGATGAAGTATATGCTCCTGTTGCCAGAATTGAAGCCATAAGAATATTTCTGGCATATGCTTCATATAAGAAATTCAAGGTATACCAAATGGATGTAAAAAGTGCATTCCTTTATGGTAAAATTGAAGAAGAAGTGTATGTATGCCAACCTCCAGGTTTTGAAGATCCAGAACATGATGACTATGTGTACAAGCTAGACAAAGCTCTATATGGCCTCCATCAGGCACCAAGAGCTTGGTATGACACATTGTCCTTATATTTACTGAAGAACAACTTCAAGAGAGGTGCCATTGACAAAACACTGTTCACAAAAAAGGTCAAAGATGATATACTACTGGTCCAAATATATGTAGATGATATCATCTTTGGATCAACAAATGATCAACTATGCAAAGAATTTGAAGAATTAATGCAGATCAAGTTCAAGATGAGCTCAATGGGTCCAATGAACTTCGTTCTTGGACTCCAAATCAGTCAAAGATCAGATGGTATCTTGATCAATCAATCTAAATATGTCAGAGATATTTTAGAGAAATTTGCAATGAAAGACAGCAAAAGTGCAAGCACTCCAATGGAAACTCACAAACACCTACATCCTGATGTTGAGGGGGAGGATGTAGATGAATACCTTTACAGATCTATGATAGGTTCACTAATGTATTTAACTGCATCAAGACCTGACATTATGTATAGTGTTTGTGTATGTGCCAGGTATCAAGCAAGACCTAAGGAATTACACTTGCAAGCTGTCAAAAGAATCTTTAGATACTTGAAGGGAAAACCCTCTCTTGGTCTTTGCTATCCACATGCATCACCATTTGAACTAGTAGCCTACACTGATAGTGATTATGGTGGTGAATGTCAAGATAGGAAATCTACTACTGGTGGATGTCAGTTCTTTGGATCAAGATTGGTGTCATGGCAATGCAAGAAACAAACCAATGTTTCAACATCAACTGCTGAAGTAGAATATGTAGCTGCATCTGCTTGTTGTGCTCAAGTACTATGGATTCAAAATCAACTTCTAGACTTTGGTATCTCTATCCTTAAAACTCCAATTTTTATAGATAATCAAAGTGCTATCAGTATTGTGAATAATCCAGTAAAACACTCTAAAACAAAACACATTGAAATTAGATTTCATTTTATAAGGGATTGCAATGAAAAGAAATTAATTAAAGTAGAGAAAATTCATATTGACAATCAATTGGCAGATCTTTTTACAAAAGCATTTGATGTAGGAAGATTCAGCTTTTTGGTTAGCAGTATTGGAATGATTTTAATAAGTTAAGTCTCAAAAGAAAATCATTTGTAAAGTGTTTTGTATAATTCTTTTATTTTACTACTGGTTATTTATTACTACTGATTGTATGTTTCTACTATAATTTAGTACTGATAGGGTTTCTCAGTAGAATTAGGTTAAGTATAAAAACAATGGTTACTACTGATGTTTCTACTACTGACACTTAGTTACTACTGATAAACCGTTATCTGGAAAATACATAAATTACAATACTGACCCTCATGAAAATAGCCGTTGGGTTATTATTCGAAGGATATTTTGGTCTTTTTGCAGGTTAAATCGAAAAATATAAATAGCAGACTGAGATTAGTTTAGCATTATCTTCTCCTCGATTCGATAAACCCTATGCTAAACCCTAATCTCTGCAAAATCCGATCAAAACCCTGCATCAGTAACAACTCAATTCCTTTCACAAACTTGAAATTCTTGCCAAAACGACCACTCTCTCTGTGAAAGATTCATAACAAAAGATCAAAATCAAGCACAATGGCAACCCTAAAATCCCTTACAGTCAAAACTGATCTTAAATTCTCTGAATTTCATAACATGTGTGCATTTCTAAGAAACCCTGATGGCACAAAGGACTTTCGTCCCATAGTCATGTTTCTGAAAAACTCTCCTATCAAATTTGCATTAACCATCAATCCCAGGGCTTATGAACAACACCTCATCGATTTCTGGACAAATGCTGAAAGAACTGAAGATTCAAACATGTCCAAGATCAAATCAACTGTAGATGGAAAGTCTATCACCATCACTGAACAAACAATCAGACACCATCTTCAACTCAATGATGAGTCAGGTATGTTTTCTTTACCAAAGGAGGATCTTGTTGATGTTTTACAAAAAATGGGGTATGAAGGAAGATTAGACATTGTCACATTTCAAAAGGGTCTTCTTTCACCCCAATGGAAATTCTTAGTGCATACCATTCAACACTGGATCTCTCCAAAAAGAAGCACTTGGAATGAGTTCAACAAGTCAATAGCTTCTGCAGTTGTTTGTCTGAGCACAGGACAAGTCTTCAACTTTTCAAATATGATTTTTGAAGGAATGCTTGGAAATTTGTCATCATCAAGATTTTTAATGTATCCAAGATTCCTCACTTACATAATAAACTGTGAAATTCAAAATCTTTCTATTCCTAAAAATATTTTTGTTACACCAGAGTTAAATAAAAAGGTGTATGCAAATATGAGGAAACAATTTAAATTTTCTGGTAAAAATACTCCATTATTTCCAAACATGATCTATGATCAACCCCCAACTGGAGAAGGTTCAAGTCACCCCATTGAACCCCAACCAACTCCACCACCAAATACAGCCCAAACAGAACTCATTCAGTCCACTCAATTAAATGAACCAACAAATGTCATGAATGTGTCCCAGGTACATGAGATTAATCCCCAGAGTGCTACTCTTCACTCTGAGGAAGACCAGACCATTGCCAAACAAATTTCCAAAACCTATAAAAGGAAGAAATCTTCCTTAAAGGACACCAGGGGACCAATTGAGTCAAACCCCAGACTCCAAGAGTTGTCCTCCAAGGAGGAGAGAGGGCATGAGGAAAGGGCTCTCACTACTAATGCCCCAAAGGTGGGTGCACAGGATAGTGAGAACATCAATAGGACCCAGACCTCGGCAACTCTAAGTGATGACTCAGAATTTGAGGAATTACTAAGAAGACCCCGGTGCCAAGAAACCACAAGGGGGCACTACTGCTTCTTCTAGGAAGAAGAGAGTGTCCAAACAACCCAATTTATCACCAAGAAGTGATAAGGGTAGAACTGACCAAACTGAATTGACGGATAGGATGGAAAACCTTCAAACCAATGTACCAAATGAGCCCAATGATCCACCCAAATGGGCTGAGGGCAGTATTAAACAAACAAAATTAACGGATAGGAAGGAAAACCTTTAAACCACTGTACAAAATTCTCTGAATTTACTGAACAATCAAGGGAAAACCATGACTTACATGAAGCATTACATTAATACCTTGAACAGAAGACAGAAGAGGTTCGAGCATAGGCTTCAAAAGCAATCAAATTTGATCAGGAAACTACAAAGAAAAATTGCTGATAGTGAGGCTCAACAAGTTGAGATCACTAAGGGGGAGAAAGATCAAATTCAAGGGATGATTGATCAATCCATAGCAGCAGCAGCCCTTCTAAACTTAAAAGAGGTCCATGGTGAAACAGGTCAAAGTATTGGTGAGAACCTGTATAAAGAAATGGAAAACCTGGATGAGGATGTATTTGTGTCTGCAAATCAATCACAAACTGCAGAACAAATGAACTCACCAGTTGGTACTGAAGTTATTGAGACTACTGATCCAATGGAAATTGAAGAAAATAAGGATCAAGAGGTTGTTACTACTGACCCTATCAAAGAAAAAGAAACTCCAGTAGTGAATGCACCAGAAGAAGAATTTATGGATACTACTGATGCCCTAGCAGTAGTAACTCCAATAGCAACCTCACCAGCAGTAAATGAAAATCAACAAGTTGTGGTATATGAACCAGAAAGTACACCAGTAGCAATCACACCAGTAGCAACCACCTTGGTTACTACTGAAGAAGAAGATGAAGAAATTCCAGTGGTTCTTGAAAGAGAGCAGATCATAATTGTTACAAAACCTAAAACACCAGAACAACCACTTGTCATACCTGAAATTGATGACAATGTGAATTGGTATGAAGTTGATGAATGTGAACTTCCCCCACACCCCAAAATACTTCCAGAGAATAAAATTCATCTATTCTCTCCATCAATTGTGTTCACTCCTGTTCTTGATATGAAATACACTCCACCTCCTCTAGCAGCCTGTATTGAAAAGGAAAAGAGAAGTTTGATGATGATTATCCAAACAGAGCCTTAGGTCACTACATGGTAAACAAAATGAACCATGTCAGACCTGCTAAACAAGATAAATGGAAGGTGAACAGGATAATGTACTTGAGAAAAGTTGCTAAAACTCAAGCTCTTGAAGACAAGAAAAAGGCTGAAAAAGAAAGATTAAACAATCCTGAAAATCAAGAAGCTGAAGTACCAATTCCACAGATAGAAGGAGTCCTGGTAGAAGGTCAAAAGGCAGAATTTGAAAGACAGAGAAAGATAGAAGAAGAACACTTAAATTGTCTTGAAGACCTTGTAGCCGAATGTAAAAGAGAAAAGGCTGATCTACCAGATGATATATTTGAACAGAAAAAGAAGATGATTGACTTTTTGAAGTCAAAGGGACATAGTGCTAAATCTTTTGGTAGAATGAAGATGATTACAATAGTAGACAAATATTGTACTGCCAAAAAGAAAGAACTAGCAGAAATGGAAGTTGAAGCTGAAAAGGAAAAGGTATTAGTTGAAATAGATCCCACAATAATCCTCACTAGAACACCAATAACTGGTGAACCTTCAATACCTCCTAAGAAAAGAAAATGAGATGAACCTGAAACAGAACAAAGAAAGAAAAGAAAACAGGAAATACAGGTTTTTGATACTCCTGTTGCTCCTATTGAAGATAATCCAATCATAAATTGGAGGATGGTTGGTGATGCTATTGAAATCATAAGACAAGACAAATCAGTTCAAAGATTCACTGGATGCAAACCATTAGTTATGTCTTGTAGTAGAGCTGATATCATTAAAGTCCTGATCATAGGCAAACCAAGAATGACAAAGAAGTCATGGAAGAATTCAGGAGCTGGATACTTAACCAAAATGATTGATGCTGCATTTTATCCACACAAATATCCTGAAATATTCTCAAACAAAGAAAATGTATATGCTTGGAATGTGCTTCCCACAGTGAACATGTATTTCTTTGAAAGATCAAGCAAAAACTGTGAATTGTACTTGTATGAAAAGGAATATCCACAGTCTGAGGAAACAATGTATCAGTTGTATACAAACACAATGATGAAACCCTATGATGCTGTATTGTTTCATAACAAACTTAATTATTTTATCAAAAGAAACAGCAAGTACATTATAGCTCAAAGAAAGCTGCAAAATCAAAGAACCATTGAGAGGCAGACAAAGAAGAGCTAAATTATTAGAAGAACAAGCTAAGAAGAATGAAGAGCGAAAGAAACTTGTTTAACTCAAAGAGAATTAATAAGTTTAGGGGGAGATTGTTGGGATGTAAATCAGATATAACATTCTATTACTGATGCTGCAGTTAGTACTGATTCAAGTATACTGAAGAATAGTACTGATGGGGCAGAACTACATTTACTACTGATGCTACTGATCTCAAATCTACTACTGACGATGGCAAATACTACTGACGTCTATTTTTGGTGCTGATCGTATACGAGATTCTAGCATAGTTAGTTAAGAAATGTATATCTTTATGTATTTCAATTGTAATCGAATCCTAGAATAACTAGGTTAATATTTTAGGCTTTAAGGACTAGTATATATAGTTCCTTATGAATTGTAAACATACGTGTGTATTGATCGATAACATTAATATACATTGAAACTTTTTGTGAATTACTGTGTTCTTATTTACATTCGTATTCATTAACAGTATTCATTGTTCTTAATCAATTAAACTAAAGTGTTGATCCGCTGCAACTTCTTATAGTTTGTAGATCTGTGATTAATTAATCCTTCTTGGTTAATCGATCCTGACACGTGTCTCTCGCAAACATCACGCGACAATACAAATATGAAGACAAAGAATAACTCACGCTAGAATTCTAGGATATTTCTTGTTTTATTTAATAACTTTACTTTTGTATCATGCTTTGGTTTTTAAACTATTAGTTGCTGCTTTGTTATAAACGAGTAATCTAGGGCACGCGCGTTGCAGCGTGGTTTTAAAATGTCTATTTTTTTATGTGGAAAATAAATTTAGCTTTTATTTAATTTGATATTTTGATTTTTTTTATTTATGATCAAAACTTTATAGTATCGTATCATATAAAAGTAACAATATTAACATCAAAATAAAATAAGTCGTACCATTGTTGGTAATTTCTTAAATTTTCAAAATATGATATGGAATGCGTAAATGTATGATTTATAAAGAATTTTGTAGTTTAATAAGTTTAAATAAACTTAAAATCTTAACGTTATTTTCTAATAAACCAAGTTATGACGTTACAGAAAATTATCCCAGTTGAAAATACAAAAGAAAAGAGATATACAAAATTTTTGGATCATTATTATAAAAAAAATTTCACATAAAGATCTAAAGTTTCTAACAACGATCCAAATTTTTTAAAATGATTGACTGAGAATTGCCCTCGCAGTCCTTACCAATTTTTGAGTCCTCAACGGAGCATAACACTATGAATATCAGAATATGCCAAATATGTATATGCCATTTTAAATTATATCATGTGTGGGACCTAAACTAACTATGCATTCTTTTTAATTATTATAGTGACATATGGTGATTATTTAAATTGGATATAATGTGTAGGCTCTTTATCTACTGTGGAGGACGTTTTTAAAATATCTTGCAAATCCCGTTTCCTTTTGATGCACGTTCCGTTCATTTATAATGAACAGTGACTTTGCAATGCTAAATGTATATTAAGATAATTTCATGCGTCAAAGTAGAAAAATCACCCATGCACATTGATATTGAAGCTTTTATTGCTACCAAATTGTGACGATACCGGCCTCTTCTAACGTTGACGTAGTTTGTCTACTTCATTATATGTATCATATGTTCGATTTTTGGTGGTAGATGCTCAAATTTCTTCATATTATTAAATCATATATATGAGAATTTGAAGTGGCATTTCTCTTGGTAGATGCTCAAATCTCTTTTGATTTTTGAACATAACAGTATTGATAATGAGAATTTGGCAACGATTCTGATCATCAGGTACATATATATCAAACATAACCTCGGCCATCCCGATGAAGCCCGTTGTAATTAAATGGAAATAGGTTTTCAACTAACTAACAAACAATTGGAAGCTTTAAAAAAGTTTACAAGCAAACTGACAGAGGTAATGTAATTTCATAATACAGTATTGATAATGAGTGGCATTTCAATTAATTTTACTTTGTTGGGTATTGATAGTGTTGCGACCTGATTCTTCAAGAGCGGGATGGACACCTTCTCCTTGACGCAACGTTTCCTGAAACAAGTAACAACCCTAGTCAGAGGCCTCCTGGGATCGTTCCCAGAAGACACTCCGATGCCTAAGTAAGAAACGGGTTCGTAGATGGATTAAATGAACGTCCGAGGACGGTTCTTAATTATTCGAACGATATTGAATGTGAGTAATAAATGCGGAGTATATTAAATGCATATGGTAGTAAATATGAAGGAGAGTGGATATCCGTTACCTTCTTCTAAGTCCCCCATTTATAGCTAAACAAATGGGCGGGAGAAATGAGTAAGGGAATGAGCGGGATATCCGGTCGCACGACATTACCCGCTCCGTCCGTTGGTTCATTGGTTAAAGGGTTCGACCCAAGCCCTTGGTCCGGTGGGCAAAACGACGATACTTCTTCAGGACGCTTCCTGCGCCGCTTGCATTAAATGCTCGTGTGGTTCCGGCCCCTTTTCCTTTAAAGGCGGATACGCTGTCAGTCGTCTGGGGAACTGAGACTAGCCCCCTTCGTCCTTAACTCTTCCGTCTACATGTTCTTGCCTTCCGTCATACGTGGTATAACTCATCAGATAGCTTTGTGTCTACTTGTTATAGATTTTTTTTAATTCATAAAGCTTCTTTTTATGACTTTAAACTAGTGCTAGAATCAATAACGCAATTGATATTTTCGCTTAAGCTTTTTGTTTGTTCTATATATATAGCACTTCAAGCACTAATGGCATTCTAGCTTTCTGTTTCTTCAACCGTTTCATAAGTATTATATATAATAATATTGCATTTGTTCCACATCTATTACAAATAAACATTATTCTGTAATGCTGCATAGACTCATAAGCCAACATTCATGGATTTTTGGCTTTATATAGTATTATCGTAACACGAGGTGTTATTTGGCTAATTTCCGACATGCTTTAACTAAAGAAGAAAAGTTAAATGTTATTAATGTTATATTAATCTTGATTTATCAAGTTAATTAACATATAAGTATTATAGTTAGTATAAAAGAAATAAAATATGTGAAAGTGTCACCAACCACTAAGTGAACTGGCACCACCCCGCGTTAAATTTTGGATCATTGTGTTAATTTTTTTTAAATTTTCATGACTATACTCATTTTGTAGAGAATTTAATTTTAAAATTTTTGACATTTTTAGATTTTTTTAACAAAGAAAAAAAAATTATGCTGAAAAATGAAGGGGGAAAAACCCACCATCCAACCAAATGGTGACAAGTGTCACATGTAGAGAAAGAGGTTTCCCAAAAAGACTTTTATACCCTTTTCGGAATGAGTGGAGGAAAATTGTCCTCGCAGTCCTCACTAGTTTTTAAGTTCTCATGGGATCTGAACACAAGTAATTTAAAATTAAAAAATCTGGAAAATTAAAAAATAATGAACATAAGAAAATATTAAAATATATATAAAAAAAAGACACAAGTGTGGATTTGAATTCCAGCTAAACCATTTGTAGCCAAATGCACGAACTCAATCTATAATTTCCACTCCTTCTAAAACCCCAACCCCAAGTACGACATTAGCAATTGAAGAACTTAGACGGAATTCAATTACAACATAATTCAATTCCTTACGAATTTAATTCTTTCATAGTTCAATTCCATTACGGAGGATTACGGCAAACCGAACACATCATAAATGTCTTTAAAATTTTAGTCACATATGAACATGAAAACACATGTTCAGTATGTAACATTTTGTAAACAGTTAATTGTTTTATCCTTTGCTTTTGTATGCGATTAGGTCGTATGCATCACGAGGAAGTTCGGCTACTATGCGGGAGCCTGTTATAAACGAGAGTATCATTTAAAAAATAACTATAAAAGCATGATTTTACATAAATAAGATGAAATAATAAGAGAAACAAAGAATAATGAATTTTTCTATGCTAAGAGCCAAAAATTTCTATGAGTTTTTGTATGAAGAAGATAGCCTCCATTTTGACCCTTTCTTTGTACTGCAACACATTTGCATTTGCAGTGTTCTACCAAATACTCTGTTGTTTCTCCTCTTGTTAACCCATTCCTCCATCGCCTGCAACAAAGTCAAAGTTTGACCAACAAATAAGTTTCAGTTTATATTAATAACAAAAGTCAAAATAGAATTACTGCTTTTTGCCTGAAAGTACATTTTGCCAACATGATTTGGTTTTGGAATTTATATAAATTTTATGATGATATTGAATTTTAAATCTACTTTAGTTGGAAGAAATGAAATTTAAAAAATAAAAATGATTTTATTTTCCTTTGTTTGATAGGCAGAGAAATAAAAAGAAATGCGTTTTATAAATTTCCGTTTTATTTTGATTATTTCAGAGGAGAAATGGGATTTGTAAATAACCAACCCTACTTCTTCCAAATCCGATTTCTCTCCTCTAACCCCACCGTTCCTTCGTCTTCGTCGGTTGCTTCTCAATCATCAGTACAACCACTCAGGTGCTATCTCAATGCTACTTCATCTTTCAATTTGTATATCTGTCTATTTGTTTGCCTAAATTATTGAATTATCATGTATGCACACTAAAAGATATCCTAAACTGCTCATGTAACTCAGAAATCGGCATGCATATGGAATCGATTCAATTAATTGGAAGTGATATCAACAATCAGGTAATTTTTAATTTACAGTTCTTAGAATTACAATTAGCAGATTCAAAATTATTGAGATCGATAATTATGATTTCGAGCATAGATACGAATTCATACTTTTTAATCGATTTTCTTTTATAGAATCCATTGTATAAATGTTATCTATATATAATCTATAAAAAGTTATTGATGCATTATGACATTGCAAATAATATACATATAATCAATGAGTAATTCTGATTATGTTGAATTTTGTTAGTTCGGATGCTAATTTGGGCTTATTTCAAAGTATTTGATATCTATACACATACGTGTTAGCAATCTACATATTAGAATGAAATTTGATTAAATTTTTTATTTTCTTTCAGAAAATGTTTATATTTTGGAAGTAGGAACTGTTCGGGTTAAAACATTTGGTTATTGATACAAATGCTCAAAATTCTGATTATATATGGACACATTATGATTATTAGAAATTTCATTGCCTGGATAATTTTAGGGTTTGACTAGAATGGCAGAGTCAGATGGTGTGGTTGAGGAGATACTTGTAAGATTGGACGTGGAAGATGTAGTTCGATGCAAGAGCGTTTGCAAGTCATGGTATTCGTTAATTTCAACTCCTTATTTTGTAAAAGCACATAACGGTGATCACAAACGTCGTCACGGGGGACATTATAGGATTACCAATGAAACAGAATCATGGGATTGTCAAATGATTGGTTCCTCTAACGGCCTTGTTTGCATCGTTCCTGCCCGTCGTGCATTGAAGTTTATAGTAACCAATCCTTTCTCGAGAGAGGTTAGAGAACTGGAAACCCTTCCTGAAAACTACGATAATATATCACGTTGGGGTTTCGGTTATGATTCTCTTGCAGAGGATTACAAGGTTGTTGTCGGAGTAGACAAAGTTGGATATTATATACGTTTTCTAGTGTTAACATTGAAATCAAATATTTGGAAGTTTATTGGAGACGTAAATTATATTTCTTGTGGTTATCGTGGCCGAGGTACTTTACATAATGGGGCACTTGATTGGGTTATGCTCAATCCCAAAAACTATATGAAGAAAGTTATTGTTTGTTTTGATTTATCCGTAGAGAAATTTAAGGAAATCAATCTACCCCATTATCCCAAAGCCGATAGAACATGGATAAATGATTCTTTATCTAGATTCATGTTAGGGGTATTTGAAGATAGTGTATGCGTATTATGGCGTGCGCCGTGTAATACGCATAGCCTAGTATGGGCAATGAAAAACGACAAGTGCTCCCGTATAAGTGTAAGAGGAAATATAAGAAAAAGTATGATTACATGAGGAAGAGGAAAGATGCAAAAAGAGTCAATTGCCCCATTCCGTACGGTCGTTGGCGTTTATGTGATGATGAGGATTTTAGGTCTGGGTACCAATATATTATTGCAAGCCCGATATTTGTAAAGAGCCTCGTGTCTCCCGCATACATTATGCCCAAACGTTTGACCCGCCAGGCTGTTGGATTAAATCTCTGTTTACGGGTTCTTGTTTTGCAATTGAAAATCATGGATTGTGTAATCATCCTTGTTCTCGTTAACATTCTCTCTCTCTCTCTCTCGAGAGAGAGAGAGATATCCAGCTATGTAACCATCAAAGTACTTAATAAATGACTTTTGTTGCTAATTATATATTGCTTCAAAATGAATGAAGCAACATGTATAATGTTAAAAAACATACAATTTGTTATTAAATAATTACAATGTTACAAAAACGGCAAATGCAACCTTCAAATTCTTCAGCTATTTCTCCTTAAATTGTTTTGGATAACTTTTCAATGGTTTTGATATCGTTATAGGGTGTTATAAGTAGCTTCGTTCGGAACACCGCGAGAATCGCGCAGCCCAAGAGTTGCAACACCACTGCCCACTTTGACCAGAAAAGGGTCAGGATCAGCATGCCAATGATAACAACCTTCAAATTTGTTGATTTTTTTCTCCTTTGGTGTTAGCACGGGCTATCCATAACAATAAGAAAAACCAAACATAACAACAACAATAATTAATATGCAGATAAGATTTAAAATTATGGTTTGAAGAATATAAAAATGAAAATCTTAGGCATCTAATTTTGGCGCTCAAAAACCAAAACCCTAATTAATTTAAGAATGAGGAAACGGGCTGCTTCATAAGAAGACAAGAAATCTAGCACTAAACGGGCTACTTAATTTAAGGGGGGCCCACTAAGACTTTTATGTTGTGCCAGTTTGGGTTTGAAGACAGGCTAAAAAAAAGAGTAATACTCCCTCCGTCCCTAAATAAAGTTTCCATTTGTGTTGGGCACAACATTTTAGGAGATAGTTTGTGGTGGGGTATTTGGTATTACTTTTGAATAAAATGTAAGGTTTGATTGGAGAGAGAAAGTGTGTTAAGAGATAGTTAGTGGTGAAAGTATTGGTAATAATATTATTATATTAAGTGGGTCCCTTAAAATTGAGAAATGAGAACTTTATTTAGGGACAAAACTTGAAGGTGAAATGAGAACTTTATTTAGGGACGGAGGCAGTAGTATTTACGCCTACCATTTACATTTAGACCTACTGATAAACCTACTCATTAAATGAAGACACGTGTCAAAATCAAGGGATAATATTAGGAGAGAGAATTAGTGACCTATGAGTAGATCTAAATGATAAGATTAGATATCATTTAAAAAAAAAAAAAAAAAAAAAAAATGTAAAAACCCTAAAAGATATGCTCATGTAACTAAGAAATCGACATGCATATGGCATCGACTCAATTAATTGAATTCATACTTTTTAATCGTCTTTTTTTACAGTTAATCGAATTCATACTTTTTTTATAGATCCATTGTGTAAATGTTATCGATATATATTTTACAGTTCTAGACTGCCTTCAATTTTAGGGTTTCTAGTTTCTACACATGTTTATATTTTTTATTCTCAAATCCCAATCTGTGTTTTTTATAATTTTTATTTGGTGTCTTAAATGCCAAATATTTTAGGGTTTGAAGAGAATGGCAGAGGCAGATGGTGTGGTCGAGGATATACTTGTAAGATTGGATGTGGAAGATATAGTCCGATGCAAGAGCGTTTGTAAGTTATGGTATTCCTTGATTTCAAGTCCTTATTTTGTAAAATCTCATCTAAAACATAACGGTGATCACAAACGTCGTCATGGGGGACATGATAGGATTACCAATGAACCACCATCGGATTGTCAAATGATTGGTTCCTCCAATGAACCACCTCGGGCATTTTACATAACGGAGCACTTCATTGGTTAATGCACGATCCCAAAAAGAATATGAAGATAGTTATTGTTTGATTTGATTTATCCGTAGAGAAATTGAAGGAAATCGATATCCCCCAACCCAAAGCCGGTGAAACATGGAAAAATGATTCTGTATACAGATTCAGACTAGGGGTATTTGAAGATAGTCTATGCTTATTATGGCTTACGCCTTGTAAGACGCATGTCCTATTATGGGCAATGAAAAATGACAATAGTTGGGAAGTCCTCCGGTATGATGTCAATGAGTATAACAAGAAGCATGATGATTACATGAGGAACAAGAATGCTGCAACAATAAGAGTCAATTGCCCCATTCCGTATGGTCATTGGTGTTTAAGTGATGATGATGATTTTAGGTTTGCGTATGACCATATTATTGCCGCCCCGATATTTGTCAAGAGCCTCATGTGTCCCGCAAAAACCTAGGTGGCGTTTGTTTTTTGGGAAAAAGTCTTTTTGGGGTCTTATGTCTGCAGGCGGGAAGACATTTTGGAAAAAGAGTTTTTGTTTTTTGGAAGTCAGAAAATGTGGAAAAGTCTTTTTGATGTCTGTTGTGAGAAGACACTTGGACCATAGTCTTTCAAGTTTGGAAGACGTTTTACTTAAACCAAAAAGAGAGTTTATTCACCACCACTACCACTACAACCCATAGCACCACCACCCACAACCAACTGTCACCACCACCCACCACAACCTATCGCCACTGTCACCACCACCACCACCCCGACCGCCACCCATCATCCACCACCACCTACCACAACCCGCCACTACCTACCACCTCCCTCCACCATCACCACCACCACCACCCACAACCACCTACCGCCACCCGCCACCATCTACTGCCGCCACCACCACCTGCCATTGCCACCACCTACCGCCACCACCATAACCACCACCACCCGCCCACCCAACACCACCACCAATACTGCCACTAAAAAATATTCAGCCTGCAGACATTGAAAAATAAACAGTCTTTTTCTTATAGACTGCAAATATTTGGTCCATATCTTCTCTACAGATGTGGTACGCAGACTGCAGATATTTTTACTCTTGAAAAACAAACATCACCTTAGTCTATGGTTTTGATTATTTTCCTTTAGTGTAGTAGTAGTGTAGTGGCAAGAAACCAAATTAGTCACGTGGCATGCATGAGATCCATGATCTACCATTTGTTTATATTACTTGTAATTTGCATTTGTGAATAACAAAAAATAGCAGAAAATTGTCTCACTTGTTCTTAATTCTTGAAGATTTGCCACGCATCTATCAAATTGGTGCTTTCGTCGAGCCGTTACCTTCCCGGAAAGCAGGGGCGTCTCCGAGATTTTGAAGGCCCTGTGCAAAAATACGAAAATGGGCCCCCTAAATACAAGTTTTTCCTAAAAATTTGGACTTTAAAATTTTTTTTCTATTAAATTATTAAGTTGGCTTGAATTTTAATATTATATATATAAGATATATACTTGGGCCCCTATAAAATATGGGCCTTATGCGGCTGCACCTCCTCAAAGACACCCCTGCCCGAAAGACAATAAACTGAAGATTGAGTTTAACAAAATACCAAGGTTCTAAAAAAACGCGCCATGGCGGTGCCTTGGCGGCGACAAGGCGTGAGGGGCGACTCCGCCGTTATGAAACAGTTGATGGCGGCAGTATAAGGCGTGGCGGAAAAAAACGCGATAAGGCGGCCTAAGGCGCGCCTTATAACGAGTTTTTTTGAAAATTCTTAGAAAAATTTGAATTTTTTTTAAAAAAATGATGTTTTTTGCAAAAAAATGATGGTATGTAATTATAAATTTAGATTTAATATTTTTATTATAAACTTCACATATGAAAATCATGTAAATCAATAGGGATATAATTATTTTTGAATTTGATATACATATATATAAAAAATATATTAAAAAATTTGCCGCCTTAAGTCACGCTTTGAAAAACGTCATGGCTCGCCACGACTCGAATGCTCAAGGATTGATGGTGCTGCCACGCCGCGCCTTGCGTCTTTTAGAACCTTGCAAAATACCATTGATATTAAAGCCGGGTCAGTCCCAAACCGTACTATGAATCATAACAAAAGAAATTAAAACCGGATTCACAAAATTAAATATGAATTCGATTCCATTTGTATCGTTGCGAATTGAACTACTTCTCGACATTTAGAATTAAAAAATAAATAAATTACTAAAAAGAAAGGGTGTTCTCTCAATATGTATTACAATTACAATATGAACAAATGTATATACACTTATCAATAAACCAAACTTCATATCGTCTGTGATCATTTGATTTTTGAAATCTACACCAAACGGGTCTCTTGCTTTTGTTTTTTACTCGTATTTTTTTTTCTGAATAAACCGATCTAAAAGAGGATGTTTAGATACAAAACAATCCAACCCGCCATTGTTATGATTGCAAAAATATGAACCCAAAACAATATGGCTGCAGACTCTTTACCACAACCTCTTAAACTAGCAACAACACATGCGTGTGCCTGTAATAGGGTCCAAAACCGAACCCATAACCGAAAGTTACATTCATTTATAATTAGAAACTGTTAGGTTCGGTTAAACTTGGGCCAGTTATATTCTACTATGATTCAGTTGTTAAACAAAAACCAATTTTGACTTTTTATGGTCAATATGTATAATATTCATCAAGATTTTGTGAAGTACCTGAAAATACAAATGTAAGCATTGAATGTTGTAAAAGAAGGATGAATTTAAACATTTTATCATCTGCCTGGTGGGAGAAATTCAAGTTTGTCAGCTAATGTCACGATTCACAGTCTAGCTATCGGAACAAGAATTAATCGCCCAAAAATAATTATAGCAGTCGTTCCTAATCCTAATTTTGAATTCCCCGATCCTGTTCGAAATAAAGAGAGTAAAAAAAAATTACTTACACATATCATTTTCTAATTTTTTTTTAAAAAGCAATTTTATAAAACTCAATCAAACAAAATGTCAAGACAATACAAACTAAAGAAACGAGACAATGGACAATATATTTGTGAGGAGTACTCATAGACTAATCTCTAACTAAAACCTTCCAAATACCTAGATCGAGACAAGAACCAAGGCAATAAAAACCAATTCATTTCTATATTAATCATCAACCACATGCGAGCCCCATTAACCATTTTCCCCATGTAATAGTCTTCTTGTTGACTCTGTTTGGAATCCAATGAAACGCCGCCAATTGAATTTCGGAAAATATATCTATGTTTGCAATTTGACAATTTTGAAACACTTTCTTGTTTCTATAATTCCACAACACATAAAAAGTAACCCAAACCACTGCGACCCACCACCTTTTGGAGCTATTCGGAATTCTATCATCTACCATCTGATTAAATATGTCACCCATAGAGTGTCCCATAAACGAATCAGATTATATTTATTAGGTGAAGACTAGTACATGAAATTTAAATTGGCTAAAAGGTTACTACAACATACAATACAATTATCTTATAACATGTGATAAATCATCCGTGGTTAATAGAAACTTTTATAGTGTTTCCTAAACTTACAAAAATTAAACTAAAATGAACGAGTTAAATGAGTGTAATTTTTTTTCTTCTAAATATCTATTAATGATTAAAAATAATAATACGTGTAAACCATATGGGCTGATCCAGAATAATAATGACAGGATACCTTATACGTACAGGCCCACATTAAATGCATAGCAAAGCTCAATGGAAATTAGGGGTGAGCATAAAAACCGAACAGAAACCGAAAAAACCTGAAAAAATCGAACCGAAAAAACCGAACCATTTGAAAAACCGATATCAACGGTTTTGATTTTTGAAAAACCCAAATGTGTGGGGCGGTTTTCGGGGGCATACGAAAAACCAAAACCGAAAAATCCGCCCCGCCATTATATATATTTTAAGTTTTATAAAAATATTCCTATATTTTTAAAAAATTAATATAGATTTGTTTGCAAAAGGAAACCAGCCATGCAATGAAACTTCTATGGATGAAGACATGAATTAAGATTGTTGCGAAAAATTGTTGAATGTTATTGTATTATTAATCTTAATCAAATTATGTTAGTTGAATTTATTATTACATTATGCTCAACTTACTACTTGTTTTTTATTTATAACGAAATGTGTTAAGGTTTGTTAATTTGAATCATAATAATAATTATTAAGGTAACAAATTGGTAAATTTAAAGGAAACTAAAAACCGAAAAAAAAAACTGAAACCGAACCGAAAAAACCGAAAAAAACCTGAAACCGAACCGAAAAAACCGAAAAGCCGAAAAACCCGAAACCGAACGGGATGTAATTCTTAAAACCCGAACTTTTGGGGCGGGGTTCGGTTTTAGTTAAAAACCGCCCCATGCTCACCCCTAAATTGGAAATACTAGACGGCCTTCAATTTTAGGGTTTTCTACGTACACATCTTTATAATATTTTTTTCTCAAATCCAAATCTGTGTTTTTATATTTTTTATTCTGTATTGTAGTTGTTAATTCCAAATTTAGGCAATAAACGCTATTCCGAGTCTATTATCGAACGTAAGGTTTGTCACAGTTGAAGTTTTAGGGTTTGAATAGAATGGCAGAGGCGGATGGTGTGGTTGAGGAAATACTTGTAAGATTGGACGTGGAAGATCTACTCCGGTGCAAGAGTGTTTGTAAGTCATGGTATTCCTTGATTTCAAGTCCTTATTTTGTAAAAGCTCATCTAAAACATAACGGTGATCACAAACTTCGTCATGTGGGACATAATAGGATTTTCTATGAACCACCATTGGAGCGTCTAACGATTGGTTCCTCCAACGGTCTTGTTTGCATCGCTCCCACCCCTGATGCTTTGAAGTTTGTAGTAACCAATCCTTTCACCGGAGAGGTTAGTGTTGCTTCCTGTATTCGCACCCTCCGGATGGATGAGCGTCCTGCAACCAAAGAGCAAATCTACGTTAAGTGACCACCGGGATGAGATCCCGGGCGGACCCTCCGAAGATTAAGTCAGTATGTATTTAGACGTGAGGTCGTGATGGTGAGTATAATAAATGCGATAGGTAGTAAATGCGGAGAATAGATAGAATGAATGTTCTTACCAGAGTGAAGCCGTATTTATGGTTGGACGGGAAAAAAGGCAGGGAGAACAGGTTCTCCCTTCAGTCTGGCGCATCCTGTGGTCCATTGGATATTAGGCTCAGCCGGATGCCTTTATCCATCGTGTCGGAGAATGCTCCTCTGCGAGAGCCGCCTTCGGGCTCCGCTCGCATTTAATGCGTTCCCTGAAATCCGATCGATGCAGTTTATCGTATGTGGATGATCCTTCTTGTTTTGTCTCTTTGTTCGAATTGCCTCTGACCACGTCAGTTCGCCATATTGGTCCGGTCGCAGGATGCCACTATAGCTCATTAAGTCCCCCAAGTTAGTGGTGGATCATAATGCGTATATTGATTTGTACTAACTTGACTTGCTTCGTCCTTTAGCGCCTTTTCATTCGTTCCGTCCGGTTTCCTTCTTTTTCTTCAAAAAGTTACCGTTGGGCCACGAGTTGACATCTGACCGTTGGGCGTCGTTTTAATTCTACGCCCCTTAATCTCCTTTCGCTGATTATATATATATATTGTTTGAAAACGTAACTTCCTTCTTTACTTCTTTTCTCCGTTGTTGCTTTTTATCATTACTTTCACAAACCCCCTGATATTCCCCTAATCTTTCTTCTTGATTTTTCGTCGATCATCATGAGGAAAGATAAGTCTAAAATTGAGAAAATTACTCGCGAAAAAAGGACGGCGCTGAATACCTTCAGCACCCTTCCCCCTGCAGATATCCCCAAAATTATCAACGAATTCCACATTGATCCTCGCTATGTCATCCGCCTACCTGGAGAGACGGATACTGTTGCTTCTCCTCCTGAAGGATTCGAACCGGTGTACTTGCACTATCTGCATGGCGGTCTGCGTTTCCATATTGAGGATTTTATTCTCTCAGTGCTTCAGGATCTTGGAATTCATTGCGTTCAACTTGTTCCCAACTCTTTGCTTAAGATCCTTGGGTTTATTATGCTCTGTCGTGCACTCGGAATCCCCTTATCCACGAAATTGTTCCACTACTTCTATATTGTCACCGGTTGTGGTGACTGGGCTGTCTTCACCCTTCGCCCTGGGCAAAGCGAGCGTATCTCTGGTTTAAGGGATTCCATACACGATTGGAAATACTTCCTCCGATTCAAAATAAGTGCAACATTTACATTTTCACGGATTTTGAAGTAAAATAGTTTAATGGAGAATATGATAAATTAAAGGGATAATTAGTGAAAAGGGTCCCACCATAAATTTTGTCTTTATTGAAGAAAGAGAAATTAATGATGTTTAATAAAGTTAAGTAGGGATAAAATAGTAATTTTATAGATAAAAATATGCCAAATAAGGAAAGTGTTGCACTTATTTTGAATCACCTCTTTTTGGAAAGTGTTGCACTTATTTTGAATCGGAGGAAGTATATATTTTTTTATGTCAGTCGTGCTGTTTTTCGGGATGTTGATTTGCCTCGAGGAAAGGTTACCGAAAGGCCCTCTGATCCTCTTCCGGATTTGTCTGCAGATGAGACCGAGTACGTTCGCCGACTGTCCCGGTATACCATGGAGTGGGAGGATCCAGATGAGGTGCTCCTTGGGATGGCCGATCTGAGTCCGTACTATCTTTCCAAAGGGGTTCGTCCAGTATGGAAGATAGACGGGAAAGCTATACCGTTATTACATCGTTTGTTAAATAATTACCCTTCGGAAGGTGTCGTATCCGTAGAGGATGGTAGCGTGGTTCCCTTTGTAGCCCCACCTGGAGAAGTTCTTAGTTCTGAAGGGACCCCAGAACCTGAGGGAGGTATCCATCGCTCTCCCACCAGCCGAAGTATGGAAGCTGTTTCTCCCATTGATCTTGATTCACCCAAAGCTGATGAATTTACAACAGAAGATACCATGATTCCTGATTCTCAATCCGAGCTGTCAAGACCTCCTAAACTTCGATCCATTGGTACTCTTTCCCCTTGGGAATCGGACAAAAGCACCCGTCGAAGGAAGAAAAGGGATGACTCTGCTTATCTTCCCAAGAAACGTCCGAGGATTCCACAGGGGGTATGACATCGTTGCTTTTCTATATTATATTTCTTTGTTTTTTATTTTGACATGATGCCTCTTGGCGTGCAGGTTTGTTAGAGCGTTCTGCGGCCTTGGATACTACTACTTCTGGCGTTCTAATGTCAGCAACACTCGAATCTGCACCTGTAATCATTCCTGTTATCACTACCACCCGTGCTCCTGTTACTACCACTCTTGCGATTACCACCACCGAACCTCCTGTTCCGGCTCCATCCGTCACCTCCGGAGCTTCCTGGAGGCTGCCCGTTATGTCTCTTGGTACTTCGGCAGTCGCAATGTTTAGCAGTCACTTGTTTAGCGGAGGAAAGCAAACATCTTCACCCGTCCTGAGTTCACATTCCGCTCGTTCTGCAAAAAGTCAATCATCACCCCAGCTTCAGGTATGATTGGACCTTGCGTGCCTTATATATGTTTCATTTTTGTATATTTTTTTTCTTTTATGTATGCATGCATGAATATTTGATCATTTGTTCTTGCATTTGTCGTTCGCAGAAAGCATGGCTGTCTGTACTCAGCCCCTCGCCACAGTTGTTGCGACAAAGGCACAGGTTCCGGACCCGGGGAACGTGATGATTCAAACTCAAACTGTTGCTACCATTAGCGTTGTTGCGACCACCCGTTCTGAATCTCTGCTTGCTGAAACAGCTGTTGCAGGTCCTGGTGATGAAGTCATTCTGAAAGCTAAAGCTAGTCTTCTGGGTACCATTGAGCTTTTAAACGAGTTACAGACTCAAAGAGTCCGTCAAGAGCAGGTTTCTCGCAAACAGCATGCAGAATTTAACCAAATATCAAAGCTGATGGAGACTATGAAGAGCCTGCATGAGAAGGAGAAGTTGGAGAAGGATACGTTGGTTGAGTCCATGAAAAGATTGTCGGATTCCCACGAGACCTTTCGGTATGCTGCCGAGACGAAAGATAATCAAATTGCAGATCTCCAAGACCAACTGAAGTCAACTGGTGCCCGTATTGCTGAACTTGAAGCCTCTTTGGTTGAAAAAGACTTGCAGGTGCAGGAGGTGGTCGGCCATAATGCGAAAGTTGTGATGGGCAGCGATTTATTGAATAAAGAGGTTGAAGAGGGTCATGAAACCGTACGCTGGTTGATGCAGAATGGTATTCCTGGAATTGTGCAAATATTTCTTTCTTCTCCCGAGTTTGTCCACCGAAACTCTTCCTTACAGGAAGAGAGTTTGAAACTGGGACGGTATCAGGGCTGCACCGATACTCGAGATGCCTATCCTGACTTACTTGGTTCTCTCAAGCTGATTCATGAATATCCGGAAGCCCAATCTGCCATGATGAGCCGCTTTACTGAGTTGGTCACCCCTAGCTATGATCTTGTTCGCTCCTTCCGGAGCGGCGAGGTTAGCTTGAACGAATTGAAAGAACTTGTATCGCGGCTGCCGACCGGTACTGAGGGCACTGGGGAGAGTTCTATATGGGGGGATAATCCATGACCTTAGCTTCTTTGTAATTGTATTTGAATTTCTATGCTGATTAGCTGTTACCCCGCTTCTTTTGTGTAATCGTACAATTTCCCTTCGTATTATGTAACCGTACCTCTTAACTATTTATCGAATGCTTTTATGTTTTGGTTTTATATTTTCTAATTGTTATGATTTTGTTATCAAGAAGGCGTCCCTTGTTGATTAAAAAATACTTCGTTTTATTTCGTTCTTATGGATCCGCTTTATCGTCCGGATTCGACTCTGCTCCCCCCCTTCCGGCTAAGGAACAGACCGATTCATAGCTATGAATACTTCGTTATATTTGTTAACTTCCTGCAAGTTATCTGTTTAATTTCGTTTCTCCTTGAAAGAAGAGCGAGAATATATCGATTACGCATTTAACAAAACATCCTGCCTCGGCGGATTTCATTAATCATACGATTCGTCGATTACAAAATGACGCTTTCGTAGCGAAAAGAAAATACATTAAGCAAAGTACATAATACTAAAAATGAAATTTACGTAGGTTCCGCATATTCCAGGTTCGCGGGACCAACGATCCGTCCATCATCTCCAGGACATAGGAACCGTTTCGCCTGGCTTCCTTTATCCGGTATGGTCCCTCCCAATTGGGGCATAGTTTACCTGGCTTGTAATGAAGGCTCGCCTCATTCTTTCGCAGGACCAGGTCCCCAACCTTGCATGTCGTTCCTCTTACTTTCTTGTTGTAATATATTTCTGTAAGCAACTTGTACGCTGCCTGTCGACAGGCTGCGACCTCGTGTCGCTCGTCCACACGGTCAAGATTATGCCTGAGGGCCTCCTCATTTTCTTCTAAATGAAAACTTTTCACGCGAAAGGATGCCAACATGACCTCTAATGGTATGACCGCTTCCGACCCGTATACCAGACTGAACGGGGTTTCCGTAGTTGCACTCCGGACCGTAGTTCGGTATGCCCACAAGACACTTTGCAACTCATCGACCCATCCTCCCTGCATTCTGCTTAGTCTGGTTTTGATCCCTTTGACGATCGTCCGATTCGTGACCTCCGTTTGCCCATTGGCTTGTGGGTGTGCGACAGAGGTGAAGTTTTGACATATGCTAAGTTTCGTACACCACGCTTTGAATGGGTTATGAGAAAATTGTTTCCCATTGTCACTGACAATGGTGTGAGGCAAGCCGAAACGGCACACGATTTGTCCCCACACGAATTTCACTATATTTTGCCCCTGAGATGCATGCCAAAGCCTCGGCTTCCACCCATTTAGTGAAGTAGTCCACCGCAACCACTAGGAACTGTACTCCTCCGGGACCTTTTGGGAACGGACCCACAATGTCTATGCCCCATTGGCAGAATGGCCAAGGACTTGTGATGCTTGTAAGATTGACGGATGCCGTATTCGGCACATTGGAGTACGCTTGGCATTTCTGGCATTTCTTCACATAATTTTGAACGTCAACAGACATGCTTGGCCAAAAGTATCCAGTTCTAAATAGTTTCTGGGTGAGCGCCCTAGAACCGGAATGTGCTCCGCACAGCCCTTCATGCACCTCCTCCACCGCTCGCAAAGCTTCGCTCTCGTCAAGACACCTTAGCCAAGGTGTGGAAAATCCCTTCCTATATAGGATTCCGTCTTTCAACATATACTTGCTTGCACCCATCCTTATTTTTCTCCTTTCTGTTTGGTCGTCTGGCAGGCTTCCATCCTGTACGTACCGAAGGATGGGAAACATCCAAGAGTCCTGCCTTTGCCCGACGTCCATAATTTCCTCTATGACTTCTTCAATGCTTCTTTTTGGCAATATCTCTACTAACACCTTTGTTAAATGACAAAACAACATCGAAGCTAACTTGCTGAGAGTGTCCGCTTCTTTGTTCTTTGTCCTCGGAATTTGCGTTATTTCGAATTCGTCAAATCCTCCGATTGCTTCTTTGGTTTTTACCAAGTACTTTTTTATGTGAACCTCCCTAGCCTCATAAGTTCCTTTTATCTGATTCACCACTAACATAGAATCTGCAAACGCCCTGATCCTTTTGATCCCCAAGCTTTTAGCCAAGCTTAAACCAGCCAACAAAGCCTCGTATTCTGCTTCATTATTTGAGCACTTGAAGTCGAATCTTAAAGCATACGTTACCCTTTCTTCATTCGGTCATGTTAGGACTATTCCTGCACCGCATCCTTCCACCGCGGCAGCTCCGTCTGTAAACATTTGCCATTCGGTTCTACAGACGGAGACTCCTTTGTCTTCTTCTATCGTGCATATGCTGTCCTTTTCGGGCATTTCTACCAGAAAATCTGCTAATGTCTGAGCCTTGATGCTTTGTCTCGGTCAAAAAGATATATCATGCTCCCCGAGCTCTATTGCCCACTTGGCCATCCGCCCCGAACGTTCCGGTTGCAAGAGGATGTTTTTGATAGGTTGATTGGTTAGAACGGTTATCTGATGGGCTTGAAAATACCTCTTCAACTTCCTCACAGAGTATACTAATGCTAATATAAGTTTTTCTACTTCAGAATAGTTCAACTCCGCACCCTGCAGCGTCCTGCTCACGAAGTAAACAGGAACCTGCTTTTTTTCCCTTTCTGCTATTAGGACTGAGCTGATAGCTTCGGTATTGGTGGACAAGTACATGACCAATGACTCCCCCTTCACTGGACTAGCCATCGTGGGGATGGTCCTTAAGTGTCTTTTAAGTGCGATGAAGGCCTTTTCGGCCTCGTCCGTCCATTCCACTACACCTTTCTTCGTGCACCCATGCAATGCTTTGAAGAAAGCAATGGATTTCTCTGCCGATTTGGCTAGATATCGACCTAACGCTGCTAGCTTTCCATTGAGGCTCTGCACATCTTTCACCGTTCGAGGTGTTTCCATTTTGAGTAAACTTTCGACCTTTTCCGGATTGGCTTGAATTCCGGAACGAGTCACTACATGCCCCGAGAATTTTCCCTGGGCTACCCCGAAGGAGCATTTTTTAGGGTTCAGCTTCATGTTGATCTTTTGCAATTGTAACAAGGTTTCTTCAATGTCGATTATCAAATCTTCGTCTGTCTTGCTCTTGATGACCATGTCATCCACATATACTTCTAGGTTTCGACCAATCTGCTTTCGGAAGGCTTTATCCACGAGATGTTGATACGTGGCCCCTGCATTACGGAGCCCGAACGGCATTTTCACATAACAGAACGTTCCCCTTTCTGTGTGAAACGTAGTTTTCTCTTCGTCATCCTTGGCCATCTGTACCTGATGATATCCCTTGTATGCGTCCAGAAACGACTTCCACCTGTATCCTCCCAATGCTTCAATTTTTTGTTCTATCCCTGGAAGGGGATAGCTATCTTTTGGGCATGCCTTATTCAGATCCTTGAAATCAACGCACATACGCATAGACCCGTCACCTTTCTTTACCAACACTGGGTTAGCGATCCACTCGGGGTATTGTGCACTCCGTAACACCCCTGCAGATATCAGGTCGTTGAACTCTTTATTTACCACCTCATTTCTTTCTTTTGCCATGACTCGCTTCGACTGCTTGACAGGACGGAAAGTCGGATTCCCATTTAAACGGTGCTCCGACACCTCCCTCGAGACACCTGTCATGTCACTAGGTTCCCAGGCGAATACCCTTTTATGCTTCTTCAACAGGGCTTCTAATTTTTCCCTTAACTCTTTTGGCAGACTTCCCCCGATTCGAATTGTTGTCTCCGGATGTTCTTGGTTAATCACCACCTGTACTTCTTCTGCCTCCGTCCAACCATCTTGATATACTGCGCTACTACATTCAGACGTCGGCATCATCATCCCCCGGACGGTAATAACCTCGTATTCAGGTAGTAACCCCGTATTCAAAAGGGAACTTGAGGACCCCATGTATGGTAATGGCTTGTAGCTGCCACAGTCCCGTTCTTCCTAATATTGCATTGTACCTTGACGGCGCGTCGACCACAATGAATTTTGTCACTATCGTTCGGCTATGGTCCGTGCTCTCATCTGCCAGGATTAAAGGCAAGTGTATCTTTCCTCTGGGGAGCACATACTGTCCTGAGAACCCAATGACCGGAGCTTTGGACGGTTTTAAGAATGCTTGTACTTCGCTAGGAAATTTTTCGAAGCAGTGGCAGTACATTATGTTTGCAGAACTTCTGGTATCTACGTATATGCATAGGACCATGACTCTGGCTATTGCCCCGGATATGACCAAGGGCTCCGTTCCTACATAACATTCCGGGGAAGGTTCGTTATCTCCGAATGCTGTCTCCGGATCCCTTTTTTTCTTTCGGGATGAACAGAACGCGAGATTCCCTTTCGGAGAACTTTCCTCCAGTACGAAGATCTCTGTATCATAGACCACGACTTTATTCTTTGCCGGCGGACCATTCTGCGGGGCCTCCGGCTTTGACTTCCCCTGCGACTCCTTATCTCTCTTGAAACTTTCGCACGCTGCCGTCGCATGACCCATGATTTTATGGAACTCACAGTAAGCATTTTGGTCTCGAGGGTATCGTTTTCGGAGTGGCCTTCCTTCTCCCGAATCTCTTGCTTCGCTGGTTGAAAATACCTCCGGACGATAAGGCTCATATCTGTTGTTCTGAAACCGGCCTCCGTTTCCCCTTCCCTTAAAATAAGGTCTGTGTGAGTAACTGGGACCGTTCATAGTTCTACCCCGCTCGTTCGTACGCTGCGAACCGCTTGCCGAACCTCCCTTCTTCTCTCGAGCCTCGAAACGTAGCTTTTCTGCACTCTCCCCCTCTTGTTTTAACACTTTGTTAACCATGTGGATCATGTCGTCCGCTTTGCAGAAATCTCTTTTTGACAATTCTCTGAAAAGTTCCCCCTCTCTTAATCCGTACGTGAAGGTTGCGATTATGAGCGAATCCTCTCTGACCGACATCTTACGACTCTGCTCATTGAAACGTTTGAAATAAGACTTGTTTGATTCTCCTTCCCGTTGTCGGCACGCCATGATGGACTGCGACTTCTGTTGATACTTTTTCTGTTGTATGAAGCTATGGCTAAATTGAGCTACCAGTTCCTCAAAACTAGATATGCTTTTCTGGGGGAGACTAGACAACCAATAACGGGCGGATCCTTCCAATGTACCGGCGAAATACAGGCACCATAACCTGGGTCCATTGGAATCATTCGGACAGCCCACCGAAAGCTGGCTACATGATCATCTGGATCGCCCGTACCATCATATGCCTTGACGCGGGGTCCCTTATCCCGTCGGGATGAGCACCTCATTGATTTCGTCTGTGAACGGGGATCTAAAATTCTTTCCTCCGGACACCCTCCGAGCCCTAAGCGTCCTTCTTTCCTCTATCTCAGGATGAACTTCTTCTTGAGTGACCTCACGATGAATCGGTCGAGGTTGGGCTCGGGGTGGTTCCTCCACATATACGTCCTCTGCCGACTCGCTTTCATCACTGGAATAAGTTAGGACCTTTTCTACTCCAGACCTCTCTTTCCCAACTTTTCGTGTACCCTTTTCCATCTCCCTCATTTTCATAAATTTTCGAAATAACTCGAATTCTTTTAGTTCTTCTGATGTTGGGTCCTCCTTACCCTCTCTTTCGGGAGGGGGGCACGTCATTACACTCAACGGAGCGGATGATGCCCCTGGGGTGACCGAACTTTCTGCCATAACTCTGGGTGGCATCGGCGTTGTTTGAGAGGGGGATTTTCCCTCCGTCGTAGATTCTTGGACCATTTTGTTCGTGGTCCCACGGATGGCGCCAAATGTTGCTTCCTGTATTCGCACCATCCGGATGGATGAGCGTCCTGCAACCAAAGAGCAGATCTACGTTAAGTGACCACCGGGATGAGATCCCGGGCGGACCCTCCGAAGATTAAGTCAGTATGTATTTAGACGTGAGGTCGTGATGGTGAGTATAATAAATGTGATAGGTAGTAAATGCGGAGAAGAGATAGAATGAATGTTCTTACCAGAGTGAAGCCGTATTTATGGACGGACGGGAAAAAAGGCGGGGAGAACAGGTTCTCCCTTCGGTCCGGCGCATCCCGTGGTCCATTGGATATTAGGCTCAGCCGGATGCCTTTATCCATCGTGTCGGAGAATGCTCCTCTGCGAGAGCCGCCTTCGGGCTCCGCTCGCATTTAATGCGTTCCCTGAAATCCGATCGATGCAGTTTATCGTATGTGGATGATCCTTCTTGTTTTGTCTCTTTGTTCGAATTGCCTCTGACCACGTCAGTTCGCCATATTGGTCCGGCCGCAGGATGCCACTATAGCTCGTTAGAGAACTGAAAACCTTTCCCGAAAAAGTACCTAAGCATATCATGTTGGGGTTTCGGTTATGATTCTCGTGCAGATGATTACAAGGTTGTCGGAGTACGAAAATTTGGAGATGACTATACACAGTGTTAACATTGAAATCAAATATTTGGAAGTTTATTGGAGACGTAAATTATATTTATCATGGTTATTTTGGTCTTGGTACTTTACATAACGGGGCATTTATTGGATTATGAATGATCCCAGAAATAAGATCGGAAATAAGATGAAGGAAGTCATTGTTTGTGTTGATTTATCCGTGGACTTTTAAGGAAATCGATACCCCGCATCGCGATTGGTTTGATTCATATTATATGTTGAGACTATGGGTATTTGAAGATATTCTATGCATATTATGGCTTGCGCCTTGTATTAGAGTATTGGCAATGAAAAATGACAATTCTTGGGAAGTCCACCCGTATGATGACGATAAGTATAAAAGGAACAGGAACACTGCAGTAAGAGTCAATTGCCTCATTCCGTATGGTCGTTGGTATTTATGTGATGATGAGGATTTTACGGCCCATCTTACTCCCTACTGACGAGTTATTAACAACGTTATGCCAAATCAACAAATCACTAACCGATCCACACTTAAAAAAACATATTATAAAATTCAACCCCCCCCCCCCCCCCCCCCCGTAGCCCTCGCCTCACAAGACGGGTTCTTGAACTCGTCGCCGCCACATAGACGAGATCCCTCGACGAGTTGCCAGTGACGCAGGCCAGAGACGAGTTTTGACGACTATCACGGAGAGAGAATACCCTTGTCGTCACTGGCGGATCCATATCCATTTAAGAGGGGTGCATGGCCCCCACTTGGTGGGGCCCCCTGTACAAAAAATCTGAATTTTTATTTATTTTAATAAAAAAAATTTATTGGCACCACTTGTTAATTGGTCAACTATTAGTGGACCGCGATTGATTTTGATCGTAGATTCGCCACTGCTTACCGTTGGCGATTAACCTTTTCACTTATATATAAGTTTATTTTAACTATATCATTGATAATGCTAATATCGCTAATTTTGACCCTCATATTGCATATTCTACCCAAAAAAAAAAGTTGTTGTCCTTGAAACTATGACCCGTTTTACAAGCTAACCCATTTCAACACATTTTCTTTGCGTTTATTTTTTTATTTCAACTTTTATCACTATTCGAATTTTCTTTGGACAGGATTATACTAATTGCGGGATTAATATTATTCTCGTTAGCTGTTATTTACGTTCTTTCAAAACGAATTGGAAATTCGAAATTAAAAAGAAAAGTTATCGGTGCTATTAAAGCCGGTATGGCTACTCGAGATCCAGAAGTTGTTATAAATCATCTTGTTCAAGTCAATGAACATGAAATTCCAAATGTTGACTTTAATTTTGGACAAACAATGCATGATGAATTTTAACTGTTTTCTCAATTTTAATCACATATGAACACGAAAACACAAGTTTAGTATGCAAAATTTTTTAAACAATTGATTGTCTTTATATGCTGTTAGGTTACGTGCATCACGAAAACACAAGTTTAGGTTACGTGCATCACGAGCAAAACTTGGCTAAGCCTGTTATAAACAGGTATATCTTAAAAAAATTATAAAAGCATGATTTTATGTAAATAAGATGAAATATTAAGAGATAAAGAAAGATTAATGAATTCTTCTATGCTAAGAGCCAAAAATTTCTATTAGTTTTTGTATGAAGAATGTAGCCTCCATTGTGACCCTTTCTTTGTACTGCAACACATTTGCATTTGCTGTGTTCTACCAAATACTCTGCTGTTTCTCCTCTTATTAACCCATTCCACCTTCGCCTGCAACCAAAGTCAAAGTTTGACCAACAAATAAGTTTCACTTTATTAACAAAAGTCAAAATAGAATTACGGCTTTTTGCCTGAAAGATTTTTGTGATCAATATATTGATTCTTGGACTTAATATTGGAAGTTATACAAATTACATGATAATTTTAAAATTTAAATCTATCTTAGTTTGACCTTTGTAAAGTCAAATTATGGAATTTTGTCAAGAACAGTAAGAACTCACCGTATTATTGTAGATAAACTTTGACGTTCACCTACAACAAGAAGATCAATACCAAGTATTTCGGTTTGTGAAATAATCGCATATGCTTTTTCTTTTGCATCCGATTCAACTTTTGACACCTTCACCTTTAACTTCGGGTGCACAAGCTCGGAAGCATTCTTCATTTGGTCAAGAAAGTCAAAGTTTCCGCCAATGCAACCACCACCGACACCATCACCGTCTTCCCTAGCGGCGTTGGTGGTTGAAGATGTTGGCGGTTGTTTCATAAAGTAAGAAATTGTATTTATCCAAAAGTTTGGATTCTCAACATGAAGAAGATATAATATGTCATTATCAAATACTACATGAGATAGAACGTAATGTAGTGCGGCTGCTGACTCACGGGTTGGTTCTGCAACAACCATAACCTTTTGCGGTTGTGCCGCCTGATAACCACCATTTTCTATGCTAAACGACATCTTTTTCCACCGCCTCGTTTTCCGTTATGTTGGGATGTTAAGATGGTGGTCGAAATGTTTGGTTTCTTCCGTGACGTAAAAAAGGATAGCCATCAAACTTTAGGCCATTGTTTGTGATGAAAACTTATTTCGCTTTAAGACACTAAATTTCAAGGGTATGAGTAATTTGAGGGGAATTATTAAAAATAAAACAAAGTCAACGCACCAGAAAAGATTCATTTTTCTACATAGAATAATTTGATTTATTAAAAATCTGGCAGATAAAGCGCTTCAAATGAGTTACCACATGTTTGATTCTCGCTTGTTTGGCGGTTTGCTATTAGAGCATGGGTATCGTCACATGGGTGAAATGGCCACCTATGCGTCACATTTACGCCACATCATTATTTCACATTCAAAACCCCCAAATACTCATTCTACCATCACTTAAGTCATTTGGGCCCCACACCCTTTTTCTCTTTTTCTTTTTTCCAAAACAACATAATATTTCATTCAAATAAAAATTACAAATTACAAATAAAAATATTACAAATACCGAAAAAATAAAATTAAAAACCGAAAAAATTAAAAAAAAATGCCGAAATTTAAAAAAAATACTGAAAATTACATACGATTTGTTTGATAGCATTGCCAAATATGTTCCATAATGTTTCGTTGGAGTGACTCGTGTGTACGTTTATCACGTAATTCTCTAGACCTCACCCGTTGCACTTCACACGTCTCGATCCAAGTACGTTGTATATTATATTGTGGACTAACATACAACTCCTTCATATCGCTAATGGCAAAGTTTTGATTTTTTACAATCATGTTATGCAATATGATTCATGTATACATGGTTCTACGAAGCTTGTTGACACTACACGAACGAGCCAGTTGCCGAATGATCTCCCAACGCCCCTGCAAGACACCAAATGCACGTTCTATGTCTTTTCTTGCACCTTCTTGTCGACGTTTGAAGTAAGCACGTTTTTCGTCTCGTGCAACAGTAAATGATTTGACAAAGCTTGCCCACTGTGGGTAAATACCATCAGCTAGGTAATACCCGTTCTGGTAAGTCACTCCATTTACAACAAAAGGGACTACAGGAGAAATATCGTTAAGAAGGTTATCAAACAAGGGTGAATAATTTAACACAGTGAGGTCGTTATTGGCACCCGCAACCCCAAAAAATGCATGCCAAATCCACAAATCTTGCGACGCCACAGCTTCAAGTATTATTGTTGGATATTTTTTTATCACCTCTACCATATTGGCCGTGCCATGCTTTTGGACAGTTGGTCCACTCCCAATGCATACAATCAATACTACCAAGTATTCTAGGAAACCCATGAGCGTTCTCGTGTTTTGTATATAAGTTTTGAACGTCATGGATGTCGACGACATACTGCTCATAGGAAACGATATACCAGCATTACAAGGAGTAAAAATCTGGTTAGGTAAATGTTTTCAAATGAAGGACTTGGGAGAAGCCGCGTTTATACTAGGTATAAAGATCTACAGAGATAGATCCAGGCGGCTTATTAGACTTAGTCAAAGTACATACATTGACAAAGTACTGAAGAGATTTAGTATGAGTGATTCCAAGAGAGGTCTCATTCCAATTACACATGGCATTACACTGAGCAAAGCTCAGAGTTCTACATCTCGCAAAGAACAAGCTAGGATGAGTTTGGTACCATATGCTTCGGCAATTGGATCAATCATGTATGCCATGTTATGTACTAGGCCCGATATTGCTTACTCCATAAGTTTTACGAGCAGATATCAAAACCAAACCAGGGAGATTTCTTGCAGCTGGCACACCCCGGTTCAACGAACCCTCTGGTGCATCAGCTCTCCGTGGTTGTGGGATTTGTTCAGCTGTGGGGATGGGGTCTTCATTAGAATTATTAGTCCAGTTGACTGGTGTTGGAATTATGTGCACAGTTAGTCAACATATGGTGATACATCCATGCCTACGAAACACTTAAGGGTCACATCGGTGAGTGCATGTAATACGAGCAAGATATGTAATGATACTACAAAGAGGAATGATTCATAATAGTCATTATGAATCAGTTAAGTATTAAGTTAAGTTTAACTTATTATTAGATTAGTTTAACTAACTAATTAATACAAGTATTTGTACATTTACTAGTTGAGTAAATATACAATGTGTTAATTATAGATTATCTATAATATGATATAAAGCTATTAAATCATATATTAATTGGATAATATTATTGTGTAAATTATATAAAGGTTATTATATATTAATTATTAGAAGTATAAATACAAGTATATATTTCGTGTATGTATATACCGAAATATATTAGTGTATTAATACTAGACATTTAATAGTTAAGTGCAATCATAAAAGACTAGTAAACTATAAGGGAAGGAAACATAAAAGGAAAGTTTAATTAAGAAATAAGTTTTAATTAAACTAGAGGGTTCTAAGTGCAACTTGTTTAAATATAAATAAAATGCTTAGGGTAACCCTAAAAACCCCTTACACCATACACGAAATCCCTCTCCCCCTCCTTTGGAGATTTCGGCTGAATACAAGAACACAAGTCATTGTGTTCTTCGTTCTTCGTGTTCTTCAAGTGTTGAAGTACAAGATCGTTACAAGTGATCAACTAGATGATCGCTCGCCGTGTTCATCATCAGTGGACTAACTTAAGCAAGTTATGGTATGTTTTGGAACACCCTTTCTTCCTCTTCCTCCTTGTTCGAAGTCGACACCTTCTTGGTTGAGTTCGACGAACACCACAAGTTTGTGTGTGTGTTCAAGTTTTTCGTACAAGGCTTCTTTCTTGTTAATCTAGTCTAGATTTCCAACATCCCATAATCCTTTAGGGTTTAAGGATTAAGTTTAATCTCAGTTCCGCTTTTAGGGATTAAACTAGCTAGTTGGTTTAACCGGCAAGAACAACCTCATGTTCTTGACAGTATGGTTCGCACCAAGTGAATTATGTGGTCGACCCAATGGGTTGATCAGTGTTATGAAACCCTACAGTTGTATCAGAGAGTTGGTTTAGAAATCTAAACAAGAATAACAAAGTTTTGTTTGTTTAATTTCCAAGTATTTAACTTTTTGTTCCTTTTTCTTTTTCTTCCTTGTGTATTTCGAAAAAGGGCAAGAACCATAGGACCAAGTATGTTAAACTTTTTAGTTTAACTGGTCAAAATGATTCTAACCCTAGAATTTGTCAGAATCTACAAAAGAACCCTGGGAACAAAAACATTAAACTTAGTAGTTCGTAACCTACTTTTTCTCTTTCTTTTATCCTCCCCATATCTCCTTTTTAGTGTTTAGTATGAAATTTTTATTTTTTCCACTCTCCTAAAAGTGATATCATCTCATTCCCCACCCCCCACCCCCAACTTGATTATTATTCTCTAGTTGAAAACTCATACGAAATTTGGATCGACTTTAAAAAATTCATACAAAATTTGGATCGAACTTCATATTTTAAAGTGACTCTTTTCTCCTATAATTTATATATATAAATTCTAGAAATATAGATTAACTAACTGAATTTTATATAAGAATTTAAATTAAAATTTTAAAATGGCAAATATTCCAACTCAAATTCATTTTTTCTGTTTAAGGTTTGACGTGGAAAGTAAAACTCTACCGAGGATGTGACTTGCGCCCCTAAGCTTAGCCTCCCTTTGAATGTGTGGCGAAGATAAAACGCGATAAGCCTTATTGCGAGTTATTTTGAAACGCCTTATAAAATTTATATTTTTTTTTAAATCAATTTTTTTTTGAGAAATTGATGGGATATATAATTAGAAATTTAGATACACATACATAAAATTATTTTGTAAACTTCACATATAAAAATTATATAAATTTATAATTTGTTATGAACTTTATATGCATATATATAATTTGAGTTATGTTATATATTGCGCTTTTATACCCTTGATATTATCAATTGAAATTTGAAAGCTTTAAATAGCATCATTTATATGATATTTAATAAATTAATATTTGTTATATTACAATCACTTGATTTATATATATACTTGTCAAATATTACAAAAGAATACAATACTTGAAGAAGATTAAAAAGAAATTAAAGAAAACAAGTAACAGTTGCTATATATCGCCGTTGCCGGAGAAAAACAGTTAATTAACCTCCAAGCAAACGGAATTAGAAGAAGAATTTGAGGAGGAGATGATGATAGTGATGATGCTGATGATTTACTTAAGACAGATTACATTACGCATCATATCCTTAAACTCCATGAAATCAACACGTCCGTCATGATTCCGATCAACGGAAGATATCATCATCTCCACTCTCCCGATTTCATTCCCTTCTGCAAACCCTAGCTTCACAAGCACCGTCTGTAACTCCGTCGCCGATATAAATCCATCTCCGTCTACATCAAACACCTTAAACGCTTCCGTCATATCCGCCTCCTCCTGCTTGCTTGCGTCAGCGGTAACCTCCTCCTGTTCGTTATCGTGATTACCTAAATCGTCATTATCATCCAGACGGAAAAACAGATCGTCAATTTCCTTATGCAGAGCCTGGAAATCGTCAAATGTTAAACCGGTGTTTCCAGGTTGGATAAACGTTTTGATCATTGAATCCAATTCGTTCATGTTAGTATCGAGACCGAGGAGAATTAACGCACGGCTGAGTTCATCGACGGTGATGATTTCGTCGCGATTTGTATCGAATAAATCGAATATCCGTCGGAGGCGTACGGAATTAAGAGACGGTGATCGGAGACGGAAGGAGGAGGATTTGAGTTGGCTCCCTTTAGCGGTGGATTCCATGGCTGCTCCGCCACCACGAATTGAATTGAATTGAAATAAATTCAATCTCTTCGATCGAAATTGACTATAAATTCTACTTGAATTTATTCTAATTTTAGGAAGATTGAATCAATGGCGGTCCGAGATTGAGATCGAGATTTCGTAGAAATTATGAGTCAATCATTAATGTGGTGGAATTGCTGGCAGAATCTGGATCCATTGGATACACCGATTTTACGGTAACATCACACAAAATATAAAATTGCTAAAATTCGATAACGGTAATAATGACGTAGCGGAATTAATTAACTAAACCTAAAACAAGAAAAACATGTGTGTATAAATCCATTGAAAAAATTGTTGTTCATATCCTTCTAACTATAATATACGGAGTAATTTTTATCTGAAATTTATTTTTTTATCTTAATCTTAATCTAATTATATACTAACATGATAACCGCGTAATTCGGCGACGGATAGCCTGTAACTATAATTTATCATAAACAAATGCAGTTAGTTCACAATTGTTTTCTAACAATAATTATAGAAATGACACCCTTTTAGACCCAAATTAACTCAGAGATGCACATCACACATCAGCATAAACTAGGGGTGGCAATTCAGGTCGGGTTCGGGTAGGTGGGTCAGAAACATTCAACCCGAAACTGACCTGTTTATATAAACGAGTCAAATATCTCAACCCTAACCTGTTTAACTTCAACCCAAACCTAACCCATATAACTCATTTAATAAAACATGTTAAACAGTTTATCAGGTCAAAGAAGTCAAACATGTCAAAATGTTGTTATTATTACACAAATTCATAACAAAATACTAAACACCAAATTACTAAGTAACATTTTTAATTTTTATCAAACTATTAATTATGTTTTAACTAGTAAATTATAAATTAAGTATAAATATATATATTCTAAAATATATTTTAATAATTAAACGGGTTAGCGGGTCGACCCATTTAAATTATCATTGACCCGGACCTAACATGTTTAATAAACGAGTCAGCTTTTTCAACCCGAGACTGACCCAATTATTTTTTATCCCAACCTAAACCTTTTTATTTTCGTGTCGATTTCAAGTCGAGTTTCATGTCGAGTAAGATATTGCCACCCATAGCACAAACTGAAAAAAATCACATTTTGATGCTGAAGCTTTTAAATAGCATATCAATCTTTTTTTAGGTATACAACTAATTTTCTACAATCAGAAACACCACAAGGAATGTTGAAATGACCTCATCTTTTTGCCACAAATTTTAAAGATATCTGAATAAATAAAGAAACCAGCAGTTTCGTACTCTTGAAAAAAATCAATTAGAGTATAAAAGAGTTGAAACAAAAAGTGAAGTACATAACAAATTTGTAAAATCAACTCAGTCGGTAGTATTTATGTTAAGGTCATGCTCAGTTTCTTCTATGTTGTAATTGCACCTATATATGTATTATTATAATAAGATAAGAACTAGACAAGTAGAAGGTTGTTGGATCCCAACAACACAAACGTGTTGCGTTATGACCGAGTAACGAAGATAAGATAAGTGAACAACAAGATTTCAACGATTAAGAGTTTATTAAAACAACTTAATACAGTACAAAGTTTGCGAAAATAGATAGTACAAAACTAACTAAAACTCTATACTTGAAATGACACTTTAGACCGCTCAAACTAGAAGAGTATACGCTGAGAGTTATATCAGCTGATACTAACAGTTGATATTAATGTCTTAGTAATAACTATGGAGGAGTTAATACCTAGACAAATAACTAACTCTCAGAGAATGTTCTTGTGCTATGATTTCTAAAGGTGTGTGTAATGCAAGCATTTACGTCTGTATTTATATCCCAAGATCCATGTTCCTTAGTCCACAAGTTTGACGACGTGTAAACATATTATTCGTCGATGTGGACTTGTCAATGGATCATTAAATGCTCTTGCACAAGTTATTGTCCCAAGTGTACTTTGTGTCAACTACTTCTGGTACCCTTTCTGACGCACAGTGAAAGGTGTACTACATAAGTACAGAAATAGTTGACTTTCTCTTTACATGCTTGAGGGACAAACGATGATAATGTACTGACATTATCTTCTATTCCAAAATAGAAGATCTTCATCGTTTTCTTCTTCTTTGAGCGGGAAAGGGAAATGTTCAAGGTGTCAATGAACATTTCCTTTAAGTCTTTATCTACAGCAGATACTATCAGCTGATTCCACAATCAGCTGAATAGTCTTCTTCTTGTCTTTGTCCTTTGGTCATAGACTTCGAATGAACTCTCGTTAATAGCTGCTGATTTGACTTGTATCCTAAAGCTAAGTACGTACTCAGCTGAAGGTTTATTGTATATACTTTCTTTCAGCTGAGATACATACTTCAGCTGTTATTTATTCTTCTTGGCTATCGATCATCAAATCTTATTTACTTAGTCTTGGGACTAACAATCTCCCCCTATTTGATGCAATCGAATAGTCGTATAAGTGTAACCCTGTAATGATTCAGCTGATGAGATCAGCAGAATACTTATGTGCTTTGACCCTTAGGGTTCTTTTGTATATGTTTATCTTTTTACAATTTTTTACAAGTATATTACACAACTTTTGATTTTCTATTGATAAGGCAATTAAAATTATAAGGAAAATAAAAAAAAAACTATAATGCCTTGGATATAGCTGATCCAACGACACTGCGATACAGTGAGTTGAAGGCTGAGGTTATTAATTTCTTCATTTCTCTTCCCTCTTCAGTAGAGGAACTCAGCAGCTTGTGATAGATCATAAGTTGATCCACATCACATAGATCCAACTCATCTGCTTGCTGAAAGCACTGCTCCTTCTTCTTCTCCAGATAGCAAAAACCAAAAATTGGTTCTTTTACGATCAGCCCAGGGACGAAGTTAACTCCCGTGGGGATGGCTTTTGTGATATTTGGTCTTGGTCGTTTTGCAAATATGATTGATGACCCAATATCCAGTGGTCTGGATTCAGCAAGAGGCTCGAGGAGAATGGACTTACGTTTCTCCCCTCTTGCTGAGGAGCTTTCACCAGCAGATCCTCCGACATCAGCTGTTTGAGATTCACACAATTCAGGAGGTATGCGATATACCAACTCAGGAGCTTGTCTCCTAATTGCATCGCATAGAGTCTTGAAAGAGTAGATTGCGAATTTTATCTCGTTTTCCAGATCTGTTATAATCTGCGATGGTTTTGCAGATATGGCAGCTGCTTCAGCTTCTTTCCATTCATCGTAGTTGAGAACGAAGCTGATCTTGTTCAGAGGGAACTTTTCATTGACCACAGTTCCTCCAGCTCTTGTTATTACAATTTCATCAGGAGAGCTGGGATCGAATCTGGGGGCCCTTACGCTGGTGATCTTTGCTTCTTGCCTACGCTGATAAAGAACTTTATTGAACAACCTAATGTTCTCAGCTCTTTGGGCTTCAGCTTTTTGATACAGCTCTTCATGAGTTTTTCTTTGAAGGGAAATGGTTGTATCAAGATCAGTAGCGGTTCCAACTTCATTTAGAATGAGGTTTTGAACCGCAACAGATGTAGGCTCCCCCTCAGCAGGATAAGGGATCTCCTGTATAATAGGCTGAGGGTTTTGGATTTGCGGGGCTTGGACTTGTGGGCCCTCAACTGATTTAAAGGAATCAACGATTTTAATAAAACCAGTTGAGGGTACAGCTTCTTCTTCTTGTGTTCCAGCAGAGGTGATAGGTGGAATTCTTGAGTTATCACCTGCTGGAACGTCTTCAGTATTGGTTCCAACAGCAGAGGTGATTAAAGATTCGTGTTGTTCACCTGCTGAAGTGGCCTCTTTCTCCCCCTCAGAGAGTGCCCGAAGAAGGGGATACTCTCTGGTGCTGAAGCAGGACGGACAACAGCGACCCCCTCATTGAGCTTTGCAAGAATGAGGTCAAGGGTGCCTTGGAGACCAGCGACTTGGGAAGTCAGCGAGCTGACTTCAGTCTCCATTTTGTCCAACCTGGTGGACACAGCAGAAGCTGATTCCTCGATAGCCTGAGAAAGGTGGCTATGAGTAAATGTCAGCAGAGACTCTTGCTTGATTGGGCAAGAGCCAGGCTGTCCCGAACTTCGGAGAGAAGTTGGTCTTGGTCGACTCTGTCAGAATCGCGAAGGGAGTTCAACGCTTGACGCACGTAGTCGTTAAGAGATATGAACCCGCTGGTGTTGATGCGAATCTGATCAGAAAGAAGAGCCAGCTGAGGAGCCTGAGAATGAACCTCAGTGTGCAGAGAAGTTATGCTGGAAGAGAGATTCTCAGCAGTTTGGGCAAACTTCTTTGGAACATCCTTGCGAAGGGAGTCCATCTGCTTACTCAACGTGGCCATCCCAGGTCGAATCTGGGATGTAACAACTCTAGACATCAGAGCAGCAGCTGCTCTGATGGGAATGCGTCCTCCAGCTTTGCTGGATTCAGCATGGGACACTTGGACGCTTTGGGGGGTAGGGGTCCGGCATGTCTCCAGCTTGAGGGGTAACCTCAGTTGTGGGAGTGAGTGTTCCTGAGTTAGGAGGAATGGCTCATATGGGTTGCTCAGGGACTATGGAGGGTGAGTTGGGTCCAACTGAAACTTCTGGGGTTATAACAGAAGTGCTGACATCAGTTGTCAAAACAGTTTGAAGCTCAGAATGTTCTCCGTCAGATGACGAATAGTAAGACTGAATAAGATCATCAGTCGACTCAAACATTAGATGAAAAGCTGTTTGTAACTCTGGAGCTTCGGTCTTACCAGCCGGCAATACTGGTATGGAGACCGGAGGAAGAGTTCCTCTGGGTGGTGTGTTAGCTGCCTCACAGCTCGGTTGGTGATTACTTTCGCGATCATTGGCAGCTGGGGTTAGTGCCTCAGTGATAACTTGGTTTAAAGTTGTCTCTTCATTGGCGGTGGTGGTTTCCCTGATCACCTGCTGGTTTAAGCCGGTGACGTCGTGGGAAACAGAAGGGTCAGCTTCAAGATTGACTTGGTTTCCAGTCAATCTATCATCAGCTGAAGACTCAGGGAGTGATGAAGAAGTTGGGGGTGGTGTGTGTCCAGCTGACTCTCGGGTGGCTTGGGTTGAGCCGAAAATTTCACCAACAGTCTGTTGAGAGAATGAGGTTGCTCGTGGAGTTTGTTCCCGTGTTACAACGACATATAATGAATCGGTCGAGGAGCTACGCAGAGGTGTGGAGCCGGCACTAACTCCTGAAGAACGAAATTGCCGTTTTGAAGTCTGCTGACTTGTTGAGAAATCAGCAGAGAGAGAGTGGATGAAAGGAAAGGGAAAAAGAGAGTCAGCCGGAAGTGTTTGGACAGGAATTCCAATTGTAGGTAGAGTTCCTGGAAAAACACTGTAAGAGTGAAAATGAGAAGGACTGTTCTCAGATGCTAACATAGCTTCTGATTGTAATCCTTCCAACTGGGATCTCGAGTGTGAACCCAACGGACTCCGGCTGAATCCTGATGATGCTGCGATCGCCAGCTCAACATCATCAACAACATCATCATCTCCACAGGTAGCAGACCCTCTTACCCTCAGCTGAGGAGAAACAGGGGCGCTGGAAGTGGAAGAAGATGATAGAAAGAATAAAGAGGAAGAAGGATGGCGGTGAGCAGATCGCTTCACACGCTTCTTCCCACCACGTGGAATATCACCCGTTTCCACATTTTCCACGTTAATGGGCATTGAGATCCCAGTGGAAGTGGTGGTATTTCCATCAACAGTTTGTGTGCGATCAGTTGATGGAAAACACTTCAGATGACAAAAGGACTAACCTTCTTGTAGGGCAGATTTCTTCGATGTTTTGCCCTTCTTTCGATCCCTTTTGGATCTGACTCGATCATCTATGATCTTCAACATGTACGAGGTGAGGGGAAATGTCTTCTCATCATCCTTCTTCTGGAAGATGAGGCTGGAAATGGAACGGACCATCACCGATTCCCCAGGGATGTCTTCATAATCTATCTCCAGCTTTTCAAACATCACATGTGCGACGAACAATGTGAAAAAGCGAAGATAGGGTATATGATTTCCCTTGCCTTTCAGCTTGGTCTTGACCTCCTCGTACACCAGTCTCCCGTAGTCGATCCGCTGACCGGTGACTAGGGCTTCAGCAAAGACTTGCATGCTGGAGTTGCACTGGTTGAGAGACCCGGAATTGCCGCCTATACCCTGAATGATGTGGGTAAAGAAATAGGCCCAGGGTCTCGTCAGCTGAGACTTCTTGAAGATCGGCACCTTGTCTTCTTCATTTTCTAATCTGTATCCAGTAATACGGATTAGACTCTCTTTAGCTTCATCAGCAGATTTAGTCTGCTGATATTCTTTTCCAGGTTGCAGATAATCGAATCCGCAAGCAACTCGGAAATCATCAAGAGAGATGGTGATTTGATGATTCCCTACTTGCGCAGTGATGTCGTCTCCAGAGGCGGAGGCGGACATCCAGAAATCACGCAAGAGTTCGATGATACTCTTGGTGACTCTGGTAAAAGCACCACGGATAGGGCAGTGACGCACAAACGTCACAACCGGTCGATAAATATCGACAAGATCATCCGGTGGGGAAGTGTTGGCTACTAGGTTTGAGTTCTGAGAGAACTCAATGGCAGCCCTAGTAAGAGAAACCTTATGAGCTTTCTTCGTCATTTGGGAGAGAGAGAGAGAAGGAAGAAAGATAAAGGTTAGAAATAGAGGGTTTTTGAGAGAGAATTGTGGGAGAGATAGGAAAAAAGTGGAGAGGAGAGGTGGGTATTTATAGGGGATTTATGGGTCGGTTTGGGTAAAGTTTTGAATTCAAACCGGGTCATAATTGGATAGTTAGAAACCAACTATAGACACGTTGGTTATCGTGCAAAGGTGGTTGGATGTGACAGTGTGAGAAAGTGGAGCCGTTTCTGTGTCAGGGTAGTGGAGCCGTTTCTGTGTCAGGGTGTCTTGTCCCTCATAAATGCCAAATATTTCCACTCGAGTGGAAATATTTACCACAGAGAACGTGTGGATAGGGTTGAAAGATGCCTTTTTTATAGGAGAACCAAACGTTTTAACTTATAAAACATGATAAGTTATCATTTAAGAGATTTTATTCGGCTGACTGATAAATTTAAACGGTTTTAGTCAGCTGAATGTACTAAGTAACAAGGTGAATCTTATCAGCTGCTGATAGCACTTCTGCAGTTGATTCAAGCATTCAACATACCTAGCTCGCTAATCAAAAAATTGAATCGTTTTTATCGAAAGGCTTAGTGAATAGATCAGCCAGCTGAAGGTCTGTTGAAATGAAGTGGAGCTCCACGTCACCTTGTTCAATGTGATCTCTAATAAAATGATACCTTATATCGATATGTTTGGTTCTAGAATGGAGAACTGGGTTGTTGCTGATTGCAATAGCACTCGTGTTATCACAATAGATAGGAACTTTGTAGAAGTTCATATCGAAATCAACAAGCTGATTCTTCATCCAAAGGACTTGAGCACAACAGCTTCCAGCAGCAACGTATTCTGCTTCAGCTGTGGAGGTAGAGACAGTACTTTGTTTCTTTCTTATCTAGCTGACTAGCTTTCCACCAAGCAGCTGACATCCTTTAGTGGTGCTCTTTCTATCCATTTTGCAACCTGCAAAGTCTGAATCTGAATAGCCAATTAGATCAAACCCGGAGTCTTTGGCATACCAAAGACCTAGGCTTGGAGTACTCTTAAGATACCTCAAAATTATTTTAGCAACTATTAGGTGAGATTCTCTAGGATCAGCTTGATACCTAGCACACATGCAAGTAGCAAACATAATATTTGGTCTGCTGGAAGTGAGATAGAGTAATGAACCAATGATTCCTCTATAGAATGTGACATCAACTGACTTACCAGTTATGTCAACATCTAGATTGTTTGGAGGAGCCATTGGTGTTTTCATGGATGATGAATTCATTTCAAATTTCGTTAAAAGATCTTTGATATATTTTTCTTGATTTATAAAAATTCCATTTTTAGATTGCTTAACTTGTAAGCCAAGAAAATAAGTTAATTCACCCATCATGCTCATCTCATACCTTGTAGACATAAGTTTAGAAAAGCGTCTACAAAGTTTTTCATCAGTAGCACCAAAAATTATGTCGTCCACATAAATTTGAACAAGAATGATATCACCTTTGATTTTGCGAATGAATAAGGTTTTATCAATCTTTCCCCCGGTGAAATCATTTGCTATGAGGAACGTGGAGAGTGTATCGTACCATGCACGAGGAGCTTGTTTCAACCCATACAGCGCTTTATCCAATTTAAACACATAGTCTAAATATTTAGGATTTTCGAACCCTGGTGGTTGCTTAACGTATACCTCATCTTGCAGCTTTCCGTTCAGGAATGCACTCTTCACATCCATTTGAAAAACTGTGAAGTTTTTGTAAGCAGCGTAGGCTAGAAATATTCTGATTGCCTCAAGCCTAGCCACAGGAGCAAATGTTTCATCAAAATCGATTCCTTCCTCCTGTCTGTATCCTTGTGCAACCAGTCTAGCTTTGTTGCGAATAACCACACCTTCTTCATCCATTTTATTCCTAAATACCCATTTAGTACCAATTATAGTCTTTCCAGCTGGTGGGGGCACCAGCTGCCATACTTTGTTGACCTCGAATTGGTTAAGTTCTTCCTGCATCGCTTGAATCCAGCTTCAGTCTTCTAAAGCAGCTTTAATATTCTTCGGTTCTTCAGTTGCTAGAAAAAAGACCATAAGCAAAGATTGCCGATGCTTTACTTCTTGTAACAACTCCTTGTTGTGGATCTCCAATGATTAACTCAACTAGATGTTCTGAGGTCCACTTAGATTGAGGAACTGCTGTAGAAGAGGAAGATTCAGCAGAATTAGATCCTTGTTGAGCGGCTGACTGCTCAGCAGGATGAATTACTTCATTATGAACAGATCTTCTTGAAGTATGAAGAGGTGGCTTAGAAATAGCCTTGGATGATGCTCTAGCTGTTGGAGTCTCTTGTTGAACAGCTACGATATCTTCAAGATATGTAGGAGCATCATGGAACGTCTCATCTGATTCATTTATGGGAACCTCAAAGAGATTTAAAGCATCGGAAAATGCTTCAGCTGTATCATCAGGAGATGGTTCGGCTGATCTCTGAAATGCATCAGACGAGTCTGCAGAGGTGGGGTTCATAGCTTTTGAGTGTTCTTCAAAAGTATCATTTATGGACTCTTCCAATGTTTGTCTTCTTTTGTTGAAAACTCTATATGCTTTGGATAGAGTGGAGTATCCCAAGAAAATGGCTTCATCAGCTTTAGAGTCAAATTTACTCAGCTGATCTCGTGTGTTTAACACAAAACACACACAGCCAAACACATGAAAGAAACCTATGAATGGTTTCTTCTGACGAAAGATCTCATAAGAAGTCTTTTTGTGTCTCTTCACATAGAGAGACCTATTTTGAGTAAAACACGCTGTGTTAACAGCTTCTGCCCAATATTGCTTAGGCATGTTTGACTCAGCAAGCATTGTTCGTGCAGCTTCTATTAGGGTTCTGTTCCTTCTTTCAGCAACACCATTTTGTTGAGGTGTTCTTGCAGCTGAGAAGTTTTGGGAGATCCCAACATCTGAACAGAAATCTTCTAAAGTCTTGTTCCTGAATTCAGTACCATTGTCTGATCTCAGCATCTTGACTCTAGACCCATTTAGAAGTTCCATCCTTTTGATGAACTTGATAATCTCTTCAGCTGCATCACTTTTGTGACGAAGAAATATTACCCAAGTATATCGTGAATATTCATCAACGATAACAAGTGTATATTTCTTTCCACCTAGACTTTCAGTACTCATAGGGCCAAAAAGGTCCATATGGAGCATGTGAAGGCAGCTGTCGATGGAGAAACATTGCTTTGATTTGAAGGAGCTTTTATGTTGCTTGCCTTGTTCACATGCTGAATAAAGCTTATCCTTTTCATATTTGATTTGTGGCAGACCATTCACCAGCTGACCTCGAGCCAGCTTCGATATATTTTTGAAATTCAGGTGAGATAGCCTCTTATGCCACAACCAATTCAGCTCTTCAGTAGAATGAGAGAATAGACAGACTTCTTGATTTTGAGGATTCATGTCAAGTGTATAGACATTCTTGGTTCTTGGAGCAACCAATACTACCTTACCATTCTTATCCGTCACCGTTCCTCTGTATTCATTAAAGTTCACTGAGAACTTTGCATCACAAAGTTGGCTAATGCTGATTAGATTATGTTTCAGCCCATTTACATAACCAACTCTTGTGATTTTTACGGATCCATTAGAGATGGTTCCATAACCTTCAGTTCAGCCTCTACCATTATCACCAAAAACTACTGAGGGACCATCACAAACTTCAAACTCTTCCAGCAGGGATTTGTAACGAGTCATGTGTTTCGAACAACCGCTGTCTAAGTACCAGACATGTTTGCTTTCATCACCCTGCACATAAAATAAAAGAGTTTGTTCTTTTTTGGAACCCACACTTCGGTGGGTCCTTGTGACTTCCCGCTGGGACTCACAGAAGTTGGCTTTTCAGTAGGCTCACATACTGAAGTCGGGGAAGGTCTCAGGCATGTGCTGTCACACTCACTTGCCATGTGCCCACGATCTCCACACTTATAGCATTTTCTGTTTCTTTGCAGTGGAGTAAAGGGCGAGGCAATAGGATTGGGAACTGGACCCAAAATCCCTTTCATTTTCTGATTATCGGAGATAGTCAGAGTTTGAACGAGTGATGTCAGCTTGCTGACCTTTCCTTTCAGCCGTCTGACAGACACATCTGAAGAAGGACTTGGAGTATTCTTAGGAATACTCTTACCTTTGTTCTTTGCAGCTCGAGTACGAACTCCAACTGGCTCACCCTTGGAGGGTGTAAGAACAGTTTTCTTTCCTGCTGTCCTTCTAGTCTTCTGCTGAGATTTAGCAGATGAGGCAGTAGGTGCTGAACCCAAGATAGATTTCCTTGGTTCAACAATTACTACAGTAGGTGTCCTGACTATCATGGCAGAGGAGTCAGTCGATGACTCTTCACCAGTAGCTTCAGAAGGATTTTCTGAGGACATCTCGGTAGCATAGGTTTTGGTAGACCTTACAAAGGAACCAAAAACCAACTCTTCAGCTGGCACAGAAGCATCAGCTGACGAGTAGTACAGATCATCTGTACTGCTGTCAGGTACAGCGGCTACAGCAAGGAAATCTCCTCCTAGTACAGCTTGTACTTGACTAGGGATTTGTGAGTTAACACATTCACTCACACGTTTGGATGAACGAGACCATGATTCACAAATCTTTTTAATTGCTTCAAGTTCTTTAACTTTTTCACTTAGATCATGTTGAAGAACCGAGTTAATAAATTTTGTTTCAGAATGTTCTTCTTTTAAAGTTTTGTGGTCAATTAAACGTTCTTTCAAAAATGCATTTTCACGTAGAATAGCACTATGTTTATCCAAACATTCACCTTTCAGCTGATCAATAAAGTGCAAGTCACAAATAATGGAATCAACAATATCTTTAGCTTTAGTAGCGTCAGCGGAGATTAGAGAGGTTGCCTTTTTATGAACAATGTTGACTCATTTATAGGAACTAGCATCATCAGCTGTAATGCTTTCATCATCATCAGCACGAGCCATCAAACACATTGTGGCCATTTGTTCATCGTCATCAGATGAGCTGTCACCAGAGTCAGCCCAATCATGAGTTTCAGCTACAAGACCCTTGTCAGCAGCTTTGCCTTCAAGTGCCTTCTTTTCTTCTAGAATCTTTTTAGTGAAGGCTTGTAGCTTTTTGTATTTATCTTCAATGGACTCACCAGTTGAAGATGATGAACTAGCTTTCTTCTGCTTGCAGTCGTTAGCATAGTGTCCCTTCTTGTTGAAGTTGTAGCAAGTTATCTCAGAGATGTCAGGTGTACTTCCAGAAGGTCTAGAAGAAACAGCTGATGAGATAGATCTGCTACTCGAGCCTTTAGCTGAGGAGCCAGACTTGTTTTTAAAGAATTTTCTATTTTTAACAAGTAAGGCCAGCTCAGATATAAGGGCATCGTTGTCTTCATCTTCATCGACTTCTTCAATGCTGACTTCCGGCATGTTGAACAAACCAACAGCCGAAGTGTTGTCAGCTTCATCATCTGATGGTGGATATTCAATTCTGCTAGGCTTGTTTAAGGAGACAAGAGCAGTCGAAGATCCAGCGGAACTCACTTTAGAGTCCTTTGGAGGTTGAAATTTGTTGAGTACAGTTCTCTCATGGCTTAAAAACATACCATAGAGAGATGAAAGAGTATAATCTTTCAGAGTAGGAGATGTACTCATGCAAGTTATGATGGTAGCCCATTTAGAAGGTAAGGCTGCCATAAATTTACACATTTTGGACATATCGTCCTTATCAACCCCATGAGACTTCAGCTCGTTTAACAGAATGTTATAACGATTGAAAGTTTGAGCTATAGTCTCACTTGGTTTGTCTTTAAACAGTTCATGATCATGTATGACAATGTTTTTGTTATGTTCACGCACAACAGATGTGCCTTCATAAACTTCAGCCAACCGTTCCGACATCTCTTTAACTGAGTCACAAAACTGAATATTGTGATACAGTTCATCACCAACTGCTTGAAAAAGCATATCTCGACCCTTGTTCTCAAGATGAACAAGATATTTTTCAGCGTCTGTCCACTGAGCCTCAGACTTCACCACATAGTGTTCTGGTATTTCAGAAGTACCAGGAATGAGGGTTTTGGGAATATATTTTCCTATCGTGATGTTATCTTGGAGTTTTGGGTGATAAGTAACCATATGGGACAACATACGAGTTTTCCACATGGGGTAGTTGGTTTGAGTGAGTTTGGGAGGTTTTCCAGATGATGAAAGATCTGATGATGTAGGTTCAGCCATAACAGATGCTCAAAATTGATGGAAAACAATTTTGACACCCGCTCTGATACCAGTTGTTGGATCCCAACAACACAAACGTGTTGCGTTATGACCGAGTAACGAAGATAAGATAAGTGAACAACAAGATTTCAATGATTAAGAGTTTATTAAAACAACTTAATACAGTACAAAGTTTGCGGAAATAGATAGTACAAAACTAATTAAAACTCTATACTTGAAATGACACTTTAGACCGCTCAAACTAGAAGAGTATACGCCGAGAGTTATATCAGCTGATACTAACAGCTGATATTAATGCCTTAGTAATAACTATGGAGGAGTTAATACTTAGACAAATAACTAACTCTCGGAGAATGTTCTTGTGCTATGATTTCTAAAGGTGTGTGTAAATGCAAGCATTTACGTCTGTATTTATAGCCCAAGATCCATGTTCCTTAGTCCACAAGTCTGACGACGTGTAAACATATTATTCGTCGATGTGGACTTGCCAATGGATCATTAAATGCTCTTGCACAAGTTATTGTCCCAGGTGTACTTTGTGTCAACTACTTTCGGTACCCTTTCTGACGCACAGTGAAAGGTGTACTACATAAGTACAGAAATAGTTGACTTTCTCTTTACATGCTTGAGGGACAAACGATGATAATGTACTGACATTATCTTCTATTCCAAAATAGAAGATCTTCATCGTTTTCTTCTTCTTTGAGCGGGAAAGGGAAATGTTCAAGGTGTCAATGAATATTTCCTTTAAGTCTTTATCTACAGCAGATACTATCAGCTGATTCCACAATCAGCTGAATAGTCTTCTTCTTGTCTTTGTCCTTTGGTCATAGACTTCGAATGAACTCTCGTTAATAGCTGCTGATTTGACTTGTATCCTAAAGCTAAGTACGTACTCAGCTGAAGGTTTATTGTATATACTTGCTTCAGCTGAGATACATATTTCAGCTGTTATTTATTCTTCTTGACTATCGATTATCAAATCTTATTTACTTACTTGGGACTAACAAAGGTGTTGAATGGAAAATATTGAAAAAATAAATAAAAATCTTTTTTGTTTTGATTATGTGGATCTCATCCTGAAGTCTCTTTAATGCTTCAGCACTTCTTTATTTATGTCTAACCAGATTTAAAAAAAAAATGATAAATATATATATAAAGAGATGACTTACAAAAAAGGTAAGAAATAATAGAAGTGCACTCTGGTTTGAAAGAGCTCCATTCCAAATTTCCAATAATAGATGTGGAGTTTGAGCTGCATTGAACCCAAAGCTTTTAATTGTGGCTGTATTTATAAAATTATGATCTTTTAATTGTTCTGCTATTATTACCTTGTAGTAAGTTAAACTTTCTTTCTGCCTCCTCCGTACCCAGAAAGTACAGAGGTTATGGGATCTAGGAACCCGGATAATACAGAGTTAACGAGTCCTAGACGCCTGGATCCTAACCCATTTTTTGTGAATAAATACCGTGTTTACACAGCTGATATCAGTTTACACAATAATGAGTTCATCGAATAATGAGTCTCCCTGTTACTCGAGTAGCTCGTTAATAACATGCATATCTTTGTATAAGTGTGTATTTATATTAGTATAAAAATAAAATAACATCTCATAAACAGAGAATTGTTCAAATTAGTCCTTAATTTTTTGAGATAATTTCATATACGTCCTTGCAAACTTCTAATATTACGCATATATCCTTGCAAACTTAATTTCATATACGTCCTTGCAAACTTCTAATATTACGCATATATCCTTGCAAACTTTATTATTACGTATATACCCTTCCAAAACCTCAAAATTCACACATATATCCTTCAACCTAATTTAATATTATTTAAATCATTTAAAATTTAAAAAATATAAAATCTAATCTAAATTAATAGTAAAATACATTAAATACTCTTAAATGCCAAGAAATTTTTCTTTCATCAAGGGTATTTTTTTGCCAAATTTGACAACTTCATTTTCTTTTGTCAATGGTATTTAAGCTATTTTACCATTAATTTAGATTAGGATTTATGTTTTTAATATTTTTAAATGATTTAAATATTATTAAATTAGGCAAAAGGATATATGTGAGAATTTTGAGATTTTAGAAGGATATATACGTAATAATGAAATTTGCAAGGATATATACGTAATATTAGAAGTTTGCAAGGACGTGTATGAAATTATTCCTAATTTTTTTATAGGCCCAAAGGACAAATTTCAATCATTGATAATAATAATTAACGGTTCAGATTAATCATATATTTTATACATAGAGGGGTGTTTTGGTCATTTGACACCCACATAAATTTTAATCTATTTTTTTTTTCTTTTTCTTAAAGAAATAATATTATGTGACAATCACATGTCATCGTATATTTAATTGCATGTGATTGTATACATGATCACATATTCACATGTCAATTTGTGTACAGTCACATGTCACAAAGTAGACAAGTATACAATCACATATGATTATCACATAATAAATTATTTTTTAATGAAATAAAGGATAAAAAAATAATTTTAAATAAAAATAATTTATGTGAGTGTTAAATGACCAAAATATCTCCCCATGTATAAAATATGTAATTAATCTTAACCACTGATATCTTGATCAATGATTGAGATTTGTCTCTTATAATTACATAAAAATTAAGGATTACCTTTACAAATCTACTCATAAATAATATAATTATAGAAAAATCAGATTCACACATATACTTTATATAAAGGAGTATTTTTATACTATAATTTTTATTATATTCACTATAATCATTAATTAATATGATTATACAGTTAAATCTGATTTGTGTTGTATATGAGGTAAATTGTGAAATAGATTCCCATTGTATAAATGGGTATTTATATATAAGCATAAAAATAGAAATAACAAAAGCGTTCACAGAAAACGAAATAATGTGGCCAACAACACCGTGTAATTTCATCATGTAAGTGTATATGATCCCTGAACATAAACTTCAAGCAATAAAACAATCAATTTGATAAATTAGATATCGTGTTCTGTAACAATCAATTTGATCCTAATTACTTGTAGTTTTCAATAATTCATTTTTAATATTGAATTTTAGACCTAATTTCATTACAAAATAGCAAGATTAGTTGAGAAATATCATGTTTCATCTAGGCATATGCAAACTAGACCAAGAACCAACAGAATCAAACCAAATTGAGCTATACATGCTCGGTCCTCGGTTTGAATTTCCATCCCAAAACCAAAAAAAGTTGAAAAACGCTAGATGTCAGTCCAGTGTGAGACGTCATCGGTTGGGTTATTGGGTCCGGTTATTGGACATAGTTTCACCTACATTCATTATGTTTCACATGCTAAAATATCTAGTAACCATAATTCATGTCAAAACAGCCATACGTTTCGTTAAATTTAAAAAAAAAAAACAGAAATGTTGCCGATTAAAAAGTACAAACACGTTCATTCATGTAGTGATGAGTACAAAATTGGAAAATGTAACTAAACATATTGTTCTCGTATGTTTACTGTTTCCATTTCAAATACCTTTTTTTCTAAAAGCACCTTTGACTTTAGTCAACAACTTCGATAAGAGTGGTCTCATAATCATCAGGTGCAATAAATCCATGCAGATTCATCACTGTTGCAGCCACGTTTGCTAGTCCTCCATTTGGTACGTCTTTGCGGAATTTTACACCCGCTGCTAACCCCGGCCCACCAATTGCAATTGGCACCTGATTCACACAACCCACAAATATAATAAATAAATAATCCAAAAAAATGAAATAAATATAATATAATATTGTAAATTAATAATAATAACTTACGGGCTGAAGAGTGTGGGAAGTTAGGATTTGAACTTGACCATCCTTAAGGATAGGCTCACCCTTTTTGTTTCTTTTAACCATATCTTCAGCATTACCATGATCCGCAGTTACTACATAAATTCCACCCACTTGTTCTACTGCATCAAGAATCATCTGTCACAAAACAAAAAAAAAAAAAAAAAAAAAGAACAAATTAATAAACAGTTAAAAAGTAATACATTTTTTCTATTTAAAAAGTTCAAGTATTATCGAAATAATATGATTTTTGTTATCACACTAACTACTTATAGAAAGTTGGTCAAAAATTAATTCAGGCTCCCAATTTAATTGCATAAAAACCTTCTAAATTAATTTATTTATAAAGAAGTAATTGTATTATTAGCAAAATAATATAATTTGGCACTAATTGTCGAAAGAAGTTTTTTTTTTTTTAAAAAGTGGTAACAAATGGTTTCAGATGAATTTGACCCATTTTCAATGCATAAACCTCTAAATTGTTTTACTAAAAGAATATTAGTATTCGAAATAATATACAATTTGTAACAATATTTTGTGAAAAAAAATATTAAAAAAAATTAATAATGGTTACCTTAACGGCTTCATCAGCAGCTTTGCAAGCCACAACAGTAGCTTCAACATCACCAGTATGCCCAACCATATCACCATTAGGAATGTTTACACGTACCTAATAAAACACCTTACTAGTAATTATTAAATTAAATAATTTTTATAATATATAATAAATTAATTAATTAATTGTTTACCTGGTCAAATCTACCACTGAGAATAGCCTCACGGACTTTTTCACCAATTTCCACAGCTTTCATTTTTGGTTTAACATTGAAAGTAATTCCACTGTCACTTGGAATTTCAACATATTCTTCCAATTCTGAATTGAAATAACCAGATCGGTTCCCGTTCCAGAAAAATGTCACATGACCGAATTTCACCGTCTCACTGTTGAATAATTTGGTCAAATTAATATTTATATAAGTAAACGGGTCAAAATCCTCAGATTTTATTTAAAAAGAGGATAATTTTATATACGTCCTAGCAAACTTTTAATATTACATATATATCCTTGCAAATTTCATTATTACATAAATATCCTTCAAAAACCTTAAAAATCTCACATGTATCCTTTTACCTAATTTAATTATATTTAAATCATTTAAAATTTTAAAAACATGAATCCTAATCTAAGCTAATGGTAAAATGCCCTAAATACCCTTAAAGGTCAAGAGTTTTTTCTTTCGTCAAGGGTATTTTCTCGCCAAACTCGACAACTACATTTTCTTGTCAAGGGTATTTTACCATTAGTTTAGATTAGGATTTATGTTTTCAAAATTTTAAAAGATCTAAATATTACTAAATTAGGTAAAACGATATATGTGAGAATTTTGAGGTTTTTGAAGGATATATATACGTAATATTAGAAGTTTGCAAGGAGGTATATGAAATTATCCCTTAAAAATAAAAATAAAAATTCTGACCTGCAGGCAAAAGTGCGAACACCATTATGCACCAAATATTCACCAGAAGTCCTATCAATCAAGGGTGGAGAAACAAGGTAATGATTTGGAAGCTTCAATTCTCCATCATACTGAAGCATACCAGCATATCTAATTTTCGGGACCCGCACTCGATCAAACTTATCAAATTTCTCATACTCAAGAGCTTGTGCAAGCATAGTCATACGGTCTGCCCGAAAATTGACAGTTACAACAGCATCACCATCCACAATGGGGCCCACGGGCTTTTCATTATCATCAACAATAACAAACGGGGGCAGGTACTGGTCATTTGCACCGGGGGCTGCCCGAAGGGTTTTGATTGCTTCAACCACGTTTTTGAATTTGTGTGGTGCTTCACCGAGCACTTGAGCATCCCAACCACGTTTCACAACTTCCCAATCGTTCTGAAAAAGTAGGAAAATTTGCATGTGAAATGCCGATTTTACCCTTGGAAGGAAAAGTTATAAAATTTTTAAAAGAATTACCTCGTAACGGTCCATGGTGACATACATTCTCCCTCCACCAGAAGCAACTTGTGCATCGATACCTTTGCTTCTTAATTCTGATAATTCTGCTTCTAGAATTTCAGCAAAACCAACACTTGAACCGTCCAAAACATCACGGCCGTCGGTTAGGACATGAACACGGATCTTTTTGGCACCACGGTCACTAGCTCCCCTAAGCAACAACTGCAATCCAGTAATGATTAGCAAAAAATATTAATTTTATATTTTGTAAATAGTTATATTGCTAGGTATTATATAGTTGTATACTTGTAATTGATCGAGACGTGAGTGAACGCCACCATCACTCATTAATCCAATAAGGTGCAGGGTGTTGTCTGCAAAAGATTCCTTGATGTAATTAAAACCTTCATCTTCGTATATCTTTCCAGATGCAAGAGCAAGATCAACGAGTTTAGCCCTAGAAAAAGATTCATAAGTAAAGGAGAAAGGGTTAAATAATGGGAAGCAAAGATCTCACTCACCCTTGAGCATAGATCCTTCCAGCACCAAGAGCATTATGTCCGACTTCACTGTTTCCCATGTCATCTTCAGTGGGAAGCCCCACAGCAGTACCATGAGCCCTCACCAACCGCCATTTATCAGGGGCACCCTGCAGCAAAATACAAACATCAAATGTTAGTAAAATAACGGACCAAATAGCATCTACAGTTCGTTTTGGTTTAAATGGAACAATTTTCTTCGGTTAAGGAAAAGCTTTCACAGAAACAACAATCAATTCAATTCAATAGCATCATACAGACAAAAAATATTTGCTGAATTTGTCTAACAAGTTACAATAGCAGAAGCAATAAGTTCGAGCCATTGAATCAAGGATATAATTATATTAATTGTTATTATATCCACCAACCTAAGCTAAATATACATAACAGATGTACTAATCAATCTCCGATTGAACACGTACCTAAATGCACAGTCAGATCTTACTAAACGAATCGATTAAACACATAAACAAATAAACACTTCGAAATCATCGGTTAGCTTCGATTCAACTATTGTTCCTCGTAATCCATAACGATTAGCTACTTCTAGCTATGAAGTACGATCTATCTACGAATCGAGATCAATATTCTCTCAGATCTAATTTACAGTTAGCAACGAGAATCCGCCATTGATAGAGTTCAAATTCAACAGATATACATATACAGATATATACAGCAATTAGAGAGAGAAAGTTAATACGTTTTTTAGAGAATCCATGGTAGGAGTTTCAGCGACATGGATGCAGTTGTACTTATCGGCAGAAGCTTCACCCCAACCGTCCAAAACAATCATCGCCACCAGCTTTCCCTTGGGTAGCTTAGGATGATCGGCCAATTTCCAGGAAAAACCGGTGCTCCCCATCGCTCAATAGATTCTCGATTTCAGTGTTTTCTCTAGATCTCCGTTTAGGTCCGAAATGAAGCAAAAAAGTAGGTCTATGTCGAATGGATTGGAGAGATATCTTAACCTATATATGCAAGTACATTTCATTAGAGTTTGACAATTCATTCTAATGCAGCTCCCTCATTGGTCCTTTATTCCGCGTGTAATCCAATGATTGGTCAACTATTTTCCTACAAAGTCAGCAATTCGTTCGCTCGATTAGGCAACAGTTAGTGATTTCCCGATGGGATTACTATCTCATAACTTTGAATTTACAGCCTGTAATATCTAACAATTTTACCAGATTGATTCTTAACATTAATTAAAATAAAATACATCTAAATCCGTAACAAGGCAATATCATATTATAATTACATGATCTTTTGAAATCTAACAAATTTACGAGATTGATTCTTAACATTAATTACAATTAAATACGTCTAAATCCGTAACATAACCAATATCCTTTATCCTATTATAAATACCGATTCTTTTGAAATCCCAATCAACTAACTTTTTGAAATATTTAAAAGATTGATTCTTAACCTCAAATACGATTATAATTCCCTAACGGATTTAGACGTATTACCTAATCTATTGCATTTTTTTCGGGAGCACAATAACTATACACCCCCATATAAACCGTGTAAATATCAATAAAAACTTACAAGTTTCATCCCCTGCATCACCAATCTCTGCCCAACGCTGAAGGTACATATTCAACTTTTGTTTGCTTCCTACGTCATAAATTTACCTACAATTGAATTGGGTTAAAAAAATTTCTTCTTCCATAAATCAAATAATTCCGCTTCATACCTCATATGATTTTACATATTAAGTTCTTGATATAATTTTTACGATCTTGCAGGGAAATTTTGCTCTGAAAGACAAACAAAGGCCTTCAATTGACAGGTATTTTATATATACGATTTTAAAAAACCATATCACCTGGTAAACAATATTACTTTGTAATTAACATATCATATAAGAGATCATATAATACCTTGGTAGGATCAATATTATCTTTCATGGTGTATTTTCAATATAACCCTTTATATTCTGCAGCCAAGCAGTTCTCACAATGCAGCCAAACAGTTGACTGTAAAAGTCAAACTCGCACAACCTAAATATCAATTACAAAAAAATTGATTTATTAGACGAAACGTGGCCAATCAGATCAGTTTAACTTTTAAAGTCAAACTGTTTGGCTATATCCAGTCAACTCATAAACTTATTTTTGAAATTCTTTTAACATTTAATAGTCAAATTGTTTGACTGCATATAATTTAAACAATTTGACTATATGCAATCAAACAGTTTGACTTTAAAAATCAATAGGCCCAACCTATCAAATCAATATGATGAAAATAGTTTTTTTGATTATTTAAATACATGGAGAAAGATGTAAATTGAAAAATAAGCAACTATTTTAATAATATTGAGTTTTACAGTTTCACTATATGCATTAGCATCACTATATCCAGTCAACTCATAATATTAGTTTTGAAATAATTAAACATTTAATAGTCAAACAGTTTGACTATATAAAGTCAAACTGTTTGATTGTAAAAGTCAATAGGCCCAACCTATGAAATCAATATGATTAAAATAGTTTTTTTAATTATTTAAATACCTGGAGAAACATGTAAATTGAAAAATAAGCAACTATTTTAATCATATTGACTTTTACAGTTTCACTATATGCATTAGCATCACTATATCCAGTCAACTCATAAAATTAATTTTGAAATAATTAAACATTTAATAGTCAAACAGTTTGACTATATGCAGTCAAACTGTTTGACTATTAAATGTTTAATTATTTCAAAATACGTGGAGAAAGATGTAAATTGAAATAAACAACTATTTTAGGTTGTGTTTGCTTTTACAGTTTCACTATATGCATTTTCATCACTAAATATATGTTAAACTTTCTTATGAAAAATTAAATGGATTTTTAAATTTACCATAACTAACTCCAAAAGATTAAGGAAATAGTACGTACTTTGAATTTCTCCACCATTATATAACCAACTTTTCTGAATTTCTGAATATGCCATACAATTACAGAAAAATTATTCATCCCATTTGCATATTCTGTCGTTCCATCTTCTTCGATCTACAAACAAATCAAGATAAGTGTTCTTCTTAAAATATTTGTATTGAAATAAACTGATTCAATAAATTTTCAATTTTTAAGGTGGTGTAAAGCACATACATGTGCTAACGATCCATTTGCATAATCTGTTTTCATTTGGTACAGCAAATAACAAAAATTTTATACCACTCATCGCATGAAGCCTGCATAACAACGAAATTAACTTATTGCTCATTTGGAAAAACTGTTGTTTAAGTAATTGTGCAACACTGAAATTCCAGGTATGTTTTATATTTTCAGAATAGTTTATATTTTTAATTATTTTAAATCTGATTATGAACTCATCCCGTGGCAGTAAGATTTGTTGTAGAATATAGTGTTTTTAAGTGTTTATGTTGTGGATTTTGAATTGTTCATAGGACTGCTCGAGTAAAATTATGGGCTAAACTATTTAATAAAAAAACCTTCTTGAAAATCATTATAATTGCTATGTATTAGTTACTTTTATATAATTGTTTTAGAAAGCTTTCAAGCCTGATTAAATGTACAATCAGAAGACTCACCTCTACCCCATCCGCACCTTTGCGATTTCAGCCTTCAAAGTTTCTACCTCAGGTCCCACTCCATGCTTAAAAATATTAAGAACGGTAAGTAAAATGAACCTTTTGTTTAAATTAGGAAAAATATTAGTAACAATTTTGTCACAATGTAGTCATAAGGGTCCTGCCTGCAAATCGAGTTAAAGCCTAACGGAATTTATATTAGATCACACACAATTTGAAATTATTCCTAACGAGTAATTCAAGTTAAATCTGAAATTCTTGCTAACGAACTTGACCCAAACCCTAATTTTCGCCCCTAAATCCTAACCCAATTTATATTGGATCACACACAATTTCGAATTAACATAACCAAATCACCTGTAGAGAATTAATCTATCAACAAAGGTTGTAAACTTACAAGGCCTCGCAAATCGATCGACTGGTCCAGACATCGGTTCCTCATTATGTAATGATACTCAACAATTAGAACAAGCTTCTCTCCTTAACGATCAATTGACAAAGAACAGCTGCAATGGCTTCAAAACCCCTGAACTCAAAGCTTTAATTCAACAATTCTTGAAATACATCGCCCGTCGGATTCAAATGATCAATTTGAACCACCGAAAGAAACCTCTGGATCCGTTCATTTCCGTTATCTGAATTTTTTCGTTATCTGAATAAAAATTATAAACAGCTAAATAGCCCATGACACCATTTTAGTTGTTGACATGTGGGCTTTGCGATTGGGCTGCTTTTGACACTTCTGCATAGCCCAACAATTCCTTTTAACATTGTCCTTTTTTACATTATATCTGTTTTAAGTATTTAATGGACTCATTTCTTAAATTATTTATTAGGTTTATAATAAAGTCTTAGCTTATTACATTAACTCTCAAAATATGAAACTTTTTGTTAAAAAATCGAAACTAATTGTATAATTATTTTTTATATATTGCGTAGGTCCATCATTTATATCGCCAATGCCTATGATAGTTCCACGTATTAGTCAATTATCATGTAAGTAGATCATGATTTCATCCTATTAATAAATTAAAGTTATTTTGTGCATACAAATTTTATTGTTAATCATATTCTGCTTATTTATTAATTATTAATAATTAATTGACGTAGGTCCACCGTTAAATATGTATTTATCAAAATAGCCCTTCTATTAATGGAATATTCACAACACCACCTTCTACCAAAACACAATTTGCTCCGATTGCAATTTCTAAAACACAATTTTCTTCTTATTTCGTTTGTAAATTTTATGTAACATTTCTTAATGTATCGATTTTTCTACCAATTCATCATTACAGCTACAACATTTGTCATTTGTAAAATTATTAATATTTGTTGGGATTTTTCTACATACTAAATTTTGAAGCATACCCACCCATCGGGCGGGTTATGTAGCTAGTATGCTGTATATGTAGTGACAGTTTTGTTATGTGTTTTATTGTGTGTTGTGCAAGAAAGGACCCCCAAGGTTGGCACATAATTAACATTAGCCCATTTGTTTGCCTAAGCAAGCTAAAATAGACCAGATTTAGGGGGTGTTTGGAAGAGCTTATTTATAGAGCTTTTAAGCTTATTTAATCTTAATAAGCTTTTGTAAGTGTTTGGAAGAGCTTATAATCTAGTGCTTATAAGCTTATTTAGGGGATTTAAATAAGTTGTTTTGAAGGGGATTATAAGCTTATTATGAGAGTTTTACATCCTTAGCCTATGACTAAGGTCCTTTTTAGTCATTTCATAATAAGCTTATATAAGCCCTTCCAAACACTCAATTTAACAAAAACTTATTAATCTTAATAAGTTCATAAGCTTATAAGCTAATAAGCATAAGTTTTTTTAAATAAGCTTTCCCAAACACCCCCTTAGTACTATCATGTCGCATAAAACAATTCTTATTTTCTAAGGCATAAATGTTTAGGAGATAGTTAGTGATAAGGTCATTATTAATAATTTTGATTAAAATATAAGGTTAGATTGGAGTGAGAAGATGCTTTTAGGAAATAGTCAGTAGTGAATTCATTGATAATAAATATTATTTTATTAAGTGGATCCCTCAAACTGGAGAAATGGGAATTTTTTTGTGGGATAAATTTTTATGGAGATATGAGAATTTTTTATGAAATGAAGGAAGTATATCATTAAACACTAGTTTGATGTTGTCATCTTGTCAGGATCGATTAACTTCAAGATGGATCTTAAATGGCAGATGGCTATGCTGAGCCTAAGAGCCAAAAGATTCTTAAAAAGGACTGGTAGGACAAGTCTCAACTACAACAAAGGTGACAAAGCTGGATTTGACAAAACTAAAGTCAAATGTTACAACTGTAACAACCTTGGTCACTTTGCAAAAGAATGTCCTCAGCCAGATAAAAGATCAAAATCAACTGCTCTTGTTTCACAACAAGGACAAGGCTATGACTGGAGCTTCCAAGCAGAAGAGCATGCTCAAAATCAAGCTCTTATGGCCTTTACTGACAGCAAATCTGAGGTAAAACCTAAACCTTGTACTTCTAAATGTATTAAAATTGTTAAAAATTTAGAAAAAGAAAACACTAAATTAAATGAAGATTTAGCACCTTAGATCTATCCTGACAACCTCAAATTGGCTCTTAGGCTCAGCATAGCCATCTTGTCAGGATCGATTAACTATGAACGAGTTAATTAACACTTTAGATCTAATTGATAATAGAAGTTGCAGCGGATCAACACTATATCAATGAATTAAGAACAATGAACTGTAAATAATAAACGAGAATATTAAGAACACAGTTTCACAAAAAGCTTCAATGTATATTATTGAATCACAATACACACGTACGTTTACAATTCGTAAGGAACTATTTATAATAGTCCTTGAAGCCTAACTATTTACCCTAGTTATTCTAGGACTTGATTTACATTCGAATTATAAAGATATACATTGAATTACATTCTATAACTATCTCTGCGAAGATCTCAGACTTGATTTATTCCATAAACGCGTTATCAATAGTAAAACTAATCACCAGTAGTAAGTTTGCAATGTCAGTAGTAAGTCCAGATACATCGTCAGTAGTAACTACTAATGATCAGTAGTATCTTCAATATGCCTTGATCAGTAGTAACTAAGTTATAGTCTTTCACCAGTATCAACTTCATCAGTAGTAAGTTTATGCCCCATCAGTACTAAACATAATATTCATCAGTAATAAGCATGATCAGTACTAACTGCAGCATCAGTATTAAGTTGATCTATGATTTTGTTCCAACAATCTCCCCCTAAACTTATTGATTTCTTTTCAATCACATAAGTTTCTTTTGTTCTTCTTCTTCTTTCTTTCTTTTCTCCAATGTTCTTTGATTCTGTTGATGTCTTTGCTCAATGATGTATTTGCTGTTTCTCTTTGTGAAATAATTCAATTTGTTCTGGAACATAACAGCATCATAAGGTTTCATCATTGTATTTGTGAATATCTGATACATAGTTTTCTCAGAATGTGGATATTCTTTTTCATATAAGTAGAGCTCACATCCTTTGCCTGATTTTTCAAAGAAGTACATGTTGGCAGTTGGAATCACATTCCAAGCATAGACATTTCCTTGATCTGTAAATTGTTCTGGATAGTTGTCTGGATAAAATGCAGCATCTATCATTTTTGTTAAGTATCCAGCACCAGATTCTCTCCATGTTTTCTTTGTCATTCTTGGTTTTCCAATGATCAGAAGCTTGATTACATCACTTCTTGAACATGAACTGATCAATGGTAACCATCCAGTAAATCTTTGAACTACTTTATCTTCCCTTATAATTTCTATAACATTGTTCTGCATAACCCTCCAATTGATGATTGGATTGTTCTGCAAGGGAGTAACAGGCACTTCAAGAACAGGAATGATTTGTGTTTTTGACTTCTTTTGAGTACTCTGATCTTGAGTAACAGCCTTTCTCTTCTTTGATTGGGGAGTTGAAGAATCACCAGTAGTTGATACACTACCAGCTTTGATTAATGTTGGACTGATTGGAATTAGGGCCTTTGCTTTCTTCTTTTCTTTTTCCTCTTGTTCAGCCAAATCCTTTTTCTTGGCAGCACAATATTTTTCAATAATTGTCATCATCTTCATTCTGCCAAAGGACTTTGCACTATGCCCTTTTGTTTTCAAATAATCAATCATATTAGCTTTCTGTTCAAACACATCATCTGTTAGCTCACTCTTAGTTCTATTGCATTCAGAAACCAAATCTTCAAGACAGTTAATGTGTTCTTCTTCAACTTTTCTAAACCTCTTGAATTCTGCTTTTTGAGCTTCTATCTGAATGTCTTCTATTTGAACAGGTACTTGAGCAGGAATTTTAGTTTCTTGAGTTTTCTTCTTTTTATTCTCCTCAAGAGCTTGATACATCTCCACTTTCTCCAAAAATTTCTTGTGTTTTACCCTCCATCTAGACTGCTTTTCTGATCTGACATGATTAATTTTGTTCACCATTTGGTGACCTAAGGCTCTGTTTGGATAATCATCATCATATATTTCCTTTCCTTTTCCAATACAGGCAGATGGTGGAGGTGGAGTGTATTTCATATCAGGTACACCCAAAATCAGAAGTTTTGGATAGAACAAGTGTAATTGATCTTCTGATAGGATTTTAGGGTGTGGAGGAAGTGTACATTCATCTACCTCAAACCAATTCACATTATCATCAATGTCAGGTATGATAAGTGGTTGATTAGGAGTTGGTGGTTTTGAGATAATGACATGTCTTTCCCTTTCAATTAACTCTGGGAGTTGCATTTCTTCCTCTTCAGTAGTAACCAAAGTAGTTACTACTGGTGTGACTTCAGGAGTTACTACTGATAGGGCATCAGTAGTATTTGTTGCTTTTATTTCCTCTTCCTGACTTACTAATGCTATTATATCAGTAGTAGGAGTTACTACTGATACTTCTTTTTCAGCTTGTTCTTCCATGGGAGCAGTAGTAATTGGCTCATCATGAACATCCATCTTTTCTTGGTCTTCATCAACCGTTGTTTCTTTTAGATTTAGGAGAGAGGATGCTGCTGCTGCAATTGATTCATCAATCATACTCTGAATGTTGTCCTTCTCCCCCTTAGTGAGCTCAACTGGTGGAGCCTCACTATCATCAATCTTCTTTTTCAATCTTCTTATAATCTTTGTTTGTTGATGAAGCCTGTGCTCATATAACCTCATTCGTTTGTTGATGGTGTTCATGTGCCTTTTCATTGCAGCCATTGTTTTTCCTTGGTTTGTGAGATACTTAAGACAATCTTGTACAGTGGATTCAAGAGAATCCACTTTATCCGTCAATTGTTTGGTTTTAATACTGCCCTCACTCCATCTAGCAAGATCATCGGGCTGACTGAATGGTACATTGGCTTTAAGGTTTTCCATCCTATCCATCAAATCCATAGATCTACCCTCATCACTTCTTGGTGATTCATTGGGTTGTTTAGACACCCTCTTCTTCCTAGAAGAAGCAGAGATGCCCCCCCCCCCCTTGTGGTTTCTTGGCACCGGGGTCCTTTAAGTAATTCCTCAAATGAGTCATCACTTAAAGTTGCTGAGGTCTGGGTCTTAGAGATGTTTTCACTGTCCTGTGCACCCACCTTTGGGGAATCAGTAGTGAAAGCCCTCGCCTCATGTCCTCTCTCCTCCTTGGAGGACAACTCTTTGAGCCTGGGGTGTGACTCGATTTGTCCCCTGGTGTCCTTTAAAGATGTTTTCTTTCTTTTATAGATTGTGGAAATATTTTTTGTTAAATTGGGTAGGTCTTCCACAGAGTGAAGAGTAGCACTCTGAGGATTTATTTCAAGTTCCTGGGACACATTCAGGACTTCTATATTTGTGGGTGATTGAGTGACTGTTTGGGGTGGTGTTTGGGCTGCATTTGGGGGTGATGGAGTGGGTTGAGGTTCAATTTGGGTTGTATCTATGATTGAACCCTCTCCAATTGGTGGTTGATCTTTGATCATATTAGGAAACAAAGGGGTTTCCTTGCCCGAAAATTTAAATTGTTTTCTCATATTAGAGAAAACTTTCTTGTTCAACTCAGGAATGATAAAAAAATTTTGGGAGTTGACAAGTTTTGTAATTCACAGTTTATGATATGTTGGAGAAATCTGGGATACATTAAAAATTTTGAAGAACTAAGATTTCCCAACATACCTTCAAAAATCATGTATGAAAAATTAAATACTTGGTCTGTGCATAAACAGACAATAGCAGAGGCTATTGCCTTATTAAAGTCATTCCAAGTACTTCGTTTTGGAGAAATACAATGCTGAATAGTATGTACAAGAAATTTCCATTGTGGGGAGAGAAGACCCTTTTGAAAAGTTACTATGTTAAGTCTTCCCTCATATCCCATTTTATTTAAAATTTCAGCAATGAATTCCTTAGGAAGTGTAAACATACCTGCATCATCATGTAGTTGTAGGTAGATGGTGTCGAATTGATTGCTCTGTGATTGTGATCGTCTTTCCATCCACCGATGATTTTATCATAGGTACAGTTGCACCTTCTGTTCTTTCAGCATTGGTCCAGAAATCGACCAAGTGTTGTTGATAAGCTTTCGGTTTTACAGTTAAAGCGAACTTAATGTATGAGTTCTTTAAGAATTGAACGATTGGTCGAAAGTCTTTTGTACCATCTGGATTGCGTAGAAACGCACACATATTGTGGAACTCTGAGTATTTAAGATCTGTTTGAATATTTAGAGATTGTAGAGTTGCCATTGTTGTTGATTTGAGAGATATTCTTAAGAATTTTGTTGCTGATGAAGGGTTTTTTATCGTAAGCTAGGGTTTATAGAGAGGATTTAGTGAATCGAAGTAAAGATAATGCTAAACAAATCGACTGCCGCCTTTTATATCTTTCGATTTAACCTGCAAAAAGACTAAATTGCCCTTCGAATCATAACATAACGGTTATTTTCACGGGGGTTAGTTTGGTAATTTTGGTTCTGAAAGACCAGTAGTAAATTTGATACCAGTAAGAGAACGTTAGTAGTATCTACGAACGTCAGTAGTAACTAAGGATTTTGACATCAGTAGTAACTATAGACATCAGTAGTAACCACTCACACACAAGACCAGTAGTATATGTGAATACCAGTAGTACTGACTTACCAGTAGTATTTATGTAAACCTAATACACACCAGTAGTATTGACCTACCAGTAGTATTTTGTGCACATGCCTACACATCAGTAATACAGATCTACCAGTAGTAAAACACTTAAACAAATAAATAACTTTTTACAACAAAAAACTTTACACATGATTTTAAGTGAGATTTTAATTTATTAAAATCATTCCAATACTGCTAACCAAGAAGTTGAATCTTCCTACATCAAATGCTTTTGTAAAAAGATCTGCTAATTGATCATCAGTATGAATTTTAACCACTTTGATTAATTTCGTTTCATTGCAATCTCTTATAAAATGAAATCTTATTTCAATGTGTTTAGTTTTAGAGTGTTTTACTGGATTGTTCACAATACTAATAGCACTTTGATTATCAATAAAAATAGGAGTTTTAAGGATAGAGATACCAAAGTCTAGAAGCTGGTTTTGAATCCAGAGTACTTGACCACAACAAGCAGATGCAGCTACATACTCTGCTTCAGCAGTTGATGTTGATACATTTGTTTGCTTCTTACATTGCCATGACACCAGTCTTGATCCAAAGAATTGACATCCACCAGTAGTGGACTTTCTATCTTGACATTCACCTCCATAGTCACTATCTGTGTAGGCTATGAGTTCAAAGGGTGAATCATGTGGATACCATAGACCAAGTGATGGTTTGCCTTTCAAGTATCTGAATATTCTTTTGACAGCCTGCAAGTGTAGTTCTTTAGGTTTTGCTTGGTATCTAGCACACACACAAACACTATACATAATGTCAGGTCTTGATGCAGTTAAGTACATCAAAGATCCTATCATTGATCTATACAAGTGTTCATCTACATCCTCCCCCTCAACATCTGGATGTAGATGTTTGTGTGTTTCCATTGGTGTGCTTGCACTCTTGCAGTCTTTCAAATCAAACTTCTCCAAGATGTCTTTAACATATTTTGATTGGTTTATCAAAATACCATTTGTTCTTTGACTGACCTGGAGTCCAAGGAAGAAGTTCATTGGACCCATAGAGCTCATCTTGAATTTAATTTGCATCAGTTCTTCAAATTCTTTGCATAATAAATCATTGGTTGAACCAAAGATGATATCATCTACATAGATTTGTACCAGTAGTATATCATCTTTGACTTTTTTTGTAAACAAAGTTTTGTCAATGGCTCCTCTTTTAAAGTTATTCTTCAATAGATATGATGATAATGTATCATACCTTGCTCTTGGTGCCTGATGTAGGCCATACAGAGCTTTATCCAGTTTGAATACATAATCACCATGTTTTGGATCTTCAAAACCTGGAGGTTGGCAGACATAAACCTCTTCTTCAATCTTCCCATATAGGAATGCACTCTTCACATCCATTTGATAGACTTTGAACTTTTTGAATGAAGCATATGCTAAGAATATTCTTATTGCTTCAATTCTAGCAACAGGAGCATATACTTCATCATAGTCTATTCCTTCTTCTTGAGTGTATCCTTGGGCTACAAGTCTGGCTTTGTTCTTGATCACTATACCTCTTTCATCTTTCTTGTTTCTAAAGATCCATCTTGTTCCAATGGCTCTTTTTCCTTTGGGTAGAGGTACAAGTGTCCAAACAGCTTGTAACTTGAATTGGAGGAGTTCTTCTTGCATTGCCTCAATCCAGTTTGAGTCCTTCATTGCTTGTTGGATCTTCTTTGGTTCATCCTGAGACAGAAAGCATTCAAACATACATTCATTAGCAATTAAACTTATGTTACACATGTTTGCAGTTAAGCTTTTATTTAATTTGCTTCTTGTTTGCAGTGGTGAGTTAACATCACTTAGAACAAGGTCTAATGGATGGTTCTTCTGAGTCCTTGTAGTTGTAGCTCTATCAACTACTAGTTGATTTTCAAGGTTAGACTCATTTGTCTCAGGCAATTGCTCCTCTATTGATCCTTCATTGTCATTGATGTTTGGTTCATCATCATCTTGGTCAGAGTTACTACTGCTATTGTCTTCATTGAGATCAGTAGTATTGTTGTTGTTACTAAGATCAGTAGTATCTTGAGAATCTAGGTTATTGCTAGGACCAGTAGTATTTTGAGTACTATTACTGGTACCAGTAGTATTTGAATTACTACTATCCTCATTCTCAGAGTTACTACTGGTTTCAGAATTTGAGTTATTACTGTCCTCAGTATTAACTGTGGGAGCAGTATCAACTATTATATATCTCATCTTTTCTTGACCAGTATTAACAAATGATGTTCCTTCCTTCTGAGTGTGACAATTTGAATCACCTGCATTTAAATCCATGTTAGAATTAAAGGATTTGGTTAGATTGTCTATGTTAAATAGCCAATCTGGACCATTTCCTTGTTCATTAAGAACATTTTCATTAAAGGATACATTGATGCTTTCTTCAATTATCCTTAATCTTTTGTTGAACACTCTGTATGATTTGCTTTGAGTAGAGTATCCCACAAAGATTCCATCATCAGCTTTGCAGTCAAACTTACCAATTTGTTCTCTTGTAATCAGAATGGTACAAGGACAACCAAATGATTTTAAAAAACTTATAGAAGGTTTTCTTTTATAAAAAAGTTCATATGGTGTTTTATAGTGTGGCTTCACTATTAATACTCTGTTTTGAACATAACAGGCAGTATTAACAGCTTCAGCCCAAAAAGTGATTGGTAATTTTGAATCTGCTAACATTGATCTTGTTGCTTCTATGATGGTTCTATTTCTTCTTTCAGCTACACCATTTTGTTGTGGAGTTCTAGGTGAGCTGTATTGCCTGTCAATACCTTTAAGATCACAAAAGTTAATTAAGTTAGCATTTTTAAATTACGTGCCATTATCACATCTTATGGCTTTAACTTTTTGATCAGATGTATTCTCCAGTTTAACAATTAAGTTCTTTATGAGTTCACTTGTTTCGTCCTTTGTCCTGAGAAAGAAAACCCATGTATATCTGGAAAAGTCATCAGTAATAACAAGACAATATTGTTTCTTTCCAATACTCATTACATTTGTAGGTCCAAATAGGTCCATATGTAAGAGTTGTAAAGGAACAGAAATAGAATTCACAGATTTGGACTTATGAGAAGTCTTGTGTTGTTTACCTTTTAGGCATGCAACACAATGATGATCACACATGAATTGTTTTTGAGGTAGTCCAATGACCAAATTTCTTTTTACTAAATTGTTCATGTTTTAGAAATTAGTGTGACACGTCCTTCTATGCCATAGTTCTGATTCAGTGGTATTTGCCTTGGATATAAAACAGTTGACCTCATTTGAAGAAATGAGTTCTCCCCCTATATCCAGGCAATACACATTGTTTCTCCTTGGAGTTCTTAATACAACATATTTTTCATCTAAAATAAAGTCAGGAGAAAGAATGATGCACTCAATGTCTGTGAAAAGAATTTTGTTCTTTTTATCACAAACTTGAGACACACTGACTAGATTGTATTTTAGTTCAGCTACATAAAATACATCATCAAAGGTAATTTTGCCATTAGTAACAGTACCTTTACCTGTAATCTTACCTCCCTTTGGGTTCTCACCAAAGGCTACATAACCTCCAACAAAAGACTTGAAATCCTTTAGAATTTGCAGATGTCCAGTCATGTGCCTTGAGCATCCACTATCAATGTGCCATGTTCTTCCTTCTTAACAACCCTAAGAGCCTGACAAGGTGTTAATTAACTCGTTCATAGTTAATTAACTCGTTCATAGTTAATTAACTCGTTCATAGTTAAGAATCAATTAGAAGTTGTAAGGATCGATTAACTATGAACGAGTTAATTAACACCTTAGATCTAATTGATAATAGAAGTTGCAGCGGATCAACACTATATCAATGAATTAAGAACAATGAACTGTAAATAATAAACGAGAATATTAAGAACACAGTTTCACAAAAAGCTTCAATGTATATTATTGAATCACAATACACACGTACGTTTACAATTCGTAAGGAACTATTTATAATAGTCCTTGAAGCCTAACTATTTACCCTAGTTATTCTAGAACTTGACTTACATTCGAATTATAAAGATATACATTGAATTACATTCTATAACTATCTCTGCGAAGATCTCGGACTTGATTTATTCCATAAACGCGTTATCAGTAGTTAAACTAATCACCAGTAGTAAGTTTGCAACGTCAGTAGTAAGTAAGGTGATCAGTAGTAAGTCCAGATACATCGTCAGTAGTAACTACTAATGATCAGTAGTATCTTCAATATGCCTTGATCAGTAGTAACTAAGTTATAGTCTTTCACCAGTATCAACTTCATCAGTAGTAAATTTCTGCCCCATCAGTACTAAACATAATATTCATCAGTAATAAGCATGATCAGTACTAACTGCAGCATCAGTATTAAGTTGATCTATGATTTTGTTCCAACAATCTCCCCCTAAACTTATTGATTTCTTTTCAATCACATAAGTTTCTTTTGTTCTTCTTCTTCTTTCTTTCTTTTCTCCAATGTTCTTTGATTCTGTTGATGTCTTTGCTCAATGATGTATTTGCTGTTTCTCTTTGTGAAATAATACAATTTGTTCTGGAACATAACAGCATCATAAGGTTTCATCATTGTATTTGTGAATATCTGATACATAGTCTTCTCAGAATGTGGATATTCTTTTTCATATAAGTAGAGCTCACATACTTTGCCTGATTTTTCAAAGAAGTACATGTTGGCAGTTGGAATCACATTCCAAGCATAGATATTTCCTTGATCTGTAAATTGTTCTGGATAGTTGTCTGGATAAAATGCAGCATCTATCATTTTTGTTAAGTATCCAGCACCAGATTCTCTCCATGTTTTCTTTGTCATTCTTGGTTTTCCAATGATCAGAAGCTTGATTACATCACTTCTTAAACATGAACTGATCAATGGTAACCATCCAGTAAATCTTTGAACTACTTTATCTTCCTTTATAATTTCTATAACATTGTTCTGCATAACCCTCCAATTGATGATTGGATTGTTCTGCAAGGGAGTAACAGGCACTTCAAGAACAGGAATGATTTGTGTTTTTGACTTCTTTTGAGTACTCTGATCTTGAATAACAGCCTTTCTCTTCTTTCATTGGGGAGTTGAAGAATCACCAGTAGTTGATACACTACCAGCTTTGATTAATGTTGGACTGATTGGAATTAGGGCCTTTGCTTTCTTCTTTTCTTTTTCCTCTTGTTCAGCCAAATCCTTTTTCTTGGCAGCACAATATTTTTCAATAATTGTCATCATCTTCATTCTGCCAAAGGACTTTGCACTATGCCCTTTTGTTTTCAAATAATCAATCATATTAGCTTTCTGTTCAAACACATCATCTGTTAGCTCACTCTTAGTTCTATTGCATTCAGAAACCAAATCTTCAAGACAGTTAATGTATTCTTCTTCAACTTTTCTAAACCTCTTGAATTCTGCTTTTTGAGCTTCTATCTGAATGTCTTCTATTTGAACAGGTACTTGAGCAGGAATTTTAGTTTCTTGAGTTTTCTTCTTTTTATTCTCCTCAAGAGCTTGATACATCTCCACTTTCTCCAAAAATTTCTTGTGTTTTACCCTCCATCTAGACTGTGTTTCTGATCTGACATGATTAATTTTGTTCACCATTTGGTGACCTAAGGCTCTGTTTGGATAATCATCATCATATATTTCCTTTCCTTTTCCAATACAGGCAGATGGTGGAGGTGGAGTGTATTTCATATCAGGTACACCCAAAATCAGAAGTTTTGGATAGAACAAGTGTAATTGATCTTCTGATAGGATTTTAGGGTGTGGAGGAAGTGTACATTCATCTACCTCAAACCAATTCACATTATCATCAATGTCAGGTATGATAAGTGGTTGATTAGGAGTTGGTGGTTTTGAGATAATGACATGTCTTTCCCTTTCAATTAACTCTGGGAGTTGCATTTCTTCCTCTTCAGTAGTAACCAAAGTAGTTACTACTGGTGTGACTTCAGGAGTTACTACTGATAGGGCATCAGTAGTATTTGTTGCTTTTATTTCCTCTTCCTGACTTACTACTGCTATTATATCAGTAGTAGGAGTTACTACTGATACTTCTTTTTCAACTTGTTCTTCCATGGGAGCAGTAGTAATTGGCTCATCATGAACATCCATCTTTTCTTGGTCTTCATCAACCGTTGTTTCTTTTAGATTTTGGAGAGAGGATGCTGCTGCTGCAATTGATTCATCAATCATACTCTGAATGTTGTCCTTCTCCCCCTTAGTGAGCTCAACTGGTGGAGCCTCACTATCATCAATCTTCTTTTTCAATCTTCTTATAATCTTTGTTTGTTGATGAAGCCTGTGCTCATATAACCTCATTCGTTTGTTGATGGTGTTCATGTGCCTTTTCATTGCAGCCATTGTTTTTCCTTGGTTTGTGAGATACTTAAGACAATCTTGTACAGTGGATTCAAGAGAATCCACTTTATCCGTCAATTGTTTGGTTTTAATACTGCCCTCACTCCATCTAGCAAGATCATCGGGCTGACTGAATGGTACATTGGCTTTAAGGTTTTCCATCCTATCCATCAAATCCATAGATCTACCCTCATCACTTCTTGGTGATTCATTGGGTTGTTTAGACACCCTCTTCTTCCTAGAAGAAGCAGAGATGCCCCCCTTGTGGTTTCTTGGCACCGGGGTCCTTTAAGTAATTCCTCAAATGAGTCATCACTTAAAGTTGCCGAGGTCTGGGTCTTAGAGATGTTTTCACTGTCCTGTGCACCCACCTTTGGGGCATCAGTAGTGAAAGCCCTCGCCTCATGTCCTCTCTCCTCCTTGGAGGACAACTCTTTGAGCCTGGGGTGTGACTCGATTTGTCCCCTGGTGTCCTTTAAAGATATTTTCTTTCTTTTATAGATTGTGGAAATATTTTTGGTTAAATTGGGTAGGTCTTCCACAGAGTGAAGAGTAGCACTCTGAGGATTTATTTCAAGTTCCTGGGACACATTCAGGACTTCTATATTTGTGGGTGATTGAGTGACTGTTTGGGGTGGTGTTTGGGCTGCATTTGGGGGTGATGGAGTGGGTTGAGGTTCAATTTGGGTTGTATCTATGATTGAACCCTCTCCAATTGGTGGTTGATCTTTGATCATATTAGGAAACAAAGGGGTTTCCTTGCCCGAAAATTTAAATTGTTTTCTCATATTAGAGAAAACTTTCTTGTTCAACTCAGGAATGATAAAAATATTTTTGGGAGTTGACAAGTTTTGTAATTCACAGTTTATGATATGTTGGAGAAATCTGGGATACATTAAAAATTTTGAAGAACTAAGATTTCCCAACATACCTTCAAAAATCATGTATGAAAAATTAAATATTTGGTCTGTGCATAAACAGACAACAGCAGAGGCTATTGCCTTATTAAACTCATTCCAAGTACTTCGTTTTGGAGAAATACAATGCTGAATAGTATGTACAAGAAATTTCCATTGTGGGGAGAGAAGACCCTTTTGAAAAGTTACTATGTTAAGTCTTCCCTCATATCCCATTTTATTTAAAATTTCAGCAATGAATTCCTTAGGAAGTGTAAACATACCTGCATCATCATGTAGTTGTAGATGGTGTCGAATTGATTGCTCTGTGATTGTGATCGTCTTTCCATCCACCGATGATTTTATCATAGGTACAGTTGCACCTTCTGTTCTTTCAGCATTGGTCCAGAAATCGACCAAGTGTTGTTGATAGGCTTTCGGTTTTACAGTTAAAGCGAACTTAATGTATGAGTTCTTTAAGAATTGAACGATTGGTCGAAAGTCTTTTGTACCATCTGGATTGCGTAGAAACGCACACATATTGTGGAACTCTGAGTATTTAAGATATGTTTGAATATTTAGAGATTGTAGAGTTGCCATTGTTGTTGATTTGAGAGATATTCTTAAGAATTTTGTTGCTGATGAAGGGTTTTTGATCGTAAGCTAGGGTTTATCGAGAGGATTTAGTGAATCGAAGTAAAGATAATGCTAAACTAATCGACTGCCGCCTTTTATATCTTTTGATTTAACCTGCAAAAAGACTAAATTGCCCTTCGAATCATAACATAACGGTTATTTTCACGGGGGTTAGTTTGGTAATTTTGGTTCTGAAAGACCAGTAGTAAATTTGATACCAGTAAGAGAACGTCAGTAGTATCTACGAACGTCAGTAGTAACTAAGGATTTTGACATCAGTAGTAACTATAGACATCAGTAGTAACCACTCACACACAAGACCAGTACTATATGTGAATACCAGTAGTACTGACTTACCAGTAGTATTTATGTAAACCTAATACACACCAGTAGTATTGACCTACCAGTAGTATTTTGTGCACATGCCTACACATCAGTAATACAGATCTACCAGTAGTAAAACACTTAAACAAATAAATAACTTTTTACAACAAAAAACTTTACACATGATTTTAAGTGAGATTTTAATTTATCAAAATCATTCCAATACTGCTAACCGAGAAGTTGAATATTCCTACATCAAATGCTTTTGTAAAAAGATCTGCTAATTGATCATCAGTATGAATTTTAACCACTTTGATTAATTTCTTTTCATTGCAATCTCTTATAAAATGAAATCTTATTTCAATGTGTTCAGTTTTAGAGTGTTTTACTGGATTGTTCACAATACTAATAGCACTTTGATTATCAATAAAAATAGGAGTTTTAAGGATAGAGATACCAAAGTCTAGAAGCTGGTTTTGAATCCAGAGTACTTGACCACAACAAGCAGATGCAGCTACATACTCTGCTTCAGCAGTTGATGTTGATACATTTGTTTGCTTCTTACATTGCCATGACACCAGTCTTGATCCAAAGAATTGACATCCACCAGTAGTGGACTTTCTATCTTGACATTCACCTCCATAGTCACTATCTGTGTAGGCTATGAGTTCAAAGGGTGAATCATGTGGATATCATAGACTAAGTGATGGTTTGCCTTTCAAGTATCTGAATATTCTTTTGACAGCCTGCAAGTGTAGTTCTTTAGGTTTTGCTTGGTATCTAGCATACACACAAACACTATACATAATGTCAGGTCTTGATGCAGTTAAGTACATCAAAGATCCTATCATTGATCTATACAAGTGTTCATCTACATCCTCCCCCTCAACATCTGGATGTAGATGTTTGTGTGTTTCCATTGGTGTGCTTGCACTCTTGCAGTCTTTCAAATCAAACTTCTCCAAGATGTCTTTAACATATTTTGATTGGTTTATCAAAATACCATTTATTCTTTGACTGACCTGGAGTCCAAGGAAGAAGTTCATTGGACCCATAGAGCTCATCTTGAATTTAATTTGCATCAGTTCTTCAAATTCTTTGCATAATAAATCATTGGTTGAACCAAAGATGATATCATCTACATAGATTTGTACCAGTAGTATATCATCTTTGACTTTCTTTGTAAACAAAGTTTTATCAATGGCTCCTCTTTTAAAGTTATTCTTCAAAAGATATGATGATAATGTATCATACCATGCTCTTGGTGCCTGATGTAGGCCATACAGAGCTTTATCCAGTTTGAATACATAATCACCATGTTTTAGATCTTCAAAACCTGGAGGTTAGCAGACATAAACCTCTTCTTCAATCTTCCCATATAGGAATGCACTCTTCACATCCATTTGATAGACTTTGAACTTTTTGAATGAAGCATATGCTAAGAATATTCTTATTGCTTCAATTCTAGCAACAGGAGCATATACTTCGTCATAGTCTATTCCTTCTTCTTGAGTGTATCCTTGGGCTACAAGTCTGGCTTTGTTCTTGATCACTATACCTCTTTCATCCTTCTTGTTTCTAAAGATCCATCTTGTTCCAATGGCTCTTTTTCCTTTGGGTAGAGGTACAAGTGTCCAAACAGCTTGTAACTTGAATTGGAGGAGTTCTTCTTGCATTGCCTCAATCCAGTTTGAGTCCTTCATTGCTTGTTGGATCTTCTTTGGTTCATCCTGAGACAGAAAGCATTCAAACATACATTCATTAGCAATTAAACTTATGTTACACATGTTTGCAGTTAAGCTTTTATTTAATTTGCTTCTTGTTTGCAGTGGTGAGTTAACATCACTTAGAACAAGGTCTAATGGATGGTTCTTCTGAGTCCTTGTAGTTGTAGCTCTATCAACTACTAGTTGATTTTCAAGGTTGGACTCATTTGTCTCAGGCAATTGCTCCTCTAGTGATCCTTCATTGTCATTGATGTTTGGTTCATCATCATCTTGGTCAGAGTTACTACTGCTATTGTCTTCATTGAGATCAGTAGTATTGTTGTTGTTACTGAGATCAGTAGTATCTTAAGAATCTAGGTTATTGCTAGGACCAGTAGTATTTTGAGTACTATTACTGGTACCAGTAGTATTTGAATTACTACTGTCCTCATTCTCTGAGTTACTACTGGTTTCAGAATTTGAGTTATTACTGTCCTCAGTATTAACTGTGGGAGCAGTATCAACTATTATGTATCTCATCTTTTCTTGACCAGTATTAACAAATGATGTTCCTTCCTTCTGAGTGTGACAATTTGAATCACCTGCATTTAAATCCATGTTAGAATTAAAGGATTTGGTTAGATTGTCTATGTTAAATAGCCAATCTGGACCATTTCCTTGTTCATTAAGAACATTTTCATTAAAGGATACATTGATGCTTTCTTCAATTACCCTTAATCTTTTGTTGAACACTCTGTATGATTTGCTTTGTGTAGAGTGTCCCACAAAGATTCCATCATCAGCTTTGCAGTCAAACTTACCAATTTGTTCTCTTGTAATCAGAATGGTACAAGGACAACCAAATGATTTTAAAAAACTTATAGAAGGTTTTCTTTTATAAAAAAGTTCATATGGTGTTTTATAGTGTGGCTTCACTATTAATACTCTGTTTTGAACATAACAGGCAGTATTAACAGCTTCAGCCCAAAAAGTGATTGGTAATTTTGAATCTGCTAACATTGATCTTGCTGCTTCTATGATGGTTCTATTTCTTCTTTCAGCTACACCATTTTGTTGTGGAGTTCTAGGTGAGCTGTATTGCCTGTCAATACCTTTGAGATCACAAAAGTTAATTAAGTTAGCATTTTTAAATTCTGTGCCATTATCACATCTTATGGCTTTAACTTTTTGATCAGATGTATTCTCCAGTTTAACAATTAAGTTCTTTATGAGTTCACTTGTTTCATCCTTTGTCCTGAGAAAGAAAACCCATGTATATCTGGCAAAGTCATTAGTAATAACAAGACAATATTGTTTCTTTCCAATACTCATTACATTTGTAGGTCCAAATAGGTCCATATGTAAGAGTTGTAAAGGAACAGAAATAGAATTCACAGATTTGGACTTATGAGAAGTCTTGTGTTGTTTACCTTTTAGGCATGCAACACAATGATGATCACACATGAATTGTTTTTGAGGTAGTCCAATGACCAAATTTCTTTTTACTAAATTGTTCATGTTTTTGAAATTAGTGTGACACATCCTTCTATGCCATAGTTCTGATTCAGTGGTGTTTGCCTTGGATATAAAACAGTTGACCTCATTTGAAGAAATGAGTTCTCCCCCTATATCCAGGCAATACACATTGTTTCTCCTTGGAGTTCTTAAGACAACATATTTTTCATCTAAAATAAAGTCAGGAGAAAGAATGATGCACTCAATGTCTGTGAAAAGAATTTTGTTCTTTTTATCACAAACTTGAGACACACTGACTAGATTGTATTTTAGTTCAGCTACATAAAATACATCATCAAAGGTAATTTTGCCATTAGTAACAGTACCTTTACCTGTAATCTTACCTCCCTTTGGGTTCTCACCAAAGGCTACATAACCTCCATCAAAAGACTTGAAATCCTTTAGAATTTGCAGATTTCCAGTCATGTGCCTTGAGCATCCACTATCAATGTGCCATGTTCTTCCTTCTTCTGGGATCTGAATGCTCTACACAAGTAAATAAAAAGGTTAGTTAAGTTTGGGAACCCAAGCCTTATATGTCTTGGGTTCATCCTTTGAGAAATCAGATTTAGAACAGTTAACCTTAAACATTTTTGGTACCCATACCTTTTTAGTATTGGTGTTCTGTTTTACTACTGACCTTTTGGATTTGTCTAAATTTACTACTGATCTTGGTCTATTCCCATTGTTTTTAGCTTTTGAGTACTTTACTACTGATGGTCCAGTAGTGTTTGGGTACTTACTATATTTAAAATGACCAGTAGTGTTTTGAAATTTTGGTGTGGTAGCAGTAGTATTTTTGAAATTAGGGTTTTTACCAGTAGTGATTTTGTACTGGTACCAGACAGCATTATAATTAGGGTTAACACCAGTAGTAAACTTGTTACAGTTTTTACTGGTGTTGGAAAATTTAAAATATTGTTTATTTTGATTTGATTTTCCATTGTTCTTGAAGTAATTGTTGTTCTTTGGGCTTCCAACTCTTCTGTTTTGCACAAATCTTGGTGCACTTCTTCCAAATCTTGGTGTTTCAGCAATTGGAGTTTTAATTTTATTCACTACTGAAGGACCAGTAGTATCTTTTAACTTCTGTGTTTTTGCCTTTTCTTTAGAAGTTTTAAATTCTTTGAATTCTTTACAATTTATTGGATTGAAGTGACAATCCTTTGCTAAATGATTCATTTTATTGCATATAACACATCTTAATTTCTTACTTTTAGCACCTTTAGGTATTCTTTGATCTAAGAGTTGATTTTTATTTCTTTCATTTCCCCTTTTTAAAATTTTTGGTATATTTTCTGCATTATATTTAGGAGAATTTTCTTCACTTTGTGATGTGTGAAAACTTGTATCAATTGAGTTTGGAGATTCAGTTTGAAAGATTGTAAATTCAATTGAGTTGTAGTTCTATCATCATCAGAAAAATCATTTGATTCAGATGTTTCAGTATTAGATTCAGTTTGATTTTCACTTTTTAATTCATTAATTATTCTTTCTGAACTATCTTTAAGTGGAGGAATGAATTTATATGGAGGTGGTACAGCATGATATCCCACCCCATGAACAACTTTTTCTGTAGTTTGATTATTAGTTAATTCATTAAGAATTTTAGTGCTTCTTTCAAATTTCTTAATTGTCAATTTATTTTGTTCAATTTCAAGTTGTAATTCTTCTAATTTACTTGTTAATTCTTTATTTTTTAATTCATAAAACTCTTTCTCATCTACAGCTTGAAGCAATTCTTCCTTTATCATTTGATCAATCATCTGGTACACTTTTATCTGATGTTCTTGATCAGTAATCACACCATCAAATTCATGATTTCTTCTTACTGCTTTTGCTAAATCTTCATTTAATTTAGTGTTTTCTTTTTCTAAATTTTTAACAATTTTAATACATTCAGAAGTACAAGGTTTAGGTTTTACCTCAGATTTGCTGTCAGTAAAGGCCATAAGAGCTTGATTTTGAGCATGCTCTTCTGCTTGGAAGCTCCAGTCATAGCCTTATCCTTGTTGTGAAACAAGAGCAGTTGATTTTGATCTTTTATCTGGCTGAGGACATTCTTTTGCAAAGTGACCAAGGTTGTTACAGTTGTAACATTTGACTTTAGTTTTGTCAAATCCAGCTTTGTCACCTTTGTTGTAGTTGAGACTTGTCCTACCAGTCCTTTTTAAGAATCTTTTGGCTCTTAGGCTCAGCATAGCCATCTGCCATTTAAGATCCATCTCCTCAAGATCATATGGATTCAATTGTTCCAGATCATCACTAATCAGTGCAGTATGCACATGACTAGTGAAGAAGGATTCTCTTGCAGCATCTTCACAATCTGCAGCCTTTCCTGTGGCAGTTTCTTGACCTTGACCTGTACTAGATACAAATGCAGCATTATTTGAAGAAATAGAAGGGTTCTTTTGATTTACCTCAGTTTCAAATACTCTGAGATCATTGTAGAGTTCATCTAACTCCTTTTCTTCTAGTGCATCTCTCTGTCTGTACATCACTGTGTACATGGCCCATTCTTCACTAAGAGACCTTAGGAACTTCATGTTGACATCTTCTTGATCCATCTTAACTCCAACCTGGTTAAGTTCACCAATTAGCTTGTTGAATCTGTCAAACACTTGAGTAAGTGTCTCATTGGGCTTTCCTTTGAAGTTTTCAAAGTCTTGCTTGAGAACAGATTTCATGTTCCTCTTGGTGCTCTTGGTTCCAACAAATCTCTTCTCCAGTGCTTTCCACAGCACCTTAGCATCATCATATTCAACAAAGAGATGTTGATAGTCATTGGGAATGGCCAGTAAGAGAGTGCTCAGAGTTTTGAGTTCGATGCCTTTGTCTTTCTTCTCCTTCTCACATTTAAGTTTGTCTGCTTCAGTTGCAGAGCTGCTTGCTTGACCAGGACCAGTTTTGTTGCCTTCCATGACAACTTCCCACATGGAATAATCTGTAATAAGCATGTATTGCTTAATACGATTCTTCCACATCCCAAAGTTATTGGGAGTGAGTATAGGGATTTTGTTGGCTTGAGTGCTTTCATTATTATCAGTCATGATTAATAATGTGTGTGTTTTTAAGGATTAAAACTTTTTGTTGTTCTTAACAAATAGTAGATCTAGAACCAATATTCTCTGATACCACTTGTCAGGATCGATTAATTATGAACGAGTTAATTAACACCTTAGATCTAATTGATAATAGAAGTTGCAGCGGATCAACACTATATCAATGAATTAAGAACAATGAACTGTAAATAATAAACGAGAATATCAATGAAGTTGCAGCGGATCTATGATTTTGTTCCAACAGTTTTGAACAATTTGATCTCAAACTGTAGTGTTAAGTGACCATAAGCTTTCGATTAGTGATTCTAGTCACACTTTTTTCGTTTAAATAAAGTAAAAAATAAAAACATTTTCATTTGGACTAGCCACGCTGAAAACCACTTGTGTGCTATAACTGAATAACTGATAATAGGGGTGTTCAATAAAATTGACATGAATCGTTAAACTATAAACCGCTTTACTACAATTGACTTGTGTTCTCATTTCCAAACCATGTCTAAATATATAAGCTGTAAGTTTTAACTACATAGAGAGTTAAATTATCTATCATTCATTCTTACTTACAATCTTTTATAAAGAATTTTTTATTTTTTAAAGGCGTGAGATTACAACTAATATACATAACATTTACAGCTCGCAATCAAAAAACTATTGGTTGTATGTTAATTCATATATTGCTAGGCTAAATTTTTTTGGTTATAAGGAATTGCTATGGCTGGCAACAAGCATGACTTGTTATTTTTTACACTTTCTAAAAATTGTTACTCGTCATTTGAAGCGTGGCTAACCATTTTGTTTTCAGGTAGTATCATTTAGTTTCAGGTAGTTGTACTTGCCTCGTAGATCATAATAAAACAATTATGATTAATTGGCACCGAGTCATGTACTTTTGTATCCGATACTGATATAGGATGTGACACAATATCGTTTCAATATGTTTTGTTTGTATCACTATTTAATTGAAATGCAAAATTGGAGGGTTGAATTTGAAGATAAAAACGAATATTTGAGAAGCATCTAATAAGACGTTATTTTGGGGTAGGACAAAGAGGGACAGTTTGCTCCACTCGCGTGACTGCTGACACCACACCATCTTCATTTTTCATGCCTTTTTTCATTCAACTTAATCTTCATTTTTCATGCTTTTTTCATACAAAAGTTAAAGTCAAAGCCAAAATCAAAATAGAACACCTATTTTCATTCATGCACCATGGGCCCTCACATAAACCCAAATTCAAGCCCAAGCCCAAGCCCAATACTCAAGTTACAACACATTTCATTTATTTGCTAGCCCTCACTTATTATTTCTACTTCTACACCGGCCCAAAATAAATCATTGTATTAACAAATCATATTTCGTTCTCAATACTCTTAAAGACAAAATCATAACCTTTAAAACATTGAATTCATCATATTCGACTCTTTCTAGTTGGACAAATGGAAGACCATAACCCATAAGATCGAAAAATTTTAAACTTAAATCGGATATACAACTTGGGATTGATACGATGTTTTTAATTTGACAGAAGAACTTTTATTTGGTAAAACAAATTAGTATAGGGGCCTATTTTTAAGATTTTGTTCAGGTCTAAAGATTGATTGGACCGGCTCTAATTATATATTGTACATAGTAAAGATGAAAATAACTAATATAATAATTCAATTATAAATATTTCAAGCAAAGGGCAGTGCGAGTTAATTGTCCTTTTGGAAAACATCGCTACCCTTTGGTGATATGTAAACTTGGTATTAGGTCATCTGGCTTTTCTGTGTTTATTATACATGGTATATGATAAACTAGCTTATAACCCGTGATGAATCACGGGCAACTTATAAATTTTTTTATAATATTTTATAATTTTCATAATGTTTTACTGTATTTATTATACACGGGCAGCTTTTCTGTGTTTATTATACATGGTATATGATAAATGAGTAACAGTTTAATAAATACGGAGTATATGTTAGCAAGTGGTTTAGAAAAAATTTAGAATGATGTATTGTGCGGGACAAACTGTTTTGAAAATCGTCTCGTACACAATGACAAAACACGAGAAAACATGCATTGAAAGCCAATATGTGCTTATTCTTTTCGCGTTTGATATTTTTTATTTCCGAAGGCAGTTGCACTCGAGGCGATGTAGCTCCTCAACATAGTTCATCGAATTATGCATAAGGCATTTAGATCCATAAATATTGTTTTCAAATAACTTAGTTTTGCAATCAAAAAAGCTATTGATGCAACTTGTTGTTCGTCTACTTTCTCTCCATGTAAATCATATTTTGAATAGCATATAAATTAGAATTCACATATTTGTCTTTAGGTAAAAATCGAAAGCAAGCCATCTTATTTTCAACTCTGGCATACTTGTACTTATTTGTATGTAATTGGAGATATGTGTATTGGTCGACATAAATTATTATCTATGTAAAATCTATGACAACCTTGATTTTGACATATTTTCTTGTAGCCATTCTATCAATTATTCCGGTTTTCGTAGTTAGCATCAACTCATCATTTGAAGGTTTGATCTTGAAGCTTGAAAGATATACTTAATTTATTAGTCTACGGTAATACATTGAATTATTCCGTATGCTGACTACAATAAAAAGAATAATCAAAACAAACGGTCGACATTAAATTAATGTATAATATTAATTGAACAAGTATGTAATACGAAGCCTACCCCATTTAGTAAGGCATAAGGGAGATTTGCCATCTAATAGATATGATTCCCAACCGCTAAGCGAGTCAAAATATGCCTCCTCATCGAGTACTATTGGTGGCTGGGTTCGATGGGGCCGATCGAGGTTGGTTATCAACCTTTTTGCTACATATAATAAATATATTTTAAGTATACTACATCTAACACGATAATCATCTGGTGATAACCTAGTGGTAAGAACTCTCGAATAACTTTTTAAACATCACAAGTTCGATCCTCTTTGGATAACATTAACAGATGGTCATTAAAAATGTTCGAAAACGATATATGGTAACGCTTAAATGTGTGTAGATCTAGAGTAAAGCAGTAATATCTTTTAAAAAAATATGAAGCCAACAAGATATTACTCTAATGGCTTAATAATCAAGTAAGACCCATGCCAATGGGGCGTCAACAACCCGTCACCACCCCCATTACAAACACATCACTAGTGATGCCACTGGCACCAACCCATCGGTAGAGTGCGTCGGTAGCAACCCATCGTGGTGGAGACGTGTTTGGGGATGTGTCATGGGGGCTGTGAGGGGGGGGGGGGGGGGGGGGGGTTGTTTAAATATTTAATATTTTTAAAGTGGGGATGAGTTAGTGATGGGTTTAGTGATGTATTGCTTCTCTTTGACAATTATTTGCTAGTTGATAATTTAGTATACTCCAATATGCCTATTTCAGTTATCATTATCCATATTATTAAACTAAGGATGTTAAAGTTTTTACAGTCGTGATTCACTTATAAAAAATTCAGTATACTCCAATATAGCAACTAGGGGTCATGATCAATTGTACAAAGAATTACAACCAACTTTTAGTTAGTTTCTAATATAATAACTAATTGAAAATCAGCAATAAAACATTTAACGAGGTGTTTGGTTAAGCTATTAGGTTACTAGTAATTGAAAAAGGATGACCAAACTAATTTTAACAGGGGAGTAGATCAACTTAATTAAAAATCATCTTCTAAAGTTAAAGGTCTAGTAGTATAAATATTTGAAATGATTTCCTAAAAATTACGTGTTTAATTCGATCACTTTTCTAGATAAATATTTAGCATATGATCAAGTAAAGATCCAAAAACAATCACAATAATTATTAAGTCGTATATGTCATAAATACAAATCAAAAAACTTATGGACCATTAGCAATAAGTTTATGAACTTCTATAATAAAAATCTGAAAAATAAGTTTAAAAACAATCCATAACTTTCTAAAATATTTAATTTATGTAATATTTTGAAGCAAATCATGAAATATTATTCACATGTGAACATAAACAAATTGAGAAACTTAAAAGATGATCATCATTATTAATCAAACTATCATATATTTATTGTATATGTGTGTGTGTATGTATGATTAAAATTTATAAAGAAATACTCCTCATCCGAGCTTGATCCTTTATATAAAACCAAAAAAACCAAGCCCTCAATATACATATCATCATCATCATCATTCATACACTGAATGACAATTAAAAAATTGAGGGAGAGGAATCAACTTACACAATCTCCAATCTAACATTCTAACCCTATATAGCAAATCCGATTTCCATTGTTGTAAACATCATGATCCAAATGCAATCAATGTACCCCGATAGGATCTCAAATTGATTTAATTTCATTTAATTGATCACGTTGAATTACGTGTAGAACCTTCGAGAAGAGCCTCCGAACATTTGATCCAGAAGGACGACTAGAGCCATCGCGACGGTGGAATCAATCTCCGGCTGAACAACCAAACGGAACACATCTCCGCCGAAAGCAACACCTCCGACGGCTTCCTTTCGCTTGATTTCCGCGACGCGCCGCCGGTTGTCGTCATACACGACGCAGCTTCTCTGCGCGTAAGAGCCTTCAATTTCGTAAGCTACGTTCTTCTTGCTGCTGTTTTTCGGTAATCCAGCGGTGGTCACGTGAGCTAGTGATTTTGCGTTTAGGAAATTCACGTGTTTCGTCACCGAGAAACGTGGATTCACCGTCTTTTCTCCGTCGTACACCAGCCAGCTGTCCATCAGGCTTAACCTCTGTTGAATTACACAATTAGATCGTAATCAATATCAAATTAACACAATTTATCTTATACAGCTATCAAAATTCACAAATTAATCATTAATTACTAATTTGTTACAATACCTTACGGCGAATGGTGAGGGCAGAGTGACCGTTGGCATCCATTAGAACAACCTCCGCCTTATTACCGGCGGCGTAATTATCAACTCGAAACACGAGATTTCCTTTGTTATCGAAGACTGTAAATCCATCGCAATTGAAGAGCAGTGATTTCTTCCAGACGGTGAGGACGACGGGATTCCGGCCGGCGGTGGAGGATTCCGTGAAGAAACGCTGTCGTTCGGAAGCAAGTAGAGGTGGAACAACAGCTTTAGGGTATACTTTTGTCATAACTGAAATTCAGTTTAGTTTAGTGTGTTTAAAATTAGAGAGAAAATGAGAGTTTGAAATTTTGTGTTTGGTTGGTGGTGTTGATCAATGAAGGTGGTGAGGATGGGGTTTTTTTATACTCCTGATTAATTGATTAGTATGTTCTAGAATGACGAAAATGCCCCCTGCAGAGTGGGAAGATGGAAAATATTGTTGCTGTACAATGAAGAAATGTGGGGCGATTATGTCAAACGCGAGTTCGCCACTTCCCTCTTTCTTCATAAAATCGGCGGTAAAAAGTAAAGGAAAGAATAATTTACTACTCCGTATATAACAATTGTCATGGGAATGAACAGTTGTTTTTGAACAGTTGTTTTTGTCGTTTTTTAGAAAAAATGTCATGCTTCCAAATTGGTAGCCGGACTAAAATTACATTTTACCCCATAAAATTATATTTTTATGAAATGACAATTACTCTCCTAAGTTGGTTTTAAAGAGGCCTAAAATTTTAAAATAACAAATTATATGATCTTATTTATAACATAAAGTTTGGGTTGACATGAGTAACAAATAATCCGATATATGTAAAACTAACGACTACGAATCGACATAATAAGTAAGGATAATAATAACTAGGATACAATTAGCAGACACACACCGCACATATAGCTATATCTTATACAATTGAAACGTTTTCTTATGTAATTTTTTTTTTTGAGGGTTGTATGAAAATCTCCCACGGCATCACGCGGGGTAAAACCCCACTAGTTATTGAACAAGAAACATTCACAAAATTCCATCATTTTTTAAAGTTCGAGATAAATTTGAACCCCTGGATGAATTAACCTTCAAATAACTACCACCACCAATATCATATGTGATTTAACATATCAACACATCACCACTCCGTGTGTATTAAATTACATATGATTACATACCGCCGACCACCACCACCCAATGTGTATTAAATCACGTGTGATTCAACACCGCCAACCACCACCACCACCACCAACCTCTGTAAGCCACTGTCTCCACCACCGAAAAACCCCTCGCCACCTCTGGCTGCTTTCAATCACATGTGATTGCGTATCCAATCACATGTGATTGCGGCGACCTGCGATGGTCAGCGGTGGTGGTGGCCAGCGGTGGTGGTGGCCGGCGGTGGTGATTGTATATTGAATCACATGTAATTTGTTGATGGTGGTGGTTAAGAGATCTTTTGATCCAATCACTAAGATTTGTCTCTTGAGACTTCATAAAAATCAGGACTTCCTTAAATACAACTCTGAATACTTATACAAAAAATGGAATCGAATTTTTTGTCTACTACAACTGACTGAAGGAAGTGACAAAATCTGTTGAAAATTGGGTGATCAAAATATATTTACGGTAGCCGGTATATAGGGGAGGGTTCCATTGAGAATTGATATATTAGGTGAGAATGTGAGAATTAGGCAAAAAGACACGCGGTGGCTTTTTGTAACTAAGTCCAACTTTTCTGTCCCACACGCGGTGGTATTTTTGTAATTACGTCCAACTTTTCTTTAATCATCGATGATTAAACTGGGTGTAGTGTTTTAATCATCAATTATTAAACTATTGAGATTGTTTTTAATCATCGATGATTAATCTTGACTATATGTTTAATCATCGATGATTAAACTTGAGTTTGGGTTTAATCATCGATGATTGAACTAGTCTGAATTTTTTATAAAATGCTCTTTAACTACTAATGATTAATCTTTGACATTTTTTTAATCATCGATGATTAAACAGTTTAATCATCGATGATTAACCTTGTCTCCGTTTTTTAGATTCTTAATTCTCTATAACATGCTGTTTAATCATCGATGATTAATCTTGACTATATGTTTAATCATCGATGATTAAACTTGAGTTTGAGTTTAATCATCGATGATTAAACTGAGTGTAGTGTTTAATCATCGATGATTAAACTTTATCTGTGTAATAATCATAAGATGCTCTTTTAATCATCGATGATTAAACTTGACTATATGTTTAATCATCGATGATTAAACTTGAGTTTGGGTTTAATCATCGATGTTTAAACTGAGTGTAGTGTTTAATCATCGATGATTAAACTTGACTATATGTTTAATCATCGATGATTAAACTTGAGTTTGGATTTAATCATCGATGATTAAACTGAGTGTAGTGTTTAATCATCGATGATTAAACTTTATCTGTGTAATAATCATAAGATGCTCTTTTAATCATCGATGATTAAACTTGATAATGTGTTTAATCATTAATGATTAAACTTGGGGTTGGGTTTAATCATCGATGATTAAAAACAATCTCAAAAGTTTAATAATTGATGATTAAACACTACACCTAGTTTAATCATCGATGATTAAAGAAAGTTGGACTTAATTACAAAAATGCCACCGCGTGTGGGACAGAAAAGTTGGACTTAATTACAAAAATGCCACCGCGCGCGTGAGGGCTGGAAAGGAGATGAGAGGCTGAGATCTATTCTCACATTCTCACCTAATATATTAATTCTCAACGGAACTCACTTATATATATATATATATATATATATATATATATATATATATATATATATATATATATATATATATATATATATATATATAGGGTGCAATTCAGCGCAGAACCCTTTTAAGCTACATAACCGCATAACCATCTTTTAACCAATCAAAATGCAGGGATTTTTATTTTAATTTTTCGTTTTTTAATTAATGGTTAAGGGCAAATTTGGTATTTCAACAATGAAGGTTATGTATGGAATCCGTATATTTTGAGTAATGGCTTCCTAAAATTAGCTTAATTAGTTATAAATGATATTTATCACCAAAATTAGTCAAATCATTATCTAGTTAATTACTTTTCCTCCTCGTGAATGAGTTCTTCACCACTGTATCTCGAAAATTCAGAAGATCGTTAACACAGTCACACAGTCATGTTGATATTCTTTAAAAATACAAATACATTAAATGTTATACAATCATAATATGTCTGTAAAAAAGGAAATCATTCAATGTATACTTTGCGAAACTAGTCTCTCATACATACTAAACAATTGATGTTTACGACATGGATGTATATCATTCAATGTATACTAAGGCTATGCGGTATGGGACACCACCCCCCACACCAATCCATGTCCCATGTGGCAACCCACCACACCACACCAAAAAAAATGAACACCACCCCCCTCCACACCATTCTTGCATGTGAAAAGGGCCCCACCACATCACTCACACATACTCCCTCCACGCCTGTTTCAAACCGTGGTTGTGGCCATGGTTCCACCACGCCTTGCCTCCACATGTGGAGGGGGGTGGTGTTCAAACTTTTTTCCACGGTGTGGAGCCTCCACCTCATCTCCACCTCACCTCCACATCACCACTCATGGCCACGCCATGGACCCATACCGCATAGCCTAAACACATGTATATTTTACGACATGGATGTATATCATTCAATTTATACAAATCATTCAATGTTTAATCATCCAATGTATACAACACAGTGACGGTTAAATCTTTAATCATGCATGAAGCTGCCATTGAATGGATTACGACATTAATGTATTAAATTTAAAATAAAAACAGACACTGTTTCGTACATTATTGAAATGAACATGGTATATTTAAGACAATAGATTACTATACACATCATGTATGATTAAAACAATATTCTATTGATTGTCATTAATTTCCAAGCCTTCTCTCGAGCTTTATGGTGGTGTTTTCAAATCTTCAATGAACCTTAGTCAAAGGCGATTTATAGACCTGCAACAATAACATGGATTAGTAACGACAATCAATGTTTGACTTTTTTAATATCAAAATTGATTCAAAATAAACTATCCTTATGAAAAATGGCATTGCCAACGTTTTTGCCTCAAACGATTGGAGATCTTCATCCCTTCCCCAACACAAACAACTGTATCATAACTCGTTTAAAAAAATCATAATACTCACTTATAAATAACAAAATATATGAACGCAAAAAAGGGAGGAAATTTTTTTACATACCACACAATCACCTCTTGCATAGCCATCGAATTTTGTCAAAATGAAACTAGTTACTCCTACTACGTACCACATATGAAGGTCGGAGCAGCCTTTCAAAAATGGAGAGGGATAAGACTCACGGCCGGAATAAAACTCACGGCGCTTGATCCGGTATAGAGAGAGAGGAGGAGGATGAATTGGAGAAAGTGGGCTAGGGTTTTGGAGAGAGAAGAATGAGAGAAAGAAGGGGATGGGGGACGGTTTTTCTAAGGGGTGGTTTTTTTGTTGTTGTAAATTCCTACTTTATCCTTTTATTTATTTTTTATTAAAAATATAAAGGGTTTAATTAACAAAAATAGCACAATTAATCTTGACCGTTAATTCTAAAATCTGAAGGTCTAAAATTGGTTCTGCGGTTCTGTAGCTTAAAAGGGTTCTACGCTGAATTGGACACTATATATATATATATATATATATATATATATATATATATATATATATATATATATATATATATATATATATATAGAGAGAGAGAGAGAGAGAAGTGGGATCCTGTGAGTACTCTTTTTTCGGTGAGGACTCGCGAGGACACCTCATAAAAATTTCAAAAAGTTCCGAAAAAAATATATGTAACCCACCATGATTATTACTACATTTGGCAAAAAAATAATTTCAAAAAAAAAAATTATGATCCACTTTTTTTAGTGAATCATAACAATGATCCATATTTTTTTTATGGATCATTATTATGATCCATATTTTTTTTTTGGATCATTTTTGGAAATTTTTTTTTTTGGATCTTACTCATAGCGATTTTAATGTTTAAAAAAGAAATTTTTTGAAAAAAATTTGTTTTGGATCATTTAAAGTGTTTTTTGGAGTCCTCACAGTTCTCGCGAGGAAAAGAGTCCTCACCGGATCCGGACCCTATATATATATATATATATATATATATATATATATATATATATATATATATATATATATATATATATATATATATATATATTCGTATATACACCCTGGGATTAATGTGAAAAAGTTATGGTGTAATTCGGTTCCCATTAAAATAAATGTTTTTTTTTGTGGAGAGTGAGATTGGATCGTCTTCATATTAGGTATAATTTATCTAGAAAAGGTTTAGAAATTGAAGCTATAGTATGCCCAATATGTTGAGACGGAATGGAAAATATCACACATGTTATGTTTAGTTGTAAGTTTGCAAAAGACGTTTGGAATAAAGTTTGCAGATGGTGTTGAGATTGGTTATTTCTATGGTAACTCTTTTACCGATTGGTAGGAATTGTGTGAAGGCTTTTTGATAGCAAATAATCAGAGAATAAAGCTAAAGTCATTAAGATTACAATTTGTTGGATGGTGTGGAGATATAAAAATTCTATTTTGTTTGATTTTGGTAGTATTTGAAAAGTAGATGTTGTAAATTATATCATTTTACTCTTATTTTTTGTGGTTAGCCCATCTAAATCATAAGTTTAGGATTTCATGGATTAATTGGCTTAAAAGTCATAAGTATTGTCTTTAGTTTAGCTAAAATGTCGTTAGAAAAAAATAACAGTTGATAATAATAACATTTCACTCTATACAAGTTATTATAAACAATAACTTGTTAGAGATTGATCTAATTTGGAAATCTGATGGGTTCATGTTTGATCTATCCTTAAAAACAATTGTTTTTTGGTACAAATGATTTACATTTGGTCTGTAAACAGTCATCAATTAAATTAGTTAAGTCGTTATCCAAAAGTTTTAATACCATTTTGTACTTAAAATATTATAGATATTTAAGAGAGGATAACATATATTTTATTATTAAGATAAGTAGTTTTATTTGTTGTCTTGTTTGAGATGGAATATTAGAAAACGAATGAATTTTGTGGCTGAGGATGATTTCGCGGTGAAGATGTGGGTCCGAGAACATGAGAAAGATATTTGGGGCGGCTACGTAATATATATAGATTTTGATAATTACAACTCGCTTTAAGGCCTGTCAATAGACACGTATGATAAGTTTATATATTAATCTATAACTACACCTTAAATTTTAGGAATCATTTCTTCTTATGAATGAATTAATGTACAATTTTTATGCTCTTAAAGACAATCCTTAAGACTATCATTATCAAAATCCAATAGCTTCTCTTTGACCTAATTTCTTTAATTAATTTTACCCATAACTACAATTCATAAAATTGTAAAATACACTCAAAATCATTTTAAAGTGGTAAATACGATCTGGTTATTGAAAAAGATAACTTATACACCATATGCGAGTTTCTATTTTCCTAACTTGTGTTATTTGTGATACACACTCAAACAATTTGATTAAATCTTATTTGCCTCAACTCACTGATAATAGTTTTAATTTCAAGTTTTATTGTAAAAACTCTATTCGGTATCATGCCTAGTTACCTTGTGTCTACATTAGAATTTGTTGATGATTTGGTATCACCATATGGTTTAAATATAATGAAATAAACTTACTTATCAAATGTAATCTTAATAAATATTGAACAAGAATGGTACGGAGTGAATACTTATTTGAATTTGTTAGGATTTAAATCATGATGCATAGCGGTAATCAAAAGGTTATGAATTATTCAAATCTCACTTGAAACAAATGTTGGGGTAAAATATTGCGTGAGTGAGTTTGTTTTTAGAAAAAAACTATTACAATAAATATCGTTAACCATTTTTATACCATAATTACAAATAATATATGTTCTTATCAACAAGACATAAATGTTAAATAATGTTCCTATTTCATGGTTGGTTTGTTATCAAATCTACCCAATCGCACGCATGTCTAGTTACCTTTTCAACGAGTGGACCTATATTTTGTGTATCCACAAGTTTGTAGATAATTGTTCATGTAATACTAGGGTTATTCCATTCATAATGTTGATATCCACTCACCGGTCACACAATTATGTGCATTATTGCATCTCCATTTTCATTCGCTCCTTTAAGAATGCCTACATCATTAACCAACGACTTTATTTATTTGATTTACACTACCTAAACTTCACCATCGTACCTATCGAATCACCTAATTTATGATACTATAGATAGGGGCGGTAAGTTGTGTAGAGTAGCTAGGCATTTGCCCTTCCCTAATAGATTTTTAGTTATTAGCACAACATCTTAATCGATTGAGCTAACAGATTATATGTGCATTATTTAACTGGAATTATCCTACCGCATCTGCCACCACCACTACCTCCATCACCACCTACCATCCACCACCCACTATTACTACCATCACCAATACGCACCACCTGCCACCACCACCCACCGGAACCATGATATTGGCAGATTTATACATATATTTATCTGCCAATATACCTATTTTTATATGTGTTTATCGAACAGAATATGATGTTATCACTAAAAATGTAGTTTCCATTGTATTTTGCAGGCTATAGAAGAAAACGTAACAAAAACGGGTCAAAACAGCACAAGAAACGAAGACTGCAAAATAACCAAGAAATAGCGACGCGATCCATAGATCGCGACGCGATCTCCTTCGCTATCTCCCAAACGTGATTTTTAATGCCTTAGCGATTTCGGCGTTCTGTTTGTTTACGAAATACCGAAAATAGTGACGCGATTGAAGATAGCGGCGCGATTTCCAGCGATCAGATAACTATTTAAATAAACCTGCAGATCTGAATTAAAGGACTTTTGACCTAATTCGAAGGGCAGCCGAAAAATACCATCGGAGCACTCAAGATCGAGATTTCAAGCATCAAACATTGGTTTTTTATCATCTTTGATTAATTCTATGTTTATGAATTCGATTCTTTACATTTGTTTGATGATTTTTAACATGTCTATGTGCTAATCATCCTTTATTCACTATGATTAGATGAAGTTAGGGTTTTAGGTTTGGATATTCTTAGGATTTTATGATGATTGTTTGAATGCTTATATTTCTAATAAAGAACCTTTTCGTTAAACCTTTACATTTGCATTATTGAATCTGTTTATTGCTTGATTGATTAAAATATTGACAACATTGAATTGATCTAGTAATTCCCCTGACTTTTCATACCTTTTGACCTAGTCAGCGACTCACTAGAAATAGGGGTCCGAGATTTGATACCAATAACTTAGGTGAAACTTAGAGTCTGATCTTTAGAGAAGAAATTCCTAGGATTAGAAGGTCTCGGAAAGCCGGACCTAGTTAGAAGTAACAAGAAGAAGTGTGAATTTAAACAGGCTTCTTGAGAAGAAATTCCTAGAAATCATATTAGACTCATTGTAAGGTTTTGAGAGAAATCTAGTTCCTTAAACTCCTAGAACATGAATTAAATCGGTACTTCAAAACCAAACCTAGACCTAGACTGATTCGACTCATAGTGAATATACTCCTTAATATTTAAACACTCCCTTGTCGTTTTCAGTCGATTGTTCACTTTAAACAACCATTTTCAGTTTATTTATCTAGTTTGCAAATAAAAATGTTCCAAATGAAAACCCCTTTTTATTATTTGTTCAGTTTAATTAATTAGTTTTATATTATATAATCAGCTTAATTGTTCCCTGTGGAGACGAATATACCCGAATTTACATACCTAAACTATATTGCTCACGATTAGGTCATACTTGCCTAAGAGTGTGCTAATCTAGGAAAGGCGTATTTTAGGTGATTATTTTATAACTAGGTTTTACACATCAAGTTTTTGGCGCCGCTGCCGGGGAACAGTTGCGAGATTAGTAATTTAGAACTAATTTGTTAATCGATCCTTGTCTAGAGATTTATTTCTAAACAAGTTATTTTAATCGTTTTTATTATTTGTCTGGTTTTAATTGAAGTTGTTAAACTGTTGCGTTTTTACGATTTGCTTTAAGTTTTGCAGGTGTATGACCCGTAGCTCTGATTCAGATCCGTTATCACCGTTTTCTGAACCAGAGAGACTTCTTCGCCAGCGACGTCGAGCAGTTTTAGCAGCGCAATATCTCGATTCAATCAACTTTCAATCTATCGAAAACCCAATTTTCGATATGGGTGATCAAGCACCACCAGATCCGCCACCAGAGCAGCCCATGTGGAACACTAGGCAAACAGCACCAACTGGCCCTAATCCATCTATTACAGTACCTGAATTGAATAATATCAATTTCGAAATTAAAGGGCAATTCATCAGTATGGTGCGGGATCTAAATTTTGACGGAAGATTATGCAATGATCCCAATAGACATCTAGAAAACTTTCTAGAGATTTGTGAACTGTTCAAGCAACGAGATGTAACAATTGATGCTATGAGGTTGAGATTGTTTCCCTTCAGCTTAGCTGGGGATGCAAAAGAATGGGTTAATTCATTAGAGCCAGGCTCTATTACGACTTGGAATGAACTCCGAAGCCGTTTTATTACTCGTTATTTTTCACCAGCTAAGGCTGATAAACTTAAAACTGATATTTTGGCTTTTATGCAGGAGTCAGGTGAAAAGGTAACGGAGGCCTGGGAAAGACTGAAAAGCTTACTACGGAAATGTCCCAACCACGGTTTGGAGAAGAACAACATAGTACATATTTTCTACAGGGGATTAGATCACACATCTCGTTCCCTCCTCGATTCTTCAAGTGGCGGACTATTCATGTACAAAACTCCAACTCAAGCTTATCAACTTCTCGAAGACATCTCGATGCACAGCCTGGAATGGACATCCGACAGGCGAGTCTGACAGAATCATGCATCCCTTAAGGCAGTTGATGATCGACAACATGATGAAGTGGCTGCAATTAAGAATAACCAACGGGTATTTGAGCGTAAATTAGACAAAATAACTAGTTGTTTACATGCTATACAGGTTGGATGTGATATATGCAAAGGGCCACATCTCACGAAAGAGTGCCAGCAGCATCAACCGATGATGTCTGCAGAAGAAGAATTGAATTACATCAACAATGGGTACCGAGGTAATTATCAGGGAGGAAATCAGGGGTACAACAACAACAATCAGGGGTACAATAACAACAAAGGTTATAACAACAATAACCAAAACAATAATTATCCCCCGAGAAACTCGAACCCCCTGGTTTCCAACGTGATAACCAAACGAACCAACCACCTCGAGAGAATGCTGCAGGTCAAGGATCAAAGTCCTCAATGGAATTAATGCTTGAAAAATTTATGGAAAAGCACGATAAGAAAACTGAGGAACAAGACCAGATCATCAGAAATCAGCAAGCAACAATTCAAAGCTTAGAGAGAAACCTGGGCAAGATGGCCGAAATTTTACAAGAACGTCCTCAAGGAAGTTTACCACCCCGTACACAAGACAATCCTAAACGGGAATTCGAGAATATTAAATCTATCACCACTAGGAGTGGTAAAACGGTAAGTTCACCTGTATTAAATATTGATGAAAATTCTTTTGATACACAGGTTAATGAGGAGACTCCAGCTGATGAAGAGGAGATGGCTATGCGGAAGGTTGAAATTCCAACTGAGCAAGAAAAGGAAAAACCAAAGGAGACTCACAAGTCCACCAAAACAGATGCAGCAAACTCTTACACACCGAAGGTCCCCTTTCCTCAACGTTTGAGGAAAGAAAAACTTAAGGAAAAATATGGTAAGTTTGTTGAGATGATTAAACAGGTGCGCATTAACGTTCCTTTGGTTGACATGTTAGAAGGTATGCCAAACTACGGGAAATTCATCAAGGACTTGGTCTCAAGCAAGGAGCAAACGGAGGAGGTGTCATCAGCAATATTAAGCGAGGAATGCTCAGCTATCCTCCAGCCAAACATACCTCCGAAGAAGGGTGATCCATGGAGTTTTATTATCCCTTTTCTTATAGATAATTTACCACCCTGTAAGGCGCTAGCTGATTTAGGAGCTAGTATTAGCTTGACGCCCTTGTCCTTGTTCCTTAAATTGGGAATAACAGACCTTAGGCCGACTAGGATGCGTGTCAGATTAGCAGACCTGTCACTTAAATACCCAGTAGGAATAGCAGAAAACGTTCTGGTTAAGGTAGATAGGTTCATCTTTCCCGCTGATTTTGTTATCCTAGATATCCCTGAAGAACCAAATGTCCCTCTCATCTTAGGGATACCCTTTCTGAACACTGACAGTGCCATAATCTTGGCTGCTGAACAACAGCTTAGTCTAGGTGTCGGGAATGACCGAATCACTTTCTCCATTGAGAAAGCGATGAAGCATACCTCTGCCTTTGATGACACGTGCAATTTCATCGACATCATCGATGTGTGCATGGAGGAGGAAATTACCTCATTTCTTAACCTAGATTGCGATGACATCACTACCTATGGTGATGTCACTCTAGACTCTCCCGAATCCATCCAAGATCTCTCAGATCTCGAGGCACTTCTTCACCTTGATGAAGATGATTCGGAAGAAAATGAAGTAATTTTTGAGAATTTCGACCCGAATCAAAAACTTCGAATTAAAACATCTTTTGAGGACCCTCCATCTCTCGAGCTTAAGCCATTGCCTGACCATCTAGAGTATGCATTCCTTCAAGGGGAATCTGATTTGCCTGTCATCATCTCTTCTACTCTAGCTCTTGCTGAAAAACAAAAATTAATAAAAATTTTAAAAACTCATAAAAAAGCTCTATCTTGGAAAACCGCAGATATTCCGGGTTTAAACCCTTCTTTTTGTACTCATAAAATTTTAATGGAAGAAAACTTTAAACCTAGTGTGCAGAGACAAAGGCGTTTAAACCCCAACATGAAAGAAGTCGTGAAGAAGGAAGTTCTTAAACTGCTTGATGCAGGGCTCATCTATCCCATTTCTGATAATCCTTGGGTGAGTCCGGTCCAAGTGGTTCCGAAAAAAGGGGGGATGACAGTTGTGCGTAATGATAAGAACGAACTCGTTCCTACTCGTACTGTCACGGGATGGCGAGTCTGCATCGATTACCGCAGACTCAACGAAGCCACCCGAAAGGATCACTTTCCTTTACCCTTCATCGATCAGATGTTGGAGAGATTGGCCGGAAACAACTTCTATTGTTTCTTGGACGGTTTCTCCGGCTACTTTCAAATCCCGATCGACCCCCAAGATCAGGAAACGACCACCTTCACGTGCCCCTTCGGTAAATTCGTGTATCGAAGGATGCCATTCGGTTTGTGCAACGCTCCGGAAACATTTCAGCGGTGCATGACCGCGATTTTCCAAGACATGATCGAGGACTGTATGGAAGTGTTCATGGACGATTTCTCAGTATTCGGAGACTCCTTCGAGTCATGTCTTTCAAGCCTAAAGCGAGTTCTCATTAGGTGCGAGGAATCCAATCTTGTGCTTAATTGGGAAAAGTGTCACTTCATGGTGCGCGAAGGCATCGTGTTAGGACACAAAATTTTTCTGCGAAGGGGATTGAGGTCGATAAATCAAAAATCGATGTCATTTCTAAATTACCTCCCCCTTCAAATTTTAAATCTGTGAGAAGTTTCTTAGGTCATGCGGCGTTTTATCGTCGGTTCATCAAGGATTTTTCCAAGATAACCCGACCCATGACTCACCTTCTCGAGAAGCATACACCTTTCGTGTTCACGCCCGAATGTGTGGAAGCCTTCGATCTTCTCAAGAATCAGCTCACAGAAGCTCCTATCATGGTATCCCCCAATTGGGAGTTACCATTCGAACTCATGTGCGATGCTAGTGATTTCGCACTCGGTGCAGTTTTGGGTCAGCGTATAAACAATCATTTCCAACCTATTTATTACACGAGCCGAACACTCACCGGTGCTCAGGCGAATTACACCACAACTGAAAAAGAACTCCTTGCAGTGGTTTTCACCTTTGACAAATTCCGTCCGTACCTTGTTTTATCCAAAACGATTGTCTATACGGATCACTCAGCATTGAAATATCTTTTCGCCAAGCAAGATGCAAAACCGCGTCTCATTCGTTGGATTCTTCTCCTACAAGAATTCGACACCGAGATAAAAGATAAAAAAGGTGCGGAAAATCTTGCGGCGGATCATCTATCCCGATTAGAGAACCCTCACCTTGAGGAGTGCAATGAAGACGGGGTTCATGATACATTTCCCGATGAATTCATCGAAGCGATCAATGCTTTACAAGACACCAACGACCCATGGTTCGCTGATTTCGCAAATTATTTAGCGGCGGGTGTCCTTGTTAAAGGAATGACCCATCAACAAAAAGGGAAATTCTTTTCGGATCTAAAACATTACCATTGGGATGCTCCACATCTTTTCCGGGTCGGTCCCGATTTGATGCATAGACGGTGTGTTTTCCGGTGATGAAGCCCATGACATTCTCAACCAATGTCATAAAGGTCCCACCGGTGGACATTTTGGTCCAAACTACACCGCCCGGAAAGTTCTTGATGCGGGTTTCTATTGGCCAACGATCTTCAAAGATGCACAAGATTTGGTCAAAACTTGTGATGCATGCCAACAAACCGGAAGCATCTCCAAACGGGATGAAATGCCACAACATGGCATCCAAGTTTGTGAGGTTTTCGATATTTGGGGCATTGACTTCATGGGTCCGTTTCCAAGCTCCCAAGGTAATAAATATATCCTTGTTGCTGTTGATTACGTCTCCAAATGGGCTGAGGCAAAAGCTCTTCCAACTAACGATGCCCGAGTCGTAATCAATTTTCTGAAATCTCTTTTTTGCCGGTTCGGTTGCCCGAGGGCGCTGATTAGTGATCGTGGCACGCATTTTGCCAACCATCTTATGGAGAAAACTCTCCAACGATACAGTGTCCACCATCGTTTCTCGACCGCATATAATCCACAAACTAGTGGTCAAGTCGAAAACACTAATCGGGCCTTAAAAAGAATTCTCGAGAAAACCATTGAGAAAAATCCCAAGTTGTGGTCTCAAAGACTTGAAGATGCTCTTTGGGCATTCCGTACCGCCTACATAACTCCTATCGGCCATACTCCTTATCGGATGATTTACGGGAAAGCATGTCACCTTCCATTCGAGATCGAACACAAAGCCTATTGGGCTATCAAAGAGTGTGACATGAGCATCGTTCCCGCCGGGATCGAACGTAATTATCAACTCAATCTTCTCGATGAACACCGATTTGAAGCATACGAAAACTCCCGAATCTATAAAGAGAGAAGCAAGTATTTGCACGATAAAAAGTTGAAAACTCGAAAATGCTTCCAACCGGACGACAAGGTCTTAATCTATCAATCCCGGTATAAGTTTTCGCCTGGAAAACTTAAATCCAAATGGGTGGGTCCCTATACCGTTCTAAAACAACACCCATCAGGATACGTGGACCTCGTTACCGAAAACGGTGATTTTAGTGTTAACGGGCATCGCTTGAAACTTTATCATGAAGACGAGAATGAAGGCGTGACCGAAACGGAGGAGGTGCATTTCGCCATGATGGGCGAAAAGAAGTAAGAGAACAAAACCGAGTCAAGCTCTAGACTCGTAAATCCATGAAGCGCTTCTCGGGAGGCAACCCGTGTTTAGTTGTTTTTCCCTTTCCTTTCTGCGTTTTCTTTTCGAAAAAAAAAAAATAAATAATAATAATAATAATAATAATAATAATAATAATAATAATAATAATAATAATAATAATAATAAAAGAAGTCATTTTTTTCGTCCATATAGTCGCCAAACAGAACACCGAAATAGCTAAGACCCCCAAAATAGCATTTTGAGATCGCTAAGGGAGTATCCGGACCTGCCCGAAATTGCGAAGCGATCCAGAGATCGCGACGCGATCTCTGACGGAGATATATACATCCCAATTCGTCCAGAACAGCAGACGCAACATAAACCCTTTCCCCCTTTCACGATTTTCGGCGATTTCACCACCAAAACCCCAAATCCGGCCACTAACCTCTGATTTCTTCCATCAAGCTTCATCTCCATGGTACCTAAGGTTGATTTACTCATCTTTTCTTCCACTAATCCATCTTTTAGAGTAGAAATCTTAGGGTTTTATAGGTGCTCTTGCCAAAACCCGAATTTCTTGAATATATGCTATTTTCGTCCGATTTTTGCTTGATTACTTGTAGATTTAAGCCATAGATTGATAGTTAGTCAAATTGTAGCACAATCCTAGTATAAATTCTGAATTTTAGGGCTTGATTTTGCTTTTTAGGAAGAAAACTTATGAACTAGGGCTTGTTCTTGTCAAGAACTCGAAAATTTCATATAGTTTGCTTGTTAAATCTTCTACATTGTGTTAACGAGTCAATTTTGGATGAATAATATAAATACTTGTCAATTTTTCACTTTGTGGTCATATTTCAATAAATTGGGTTCAAGTTTTTGACAACTACATTACAAGCTTATACAAATTTAAAATTTTAATTATCAAAACAATCATTATAAGTGTTAAATAATGTCACACTTAGTTTAACATCGAAGTGTGGGTAAGGAAAATTGGTAAGTTTTTACATAGTTTCACACTTAGTTTAACAACTAAGTGTGGGTATGGGAAATAGGGATTTAAATTAAAAAAAGCTTATAAATTCCTTATTTATTTTGTAACTTTTCTGTTAAATAACACTTCTAACGATTATTCTTTTAATTTGTTATTAGACGAGACCTACAAGAGCATCATCGTCTAGGGCATCCTCTTCTAGGGTCCCTCGACCTCAACCTCCACCTTCACCAGATCAGTCATCATCCGATTCAGAGGAAGAAATCGCGGTCGAATATGAGGAAGAATTTGAATTGCCAATAGACCTTGATGAAGATGGTTTCCCCTTGGTTCTTAAGATAAACGAACTTCATCATACATTCGAAAAATTCGATAATATTCGAAATGAAATCACCCGAGCCCTATATGAACAAAGAAGAGATAGAATAATGCATAAAAATGTGCATGCGGGCCGAACACCTAAATGGGACGAACTTGCGGCCTTGGGGAAAGAGGAGGCTATCTGAGCCTACTTAACGAGAAAAGTTCGGGACAATAACGGGCGCGTGATATTCACGTGCAATGCTTGGGAGGTCGCCCTTACACTAAGGGAACCAATCTACGCCGAGCTTGTGCTAGAATTCCTCTCCACATACCACTTGGAATGCACCACCGCCTACAACGATCCCGCAACCATTTCCATTCATTACCGGGTAGCTCATCAATGGGTCCACTGTTCACTAATTCAGTTCGTCATAAATCTGGGGCTCTACACCCAAGCCCAAACAAATCACCAGCATTTCCTCTCCTACTTGCGTCGGGGCCAATTTATACCAAGCCGTGATGTGGCAGAGATTTGGACCGCACTCGGTGTAGGGGTATGGAGCTCAAGGTACTCCAAGAGCAAGCAACTTAGAAACAGTGAGCACCGCTATCTATACCGTATGATCTCCAACACCATCCGCCAACGAAAGGATGGTGCCGAAAAAATGAATATAGCGAGCATTTTGTTTCTACAGCAGTTGGTTAACCTAGAGTGCTTCACAAACCTCCCGATGGTCATCGCTTTATTCTTGAATGGTCCCGCTCGGGGACATAAAGGAAAAAGTTGTTTTGTAGGTGGCCAATACATCACTCGATTGGCAAATGTCGCGATGCCTCTTACACCACGAGTGAGAGGTACCTTAACAAAGATAGAGATGGGTTTCATTGATTATAATCAAATGCACGGGACGGGGATACTCCGGAACGCAACACATGGGGTGGAAAATGGTAGATATGTGTGGGTGGATAACCCACCCACCGAAATTGCGAGACGGGTTAGACAAAGGGCACATGATCAACCGCAAGAGCAGGAAGATGTGGAGATACGAGAGATGGAGGAACCGGTTATCGATCATGGTCATGGGCACCCCAGGGCATCTGGCTCCCAAGCGGGCCCGTCCTCATCTGATCCGTATCAGAGTTTATATAATGACGTACATGCTTTGCAGGTTGATATGGCAGGTTTGACGACTGATTTTGGTGGGATGCAGCAATACATGGTAGGTATGAACCTACAACTTCAAAGAAATTATTATCAGGCCGAAAGAGGCCAGGCATACCACCAGTGGCAAGCTTCCGCAGCACCAGCCGAGGCCCAACACTCACTTCCATACTGGGGCCTGGGGTTGCCAGCACCGCCGAACTTCCCGACATACGATGCCTGGTTCCAGCAGTACGATGCTACACGGCCTCGTGATGGGCCCGATTATTGATCCATGATTGTGGTTATCTTAGACTATTTTCAGTTTGGTTGTACTTTTGGTTTACATTTTTTTTTCTTTTAGCAGCAACTTAGTACTTTTGTCTTTTGGTTTATGTCATGTCTAAACTACTTTTTCGTGTTATTCTAGTTTTGTGTTTTAGTTATGTTTTGATAGAATGTGATGAGCTTGGAACTGGATGGAATTGCTCGAAAATGGTTCATGCATTTGGATGATAACAGTACTTGGAACACAGAAACAAATATTCAAAATATCTTCAGGGAGTACCGTTCCCTTTTGCCTTTTACTTTTTAGTTTATAATTTTCTATTTTATTTTTGTTGCATTGAGGGCAATGCAACGTTTTAAGTGTGGCCATGGGGCGTGGTATCCACCACTTGTTGTATTTCTTAGTAAATCATCTAAGACGCGAAATAACCAGTTTAATCAGAATTTTTTTAGACACATCTCAACCTTAGAAAACAATTTTTAGACAATAAAGTTCACTTTAAAGGGCAAAATTTTTCCTAGCTTTTATGTGTCAATTTTTGTGGCTTTTCGCCGATCTAATAATCTTTTTAACTCGTTAATTAAACCACTTCTTGATTTGGAAAATTTGAAATGTCTTGTAAACCGATAAAAATTGTCTTTTTGAAAATTAAGATTAGCAAAGCTATCTCCCGATGACATTAGGTTGGATTAAGAGCTTTTAGTTTACGTGAATAAAATTGCTAAATAATAATTTAAATGAAAAATTTGAGAATCGGTGAGAATATTCATCCGGCCTTATGTTCTCGATGAGTACGCCCGAGGGGTCCTTCAAACCTAGCATTCTAAGGTCAACTGATCTGGACATGTTGGTCGAAAGTCTTTTATGCGGGTTCACAATGTAAGCTGAGGTTCGAATCGATTCTTGAATAAATACCTAATTAAATACTTGGGGAGAACAATTAGCCGACCTTGGGTTCCCGACAAGTACGCCCGAGGGGTCCTTCAAACCTAGCATTCTAAGGTCAACTGATCTAGACATGTTGGTCGAAAGTCTTTTATACGGGTTCTCAATGGAAGTTGTGGTTCTCTCTTCCAAACAAATAAATAAATAAATTAGCAAACGTGCAAAGCATGTAATAAAAAAAATCAAATAAAATAAATAAACATGCAAAGCATGAAGAAATAAAGCAAATAAGCTTTGAAAGAAATAAATAAACTATTTTTTCTTCTTTTAACCTAATTAATCGGGTAATTTTCATAAAGATGGAGTTTATAGGTTATGCAAGAATGAATGAGGATCTAAGTTAAGAGTAGTATAATTAGCATAGTTAAAAATTTGATTAGATTTGTGAAAAGTTAGCTAAATTCCTTACACAAACTTGGGCATAAAATATAGTGGAAAATTTTAACTATTAAATGGACTAGGTTCTGAAAATTGTTATGTTTCTATGAATAAATTGAGATGGAGTGTCGCATTATATTTTTATCTATCTGATTAGATTATTTTTATTGATGATTTGCTTGAGGGCAATTAAAGTTCAAGTGTGGGCATGTTGATATTGGCAGATTTATACATATATTTATCTGCCAATATACCTATTTTTGTATGTGTTTATCGAACAGAATATGATGTTATCACTAAAAATGTAGTTTCCATTGTGTTTTGCAGGCTATAGAAGAAAACGTAACAAAAACGGGTCAAAACAGCACAAGAAACGAAGACTGCAGAATAACCAAGAAATAGCGACGCGATCCATAGATCGCGACGCGATCCATAGATCGCGACGCGATCTCCTTCGCTATCTCCCAAACGTGATTTTTAATGCCTTAGCGATTTCGGCCTTCTGTTTGTTTACGAAATACCGAAAATAGCGACGCGATTGAAGATAGCGGCGCGATTTCTAGCGATCAGATAACTATTTAAATAAACCTGCAGATCTGAATTAAGGGACTTTTGACCTAATTCGAAGGGCAGCCGAAAAATACCATCGGAGCACTCAAGATCGAGATTTCAAGCATCAAACATTGGTTTTTTATCATCTTTGATTAATTCTATGTTTATGAATTCGATTCTTTACATTTGTTTGATGATTTTTAGCATGTCTATGTGCTAATCATCCTTTATTCACTATGATTAGATGAAGTTAGGGTTTTAGGTTTGGATATTCTTAGGATTTTATGATGATTGTTTGAACGCTTATATTTCTAATAAAGAACCTTTTCGTTAAACCTTTACATTTGCATTATTGAATCTGTTTATTGCTTGATTGATTAAAATATTGACAACATTGAATTGATCTAGTAATTCCCCTGACTTTTCATACCTTTTGACCTAGTCAGCGATTCATTAGAAATAGGGGTCCGAGATTTGATACCAATAACTTAGGTGAAACTTAGAGTCTGATCTTTAGAGAAGAAATTCCTAGGATTAGAAGGTCTCGGAAAGCCGGACCTAGTTAGAAGTAACAAGAAGGAGTGTGAATTTAAACATGCTTCTTGAGAAGAAATTCCTAGAAATCATATTAGACTCATTGTAAGGTTTTGAGAGAAATCTAGTTCCTTAAACTCCTAGAACATGAATTAAATCGGTACTTCAAAACCAAACCTAGACCTAGACTGATTCGACTCATAGTGAATATACTCCTTAATATTTAAACACTCCCTTGTCGTTTTCAGTCGATTGTTCACTTTAAACAACCATTTTCAGTTTATTTATCTAGTTTGCATATAAAAATATTCCAAATGAAAACCCCTTTTTATTATTTGTTCAGTTTAATTAATTAGTTTTATATTATATAATCAGCTTAATTGTTCCCTGTGGAGACGAATATACCCGAATTTACTTACCTAAACTATATTCCTCACGATTAGGTCATACTTGCCTAAGAGTGTGGTAATCTAGGAAAGGCGTATTTTAGGTGATTATTTTATAACTAGGTTTTACACATCAAACCACACCACCACCATCACTATCACTACCACCATCACCCAACTACTGCCCCCATTACCATCCCTATTACCACCACTAGCCATCGCGTTGCGCAGAGTATCCACTGTCAAATTGCACATGTACGTCTTCTAGCATATACGTACGTATCATATGAATATGATAATTTCAAAACAAGCAAAGGATATATCCACATGCTTTAGTTTGGACGGTAAAAAAAAAAGATATTGTCCACTAGAAGCAAAAGAATCAAATTTTGAAACTTAATGAAAAGGATGTCTACTTATTTTCAACCCCAAATTGCAAAAGAATCCATTCATTCTCTTTCGGTATCTAAACAAAACAAAAACAGAGGAATATTGTAAGTGCATGAATCTAACATTGTAAGATCCTGCCAACCGTTTCTTTGTTTGCAAACTGAGTCCCCGGCCGTTGGTTTTGACACACCAATGTCATAGGACCTTCGGTTGATGCCGTCGGTTTCATGCTTCGGTTTGGCCAGTATACAGAAGTTGCCCACTTCTTCACTCAGCAAAAATATATCAAGTAATATGAGTGGGGCCTAAAAAATTAACAAAATGTGCGTCAATTTGTGAGAGTTAATATGTCGTTAATGTGACACAATAAACGTATCAAATTTGTGTGGAATTAGAGTTAAAAAAACTGCATTTTTTAGAAATGTATTAATGTATTATAGCGGTGATCGATTTATTATGTGTTATATTATCAAAATCTCCGAAAACTACGTATGTACATTGTTTAAGAAAATTATTTTGTTATTTATCATATAGTTTATAATTTATAAATTTAGTATATTATTTTGAATAATACTTATGATATCTACATAAATAATATTGATCATGGGACACTACAAAAATTATAATATTCTAATTTTAGACAATCCCAATATATCTATGTTGTTTAAAGAGCAATAAAACAGTTAATAGTAGCATGAAACTTTTATTCTGATAACTTTAACAAATTTATATACGAAAAGAATTTAAATTATGTGACATAACTTGCTTTTATAAAATGAGTATTTATTTATTTTCGTTGATTTTGTTTTCACAGTCAGTCAGCCACCATGGCCTTGGCTTAATATAACAATATTTTTATGGTTGACGGATGGAAAAAGAAAAGAAGTCTACTACGAGTGCTCTTCCCACCAAACTAAAACAAATATAAAACTAAGAGTTGTGATCTAAGTATCCGGGAGTTTTTGTATAGTCTCAAGGGATAAATTCTAGTCATTGAATTAAAATGGTCAAGATCAAATCACAGTGTTTCAAACACATATGTTTCAAGTCACGACCACGACCACCGGTCACCACCACTAACCACCGTCGGCCGCCACCTCCGGCCGCCGGCCGCCGCCGGTGGCGGTGGTGGTGGCTGACAGTGAAGGTGCAGGTGCTGGTGGTAATGGGGATGGTGGTGGTATTGATGTATTGAAACACATATGATTCACTAAAACACAAGTGTTTCAAAATACAAACGAGCGTATTATTTCGAAGCACATGTGTTTCAAGTCACGAAACACATGTGTTTCACTAAAAACATGAGTTTCTAAAACACAGTGGAGCATACGAACTACAAAGCACATGTGTTTCAAAAGGTGAAACACATGTAACACATGTGTTTCCAACACATGTGTTTCAAGTCACGAAACACATGTGTTTCACTAAAAACATGAGTTCTAGAACACAGGGGAGCATACGAACTACGAAGCACATGTGTTTCAAAAGGTGAAACACATGTGTTTCAAACACATGTGCTTCAAGTCACGACCACCGCCGCCGGTCACCACCGCCGGTCGCCGCCGTCTCCGACCGCCGGAGGTGGGTTGGGTATTGATGTATGGAAGCACATGTGTTTGTATGGTTTGAATTTTGATCTTGACATTCGACTTTTTCTTGATCCAATGGTTATTAATTATCCTTTGGGACTAGATAAAATCATTGGATTACCTTGAACATTTCTCATAAGGGTCTTCCTATTCAAACACTCTATCTGCCATAGTCAAAGTTTACATGCCTTTTCACTTGGAAATTGTGTTCAACACAATAAATTACATTGGTATTACAGATTTTGTTAAAACCAAAAATTAAAATATAAATATTTATTGAAGATTAACCATACGTTGACTCCTTCAGTAATTTCAAATTAACAGTTTACATATAAATTGAACATTAAAAATTAAAAATTAAAAAACAACAAATAATACTTTATTACTATGTTTCAATACATATATATAGATTAAAACTTGAATTTAAAATCGTTGTTGTGTAATAAAAACATGTCACAAAATCCAACACCAAATCATATAAACAAACTCATATTTAATAATACGTCAAAAGTAAAAAAAAAAATATTCTTATCTATTTTCAAATATTGAAGGCTTGCAAAATTTAAAATAAAAATTACAAATTAGAAGATACAAAATAAATGTATAAGTTACAAAATAAAAAGTATTTATTACAAGTTAATGATTATTTAATTATTGCATATTTGTAAGGGGTGTTTGAATAGATTTATGGGGTGTCTAAATATTCAGTCCCTTCTCATAAAACTAAACATACAAAAAAGTCCGCTTATCTTTTAGTTTTAATTATTAAAGTCGAGTGCTCAAAAGATTGTTTATGTAATAAATGTTTCATTGTACAATGTCTAGATATGTGCATATATAGTTTGTGTTATTCTGTTTATTATATTCACTTGGTTTTTATCATTGGTTATTATGTACACCCATACCCAACAATATTACTTTGTGCTAGAGTACGTGCTATTGATATCAACCCAAAATTTTAAGGTAAAAACAAAATTATATAATTTATTATTTTGGAAACGTTTATCGTATTTAAAACAATGAAAGCTGCAATAATAATAGTTAAAGGAACACCATAGTTATATATGGATTAATTAGTTACATTGGAACTAGATGTGGCAATTTCTGACCCGACACGAAACCCGACCTGAAACCGACACGAAAATAAACAGGTTTGGGTTGGGGTAAAAAATAAATAGGTCAGTCTCGGGTTGAGTCCGCTGACCCGTTTATTAAACAGGTTAAGTTCGGGTCAATGATAATTTAAATTGGTCGACCTGCTAACCCGTTTAATTATTAAAATATATTTTATAATATATATATTTATACTTAAGTTATATTTTACTAGTTAAAACGTAAGTAATAATTAGATAAAAATTAAAAATGTTACTTAGTAATTTGGTGTTTAGTATTTTGTTATGAATTTGTGTAATAATAACAGAATTTTGACATGTTTGAACCGTTAAACTTGTTTGACCTGATAACATGTTTAACCCGTTTTATTAAATGGGTTATATGGGTTAGGTTTGAGTTGAAGTTAAACAGGTTAGGGTTGAGATATCTGACCCGTTTAAATAAACAGGTCGGTTTCGAGTTGAACGTTTCTGACCTGCCAACCCGCGAACCGAACCCGTCAACCCGAACCGACCTGAATTGCCACCCCTAATTGGAACATAGAATTTTTTAGAGTAAATCATCAGTTTTAAAAAACATCTAGGTACTGAATATTAATGTTCAGGTTGTAAATTGTCAATTCTAAAAATATTGAAGTTCACGAGATTAAAACTATAATTTCAATTAAGTTGATTGGTCATTAACAAATTACATAGTTTAAGTTTGTATTATGTTTATCTATGCTATACTAAATTAGAAGGAAAAAAAAGATAAAAATAAATTATTAAAATATTTTTGGATATTTCGGATATCTGATATCCGAAAATTTTAAAAACACAGACCGGATCCGGTATCTGAAATTCAGATATCTGGATTTTCGGAAAGCCAAATTTGGTTACGCTTATTTTTTCCGGAAATCAGTTTCTTTTCCAGATACTCGAGAATGGGAAGAGCATAATGTGTGATATTCTTATTGGCTAGATTTTTTTTTTTCTAATATTGATAATATAAGTTTTGCATAAATTAATGCAACTACGAGGAAAATATTGTCAAACTGTTATGATAATTATTTTGCATCGTGAAATATATATCACGTGTTGCAAACCATACGATAACATGTTGCTAACATAATAACTTGCAATGTTCTAGACTTCTAGTAAGACATGCACTTAGGTAGGTTACCAAATTATACGAACAATATAATACCACAATTCTACAATAAAATGGGTGGTTATTATTGGATTAGTCGACTCGCTAAGCGGGTTAGAACCAACTTAGAATAAAAATTAAATTAAAATAAAATACAACAATTCAAAAGGAATTTTTTAAAGAAAATTATTGGTACGATTGATTTGCTTAGTCTTATCAAAGTTATCTTATTGACTCTCCCTTTTCATATAATTTGCATTAATTCAAATGATTCTTAAGCAAACAAAAATTTGTTATGCTATTGTATTGTCAACAATTTTGAAAATATGCAAATCCAAATACCTAGTGAGCTGAATAAAGCTCTTCTGAATAAGCACATCCACAATGACTACTAAAAACAACTTATAAGCACAAATAAGATGCTAGGCCATATAAGTCCATAGGGTGTGTATATTGGTTACTCAAAAAAATCTATTCATGCAGTCAGTGTTAATAGTAACTTCCAAAAAAGTTAACTTTGATCCTTGTCTTTTTATTAGTTATTAAGGTCATTGATTATTGAATACTAAACTTTTAAAAGATATATATTTAGGTCACTCATGTGACCTACCACCATTAGTTAATTTTTTTCGTGAAGCATAATGACCAAATTCGACGTTTTTTGGAAAGTACATTGACCTCATGGTGCATTAACTTTTCGTTTATATATTTTTGATACTTTTCACGTTGATAAATATTGGTCACGCCATTGTTTTGTTGTCAGTCCAATGACCGGTTTACAAATTAATAATCTTAATAAACGGAAAAAAAGATACAAATATCAAAGTTAACTTCTTCGGGAAGTACAATTACTACTTAGAGCATCTTCAATGGTTAAGTCATTGCAAAGACTTATTAATTGACACCTATACTTCTCAATTAATATTGATAATAATAAGCTTTCAAAAAAAGCTTGGTCCAACACATATTAATTTACATAAAGTTCTTTTTGGTGTCTTGAGAAAGACTTAGAGAATAATAAACTTTTGAAGCAATTTTTTTTTTACTAGAATATCATATTCCTTCAAATGACCTATACAAAGGGTAAAAAAACTTGCACTGGAAATGCTCTTCGTATATTAGCCCTATAATACAATAAATTGGGTGAATAAGCTAACTCAAACACCCACGCCTGTTGGCTATGTTTGGACCATTCGGTTGATAAAAATCGCTAACTGAAAGAGAAAGGTGGCGGAAAATATATATACTTCGCATGTTCTATGGAATAGTTTCGGGATAGAAGATGTTGTTTAAAGCAAAAAAGGATACATCTTGTTTTCATTCCTTTCGTTTTCACTCTCCTTTTTGTTTCGTTGTTTTATTGCATATATTCTAAATATACAAGTAGTATATTTTTTACACCATAATTTTTATTACATTCATCAAAATTATTGTTTAATATAATTATGCGGTTAACTATAAAGCTTACAATGTATAATGTATAGGCAGTGATGTTCACACCACAACTTTTAGATTATCTACCATAATTAATGCTTAAAGTACTTGTCCAATTTACTATAAAACTTATATTATTTGGTATAGGATGTAAAATTATAGTGCAAAAAATAATGTATAAACTAAAAGTTGTAGCCCAAACATATAATAGTTGCCAAATGGGCTGGATTTAGGGACTATGGGCCGGCCAACATAGATAAGCACAATGCAATTGCAAGGTATGTCTTTTAGAAATGATATTTCCTACTCATGTTACTTCACAATCTATAATTTTCTCAATTAATATTCTCTTTTAATTTTACAAATGTTTTAATCTAATGAATATTTATTAATTTTCTCTCTTAATATTCTCTTTTAATTTTACAAATGTTTTAATCTAATGAATATAAAAATAAGTAGAAACAAATGGTAAGAAGCAACACCATTACTAATGTTTTTTATAGATATGTTGGCAACACAATGATTTGAAGAACAAGGAAAGAGGTTATCTATTTATCATAATGAAAAACATAAATAACATGAAGAAATAGGTTTTTTTTTTTTTTTTCTGGCTGGCATTATTACAAAGACAGCATAAATTTTGGTGATTAAGAAACAAATATTAGCCCCTAAATAAGACACCTTAAAAAGTGGAGTATAAATCTACATTAATCCAAGAAAACAAAATTGTATCGGCAAGCATTTGACTAGTCAGCTACATTTAAAAATCTGATTTCATGTTCAATCATCCGCTACGTAACTCTTACCTTCATAATACCTTCTCTCACTTTCTCCCTTCCTTTCGTTACGTTTCTGAACCAAAATATATAAATAATCAACGATTTTTTGACTGAAAACTACAGATTTGTATATTAAGAAAACCCATGCGGATGAGTCTTTTAATTCACTATTATGTCTTTAATTACCCACTATTGTGAAGTTAATATCATCGCACATCATTTTCCCAATAATAGTTACATATATTATTTATTAAAGAGTAAATTACAAGGATGATCCATGAGGTTTAGCCCGAATTTCACATATCATCCTGTAGTTTAAAAAAATATTTTTTGAACAGAAAAATTTAACCAACGTTTATAACTGCAAAAGGTTTCCAAAAAAAAAAAGACAAACAATGTAATTATTAAAAATAAAGGATTATAGGTGAAATTTAGTGTAAATCTTTCGGACCATCCTTGTAATTTGCTCTTTATTAAAAGATTTAAGAATTTCAATGATAAATAATTCCAAATTTTGTTTTTCTCTTATAAGCATAATTAACAATCAGAGAAGTAGATGGAAGGCATTTAAAATAAGGTAGAAAAGTAAATACTTTTAGTATTTCCCTTAAATATTTGCAGCTGGTATAAAACTGATCTATCAAAAACTAATACTAAATAATCATGTTATTTAAATATTTTTTATGTTTTAATAAAATTTAAAAAATATGTTATGAAACATTTTAGATAATGTTTTCTGAAACATTTTTTATGTTTTAATAAGAATTAAAAAAAAAATTTGTTAATAATTTTTGTCAAGGAAAGTAAGAGAACCTGATAAGCCTCGTGATTTGATACAATCCTCTTAATTATTGTGCTAGTAGTGATGTCAAGAGGGCTTTCTAACACCTTAAATATCTCCATACTTCTTGGAACATCGTATGGATCACGATTATCCTGTGAGATGATGCATCCACATAAAAGATATTATTAATAAAGAAAAATATAATAATGACATCAGCAAAAAACTGTTAGCAGCATACCTTTTCAAAATCATCATCTTCTGTAACTGTCCCATGGACAACTAAAGAGATATTAAAAGTTGTGATCTGCATCATTTAATTTGAAATCAGAGTTGTTAGAGACTTTATTTAATTACCAAAATGACCCTTTTTGACCAATCCATACATGATTTTCACCACATTTGACCAAGGGTTTCGCGAAATACAATTTTCCCTTTTTAAGTAAACGTTTTTCTGGATATTTCATAAAAAAAATAAAATCCATGTATTTTGCCAAACTGATCCTATGTTCCAGAATACAAAAATATAATAAATAATAATCAAAATCATGTTTTGATTGGTCAAAATGGATCATTTTGGTAATTAATGGTATTCCCTCTAGAATGCAACATTTAAGCTAAAAGACAAACTCATGATAGTGCAAACTGAAATGCTAATTACAACATTACTCCTTAAATTTGCAGCGCAAAATTGAATTTGAAAAAAATAAAGTTGAGTTGAAAAATGTTACAAAAATCCATATTGATTTAAAAAAATTATAATAATATGTTTGACCTTAAAAAGAGAGATATGTAAAACTCACCATATCCTTTGAAACTTCCCATGGAGCACCAATAATGACCTCATCCACATACCGACAAGCCAAAACACTTAGGCTTCGTTCATGAAGATTCATGATTGGTCGGTGTGCTCCTCTATTCGCACTAAACCACAATTTAAACAACAAAAATTTAAATAAATAAATAATAATAATAATAATAACAAATATATATAGATAAAATAATTCTCTCCCTATCTCTCTCTCTTGTGTGTGTGTGTGTGTGAGAGAGAGAGAGAGAGAGAGAGAGAGAGGGTTGTACCTCACAGTTTGATCCGTGTGTATCCCAACAAGTAGGAAATCTCCAAGTCCACGAGCAAGTCTTAAAATCTAAAATAAAAAAAACAATGATCTTTATTTTATAACTAAATTTTACTTTTACCCCAAAAAAAAAACTAAAATGTAAAGTTTTGCAGGTACCTCAACATGGCCAGCATGGAACAGATCAAATGCACCATCTATATAAACTATGCGAGCATTAGGGCCAGCTGCCTGAAAAAAAAACATCAATTACATGAATAATTCAACAAAATAATTTATTTTATTTACAGATAGGGACCTTAATCTTGCAAGTTTTAAAAATAGGGACTGTCCGTGTAATAAAAATAGCCGAGCGACGAAATCCATGATATTATACAAACCACAGGGATGATTTATGTAATTCACTAAAATTGGTATATAACGCATGATATATACTGGGTGACCTTAATGAATAAAGTTTAATACCTCCACATACATTAATAATATATTATCACTAATGTTATTGATCACATATGCAGTAATATTATTAGCATTTAATATATATCACCTTTTCATTGGAAAATTGAACAATTCTTCTTGAGGTAGGGAGAAAATGAGAGACACGGGTCCCGCTGCCAGAAGCACCATCATCATGTTTTTGGCTATGACCAGAACTAAATTGTCTTTGCAATGAAGCATGACTAGGGCTCTCACTACTCGTTCTTTCTCTTACACAAAGAAGCATTCGACCTGTATTATTCATTTTTCAAAAAAAATAAAAAATAAAAAATTTGTTATAAGAGTAAATTACAAAGATGGTCCTGAGGTTTACACCAGATTTCACCTATGACCCTTTACTTTAAAACAATTACATTGATATTTGATAGTCCTTTCTTTGGAAACCTTTTGCACCTACAGTCCTCTAGCCTAACGTCCGTTAATGTTTTTGTTTAAAATTTACACCAGTAGCCCTTTTTCTGTTAAAATGTTTACGTTATGGTAAAGGTCTTTAGATGCAAAAGGTTTCCAAAAAAAGGACTACCATTGTAATGTGTTAGAGTAAAGGGCCATACGTGAAATTTGGGTTAAACCCTAGGGACCATCTTTGTAATTTACTCTTATTATAATTAGCGATGACTGGTTTATTTCCAATTTTGAGATCGGGTCTAATGAAAGCAGTCTCAAATTTAAATTTAATGACGACTCATTTTCATTTCACGGGTCCCATTTCCTCCCACTTCTTGCATGACATATGGTGCAATCGTATTGCACTTAATTCTATCTTTAATTAAATCAGATTCTAATTTCTAAACCTAGTTATAAAACAAAAAATAATGCATACCAACAATATCTGTACTTGATACACCTTCAGTTCGTTTTATCTGCTTATAACGACCAGCTTTCTTTGCAAGGGCATATGCGTCAGTTCCATCAGGAAGAATGCATGGATCATCTCCATGAATAATATAATCTATATTATATTCATCAAATAATTTCCTCATGAATTCTTCAGTTATAGCATAAGGTGCATCAGGAATTACTTCATCAACCCACTTAACAGCACTCACCATAAGCATCCTAAAATAAGAAAACCGAAACTAAAACCGTATTCTGGATGTATTTGATGCTATAATGATCATAACCATTTATATAGATTAAAACAATGCTAATTATTATTTGAAGGCTTATGGTAACTAAATCACCAAATTGACAACACCAAATGCATCAACTATTATATCATTATATAGCACCAACAAACATAGAATGTAAGCTAACCTATAAATCAGAATCAATGTTCACATAATCACACCAATTTCGAAATTAAACCAAACAACAGCATTGCACCGAATGTTGTCAACATCGATCTTAGAGGTAATTTTATTCATTAAACAAAATATATACTAAAATTGAAATCGAAATTGAAGAAATGAAGAGCAATTAGATAACCTTTCATGGAGAGGAGTAACCGGAGGTCCTTTATTAGCAGTGATTTCAGCATCGCTAACAACGCCAACAATCAATTGATCTCCGAGAGCTCGTGCTTGCCGGAGAGCATTACAGTGGCCGTAATGCATCATGTCAAAACAACCGTCCATATATACACGAATTGGCCTCTTTTTCTTCTTTTTTCCGACGATTTTGAGAGGTGATAGCTCCGGCCAAGCGGCGGTCACCGCCACCACCGAGATTCCTGCAACCAAACCTCCGATCAACCATGTCGCTAGAAACCGCTTCGAGTTCTCCAGACCTACATCTGAACCCATTTTTTGTGATTATATTATTCAGGAATTTGTTCTTTCTATTTTATGTGTGTGGCTTTATTCTTTCTAATTTGCTTTTTTATTCTCTCTCCCCTTGGATATTCCCAAATTATTTAATGTTCAAATAAAACTACACAGATCTTGCACGCACCAGTATGTTTCAAGCGTGTGCGGTAATAAAGATTCGTGTAGCTACAATTCTATAAATAATACTGTATTGTTTTGATAATATATTAAAGCCTTCAAATTAAGGGAAAATAAACCCTAATGATTAGGTTGTTCGGTATATGTACCCCGTACTGTGAAGGAGTCTATATGGAAAATGACCACGGTGTAGAGGCAAATGAAACACTACTCCCTCCACACCGTGAAGGATTTCGTGATGAGGGAGTGGTCAAGGCCACGAAAGAGCAGAGGCATTAGTCGTTACCAAGAAATTATTCAAAGTTGGAAAAGTTTTGGGTGTAAGTTAGATCCCTAAGTGAGATTTTTTTCCAAGATTAAATTGTAAATTAAACCAAACTAGTTTTAATTAGAAAGCATAAACCAAATCAATCAAAATTTAAATTCGTGTTCTTAGTAATGTCGAGTAAAATTCTGAAATATAGCAATGTGAAAAATTTCATGGTGGACATATGTCTACACTACCTACCCCTTGGTGTCACCACTATAGAGAGCACAGACGTGAAGGTGACTAAATGTGAACCAAACGGAATACCGCACCCCTCCACATGTGGAGTATGTTCATGTGGTGGTATTCTTTCCAAAAGGTCTGATTTGATTGCTTAAGTAGCATCTCATAGGCTCATGGACCCACTAGCCTTACACTTATGTTACAAGGGGTGAGTGCGGTCCAAAAACCGAACTGAACCGAAATCAATAGAACCGAAACCGATGGATTTTCAAAAACCGAAACCGAACTGATAACATGTTATCGGTTTTGATTCGGTTCAGTTCTCTTAGACCAAATGCTCATCCTTATCCTTATAGGTTTCGGTTCGGTTTGGTTTCGATCGGTTTTCGGTGCTGTTTTTTCAGCCCAAATACTCACCCTTAGATCTTACCAAACTTAAATTTGAACATTATCTATGTTATTCCCATTGTATTAAAATGATTTTAGAGGATGTACTTTGTACGTATAGAAATAAAATTTAGTTGACTTGTTTTGAACCTTTCGACCCTATAATCTAGTTGTCAACTACTAAAGTGTGCAACTGGTCATGTTCGAGTTTAGTGATTCAACTAGTCATACCAACCTGAACAGACACAAACTGCCACCAATATCAAAAATCACAAACACAAAAAATACATCAAAACCAAAACATAAACTCAAGTTTCTAAGTGACTATACTTACGCTTAATGTATTACAACAAAAGAACTTGATACCTAAAAGCCACTAAAAGGCCAAAAGCTTAAAGGTACATCTTCTTAAGTAATTGAATTATTTGCTACCATCACATCCCTAATACCATCAATACACACAACTTTACCCGAATAAATAGTATAACAATCGTGAATAAAAACAAGAACAAACTAAAAAAATGAAAAAAAAAATCGGGTAATCACTTGCCTAATTACTTTTACACCTTGCAAAAAAAGTACTTCATATTCCCGAACCACAATCTTTCCTCTTGATCATACGAAGAAACCGGACCGATTATAGTCCAAATGGCTAAAATTACACTAAATCGTTACTTGCAAATACAAGAATACACAGTTCTTTTTTTGTTTGAAATTTTTTAAGGATTCACATTGCAATCTGTTAAGAAATGATTTTCAAGATTTATAAATTTTCTCCAATGAGTTTTGTAAGATGGAATCCCGAGTTCTAGCCAAGGTTTCATGTTGCCATTAAAATGTAAAACGGCTGCTTTTTTAATAGCATCGTAGTTAATACCGTAATTATGACCTAATCCTGATAAAACCCACGAGTCATCGAGTCTAATGAGTAATCCTTGAAATGTGAGCATTGTTGCTCGTAATGTGGTTGTTTCGGTCATTTTCTGTTGACAAAGAAAAGGCGGTTGGTTAGTCAATAAAAGTCAAAAGGTGGTTATTTTAACCATTTTATTAGGAATGGGTCCGTTTGGGTTATGCTTTTATCTCTTAGAGGTCAAATGGGTAAAATCAAGAAAACTTGTTTGAAGGAAACATGTTGGAATTCGCCCAAAATCCTATATTTAATGCATAAGTATATAACCTCCTAAATTATATTTTAAAACAATATACATCTATTAAAACAATAATTTATCAAACTTTTTATAAAAAAAACAAGTATGTCAAATATGATTAGTAATAAAAAAAAGGTTAAATAAAATGATGTATCAAATTTATGCAATCAAAAATACACTTTGGGCAACTTTTGACCCGTTTGACCACTTAAGTAGTCAAACGTCCATTTTACCCTTACAAAGTACAAACAAATTTAGGTATTTACAATTAATGCACCAGTAAAAATATACAACTAATGGTAGAATTGGAAAATGTGAATTATTATGTAAGTGGACATTCTCTTTAGGACAAACTAAAACAGAGATGGAAAATTTAGCCGTTTGACCCATTAGAGATAAATATAACCCGAACCAACCCAATTTAATAAATGGGTCAAAATTAAAATACAATAAAAATTCAGAAAACAACTCACGTGTTGCTGTTGCACGAAACTTTGATAGATTTTAGAAACATCTTGTTCCCTCCATTTAACCAAATCAACAACATTTAATCCCGACATCCACGCACATGAATTTGCATCATAATTTCCTTTTCCCAAATAACTGTTTAATGCACCTAATTTCACATTACACGATTCCAATGCACCAATAACTTTATCTTTCATATCAAGATTCCATAAATCCGACAAATCACGTTGAACAACAATATCATCATCAAGAACCACGATTTTCTTCAAAGTAGGGAATATTTTGGGGATTTCATAATGCCAATGAGAAAAAACCGAGATATATTCGGTTCTGGTTTCGGAATTTGATATGAACGAAACACGTAATTCTTGTGGTATTGATAAATGAGAAAATGGTTGATGATTTTGTTGTAAGTTGAGATCTTCTATGTTTAAAACTTGAACACTTGCATCTTTGTATGTGTTTGTGAAGAACCACATTTTCATTGAAAAGAAGCTTTGTTTATCGGTTAATATGTGAAATACTTGCTTCTTACTGGCCTGAAAACAATAATAATTATGAGTTGTTGATGTAGAAAGATGTTTGTGAGTAGGTGAGGTGTCAAGTTTGGCCCGTTTGGTTATGAACGGGTTGATTCTAACGGGTCATCAGTTGCCCAAATATTTAGCTTATTTCATTAAGGCTATATGAAATTTGATTACATAAAAAAATAACATGCTGAACAACGATAATTTTTGTCAAATTTATTACTGTTTAGTAATTATGATTTATGAACTCTACAAAATAGAAAAAGTAATTAAAAGTATTTTTAGTTTGAGAATTGATATTCATACCACAAATATTACTTCTCATACCACACTGTACAAATTATAAAGCAGACTGTACAACTATGTTAAAACATAATTGTGGTATAGGAATTAATTTGTGTGGTGTCAATATCACCACCCTTTTAGTTTTTCAAATATTTTAAGGTTATCTTCAACATCCGGCATGTAAATTTTTTTATCGAATTACGCATAAATGAAACCAGAAAACGTATTAGAGTGGCCTTAATGAAAAAAGTTAAACTTAGGTGGCCTTCTTACAGGTTATCCCAAATATAGCTTTTATAACCATATTTGACACTAATTTACTTATTAAAAGATTGTAAATTTGAAAAACTAGCTTTTTGGATCAACCCGGCCCGTTACTTAACCTGATCTACCCATTTTGCCACCTCATACAACTTAATGAAGAAACAAATATAGATTAAAAAACTTACTCTTGCATGCATAACAGTCGAATTAATCACCACAGAAGAAGCAAGCACGTTACTTGAAAACATAACATAATGATGCAAATTCGGATTCAACAAAGTCTCTGACTGGTCAACATCAAGGGGAGATGTTTTAAAATAGTCAACGGTCAATCGCATTGACAAACAATGAAGACTTTTTGGTGTTGTTTGGACTGCAAGTTGGTAAAGAAATGCACTTTGTTTCATATGAAAATTGGCTTCATCTTCTGTTAAGTCAACTAACTGTCTTAGTTTTTTATCAACATTGTTGCAGTCAACGGTTGCTGATTTTGCTTTTGTAATTGTAGTTTCCATTTTTTGAAGCTTCTTCTCAATCCTAATAATTATATCATCTTACTTTTAGTGTCTATGCAATTAAAAACAAAACAATACAACAGGCCGATGCACTGTATGTATTGTTTTGGTACATCAAAGTAAAATAAAAAAATTAAATCCAGTTTCAGGAAAACCAATACATTACAAGGTAAATTTTAGAAGTTTAGCACGTCAAAAGGTAGGTTTTGAAGTACAACGATTGTCATAGAAGGACAATATGATTTATTTATTTTGGCAATGGTCCACTTTAATATTTATAACTTTTCAAGGTTTTTTTGGTATTTATAACTTTTAAAGGTCCATTTTGGTAATTATAAGCTTTTAGCTTGCCTATTTCGGTATTTTCGCTTTTCGGACATATGTGGTTGTTGATTTTTACATTTTTTAACGCTATAATTAAGAAAATAAGCTGATCTTAAAAAGTTATAAAATCAAAATGGACCACCACCTACATGTATAGTTAGATACATTCTAGTTGATTAGAATAAAAAGAAAGGTAGTCTTAACTCATAACTTCTTAAGAACTTTTTGGGGTTCAGAAAAATAAAAATAAAAATAAAAAAATTAATAAAAAATAGAAACTTACTGTGGTGGAAGATCTCTGTCAGAAGAACCTTCACTAAGAATACGTTCAAATTCTTGAATATTTTGTTTCATTTCTTGTGTAAATTGTTCAAGATGTGAAAGCTTTGCAATACTAGGATAATAAGCCCGAGCCACGTAAAGTTGATCTTTCATTTTTTTAATTATTAAATCTTTCATTTTTTCCCTGTGTTGTTGACGCCATAAGCAATAGCTTCCAAATTTTAATTCACACCTTTTTTCACTCTCACCAACGATTTGAATAGTTTTACTTCCTTCAGGTGGTGGATCCACTCGAATAATCTGTATAGTAGGATTAATTACTTCATATATATCTTTAATTTAATATATATTAATATATCTTAAAAAAATATTACATTTCTTTTTGGAGGTGGCTTTAATACTTGTGTAGGCACAACAAAACCTGCAGTTATTCCAAAGATGCATAAACAGCTTTGAAGAACCAAATTGATTTAGATGCAAATGTCATAAAATAGCAATATAGTGATATACTTCAGGGAGTGATCCATTTTTGTATTTATGACCTTTTATGGTTCGTTTTGGTAATTACAAGTTTTTAGTCAGCCTATACTAGTAATTAAAGTTTTCTTTCCGTCCCTATCTAGTAATTAGAAGTTTTTTTTTAGCCCTATGTGGTTATTATTTTTTATTAATTATTATTTCAAGAATCGGCCATGGCGGCCGATTAATCGGCGCCTAGGCGGTCAAAGGGGTTCCCGACCACATTTTAGGTATAATTGGCCATATTAGGCGCTAGGCGGTCAATGGCGGTCAAAATCAGTGGTAGGCGATCAAATCGGTCAAAAAATCAAACATTGTAGCAAAAAACTCGTTTTTCTTTGTTGAAATTAATATTTTTGTATAAATTGTTTCGAAGCCATTTGTTTTTAACACCATAATTACCAAAAAGGACCTTTAAAAATAATAATTCCAAAAAAGACCACCACCTATAGTATATTGCTATTAATGACAATTTCCCTTGATTTAAAAGGGAAAAATGAACACATTCTAAGAGCAAAGATCTACCAGTGGTTTTGTTCTCTGCTTCCTTGATTGAACTCCCTATAAACTCCTGATAAAAAGAAACATACATGACAATGAGATAAAAAAGAGTGGTTAACTGTGGGATCTAAAAACACACATCTATTGTATAATGCTAACTTGATGATATAAAGTGATAAGATTTATATTGCTGACTAATTGTTAGGTGTGACCTATATCATATGCTAATTACTGACATAGGCTATAGTGTTAACTTCACTGTTATATGCTAATTATGCACCCTTGAAGGAATGTAGGGAACTACTTACCAATATAAATAGCTAAGTGTTCACATATATGGGTCCCACAATAGTTAAATTTTAACAAATTTATCTACAAGGAGACAGCATTGTTGTATTGCCTACATATTATTATATTAATACTAATAGTACAAAAGTTGAGTCTTAACCATCAAAGCAGTATGCAATGAACCTTTGGAAGAGTTGGTCCAAGATTTTTCAAAAGTCCATTTACACGTGATGATAGCCCTCCCTGCAGAGAGATCATGCCAGTGTAAGAAAAAACAAATTAGCTTACTTTTATGATTCAACTAAAATCATAATAAGCATATGATGGTTACAAGTGATGCTTTGTTTCATAGTTGGTTTTTATTATTCTATATGTGATTATTTATAACATGTGCATAATATAAGTAGAGTTAATTTTGTATAAAGTTACTTTAACATATGTGAGAATAAGGCATAAGGCATTACTTTAATTTCTGGTGAATCTAAATCTACATGCTTTCTTGCTGGAGTAGAAGTCCTTTGCTCAGTAGCATACCCTGTGAAAAACATATCCAAATAATGTCATAAGTTCATATTCACTGTCCAGTATGAATTAACAAGTAAGATCAATACAGATCTGGATTGTGAAATTTCATTCCATACTAAAGTGGAACAGAAATTTAACTAAACCTATGCACTTTACAAAATTGATTAACGAAATGCGAAAAGAAGAACGATAACAGTATAGATCTGAGTGATAAATAAGCAGAATAGTAGTTTATAATGCATCAATTCGCCCTTGCTAGTAATAATATTATAAATATGTAGATTAAAATGAACTATGTACGTAATCAGATTGAAGAACCAGCGGAAATTTGATCAATCACTATACTAGATCCAAAATATCAATCACTGATACTGTTACTATTTTTTCAAAAACTGGATAAAAGTAATCACCAGATGAAGAACAAATGAACGAAGAACATTACGAAATCACACATACATATGCAAATTCGCTCAAAGAATCATGACGAAATACAGATCTAATCAATCCTGTAACCGATTTAGGGCATAAGGATGAATCGAACTTACCAACAGATTGAAATCCGTTATGTAAACCAAGCAAAAAAGCAAGAGGAACGAGCATTGAAAGCAAAACGAGCCCTAAAACAGCGATTACAAGCCAACTCCATCGTTTCTTTCCCAGCATGGTGTTTGATGAAATCGCACCACCCTTCATCCCCTGCCATTCCATCTACTTCAGTTTATTTATCGTTGTCTAGTAATGACAGTAACAAAGAGATACTACATAAATCACCCTTCAAGATTAGTTAATTACATATGCTACCCATTTGTTTTGTGAAAATATTTGAAAATAGCAAGTGGGGTTTTAAGAAAAAATGTATTATAATTAACATTAAAATCTTCTAATTCTCTTTCTTAATCTTATCATTTGAGTTATCAAATGAATATAAAGATAAATACTACCTCCATATCACAATAAGTGATACATTTTTCATATACGGGTGCTTCAAAATAAGTAATACACTTCAAAAGTTACTTTATTTGGCAAAAAATGTGGGACTCAACCTCTACTAACTATACACTTTATTAGGTACTAAATATATTGTAAAAGATAGTCTAGGGGGTATATTGAAATATTGTATATAAGTTTAGATTAGTTTAGGAATTAGTCCTAACTAACCAAGGAATTAAGCCATGGTATAAATACCAAAGTGTAAGGCTTAATTCCTAACTTTTGCCATTAATCAAATTCTAATTTCCAGCAAATTGTTCTCTCAACTTCTCTCTACTTTCTCTCACTAAACCCCTAATCAATCTTCTTCACTTTTCTCATCAAAATCATCATCTATCACCAAATATGGATTGAATCAGTGATTTTGTGCTTTTCAATTGGTATCAGAGCATAATTTCATCTTGAAAACGATCCAAATCCATCAATTGGTGTTGAAATCAGAAGATTCAGTGGATTTTTGAAGAAAAAGGGGTTTAAGATCAAAAATCAGATTTAAGGTACTATTTCTTGTTATTATGGATTGAATAGCTTCCTTTTATTGATATATTAAGCTTAGAATCAAGTTAGGATCGAATCTAATCCATTCTGATGAAGAATTTAGATTTTTAGGAAAAACCATTAAAGCTTCAAAAACCCTTTAAATTCAAATTTTCGAATAGATCTAGGTTGTTTTTTAGTAATATAGTAGTAATAGATTGAAGGAAATAGTATTTGGGTCAGTTTGCGATTAAAATCAAAGAATTTGGGTAAGAAACGAGCATTTTAGGATCAAATTAGTGGGTTTTAAAGGCTCTTCGTAACTGTTCTGCGCAAGAAACTGTTCGGCCCGAGAACAGTAACAAGTTCGGCCCGAACATCATCATCAACTTCGACCCGAACTTCAATCAAACTTCGGCCCGAACTTCTACAAAAGTCTTCGGCCCGAACTTCTTTTTCCGAACCTATTTCTTTTGTGCGGTCGTTTTTCTTCCAACAAGAAATGACTTCCAAGGACGCCTTGTCCATTGGATCAGACACTAAACCACTGGTTCTCTACCGAGGAGAATACGGTCAATGGAAGAAACGGTTTCTCCATTTCATCCTAAGCCAACAAGCTGGTCCATATATCCTTCAATCCCTTACAACCGGACCCGCTAAGTTCTATCGTGCAGTGGCTCTAGCCCCAAACACTGTACCAGCAATACCTGGAGGTGTGATCGAAATTCCCCCAGCGGAATACACCCAAGAGCAAAAGGATAGAGCTCGGGCTGATGTGTACGCACATTCCTATATGCTACAGGGCATAACAAATGAAATCTACAGCAACCTTGATAGCTTTACCACGGGGAAGGAGCTTTGGGATGAGATTCAAAAGCAAATGGAAGGTACCGACCTTGGTAATAAAGCAAAGATGGTTTCAACTCTAAACACCTATGGTCAATTCAAAGCTGCCCCAATGGAAGAACTGGAGCAAACCTATCTCAGATTCTGCAACATGCTCAATGATCTCCGAAAGAACAAACTCATCAAAGAGAAGCTTGAGATCAACATCAAATTTATCCAATCCCTACTACCGGAGTGGGAGATGTTTGGCAACAGTGTGATGCAGCACAAGGATTTAAGCTCCATAGATATTCATGAACTATATGAGTACCTACATCAAAACGAGCCTATAGTGAGAGGAATCGCCAAAACTAGGCAAGATACTGCAGACATCCTGGCAATGTTGTCCAAACAAAATCTGGCTCTCAACAAAGGTATCAACGAAGCACTGGTTGCAACACAATCAAAAGAAGTGGTAAATGAAGAACCAGAAACTCTGATCCCAGCGGGGACACAGGATGAAATCGACTCAGTTCATCAAGCCTTGGCTCTCATTTCCTCCTATAACAAAAAGTACTATAAGAAACCAACCAACAACAACCTTAGATCATCCTCAAATTTCAAATTCAATTCCTCTTCTCAAACCCCGAACAACAAATCCTCATCTTCCTCCACCGAGCCACCTAAGAAATGTTACAATTGTGGTATGACGGGCCACTTTGCCAAAGAATGCCAGAAGCCAAAGGTGAAGGACTCAAAATACTTCAAGAGGAAAATGCTCATGGCCAAACAAGTTGAAAATGGGAAAGTTCTATTGGCTGAGAATCTACAATGGTTGGAGGACTCTGACGATCAAGAGGAAGAGGAATGCACAGCAAGCCTGGCTCTCATGGCGAGATCTAACGAACTCAGAGCTGCACTGGGCATTCCTGAGAATGATGAAAATGAGGTACACTCTTCTTCCTTTGACTCTTTATTAACTGATTCAGACACTGATGAATCAGATAATTCCTTGTTTAATGAAAAACTATTTACTAAAATTGATGAGAAATCACATTTGACAAAACACATAACTGATTTGGAATATTGGCCAAAATAAAACATTTTATAAATAGAAGAACATCCTCAAATTTGGATTTACAAAAACCTTGGTATGAAATCAGAGTATAAAAGTAGGTGTTACAAAATAGATCATAACCAAGCTAAGACTAAATCCAATCTAGTGTTTTTCTAATCTAGGTCCCGCATCTCTATCCATGCGTACCTAAGCCTTCGATCCCGAACCTGAGTACATAGCAAAACAAAACAAAACAAGGAGTACGTGAGACAAAAACGTCTCGTGAGCTACATGGGTTTAGACCCGATAATAAAATGAAATGTCACGTTTCATATAACCAATCAATTTACATATATATATATCCAACTATCCAATCTAGTCACCTTAGTGTGACCCTATCAACCTTGCTTACCTAGCAATCACGTCTAACTATCGGGTTGCCCCCGAACTAGCTAGAATCACATACATATCTAGTTATCGGGTCGCCCCCGAGCTAACTAGAGACAAGGTATCGGCAAAAGGATCGCCCACGCTACCGATACCTGCCTTGCCCACCGGAATACGTCCAATGAGTAAGACCACTAACGTGGAAGAGTCGATGGGAAATCCATCCCAACTGCCCCTCAATCCACACCTCATGACCGGGGAGTCTCCCGTATCATCACATCATCTCAACCTCATCATAACCCTATGGTTATGTCAATCTAGCCCTCGGCTATCACGTCTATCATCAAACAAGTTAGTTCAATACTATCATAGGTATAACTAACTATCAACTACTAGTCTACACAATTAAGCAAATAGACCATAACACAAGTAATGAAAATATTTAAAAGGGCTATGTACTCAGTAAATTCCACACGTACTCACCTTAGCAATAAGATGCTCAAACCGTGCTCTTGACACCCAATCTCTTGCTTCTCAATCCAATCAACTTTCCAAGACTTCACCAAAAGCCTAATACAATTATCACAATATGATCAACATCAAATACTACTACTAATGTGTCCATCCATCACTAGATAACACTTACTAACAACTTTCCCCCAATTATGGTGATTTACCAAACCGTAGGTTTAACCAACCCTTAAGATTCTTACAAATCTTAACCATACACTTGATTCCCTTGTTAATATACCATCTATTAAGTGTATACAACATTTATTTCACCATAAATCACCAACCCAAGAACTAGGGTTTCAAACCCTAGCTTCAAGATTCATAGATCTTGAGCTACAAAGATGAAAGAGTGAAGATTTACCTTTAATCTTCCACTAGGAGTGAAATCTACCAAGGATTTGTGAAGAAATCAACCAAGAACAGCCTTTAAGCTCGAAAATCGCCAAGAGAGAAAACTAGGGTTTTGATATGCCATAAATGAGCTCAAACCCGACTTTAATGCAGTCGTCCAGAGTTCACGGCGCGAACTTAGTTCGCGTCGCTAACTCTCCATACTTGGCCATACTTAGCGATCGCTAACTCGACGCGATCTACCTCGCGACCCATGGCCAAACTCCCTGGCCCGACTTCCCGATCGCCATCTATAGTTCGCGACGCGAACTCCTTAAGGCAGCAGGGCTGCACTTTTCATCAAGTGTCTTGACCCGGTTTCGCCCATAACTTTCTCGTGCAGTGTCCAAACGACACGAAACCAATTTCCACGTGTTTTATATGATTTATCCATAATTATCATATTTTTACATAATTTATTTATTTACAATTTCGGGTCGTTACAACTATCTACCCCTTAAGAAGATTCCGTCCTCGGAATCTCATTATAGTTCACGAAATCCGGGTACCTCTTCCGAATCTCGTCCTTGACTTCCCAAGTCAAATTCGGCCCAAGTGAATGCTTCCACTTGACCAACACCAACTCGATCTCCTTATTCCGAAGCTTCTTTGTTTTCATTTCCAGTATAGCCTCGGGCTCCTCAATCAACCGGTTCGGGCCGTCAACCCGCAACTCTTGCAATGGAATAATATTTTCAACTTCCCCGATAAACTTCTTCAAATAACTCACGTGAAAGGTATCATGCACACCTTGAAGCTCGGGTGGAAGTTCCAACTTAAAAGCTTGAAGCCCGACCCGTTTCAATATTTTAAACGGTCCAACATACCTTGGACTTAACTTCCCTTTCTTACCAAACCGCATTACACCTTTCCAAGGTGACACTTTCAACATGACCATATCACCGACATCCAAGTCGTATGGCCTTTTCTTCAAACCCGAATAACTTCGTTGTCTATCTTGGGCGACTTTCATGTTAGTTTGAATAATACCGATCTTTTCATTCGTCACTCTCACGATCTCGGGACCCGTGAGTTTCATCTCTCCCGCTTCCAACCAACAAGATGGAGTTCTACATTTTCTTCCATACAACGCCTCATAAGGCGGCATCTTGATAGTCGAGTGATAACTATTATTATATGAGAACTCGACTAACGGTAAATGTTCATCCCATTTACCACCGAAATCTAATACACACGATCTCAACATATCTTCAACCGTTTGAATCGTCCTCTCACTTTGACCGTCGGTTTGCGGGTGATAAGCCGTGCTCAACCGCAACTCTGTACCCAACTCTTCTTGTAAGGATCGCCAAAATCTCGAGGTAAACCTCGCGTCTCTATCGGACACAATCGATAACGGAACCCCGTGGAGTCGAACCACTTCATCAACATACAACTTAGCCAACTTCTCAAGTGGCAACGTTTCCCGAATTGCTTAAAATAATGCACTCTTGGTCAACCGGTCAACTATGACCCAAATGGCATCGTGACCTCTACTCGTCTTCGGTAAACCTACTATGAAATCCATAGTTATATCTTCCCACTTCCCGGCCGGTACAACCAATGATTGAGCTACCCCATAAGGTACTTGATGCTCGGCTTTCACTTGTGCACACGTGGCACACTTAGAGATATACTTGGCCACTCTCGCCTTCATTCCGGGCCACCAATAAACCCGTTTCATATCTTGATACGTCTTTGTACTTCCCGGGTGAATCGAATACTTCGATGTAACGCCCTGAATTTTATAAACCTATTTTAGTTATATTTATTCTTAGCAGTTATTATATTTAACTTTTGAGACCTATTATGGATTAATCATACTCGTAATAATTATTGTGACAATGAGGTGGGTCACTTGTTTTTTTTTAGCTAATCGATATTAAAGACGTTTTAGCATTATACCTTCATTGTGACGTTAGTTATGTGCAGCTTTTATTCGTGTCGCCTATTATATTATACCGAGCTTTAAATCACGAATTTACACTTGGGTCACGGACCGGTCTTTAGACCAAGGGCCGTTTGCCGTCTTCTTCCATTCCGTTTCTTTGAGCTCGGTTAAGAGAGGGAAAACCAATTTGTGGGCCTTGTGAGTTTCGGCCCAACACAATTGTAAACCATGTATTCATTACAACTCTTAGTTAAGTTCGGTGCAAATTAACACTTGGGCTCAATTTATTTTTCGGTAATAAGAAAGGCTAGGAAGAATTGTAGTCTAGTGGGCTCACGGAAATGGGCCGGTGTCAAGCCTTACATGGCTTATATCCGAGCTAAGCCTTTCGGGAGTATATAGCGAGGGAATCGTTATTTTATGTAGACCTAAGTGCCGACAATTCACAAGAAATCCCCTCGTCTGTCATCTAGCGACCAAGAACACCTACGGTTCTGATCGTGGTTCTTCCAGCAAGTGAAGGTAATCGGAGAGGATCGAATTAGAAGTTCCGTTCGTGGGTAAGATTTGAATCCTTCCCTTCCGTTCCTTTTCTTCCCCGTATTCGGTTTAGTAATTCATGTAATGATGTTGGTTTGTGTTCTTCGGGACAAAGCAGATTGTAAACCGAGTGACCTTGATCCGTCAACTTCATTCTAGCATCAAGGATTCGTCGAGCAGGAAGCTAGGCTCGGGAGTACTTATACGGTAGCCCCTAATTCTCTTTTGCCAACATTATTCGTGTTCCAGAAATCTTAGGGCTGCATGCTGGTGATTGTCTCCAACCTAGTTAGTTTTCGGTAGAATTGATTAGGTATTGTAAATCGGAATGCTGTACCGAAAAGGAACCGAACCCGTAGGGTTCTAGGTTCCCAACCCGGAATACTTAATGTCCTTAGATTTTAGAACTATCATTGGATGGAAATCTGAATTGTTAATCGGTTGGTTTTTTTTTTTATCTAGGAGTGTTCGGGTTTCGGGTTAGGGTTGAGGCGACTTGTTATATTTTTAAAATCACTGATTGATGGGCAGAATCTACCTTCTGTTCCAAACTGTTTTTGAAGTACTTAAAATAATCTTTTGAACTTTTGGCCCGTGATGAAACCTTGGTTTTTGAGTTAGCTTTCCAACGCCGCAACCCGCTCGTTAATCCGAATTACGGTTTAAAAGTTATAGTCGATTTAGTATGCTGCTGTTAGGAAGATGACCTGTGCAGCATGTCTGTCTTGCATCACTGTTTTGAGACACATAGAATCTGTTTTGGCCAGTGACCGTCTCACAGTAAATTGTAGTTCTGACTGTTTTCTAGCCATGGTAAAAAGATGAGGAAAATTTAATAAACCGTTTAGGAGTTATGGCAGTTTCCGTGAAACTGACGGGGGCTGCCAGTTTTCTGAAATAAGTTCTCGGGTAGGATTTTAATTCCGGGTTCCACTTGTTGATTTTAGGACCGTCTAGGAGATAAGTGCTATTCCTCTGATTGTCAGGAACCCTTGGAGCTTGCATTTCTCGAGGTGAGTATTCTCACCGTGTATTCAGTTTTAACGTTGTACATGCATGACTTATGTGTTACATTTCTGTGATTGATCTGTTATCTGAGACTGATTTGTATCTGAGACTGAATTGCTATCTGAGATTGATCTGTTATCCGAGTTAGCTACTATCTGAATTTTCTATGATTTAGCTTTCTGAGTTCTGAGTTCTGAGCTTAGAGTTAAAAACTTAAAACATAATATATCTGACTTGACACCGAAGAGCACTGGTGCCAGACGTTTGACTTGGCACCGAAGAGTACTGGTGCCAGGCTTTTTGACTCACACCGAAGAGTACAGGTGTTGAGGTGGTGTGAGGCGGGTCGAGGTTGATCTCTCGTCCCAAGTCACCCGAGCGCGCTATATAAATCTGAGTAATAAAATCTGAGAAATAAATCTGAGTAATTAATCGAGTAGTATCTGATTAGGAGTACACCGATGTGCCCTCATGTGTTGTATGTTAGAATTGTTTACATTTTGAGATATTCACTCAGCTTCTCCAGCTGACCCCTATTTTTCCCCACTGTTTCAGGTACTAGCAAAGGGAAGGAGAAGGTGGACGGTTGACCGCTGTATTCTACCCATGCTGATGTGGACAGCATTTATTATATTTACAAACTTTTTACTCTATTAAACTATTTCCGCTTTTAAGATTTTTGTTAAATACGATTCTACTATTTTGGGATTTTAATAATTAAATTATGGGGACATTTTTATTAAATTATTATATTTAAAAAGTTTTAAAAATCTTGTAAATTTGAGGGTGTTACAAGTTGGTATCAGAGCTCTGACTTGAGGGATTTGGATTTGCAAGGGGCAAATTCAAACTCAAGTATGAGTGTCGAGTTTTAAAATGAGAAAAGAGTAAAATATTTTTCTGAGAAAAGTTCCACATCAGACATACAGCACGTCACGTCGACCTCTCGTTTTCCCGCTGCCGGTAATCTTTAAGAGTTTGTTTAATATTGTATACTTTATATTAAAAGTTTCGTCAAGAGACACATTTTGAGAGTTAGAGAATACCTCGAGACATCGACGCCAAGCATACTATACATATTATATATATGCTTATCTACTTTGGGATCTATCTATAGTGTATGGTTGATATGGAAACGGAGGGTTGTGACGATCTCAATTTTTTCTGGAAACTTGTTGAGGGTAGGTGCCGAAAAATAATAGAAGGGCCCCTATTATTGTACGCACCGAACCTAAGACTACGTTTTCAGGAGAAATTGAGAAAGTTACTAATTTGACGTTTAAGTATCATTATAGGCATAATCCTTGTTTTCTGACAATTTACTCCCTTTCTATTTTTAGCAAGATGCCGCCAGCTAGACCTACCGCACAAGAGTTGCGAACCATGATGACTGGAATACTGGGAGAGATGTTACCTGATATGTTCCAGGGCATGTTTGATGAGATCACTGATCAGGTCAGCCATATGTTGCAGACCGAATTCGCTGCCAGAGATGCTGTGGCGCCACAACCACCAGCACCAAAAGCCTTCACATACCGTGATTTCTCTGTATGTTCACCCCCTGAGTTTAAGGGTGAATCTGACCCGAAAGTGGCAATACGTTGGCTTGCCGATATGGAGAGCGTCTTTCGCATCTCAAGATGCCCTACCGATTTGAGGACTACTTATGCATCGCACTCATTGAAGGGCGAGGCCAAAGAGTGGTGGAAACCACTAGCAGCATCCATGACTGAGGAGCAACTGACCTGGGAGGTATTCGTAGACAGGTTCAAGTTGCAGTATGTGCCACGTGTGGAAGTAGAGCGGATCACTAGAGATTTCCTGAGCCTTCAGCAAACCAACGAATCCGTTAGTGCTATTACTACAAAGTTTCGAGAACTGGCTTCCTTTTGTCCCGACTATGCTGCTAATGAGGAGATGAAGATGGCTCGATATTTGGATATGTTGCGTAGTGATATTAGAGAGTTTGTGGGGATGATGCCCCGTAACTCCTTGGCTGAGATGATAGAGGCGGCACGTGGTCGCGAGATTGAGCTAGACCGTCAGAAGAAAGATTCCAAGAGGTCCCTACCAGCATCTCAAGGGAACTATAGTCAGGGTAATGAGAAGAAACGTCGATTTGAGTTCAAACCATACAGGGGCGGTAATTCGGGTAGGAGCAGTCAGTCGGGGAATGGTACGCGTTATGGTAACGCACCTCGTGATGACATGAGGAGTACATCTCGTGATGCACCTGGTAGAGATGAGGGGAGAATAGTCCTTTGTTATAAGTGTGGACAGACGGGGCACATGGCGAACGCATGCACCGTAAAGGGAGTGGTGTGTTTCTACTGCAAAGAAGAGGGCCACACGAGGGACGACTGCCCGAAGACGAGAGATATCGGGAGAGGAGGTGCTAAAATCTATCCCTTTTCATTACTTCATTCCTCGTAATCTCATACTTTATATTTAACTTCGTATACTATATATATAATAATTTAGGTGGTGCTAGAGGAGGGCCAGTGATAAATCCGGCCCCGGCTACTCTCAGGATCGCTGAGGGAGCTACTACTAGGGCTCGAGGACGAGCCTATCAGATGACTGGGGAGGAGGCCAAGAAGGCTCCTAATGCTGTTGCTGGTAAATATTTTTACCTTCTGAGTCATTATCTGAGTTATTATCTGAGATTTATCTGAGGAAAATTTGCATGAATACTACTGTGTTTCTAATTCTGTGTGCATGTGGTGATGTCTGTGCAATAGGTACTTTCTCTGTGAACGACATACCTGCTTTTGTCTTATTCGATAGTGGGGCAACCCACTCGTTTGTCTCTCATGCTTTTAGCAAGCTAATGTCTCATAGATTAGAGAACCTTTCCGAGCCTTTAGTGATAGAAGTCGTCAACGAAAAAACTCTAACGGTTACAAAAGTTTACCGAAATTGTCTGATCGAGCTGTGTGGGAAGAAATTTCCCATAAATCTTATTCCTATCGCTATGAGAGAATTATGTGTGATTGTGGGGATGGATTGGATGACTGAATACCATGCCGAGATTCTCTGCCATCAAAAACAAATCCGTATCAAACCCCCAAGTGGGATTGAATTGGTAATCCAGGGCGACATAAACCGATTGGTGCCGGCACTGTGTTCGGCCGCGAGGGCAAGAAAATATCTTCAGCACGGTGCCGTGGGTTATCTAGCTTATGTTATCGACACCATTCTTGAATCAAAACCGAGGTCGATAGAAAGTGTTCCTATTGTTAGCGAGTATGCCGATGTATTTCCCGAGGATCTGCCGGGAATACCACCAGAGAGACAGGTGGAATTTCGAATTGATTTAGTACCGGGCGCGGCACCGATTGCTAAGGCTCCTTATCGCCTTGCACCGCCGGAAATGAAAGAACTGTATGACCAGTTACAAGATTTGCAAGAAAAAGAATTTATCCGACCGAGTTGTTCTCCATGGGGCGCACCGATATTATTTGTGAAGAAGAAAGATGGGTCACAAAGAATGTGTATCGATTACCGTGAATTAAATAAATTAACGGTGAAAAACCGTTATCCATTGCCGAGAATCGATGATTTATTCGACCAGCTTCAGGGTGCGTCTTGGTTTTCAAAGATCGATTTACGTTCAGGGTATCACCAGATGCGGGTGAAAGAAGAAGATATTGAGAAAACCGCCTTTCGAACACGTTATGGGCATTATGAGTTTGTAGTGATGCCTTTCGGACTCACTAACGCACCAGCGGCTTTCATGGACCTTATGAACCGGGTGTGTAGTAGTATGTTAGATCGTTCGGTGATTGTGTTTATTGATGATATTTTGGTTTACTCAAAAACCAAGTCGGACCATGAGGTTCATCTTCGCGAGGTGTTAGACACGTTGAGACGAGAAGGCCTTTATGCAAAATTTTCCAAGTGTGAATTCTGGTTACGTGAAGTGCAGTTTCTTGGGCATGTTGTGAATGAAGAAGGTATTAAAGTTGACCCTGCAAAAATCTCAGCAGTGATGAAGTGGGGGGTACCAAAGACGCCATCAGAGATTCGTAGTTTTCTGGGTTTAGCTGGGTATTATCGTCGTTTTATCCAGGATTTCTCCAAAATCGCTTCACCGTTGTCAAAGTTGACCAAGAAATCAGCTGCATTTAGTTGGGGTAACCAGCAGCAAGAAGCTTTTGAAGCGTTGAGGAACCGATTATGTGAGGCACCGATTCTAGCCTTACCAGAGGGTGTAGAAGATTTTGTGGTTTACTGTGACGCGTCCATTCAGGGTTTGGGTGCCGTTTTAATGCAAAGGGGTAAGGTGATTGCATATGCTTCGAGACAGTTGAAATCTCACGAAGGGAATTACCCTACGCATGATCTCGAGTTAGGTGCCGTGGTGTTTGCCTTAAAAATCTGGAGGCATTACTTATATGGCGTGAAGATCACCATCTACACCGATCATAAGAGTTTGAAATATTTGATGGATCAGCAAGATTTGAATATGAGACAGAGGAGATGGCTTGATGTGTTGAAGGATTATGATTGTGAGATCCTTTATCATCCGGGTAAAGCCAATGTAGTGGCTGATGCGTTGAGCAGGAACCCTATTCGGGGTATTTGTATGAGGATGACAGCAGTGGCATCGTTATTGGAGTCTATTCGCAGTGCACAGGAAGAAGCCTCAGAAGCCGAGCAGGCTAAGAAAGAACGGGTTGTAGGTGTGATTGGTAGTTTTGTGAAGGACAGTAGAGATCTTTTGACGCATCTTGGTAGAGTTTGGGTTCCTTCACACGGTGGTAATCGTGATGTTTTATTAGACGAGGCTCATAAGTCTAAATTTTCTATCCATCCGGGTGCGACTAAGATGTATCGAGATCTTCGTGAAAACTATTGGTGGCCGGGTATGAAGTTAGAGGTAGCCGAGTATGTTGAGAAATGCCTGACTTGTCGCAAAGTCAAGGCCGAGCACCAGAAACCGCATGGTATGTTGCAGCCACTAGAGATTCCAGTGTGGAAGTGGGAACAGATTACTATGGATTTGATCACCAAGTTACCGAAAACGCCAGGAGGATATGATGCTATCTGGGTAGTCGTTGACCGTTTGACTAAGAGTGCCCACTTTATTCCGATTCGGGAGAGTTCTTCAGCTGAGAAGATGGCAGATATTTTTGTTCGCGAGGTTGTGGCGAGGCACGGTATACCAGTCTCTATTGTATCAGACAGGGACACTCGTTTTACGTCGAGATTTTGGGAGAAATTCCAAGAAGAGATGGGTACGAGACTTCATTTCAGTACCGCGTTTCATCCTCAGACCGACGGTCAGAGTGAGCGGACAATTCAGACGCTCGAGGATATGCTGAGAGCATGTGTGCTTGATTTTGGTGGTAGTTGGGATAAGTATTTACCGTTGGCGGAATTTTCTTACAACAACAGTTACCACTCGAGCATTCGTAAGTTTATTAACCTTTCCCTCTTTCTTTAATTTTCGGTAGGATCGATTTCCTAATCTTTTCTCTGATTTAGGTAAACCACCTTTTGAGATGTTATACGGTAGGAAGTGCCGAACGCCTATTTGCTGGGGCGAAGTCGGGCACAAAGTACTGGGTAGTACTGAGATCGTGTTGAAAACTACCGAGATGATTCAGATGGTCCGTGAGAGATTGATCACAGCACAAAGTCGCCAGAAAAGTTATGCAGACAAGAGGCGTTCTGTTCTAGAATTTCAGGTTGGGGATTATGTGTTACTAAAGGTTTCCCCGTGGAAGGGAGTAATCAGGTTCCGGAAGAGGGGAAAGTTGGGACCTCGTTACATTGGTCCTTATCAGGTGATCGCCAGAGTTGGCAAAGTCGCTTATCGTCTAGATCTACCAGAGGAACTCCATCTTATCCATAACACTTTTCACGTTTCACAACTTAGGAAATGTGTGGTGGACGAGTCTACGGTTGTGCCATTAGAAGACATTCAGATTGACGAAAAGTTGAACTATATTGAGCATCCGATTGCGATCTTAGACCGCAAGGTCAAGACTTTGCGCAACAAAGAGATTGTGTTAGTTAAAGTGCAGTGGCAGCACCGTAAGGGTTCTGAGTGGACGTGGGAGCCCGAGTCCGAGATGCGTGATAACTATCCCGAACTGTTTCTCAGCAATGACTTCGAGGACGAAGTCTAATTCAAGTGGGATTGAGTTGTAACGCCCTGAATTTTATAAACCTATTTTAGTTATATTTATTCTTAGCAGTTATTATATTTAACTTTTGAGACCTATTATGGATTAATCATACTCGTAATAATTATTGTGACAATGAGGTGGGTCACTTGTTTTTTTTTAGCTAATCGATATTAAAGACGTTTTAGCATTATACCTTCATTGTGACGTTAGTTATGTGCAGCTTTTATTCGTGTCGCCTATTATATTATACCGAGCTTTAAATCACGAATTTACACTTGGGTCACGGACCGGTCTTTAGACCAAGGGCCGTTTGCCGTCTTCTTCCATTCCGTTTCTTTGAGCTCGGTTAAGAGAGGGAAAACCAATTTGTGGGCCTTGTGAGTTTCGGCCCAACACAATTGTAAACCATGTATTCATTACAACTCTTAGTTAAGTTCGGTGCAAATTAACACTTGGGCTCAATTTATTTTTCGGTAATAAGAAAGGCTAGGAAGAATTGTAGTCTAGTGGGCTCACGGAAATGGGCCGGTGTCAAGCCTTACATGGCTTATATCCGAGCTAAGCCTTTCGGGAGTATATAGCGAGGGAATCGTTATTTTATGTAGACCTAAGTGCCGACAATTCACAAGAAATCCCCTCGTCTGTCATCTAGCGACCAAGAACACCTACGGTTCTGATCGTGGTTCTTCCAGCAAGTGAAGGTAATCGGAGAGGATCGAATTAGAAGTTCCGTTCGTGGGTAAGATTTGAATCCTTCCCTTCCGTTCCTTTTCTTCCCCGTATTCGGTTTAGTAATTCATGTAATGATGTTGGTTTGTGTTCTTCGGGACAAAGCAGATTGTAAACCGAGTGACCTTGATCCGTCAACTTCATTCTAGCATCAAGGATTCGTCGAGCAGGAAGCTAGGCTCGGGAGTACTTATACGGTAGCCCCTAATTCTCTTTTGCCAACATTATTCGTGTTCCAGAAATCTTAGGGCTGCATGCTGGTGATTGTCTCCAACCTAGTTAGTTTTCGGTAGAATTGATTAGGTATTGTAAATCGGAATGCTGTACCGAAAAGGAACCGAACCCGTAGGGTTCTAGGTTCCCAACCCGGAATACTTAATGTCCTTAGATTTTAGAACTATCATTGGATGGAAATCTGAATTGTTAATCGGTTGGTTTTTTTTTTTATCTAGGAGTGTTCGGGTTTCGGGTTAGGGTTGAGGCGACTTGTTATATTTTTAAAATCACTGATTGATGGGCAGAATCTACCTTCTGTTCCAAACTGTTTTTGAAGTACTTAAAATAATCTTTTGAACTTTTGGCCCGTGATGAAACCTTGGTTTTTGAGTTAGCTTTCCAACGCCGCAACCCGCTCGTTAATCCGAATTACGGTTTAAAAGTTATAGTCGATTTAGTATGCTGCTGTTAGGAAGATGACCTGTGCAGCATGTCTGTCTTGCATCACTGTTTTGAGACACATAGAATCTGTTTTGGCCAGTGACCGTCTCACAGTAAATTGTAGTTCTGACTGTTTTCTAGCCATGGTAAAAAGATGAGGAAAATTTAATAAACCGTTTAGGAGTTATGGCAGTTTCCGTGAAACTGACGGGGGCTGCCAGTTTTCTGAAATAAGTTCTCGGGTAGGATTTTAATTCCGGGTTCCACTTGTTGATTTTAGGACCGTCTAGGAGATAAGTGCTATTCCTCTGATTGTCAGGAACCCTTGGAGCTTGCATTTCTCGAGGTGAGTATTCTCACCGTGTATTCAGTTTTAACGTTGTACATGCATGACTTATGTGTTACATTTCTGTGATTGATCTGTTATCTGAGACTGATTTGTATCTGAGACTGAATTGCTATCTGAGATTGATCTGTTATCCGAGTTAGCTACTATCTGAATTTTCTATGATTTAGCTTTCTGAGTTCTGAGTTCTGAGATTAGAGTTAAAAACTTAAAACATAATATATCTGACTTGACACCGAAGAGCACTGGTGTCAGACGTTTGACTTGGCACCGAAGAGTACTGGTGCCAGGCTTTTTGACTCACACCGAAGAGTACAGGTGTTGAGGTGGTGTGAGGCGGGTCGAGGTTGATCTCTCGTCCCAAGTCACCCGAGCGCGCTATATAAATCTGAGTAATAAAATCTGAGAAATAAATCTGAGTAATTAATCGAGTAGTATCTGATTAGGAGTACACCGATGTGCCCTCATGTGTTGTATGTTAGAATTGTTTACATTTTGAGATATTCACTCAGCTTCTCCAGCTGACCCCTATTTTTCCCCACTGTTTCAGGTACTAGCAAAGGGAAGGAGAAGGTGGACGGTTGACCGCTGTATTCTACCCATGCTGATGTGGACAGCATTTATTATATTTACAAACTTTTTACTCTATTAAACTATTTCCGCTTTTAAGATTTTTGTTAAATACGATTCTACTATTTTGGGATTTTAATAATTAAATTATGGGGACATTTTTATTAAATTATTATATTTAAAAAGTTTTAAAAATATTGTAAATTTGAGGGTGTTACATTCGACTTGTGCACATCATACAACAACTCTTTTCGGATACCCCCGAACTTAGGAACCCAAATACGACCGCCTACGGTCTTCAACCCTTGTGCATTTTCGAGAAAATGTTGGTTCTTACCTAACCGTTCTTGTCTTAACTCGTCTTTTCCCATAACTTCTCGTTGGGCATTCTTGATCCTTTCGATAATACTCGAGACGACTTCTATACGTGTTAAAATTCCCCGGTTCGGGTTCTCATAAACTTTCCGGCTCAAGGCATCGGCCACCACATTCGCCTTCCCCGCATGATACACAATCTCACAATCATAATCGGCTATCAACTCGATCCACCTTCTTTGTCGCATATTAAGATCTTTTTGAGTAAACACATATTGTAGGCTTTTATGATCCGTGTACAACGTACACCGAGTACCATACAAATAATGCCTCCACAACTTCAAGGCAAAAATAATCGCCGCCAATTCCAAGTCGTGTGTCGTGTACCTTAATTCCGCATTCTTCAATTGTCGCGAGGCATACGCGATCACTTTTCCTCTTTGCATCAACACACAACCGAGCCCTTGATTCGAAGCATCACTATAAACCACAAAATCTTCCATACCATCCGGTAACGTAAGGATCGGCGCGTTACATAACTTTTCTTTTAACAACTTAAACGCCTCTTCTTGCTTCTTCTCCCACACAAACTTCTCACTTTTTCTCGTTAACTTCGTGAGTGGAATCGCGATTCTCGAGAAATCTTGTATAAACCTTCGGTAATATCCGGCTAATCCAAGAAAACTTCTAACCTCGGTAGGAGTCCTCGGAGGCTCCCAATTTGACACCGCTTCAATCTTGGACGGATCAACCTTAATACCATCACATGTCACCACGTGACCTAAGAATTGCACTTCCCGCAACCAAAACTCACACTTTGAAAATTTAGCATACAACTTCTCCCGTTTCAACACGTCTAGAACAAGCCTCAAATGACCTTCGTGTTCTTCTTCGGTTTTCGAATAAATCAAAATGTCGTCAATAAACACAATCAAAAACTTATCAAGGAACGGTTTACAAACCCGATTCATCAAATCCATGAAAATAGCCGGTGCGTTTGTAAGACCAAACGGCATCACTAGGAACTCATAATGACCATAACGTGTATGAAAAGCCGTCTTCTCGGTGTCGCCTTCTTTCACCCGAACTTGGTGATAACCCGACCTCAAATCGATCTTTGAGAAATAACTAGCACCTTGCAATTGGTCGAATAAGTCGTCAATTCTCGGCAACGGGTAACGGTTCTTAATAGTTACCTTATTCAACTCTCGGTAGTCAATACACATTCTCATCGAACCGTCTTTCTTTTTAACAAATAACACCGGTGCGCCCCACGGTGACGAACTCGGACGAATAAAGCCTTTATCTAACAAATCTTGCAATTGGTTCATCAATTCCCGCATCTCGGTGGGAGCTAAACGATATGGAGCACGAGCAATCGGCGTCGCTCCCGGAATTAAATCAATTTTAAAATTCGACTTGTCTCTCCGGTGGCAAACCGGGCAAGTCATCGGGAAAAACCTCGGGAAAATTCCGAATAATGTTGACATCATCCATTGACTTCTTTTCCTTTCGGCCATCTAATACATATGCAATAAACGATGCACAACCTTTTGATATACTTTTCCTCGCCTTAATGGCGGTAATCACATTAGGCATGTGATGTCGTTTCTCCCCATACACATACACCTTCTCATTCTCGGGTGTCCTAATTGACACTATTTTCTTTCCACACAAAATCTTGGCTTGGTGCATACCCAACCAATCCATACCGATAACCACATCAAACGCCCTAATTCCCATGGGCAACGAATCCACCTTAAACTTTCTACCGTCTATTTCGATTTCACAGTTTCTATAAACACATTCAACCATAGACGTTTTCCCGTCGGCTACTTCTATCTCATAAACCTCATCTAACATTTCGGACGGCACATTCAATTTACAACCGAACTCATAGGACACAAACGAATAATTAGAACCCGAATCAAATAAAATATGAGTTGGCAAGGAGTTAATGAATAGAATACCTGACACCACATCGTGTGCCTCCTTCGCCTCCTCCCGAGTAAGTTGGAAGGATCGCCCCTTCACCTTAGCCGGTTCCACTTTCTTTTGAGCCGTGGACACCATCGATTCGGTCCCCTTCTTCGGGCATGCATTGCTATAGTGCCCCTTCTCGTGACACGAGAAACACTCCACATCGTCCATCGACTTGGCCCTACAATCTCGGGCTATGTGCCCCGCCCTCCCACAACTAAAACAAGATTTCGGCTCCCCTCGGCATGAGCCGGTATGATTTTTCCCGCATTTCTTGCAAGAACCTACACTTCCTTGCTTAGAGAAGCTCGAAGTAAACTTCCCCTTCTTGAACGAACTAGAGCCGCTCTCGGCTTTCCTCTTCTCGCCCACATGGGCCCTCTCGGCAACCCGTGCCTCATTTACTTCCTCAACACTCCGGGCGGCACTAATAGCCTCATCGAGTGAGACCGCCCTCTTAACCTCCAACTGGTAATCCCACGGTAGCCCACTTGCATACCGAACTACTCTCAACCTCTCATCCGAGTAGGTTTTAGCAACAAACGGGAGCAATCCCGTGAACTCTCTCGAATACTCTTCAATCGACATATCACCCTTCTTAAGGGACAAGAATTTCTCGTGCATTTTCTCCAAATCCCTTTCGGGACAAAATTTCTTTTTCAATCTCGTGGTGAATTCATCCCACGTCATCTTCTCAATTACCTCTCTCCCGAGGGTTTCATACACGATATCCCACCAAACCATGGCATCTTCTTTTAGCAATTGTGACGCATGCGTCACCATATCGGCATCCTTACACTTGCTACTACCGATAACCCTCTCGGTTTCTCGGATCCACCTCATTGTTACCTTCGGGTCCGAACTACCCGTATACACATTTGGCTTACAAGCCATGAAGGATTTAAATGAACAACCTTCTTTCAAAATGGGCCTAGCCCTAGCATCACTTTGGCCACCCGTGGAGGATTTCCCCTCCCCGGTGCCACTACCTCCGGTTTTCTCATCCGACTTAGCCTCGGATTCACGGTCCCCTCCCGACCTCTCACGGTCCCCAATAATACGGTGCACTTCTTCGGCCACCGTTCCCTTAATTTGATCGATAATAGTTTGGAGATCTGCCATAGTGACCGGAGTCCTATTAGCTCCAACCTCCGACTCATCAACCCGATGCATTGACGGTTGACTTTCTTGCTCAACCACCCTCTCGACAGGAGGTACTTCCTCCTCACGGCCCTCCGGGGCTTTACCACTTCTACGTGTGGTCACCATTTCTTTTAATCAAGACTATACGAAAGACATTAAACATTTAGTACCTTGTGTACAACCCATTAGTCGCATAAGACTCAATATCCAAAATCATATCAAATTCATCGGTCCCCTAGGTTCAACCCTAAACTTAATATAAAGTCTCAAGGTCAACCTATGATCTTAAGGAATCTTATATTCCTAATGCTACAGTCTAAGACTAGGATGGTCATCCAACCTAATTCACTTAAACTATAGCTCTGATACCAAGTTGTAACACCTCAAATTTTAATACAAAATATTGGCCAAAATAAAACATTTTATAAATAGAAGAACATCCTCAAATTTGGATTTACAAAAACCTTGGTATGAAATCAGAGTATAAAAGTAGGTGTTACAAAATAGATCATAACCAAGCTAAAACTAAATCCAATCTAGTGTTCTTCTAATCTAGGTCCCGCATCTCTATCCATGCGTACCTAAGCCTTCGATCCCGAACCTGAGTACATAGCAAAACAAAACAAAACAAGGAGTACGTGAGACAAAAACGTCTCGTGAGCTACATGGGTTTAGACCCGATAATAAAATGAAATGTCACGTTTCATATAACCAATCAATTTACATATATATATCCAACTATCCAATCTAGTCACCTTAGTGTGACCCTATCAACCTTGCTTACCTAGCAATCACGTCTAACTATCGGGTTGCCCCCGAACTAGCTAGAATCACATACATATCTAGTTATCGGGTCGCCCCCGAGCTAACTAGAGACAAGGTATCGGCAAAAGGATCGCCCACGCTACCGATACCTGCCTTGCCCACCGGAATACGTCCAATGAGTAAGACCACTAACGTGGAAGAGTCGATGGGAAATCCATCCCAACTGCCCCTCAATCCACACCTCATGACCGGGGAGTCTCCCGTATCATCACATCATCTCAACCTCATCATAACCCTATGGTTATGTCAATCTAGCCCTCGGCTATCACGTCTATCATCAAACAAGTTAGTTCAATACTATCATAGGTATAACTAACTATCAACTACTAGTCTACACAATTAAGAAAATAGACCATAACACAAGTAATGAAAATATTTAAAAGGGCTATATACTCAGTAAATTCCACACGTACTCACCTTAGCAATAAGATGCTCAAACCGTGCTCTTGACACCCAATCTCTTGCTTCTCAATCCAATCAACTTTCCAAGACTTCACCAAAAGCCTAATACAATTATCACAATATGATCAACATCAAATACTACTACTAATGTGTCCATCCATCACTAGATAACACTTACTAACAACTTTCCCCCAATTATGGTGATTTACCAAACCGTAGGTTTAACCAACCCTTAAGATTCTTACAAATCTTAACCATACACTTGATTCCCTTGTTAATATACCATCTATTAAGTGTATACAACATTTATTTCACCATAAATCACCAACCCAAGAACTAGGGTTTCAAACCCTAGCTTCAAGATTCATAGATCTTGAGCTACAAAGATGAAAGAGTGAAGATTTACCTTTAATCTTCAACTAGGAGTGAAATCTACCAAGGATTTGTGAAGAAATCAACCAAGAACAGCCTTTAAGCTCGAAAATCGCCAAGAGAGAAAACTAGGGTTTTGATATGCCATAAATGAGCTCAAACCCGACTTTAATGCAGTCGTCCAGAGTTCACGGCGCGAACTTAGTTCGCGTCGCTAACTCTCCATACTTGGCCATACTTAGCGATCGCTAACTCGACGCGATCTACCTCGCGACCCATGGCCAAACTCCCTGGCCCGACTTCCCGATCGCCATCTATAGTTCGCGACGCGAACTCCTTAAGGCAGCAGGGCTGCACTTTTCATCAAGTGTCTTGACCCGGTTTCGCCCATAACTTTCTCGTGCGGTGTCCAAACGACACGAAACCAATTTCCACGTGTTTTATATGATTTATCCATAATTATCATATTTTTACATAATTTATTTATTTACAATTTCGGGTCGTTACAATATTAATAATTCAAATCAAAAAACACAAGAGTTACAACAACAATTGTCAATATTTCATGCTGCTCACACCAGTGAAGTAAATCGTCTAAATCACATTATTAATACAAAAAATCTTCAAATATCAAACCTAAAAACGATGAAGACGGTATCAAATGACAAAGACGACTCCAAGCAGCTGATAAATGACTTAGCTATCCAACTTAGTCGAGAGCAAACATGGATGAAGTCTGCTGACATCAAGATGAAAGACTACCAAGATAAGTTGAAGACAGCTGATAACGAAATTCAAAAACTAAATGAACAAATCATAAAAATAACAAACTGCTTTAAAAAGGAAATCGATGAACAATCAGCAACCATATACAGCCTTACTGTCAGAAAAGAAAATGCTGAAGAACACATCTCAAAACTGGAGCAGACGATTGTGAAAGCTGGTCACACTGAACACACTATTAAATTAAACCAGCCAAAAGAGTTCAGATCTTTCAAATCAAAAGTGGGTCTCGGCGCTGAGAACTCCCATCCGCTGGAAAAAGCTGCTGATGTTGTTCCCACACTATACAATTATGATTACATGAACTTGGGAATATGGCAAAGCTTCCTTCATATGCCTGATGAAGAAGCAGAAGTTGAAAAGTTCAACAGGAAAAAGGAAGAATATGCTCAAATTAGCTTCAATTATGATGCTCTAAACTCAACATACGAAAAGAAGAAAGCAAAATTTGAACAAAACGAATATTTTCCAATCATCACTCCAGCTGAATTTTCCATTCCTGAAAATGAAGTGTTAAAACAAATCAAAGAACCAAAGCTTTATGTTCCTCCATTAATTTTAGAAAAGAAAATTGTACAATTAGAATTTGAAATTGATGAAACACAAAAAGCCTTTGATAAAGAAAAGGAAAATCTTCAAATCAAAATACATAATTTAGAGGACACCATTTTAGAATTAAAAGCTAAAACGAACAATACTGTTTCTCAAAATTCGAAAGCCTCTTTGTTAGGACCAGCACCAGTTAATCCAGTACCAATCATCTTGAGGAGAAACTCTAATTCACCAGTCTTAAATGCTTCCAATAGTAAATTAGAGTCTCAGAGTGAGAAGTTCAAGAAGCCCAATGGAGTCACAAGAGCCAAGAAGTCCGAGAAGTCTATTCAGACTGGACCTAGTATGCTTAAGAAGCCCAGCCTGCTTAAGAAGTCTAGTCCTCGCACGTCTATAGTTTCTTCTTTTTCGGTTCAAAATAAATGTAATAACTTTAATTGTGTGAAAACTATCTTAACAGCTTTTAGAACTGATTATGATTCAACTGTTTATCGTCATGTCCGATACTCTCCTGATTTTGGTGATGTGTATGTTAAAACTGACAAATCTGGAACAAAAAGATTTTTTTGATAAAATTACAAAGAAACTGATAACTCAGACTGATAAACATTTTTTTGTAAGACTTGATGCACCTTGCAGTATTTATAAGAACATAGTATATCATAAATCTGGTAAACTTATTAACACATGCAAAACGTGCTATCCATATCAATGCAAATCATACGTCACTAAACCAGCAAAATCAAATCAAAAGATTTCATCATCTCCAGTTTCCAAACAACCGAAATTCTTTTCCAAAAACCCACCAACCTCTGATACTCACTCGTTCTCTCGTCGCAAGTCTTCTCGAGGAAATTCCGCACCTAAGCCAAAATCATCAGGTTCCTCAAAATGCGACAAAAAAACACCCACAATTATAAAAGAATGGATTCCGAAAATTCCAAAATCTCAAATAATTCCCCAGAAATTATTTGAAAGTGAAACATCGAGTTTCAATTTCTCTTGGAATTCTAAATCTTTACATCAAATTGATACAACTTATCGATGGTTTCATTCTAATACTAACACCATCGGACCCAAACAAAAATGGGTACCAAAAGTAGTATGATTTGTTTTTGCAGAATGACTTATACACATCTCAGTGTATAACTCGCATTTCAACGAAAAATGGCTTCTGATCAAAACAGATTCAGAACCCGCACTCAAAAGAAAGCAACAAGCTCAATCAAGCTTCACCACAAAAACTCTCTTCCAACAGGAATTTGTTTCATTTCATAAGGGGACGTAGCACATAATCTACTGACTGCTCATTTGGAGTTTGTCGGTATTGAAAATATAACCTCCTGCCCCGGGTTACGTCTCATTTGTATGCACAGTGTGTCTAGTTCTCACCCTCAAGAACCTTCCAATATAGGACACTTGCACTACTAAAATGGATCTCAGTGAATCCATCGGAACACTTGTAGTGGCATCACAATCTGATGTTTCACGAGGATCGAGTGGAAATCCTGCTAGAGCTAAAATCACGCCAACTCTAAACGCAGGTCACACATTTGAATCAACGGTTGTGCAAACGACTACGGATTCATACCGTGTGCTAACGGATACTCTATGTGACTCCGGTGTTACCTTAAAAGAACAAGTTGATGTGCCTTAAACTTCAAAATCATTCAGGCAACAACTTATACTGGAAACACATAAAATTCCGATGAAAAATCCATGTGATCCAAAATGCAACATCTTGAAAGCTGATTAAAATGCACATGAGCGTAATAGTCCACTCTCAAATTACTCCTATGATCTGCTAAACCCAGCATGATCTTCCCCGGAGCCTCCGACAATATAGGAACTAAAAAGTGAGGGTCCCTAGGTCTAGGTGAGCAGAATCAAGTATCATGGGATCTTGATTGGGGTGCGCTGAGGTAAAAATTGAGAGGGGGTATGAAGTATGGGGTGCAAATCAGCTTATCACATGGTAAAAACAAAAACGAGGGTGTGGTTGAAATTGAAAAAGTGAGTTGAGTGAGGAGTGTGTGTGTGAAAGGGTTAAAGAAAACGGAAAACCCTCCCTGAACCGAACAAATGACCGGGTAACCTCATCTATATAGGATTGCATATGTTGCTTTCTGATTAAGACATCATGGACCCAGTGATGCAATGCACAACCCCCACTGACCACTCAAGTACAAAAAGTACTTGTTTCAAAAACACGGAGATAACCACATCCACTATCGACATCTCATTTGGAGATTGTTGATATTGAAAAAGAGGACCCACCTCCAGTCCTCGCCTTCGTTTGTCCACGTATAGAGTCTAGAACCGAATTAAATTTCTCTAGGACACAGGCACTCTACCAAGCATATTTTTGAGATATTGCCGGAACATTCATAGTGATACCAAAACTATTGGTATTCCACGATGATTGAATGGAAATCCTACCAGTGCTAACATCAATGCCAACACTGAACGTAGGTCACACAGTTTCAGTAACTGAGTTTCAGTAACTGCTGTGCTAACAGGCAATCTATGTGATCCTGCGTTACCCTGATACCTTCTCGTGCGAAGATCAGACGACAGTACACCAATGTTATCAACAACGGTCACTATGTCTGATAGAAGATCTGATGACTATACTTCAATCTTATCAATAACAGTCAATACATCAGATAAGGGATTTTTTGACCGTACTCCAACATTATCAACAACGGTCAGAAAAATCCAAAACATATCAACATTCCGCACTGCTTCAACTTCAACAAACATCAGGAACCAAGGATCTGCAGCAAATCGACAAACGCCACAACTTCAAGAAAGGACTTCCGCTGCTAACCGCTCTATTTATGGGTCTACATTCAGTCGATTTGCATGAAGTCTTCTGGAATACTTTATATTGGTTGAAAAGCCAATTAAAAGTATGTCTGTCACCGATGATCAAAGGCTGATGCTGTGTTATCAACATAACTGCTCAACGGTTCAAATCTCAGCTCCAGCCTTACAAACACAGAAGTCTTCAAAGATATGCAACCTAGACTATTATTACAAAGTGGGAGATTGTTAGGTACTAAATATATTGTAAAAGATAGTCTAGGGGGTATATTGAAACATTATATATAAGTTTAGATTAGTTTAGGAATTAGTCCTAACTAACCAAGGAATTAAGCCATGGTATAAATACCAAAGTGTAAGGATTAATTCCTAACTTTTGCCATTAATCAAATTCTAATTTCCAGCAAATTGTTCTCTCAACTTCTCTCTACTTTCTCTCACTAAAACCCTAATCAATCTTCTTCACTTTTCTCATCAAAATCATCATCTATCACCAAATATGGATTGAATCAGTGATTTTGTGCTTTTCACACTATAATAAAGTAAAATTACCCTTATACCCTTACTTTTACTTTTAAGACTATGCGGTATGGGCCAAGGGGGGCCGTGGGGGAGCCGAGGTGGTAGTCGGGCACGGCGTGAAGGAGAGGGGCACACCGCCCCCTACACGGCGTGGGGGTGTGTGGTGCTCGACGGTAGCCACGGGAACGAGTGGTAACGAGCGGGGTTTCGGCTTTTTCGACCGTTCAACGGTCTTGTGACCGTTATAATTTAAAAAAAAATTATTATATATATATATATATACCCCAATCACAACACAATACAATTACCCCAATCACAACACAATCTATATCATTTCCTTACCATTTTTTTAACCTATAATCACTAAATTTAATCATGGCTACCCCACCACCGTCGTCGTCAACATCATCGTCATCATCGTCGTCATCCGACTCATACGATATGGCTCTGATTGCGTATTGCGCGTCGCGTTTGAATGCACAGGCGGCGGAAAGTAGCACCGCCCGCTTCGACAGTAGGACGGCGAAGCTCAACCGTAATCGTGCCGCTGGACACCAACGTCTTTATCGAGATTATTTTGCAGATGATAGAGTTTAAACGATAGAGATTTCAAACGACGGTTTCATTTGAGGAAAAATTTGTTGATGCGCATATGTAGTGCATTAGAAAACAGGTATCATTTCTTTCAACAAAAATATGATGCTAGAGGTAGGCTAGGATTTTCTCCGCTCCAGAAATGTACTGCCGCAATCCGATCCATGGCTTACGGGTCGTCCCATGATTATCCTGACGAGTACTGACGCATGTCTGATAGGACTGTAAGGGAAAGTATGTATAACTTTGCGGAAGGGGTTGTTGAAATATTCGGCCCTATTTATTTGAGGAAACCAACGGTCACTGATGTTCAGAATTTATATGCGCATCATGAAGAGAAACATGGTTTTCCTGGAATGCTTGGTAGCATTGATTGTACCCAGTGGGACTGGAGGAATTGCCCTCAAGCGTGGAGAGGAGAGTACACGGGAGGTCATCATGGAACGCCATCGTCGGTACTAGAAGCAGTTGCTTCACAAGATCTATGGTTTTGGCATGTGTTTTTTGGGGTTGTGGGTTCGAACAATGATGTCAACGTGCTTGATCAGTCACCGATATATAACGAAATCTTAACAGGAAGTAGATGCTCCATTCATTGTGAATGAAATACACTATAGATTTGGTTATTACCTTACCGATGGAATATATCCTCGTCATGCTACGTTTGTGAAGGCTTACCGGCATCCATCAAACCCAAAACAAACCTTGTTTACCCAAAAACAAGAATCGGCACGTAAAGACGTAGAACGTGCTTTTGGGGTTTTAAAATCAAAGTGGCACGTTGTTAAAAATGTGGCGTGTACCTATCAACTTCATAATTTAAGATCCATTATGTATGCATGTAGCATCATGCATAATATGGATGTCGAAGACAAAGGTCGCAATATTTCACATTACGTGTCAGACGGTCCCCGAGAAACACTGTATGTACCGGGAACCGCTGAATATTTGTATAGGGTTGTTGACATTCGAGACAATGCAACACACGATAGACTTCAAGTCGACTTGGCGGAACATTTCTACAATAACCGAAATCAAAACCCAAATGAAGACGATAATGAAGACGAAGATTAAAATAAATGTTATTTGTATTTTTATTAAATTGTTATTTGTATTTTTATTTAAATGTAATTTGTGTTTTTATTAAAATAAATGGAAAAGAAATGATGAGTTGGAAAAAAAATGGTGTGGGGTGGAGTGGTGGGTATTTCCTGGATAAAGTGGAGTGGTGTGGTGTGGTGTGGTTGCTGAGGTGGCGGATGATGTGACAGAAAAAATGGGGTGGTGGTGGTGCCCATACCCCATAGTCTAAAACTCATTAACATCACTTTATTCAAGAAAAGTGGGACTCATCATCCACTAATTATATACATTATATATTTTAACCCTTAATTTAATCTTTTGCTTCAAAACCGTGAAACCTCAAATGTATCACTTAGAGCATTGGGTATGGTAACATAAGTCGGACTGCCACGTATGTGTCACCTCTGCGCCACATCACTATTTCACATTTCACATTCAAAACCCCAAATACTCCTTCTACCATCACTAACCAATAATACTCCTTTGGGACCCACCATAATACCCCTCACTCACAGAAAATACTCCTCACAAGCATTTTCTCTCTCATCCGTCGAACCTCCGGCGCAAGCCCTCGCTGGCGTAGCGACATGTGCAATGGCGAGCCTCCGTGGCAATTTTGAAGTCGGCGAGGGAGGGGTCCTCGTTACCGCACCTTACACTCTTATTGTGATACAGAGGTAGTATAAAGATTTATTAGAAAAGAATATCATCATTCATTTTTAAAAATTTCATTTAAACTTTAACCATGTTGGTAACTCATATTTGATGGTAATTGATTATATTTAACAAATTCATAAATGGACATTACGTAATACTTAAGCACTGAAACACCCTGTTTTTTTTTTTTTTACCCAACTGACATGTTGTTACAAAAGTAGTATTATGAGCAGGTTAATGCCCAGATATTCCCAGGATAATTTAATATTTTAAAAGTAGACCCCTTCACCTTTAAAACGACAGGCTGTACGCCCCAAACGGAGCTACGGTTGATTTTATATGAATTTTACAAGTTCAACAAAACTCTACAAAACTTGACTACGGATTTTAACACCAAAAACTCATGTGTTATCAAATAACAACACTTTCATTATAAAGACTTCAAACATACTTTATACAACCATTTATATTCAAATCCTTCAACAACAAAAAACTACTTAGAGTAAATTACAATTTTTGTCCCTGTGGTTTTCCCGATTCTGCGTTATTGTCCCTGTACCTTTTTTTTTCATTTTGTTTTTGTCCCTGTGCTATGCCAAATTCTGTTTTTTTGTCCTTCCGTCCACTTGCCGTCTCTTTTTTGCTGTTAAAGCCCTCACGTGCTGAAAACGTGAGGGCATTTCAGTCTTTTTAAACCCTTCTTCCCCAACTTCCTACTTGTCATATGCCATCTTTCTTCTCCAATATTCTTCGTTCTTCTTCCAAAATAAGAAAAAGAAACAAATACCACACAAAAATTGTACACATTCCTAGAGGCATACAATTAAGTCTTTTATTTTTTGGATACGAATCAGAGAGAGAGATGGTGTAAGCACATCTACCGGTCGTCTTCTCCGATGGATACAAGTTAAAGAGAGAGATGGTGTAAGCACCCATTTCTCCGGTCAACACCCATTTCTTCCGCCCTTTTAGGGCTCGGTGATGGAGGCTTGAAACTCAGAATTTAGGGCTTGCAAATCTTCATAGATTTTGAAGAGCACAGATCTCGGATCTCAAAAATCAAATATGAGATCTCAGATTTGCAGAAGTGAAGAGGCAACGTAGGTTGATGCTCATGGCGGCTAGGGTTTCAGATCTGCAAAATTTCGCCCGTGGATGGGTGGTGTCGTGCTCTGCTACAATTAAAGTAGTGAATCTGTGAAAGTGATTTTTCTATGTGCTCTGCTATAATATCTTTCAATTGAGAAGAAAATATAATATGAGAAGATGATGATAGATGTGCAGATTTAAAAAAAGAAGAAGAAAAGCAATAGATGTTAAACTCTTGCAATAGTGGAGACGAGAGAGTGATTACGACCCACTTGACTTTTGATTCTTTGATTTTTTGATTTCTAATTTAGTTTTTGATTGAGGTTTATTTGGGTGTTTATGTAGATGGAGAGTTGTGTTCTTGGTGGTGATTTAGAGAAGAAAGAAATTTGAAAAGTACAATTCTTAATGCATATGGTACAAGTAAATTGGGGAAAAGGACGGGAATACCCTCACATGTTTGGCACGTGAGGCAACTTAACGGTGAAAAACTAACAGAGCTAGACGGAAGGATAAAAAACGGAATTTGGCATAGCACAGGGACAAAAAAAATGAAAAAAAAAGTACAAGGACAAAAACGCAGAATCGGGAAAAACACAGGGACAAAAATTGTAATTTACTCAACTACTTAATATTCACCAATGCAATTTAACACCAATTGCATAACAAAAGTGGGTGTTTAAGCTAACTATCATACATGGTTTAAAGTTGAAGTTTCTTTACCAACAAAATATAAAACTTCACTCCGTTAGCTCACCCTTGATTTCCGCCCGACTTTGACCCGCTTGGTTTACCTACAAAACAACCACACTTAAAGCGTAAGCTTTCGCTTAGTGAATAACCGCTAATCACACAACATACAAATACATCCACTTAATATTTATGAATCAAAAGACTCATTTCGCCCTTATATGAATCAAAAGATTCATTTTGCCCCTATATGAATCAAAAGATTCATGTCATCTCTATATGGGCCAAACGACCCATTTCGCCCTCTTAATGAATCAAAAGATTCTTTTCACCTCTATATGGGTCAAACGACCCATTTCGCCATTTAAATGAATCAAAGATTCATGTCACCTCTATATGGGCCAAACGACCCATTTCTCCTTCTTTATGAATCAAAAGATTCACTTCACCTCTATAATGAATTCATTTCGCCTCTTTATGAATCAAAAGATTCAATCACCTCTATATGAATCAAAATGATTCATTTCGCCTTTATATGAATCATAAAGATCCATTCCGCCTTTATATGAATCAAAGAGATCCATTCCGCCTTTATATGAATCAAAAGATTCATTTCGCCCACAACAATTAATATAATACTTAAACATCTTAATTGGTAATCTTCACACTTTTGCATCCGACAAAATGATACACAAAGTGTCAATTACCAAATTGTTTTACGCCTACCCGTTACTCACATGTTTTTTCGACCCGTTTGACAATTACACAATCAACAAGCAAGTCTTTACACCTTGGCACCTATATATACATAATCATATACATAAGCACATAAAGATCCAACTTTTACTACTAATATTATTATTTTCAATAATCATCTACTTAATTTTACTCTAACACAACATAACATTTTTCTCAAAACTGGACAGCCTGTGCCTTTTCTGAAATCTGACTGACTTACCCTTCGAATCGGGTTCTGAAATAAATTTTGTTGGAAAGTAGACTCGAATACCTTTCCAACGGTTCTGACCACACTAAATTCCGAGTTACGGTTATTTTTATATGATTTTTACAACACAACACAATTTCTGATTTTAGTGTTGTCAAAAACTCCGAACTTTAACAAAAGTTTACCAAATCCATTCAATCCAACTCTCAATCCCAAGTTATAAAACACTTTTAGGGGAAATCAGAGACTGAATATGATGTCTAATAACAACCATTTAGACATATAAACCAACAATTTCACTTCTAATCAAGTTTGGGTTAAACCTCAAACCCTAGCTCAAGAACAACAATCAAAGAGAAGAATACTCACCTCCTTTTAGTTTTGATTCTGATTTTACTCTTAGGATCTCCTTCAATTTGTTGAATCTTTCTTCCTCTCTTTCAATTTCATTTTCTTCCTTGAGCTCTCTAAGAGATATGTCGACTGACATATACACACACAATGATATCTGTGAAATGCCACACATCCTAGTTAACTTACACGTATACTTCTCACAATTCTATTTTAACACATTTCCCCCTTCAAGTTTCACCTTTTAAGTTCCTTCACCCATAAGTAAACTTAATTGAAACATTTAGTCCTTTACATATTAGTAAAGTTACTACTGATCATCAAATATTAATATTGCTCTTCAAGATTGATATGATCAGTTACTGACGGAATCAACACTAACTGACCAGCATTAACGGAATCAGCACTAACTGATCAGTATTAACGGGATCAACACTAACTGATCAGCATTAACGGAAATCAGCAGTAACTGATCAGCACTAACGGGAATCAGCAGTAACTGGTCAGCACTAACGGAAATCAACAGTAACTGATCAGCACTAACGGAAATCAGCAATAACTGATCAGCACTAACGGAAATCAGCAGTAACTGATCAGCACTAACGGGAATCAGCAGTAACTGATCAGCACTAACGGAAATCAGCAGTAACTGATCAGCACTAACGGAATCAGTACTAACTGAATCTTACATCAGCCTTCCTTGAATTTCTTTTCCTTCTCGTTTACTATCCGGGTTCGACCTGTTTCGTCCATAACTTTCTCATACGATGTCCAAATGACACGAAACCAATTTCCACATTCTTTAAACGATTTATCTTTATTTATCATATTCAGCACTAACTGATCAGTTAATGTTGGTATATTTCTTCTTAAATTCTTGGGGTGTTACAAGCACATTCATAAGTAGACTTTATGTACATAAAGTCTACAACCATTACATTACCTATACATAGAGGTGTCATCTGTTGTATCTTGTATATCTTTTGTAGCATTTGTATCATACTTCCAAATCTAATGATAATATTGTTATGATCCTTTGAGTTGAGTTAATTTGGCTTACGACGGGTTATCAACAATTTGCCACGTAAAAAGTGATCTAAACAACAATTAATCTACTACTAGCCATATTATTGGTGATGGGAAAATGATATCCATGTGCATGCTAACTGGAGTGTTATTGGGCCTTTAAGTAGTTCAATTACTAAAAGAAGCGTATATGAGGCTAGATTGAGGGATGATGCAAAGATTGATTATATGATTATGAATGGATCATGGATTTGGCCTGCTAATTGGTATCAATTGTACCCGAGATTAAATAATGTTAATGTCCCTGTTGGGTCGCTGAAAAGCATCCCCCACTGAAGGGATTTAAAGAAGACAAAAAGGCAAATAATTAGAAGACAATCTGAGGATTAGTTCCTAAGATTGCGGGTAACTGAATCTGATCAGTTCGGATTTCAGTTACCCAGCTACACTATCTGATCAATATCTGAAACAACGATCAGTTCCCCGTGTGGAATCAGATACTGGTTAACAGATCAGATAGTTGTAGCAGGTTCAGCGCACACTTGACAATAACGCTAAACCATTGAACAGATACTTTTCTAAGCAAAACTCTTAGTGAAGGTCACCGAAGCTGAAGGCCATCTGAAGAAGCATGAGTATCTGTACCCAAAGCGTATATAGGCCCGAATTTTTAGTGTCACAGAAAGACACAAGTAAAGCACAAGTTTGTGCATCGCTGATAAATGGAATATCTTGCAAATCTTCTAGAAGATATCGGCGATCACAAGACGACAGAAAGTACTGTCAGAATTCCGTTAGTCGTGCTCATCCCATGAAATATCCTCCGCACCAACGGAATTCTCACACGTGAAATCGATCGATCATTCCTTTGGCACCACGTTTCCCAATGCTATAAATTGAGGACTTAGCGATCAATTTCTGTGTGCACCCAACAAGGTTACATGCTGCTAAAATTACTCCAGAATATTATTCCTTTGGGAAGAGTGTAAACCACCAGTTATCCTTAGTTATCTGATTCGAGAATTGAATCTTAGTAACAAAGGTGTCTGGTCTTGTGCTTGATCATTTGTTGATCAAAAACTTGTCTTAGATAATATCTATAGTTGTCTATTTAATGCAAGTAGTTTAGTTAGGATTTGTTCTTAACTATTCCACAAAGTGCTTGCATCTTTATTGTATCATTATTGATTAATAAAAGTTTAAAAATTATTGAGTGTTACAATAAATATATTATTTGTTCAGTTAAAGCGTATAAGTGCATTAATTCACTTATTACGGGACTAACAATTGGTATCATAGCAGGACAATTAATTCATAATTGTTGATCTGCTCACTTACTGATCAAAATGAGCGAATTAGTCTCCAAACTGAACCTCAGTTCAATATCAAATGCTCCAGTCTTCACAGACGATGATTTTGGAATGTGGAAAGTGCGATTTCTAGGATTTGCCAAACACCAGCACGAACTCGCTCCCAGTATACTCGAAGTTGGTCCGTATGTCCCACATTCCCTCAGTCATAAACCTATTATTTTTAAAAGATAAGAAAGTTTTTCTGAAGATAGAAAAGAAGAGAGTTCTCACTCAGAAGAAGAAGAAGAATTTCTTTCTCAAGATGAAGAAGATTTTGTATAAGAATCAAAGGAGGCTAAACCTAAAGAATTATGGACTGAAGACGACAATGAAAAGGCAGGATTAGATGCAAAATTGAAGTTTCTTCTTCAAACTTCTCTACTAAATCACATTCTTATTACAGTTAAAGAATGTAGAACTGCTAAAGAAATTTGGGATATACTGGTAACATCATATGAAGGAACTGATGCTGTTAAAACAAGTAAAAAGTTCATGTTAAATCGAAAGTATGAGGCATTTAAAGTCATTCAGGGTGAACCTCTTAAAATGTCCTACAGAAGGTTCGTGATTCTAAGAAATGAGCTTAAAGAAGCTGATATCAAGAAAGATACCCAAGAGCTGATGCACAAATTCCTGGAAATTCCAAAGGAGTGGAGCATTATCTCTACGGTTTTGAGAACAACAGGAAAATTGAAAAATATGAATCTGAGTAGTCTTTACAGCACTCTAATGAATTTCGAGAACGAGAATACCATGTATTCTTAACTAAATGATGAATCCTTTGTCTCTCTTATTGCTGATGCATCTACAAGTCCGTCAATATCTGAAGATGCAAGAGATGGTTGCTCCAGAAAGATTGAAGAAAAGATGTTATCTGATGACGACGACAACGATCTTGAAGAAGACTCTATCAGCGACTATTCTAGCTGTAACACCTCAATTTTTAAAACACCTTTTAAATCATATTTTTAAATATAATATTACAAAGTCCAATATCCAAAAATACGGTTTAACAAAAACCTTTTAAAGATTATCAGAGTTATAAAACACGGTGTTACAAAGATAATATTATAACCATAGGATAACAGGATCTACCTATAAGCTCCCGAACTAAAACATCTCTAGGCCACCTCTATCGCGACCTTCTAATCCTTCAATCTCGAACTTGAGTACATAGCCAAAAAACAAAGTAGTACGTGAGACAAAATAGTCACGTGAGATACATGGGTTTTCGACCCATTCTTAAATATAATAAAAGTCATATTCATTACTTTTCTTTATTCATTTATTACTTATTAACTCGTGATCTTATCATTTTTATACATATATACTAGTAAGCTAACCATAAGCTTACTCTCATCAAAATCACATACTTGTAAGCTAACATGTGTTTACACATACTTTATCACATACGCTACGGACCTCTCCGAAGCAAACTCCCCCGATGTGGGTTAACTAGGTAAACTCCCCCGTTTCCGGGTTAACTGAAACTCCCCCGATTTCCGGGTTGACTATTTCTCGACAGTCTACTCTTGCGCAGGGTGGTACCTCCCCAAGTAGGTGTCACTAACTCCCCCAACTTGTGTGGGTTAACTATGATCTGGATCCTTTTCTCAACACATATTGAAATAATCAAATACGGGTCTATGCCCTAATAATACATACTCAAGCATAAATTAGAATACATCTATTCTAATTATCATATTATTCTCGTTTCTTATTCAATTTCAGTATTGACTTTACCAAATCCTTTATTAAATAAAACATATTTATCATTTATCAAAATTATATTACTTTAACTCCTCTTTGGCTAGAATACAAAGTCTATTTCTAGTCACTTTATATTTATTTCTCCTAGCAATCCAATCACTACTCTTATTAGTATAATGTACTAATCAACATTTGATACATGAAAATCATTGTTATTAGCTTTATTAATACGTATTATAATAAGCCAAATATCATACTTTCTTAGTCATTACTCTTAGTCAAACATCATATTAATAAAGAATTATTAATTACTTTTCATTATCACAATCTCTTTCAAAAATCATTAGTCATTGAGACATACTAAAATAGTCTATTACTTGCATTCTCTTATCTTTTAATCATTTCTTTATTAAAGACATTTATTAATAAAGACTCGTAAAACATTATAGTTTTCAAAATCATTTGCTATGTACTCAGTAAAAGTCTCATGTACTCACCTTAGCCAAGCTAACTCCAAATCTTGTCTAATAACACGAATCCTTGATTTCCAACTTGTGAAATGTCACCAATCTTTAGGTCTTCTTGACCTACCATCAATATCATCACAATAACTAGTTATTATCCATAACTAATCACTAATCAATCCATATTAACATTCCCAACCACCAAGTTCACCCAACTTGGTGGAATCTTAAACCCTAGTTCAAGATTTCCATTAACAAACCCAAATCCAACTTGTACACATCGATTACAAGCTCACAATGAGTGTTCTACACCCATTATTAGTCATCTTCCCCAAAGATGACATGGTTGGTTCCCCAAACCACCATTTTCACCCAAATCAAGCTTACAATCAAGGTAGATAAGCAAAATAGACAAGAATCCTTACCCTTGATGATTCAATCCTTCAAGATGGTGAAGATCTGAGCTCTTGAGCTCCAAAATCGCCCAAGATTGCTCTCAAATCGACTGCACTATGTGTGGGGTTGAAGGTGAAATGAAACCCTAGCCTACACACAAGTTTATATACTCCAGACGCTCCTCGCGCCCACCTCGCGCCGCGAAGAGACGCGGGTCTGCCTGCTTGAAGCCGATCTTTTCCAGTTCTCGCGCCCTGCTCGCGCCGAGTTCGCGCCGCGAACCAAACGTGAGCTTGACGCGAACCCTCCGCGTCTGATCTCTGAAGTTGCTGTTTGGACTCGCGCCTGCCTCGCGCCTTCCTCGCGCCGCGAGGGCTGTCTGGGTCAGTTTCTTGCTTTTTAAACTTGTTTCAATCCAAGTCTCGACCCATACTTGGTTATACCAAGTCCCAAACATCCAAAGACTCGATAAAACACAATGGAGACTCGATTAAATATTTTACCACCTTTATTCCTCAATATTTCCATTTAATTCATTAACCAAAATCCTGGTCGTTACACTAGCGACAATGCACTTGATCTAGTAGAACAAATGGCTGCTTTCGTAACAAGATATAATAAATTCATGAAACGCAATAACTCTGAAGCACCAGACTCTCAGACATATAAAAGGTTAAATGAATGTTTTCGATGTGGTCAAACTGGTCACTATAAAGCAAATTGCAGAATAAGCCTGGAAAATGATCAGCGATGGTCTGCTTAATCCACATCTAATTCTGATACGTATGTAGAATACAAAAGACAGTATGAAGAAACTGAACGAGAATTTCAGTTCCTGAAGGCTAAACTAGCGATAGATGAAGAAGAAGTTAAAGCCTTCGCTCTTTTAGCAACCAGTCAATCAAGGGTCTCAAGTAGAGGTGCACAAAGCCCGGGCCTGAAAAAGATCGGGCTTTTTTGGAATAAAAAAGCCCGGGCCTAAAATGCCCGGGTCGGGCTTAGCCCGGGCTTTAAGAAAAAAACTAGGCCTGTTTAGGCCTGAACGAGCTTAGCCCAGGCTTTTTTCGGGCTTTCTTTTTCTTTCTATTATATCTTTTATATAATAATATAATTAGAAAAATATATAAATAATCAAAATATTCTTTATAACTAATTAAGTAAATCAACAAACTATTACTTTCAATACTTAACCAACATAAAGTACATACAACTTTTGATTGTCAAATTGGAATTCATTTATATAATGCAAAGGTAGTCTTCATAATTCATATTATCACCATCTTTAGTAGTCTTCCCCACTTGGATATTCATCAATAGTATGTAGACTTTGATTGTTCACTTCAGTCGGACTAGGATCTCTACTTCTTTCTTCCTCGATAATATCTTCTTCAATCTCCACAAGTGAATGCTATCAAAGTAATCCTTTAAGCAAATACAGCACAATCTGATAAGTATAAGTCAACTATTTGACGCAAAATACATGGTGCTTTTCACCGATACAAAAGGTTACATCATCAATCCAGAAGGAACCGTGGTCATGGATGCACCAAGAAAAGATGACATGTACATCCTCGATATGAATTCTGCATCTCCTAAAAAGGTACTATGTTTCTTTGTTGCTGCTCCAACTGATGTTAACTGGCTCTGGCACAAAAGACTTTCACATCTAAACTTCAAAAATATAAACAACATTAGCAAAATGTGCTTAGTTGAAGGGCTTCCAAAACTTACCTTCACCAAAGATAAAATGTGTTCTGCTTGTGAAAAAGGAGATCAACACCGAGCATCCTTCAGATCTAAAGTAATCTTCGCCTCTACAGCATGCTTAAATATAATTCTCATGGATCTCTTTGGTCTTGTGAATGTGGAAAGTCTGGGTGGAAGAAAAAGGTATACTCTAGTTATTGTAGACGACTTCTTCAAAGTTTGTTAGGTTTTCTTTTTAAGAGCAAAAAGTGATGCTGCTGAAGAAATCATAAATTTTATCAAGAAAACTGAAGTAACTTTTGGAGTCAAACTCAAAAGTTGTTGGATTTATGTGCACAGTTAGTCAATCTATGATGTCACGTCCATGTCTATAGGACACTCAAGGGTCACACCGGTGAGTACATGTAAATCGAGTAGTTATGCAATGATACTTGGAGAGGAATAATTTATAATAGTTATTATAAATCAGTGAAGTATTAAGTTAAGTTTAACTTATTACTAGATTAGTTTAACTAACTAATTAATACAAGTATTTGTACGTTTACTAGTTGAGTAAACATACAATGTGTTAATTATAGATTATCCATAATATGATTTAAAATTAAATCATATAGTGTTTGGATAATATTATTGTCTAAATTATATAAAAGTTATTATATAATTAATTATTAAATGTATAAGTATAAGTATATATATATATATTTCGGTATTTATACCGAATTATATATAAAGTATATTATACATAGTGTTTAATAGTTAAGTGACAATAATAAACTAGTTAAACTATAAGGGCTAGAAACGAAGAAGGGAAAGTTTAATTAAGTATTGAATATTAATTAAAATAGAAGGGTTCTAAGTGAAAGATCTACTATTATAAATAGAAGATCTTTGGCTTAACCTAATCTCCCTAATAGACTAAGAACACCAAGCTTGGTGTTCTTCGTGTTCTTCGAGTTTGTCGAATAGTTGATCATTACAAGAGCTTATCTAGAGGGCTTCTCGTTGTGTTTATCACTGGTTGATCTATTTTGAGCGACTAAGGTATTGCTTAGAAGAATTCTTCTTCCTCTTCTTCTCTATTCGACCGAAACACAAGTATGTGTGTTTCGGTGTGTTCGATCGAACCGTAAGCCAAGAACCATCGTTCAAGTCTTTTTCTTTCTTGTTAATCTAGTTTAGATTTCCAACATCCCAATCCTTTAGGGTTTAAGGATTAAGTTTAATCTCAATTCCGATTTTAGGGATTAAACTAGCTAGTTGGTTTAACCGGCAAGAACAAGTTCATGTTATTGTCAGCATGGTTCGAACCAAGCATACTAGGAGGTTGACCCAAGTGGTCAATCAGTGTTATGAGACCCTTCAAAAGTATCCGTAGTGATCGTGGAACCGAATTCACAAATGTCACTCTAGAAGACTTCTGCAACGAAAAAGGCATCACTCAAAACTTCTCAGCTCCAAGAACCCAGAACAAAATGGGGTTGCTGAGAGGAAAAAACAGAACCTTGATTGAAGCAGCCAGAATCATGTTGAACGAAGCCAAACTTCCAAGTCAATTCTGGACTTATGCAGTTCACACGGCATGTCACACTCAAAATCGTGCAGTAATTGTCAAGAGACACAACAAGACAACCTATGAAGTTGTCTGGTCAAGAAAACCTAATATTGAATATTTCAGAGTCTTTGGTTGTCTGTGCTTCATTTTAAACAACAAAGAGCATCTTGGAAAGTTTGATCCAAAAGCTGAAGATGGAATTTTTGCCGGATACACTGAACAGTCCAAGGCATACATAGTCTACAATCTGAAAAGATCTACTTTCGAAGAAATTATTCATGTTACTTTTGATGAAAAACATGTTTCTGATCTTTCTCCTTCTTCTGAAAATGATGAAGAGCTGAACTTCAATGAACCAATCTCAACCTACCAAGCTGAAAATATTGAGCGTTCCTCAGAAAGATCTGATACACCTCTTGTCAATAATTCTTCAGAGAGCCAAAATGATATTCCTAATAATACTCCAACATCTGATAACACCCAATCTGAAAGTCCCTCACCATCTGAAACTGAGCCCATCACACACACTCATGCTACAGTTTCTGATCAATTAACTCCAATCCAAAATGATTCTGAAACTCAAGAAAATGTAACCACATCCTCACCAGACACTATACCCCTTTACATCCAACTTCCTCCACTCTCTCCTACCCAACCTCTTCTTATCACAAATGATGAACCTGGCCCATCAAATCAAGTATCAACACTATGGAACAAGAAACATCCAATAAACCAAGTCATTGGGGACTTACAACATGGTGTTCGCACTCGAAGCCAACAAGCCAGTGCCAATATATGTTTATTTGTTGGATTTATATCAATGATTGAACCTAAGAATGTTAAAATTGCTCTTGAAGATCCTCACTTGGTATCGTCAATGCAAGAAGAACTACAACAATTCGAGATTCCCTCCACTGACCAACACGAATGTCATTGGAACAAAGTGGGTCTTCAGAAACAAACTAGATCAAGATGGAACTGTGATTAGAAACAAGTCGAGATTAGTGGCCCAGGGATACCGACAGGAGGAAGGTATTGACTTCAATGAATCTTTTGCCCCACTTGCAAGACTAGAAGCAATTAAGATGTTCTTCGCGTATGATGCCTACAAATACTTTAAAGTTTATCAGATGGATGTCAAAAGTGTCTTTCTTAACGGAAAGCTTCATGAATTAGTCTTTGTAAAACAACCCCTAGGGTTCGAAGATCACAGACATCCTGATTCCTGAATATGTCTATCAACTTGATAAAGCTCTGTATGGGTTAAAACAAGCTCCAAGGGCATGGTATGACACTCTATCCCAATTCCTACTCAAAAGTGGCTTTACAAGAGGAACAATCGATAATACCCTGTTTATTCGCAAACAGAAATCAGATGTCTTGTTAGTTCAAATATATGTCGATGACATCATCTTTGGGTCAACAAATGAGAATATGTGTCAAAAATTTTCCAAACTTATGACAGACAATTATGAGATGAGCATGATGGGCGAACTAACATACTTCTTGGGCTTACAAATCAAACAGTCTGAAGAGGGAATTTTCATAAATCAAGAGAAATATGTGTCTGAACTTTTAAAGAAATTCGATCTTGAAAAATGTTCCTCTATGAAGACTCCAATGGCAACTAATCTAAAATTAACAGAAGACCTGTCGGGGAAGGCTGGAAATTCAACTATCTACAGAGTAATGATAGGTTCACTACTCTATCTGAAGGCAAGCCGACCAGATATCATGTTCTCCACATGTTTATGTGCAAGGTATCAAGCTAATCCAAAAGAATCTCAATGCTATAAATTGAGGATTTAGAGATCGATTTCTGTGTGCGCCCAACAAGGTTACACGCTGCTAAAATTACTCCAGAACATTATTCCTTTGGGCAGAGTGTAAACCACCAGTTATCCTTAGTTATCTGATTCGAGAATTGAATCTTAGTAACAAAGGTGTCTGGTCTTGTGCTTGATCATTTATTGATCAAAAACTTGTCTTAGATAATATCTGTTGTTGTCTATTTCATGCAAGCAGTTTAGTTAGAATTTGTTCTTAGCTATTCCGCAAACTGCTTGCATCTTTATTGTATCATTATTGATTATTAAAGAAAAGTTTAAAAAGTGTTGAGTGTTACCACAAATATTTTATTTGATCAGTTAAAGCGTATAAGTGCAGTAATTCACTTATTACGGGACTAACAGTCTCTGTTTTAAAAAGTAATATGCAGGTTAAGATAAAATGGGAAAAGAGAGATGGAAAATTGGTGGACTTTGATGTAAAATATGCATGCGAAGTCTTTAATAGTTCTAATGATCATGTGGAGTGGCACAAAGTTGTGTGGTTTAGTCATGGTTGTGGAAGACAAGCTTTCATTTTATGGCTTGCAGTCCAGGGTAAGTTGCAGACACAAAATAGGATGTTAAAATGGTGCATCAGTAAAAATCTTGTTTGTCCATTATGCAAGAAAGAAAATGATTCTCTTGAGCATCTGTTTTTCCAGTGCCAGTACTCTAAAGTGGTATGGGATAATTTGAAGAAACTGACTTATATTGATAATGTTGCTGATGACTTAAACAATATAGTCCAACAATTTGCTGGTATGACATGTAACAAGAGTATTACTACTATTGTAAGAAGATTTATCTTGGTTGCTGCTGTATATTATCTTTGGAAAGAAATGATAGAATTTTCAAGAGTAAAGATAAGCCGAGTGAGATATTGACAAGAATTATTAAGGAAAATATCAAACTGTAGATTTTAGTTTGAAAGTTAAAGCTTCTAAAAATGTGACAAAAGTGGCTAAGGATTGGGAAGTGTAGATGAATGTGTGTGGAGGATAGTTTTTTTTTCTTTTGTTGTATGGCCTATGGGTTGTTTGTATGTTTTGTTGTTAGTTGGCTAGTTTTCAGAATTTGTAGACATGGTCTGATTTGTATGCCGGGATGTATGTGGTTGAAATTTTTATATAATATATTTTTGGGTTTCTAGGGGTAGGGTGATGGCAATGTCGAAACTCTTCCATAGTTTACCTTTTTTTCAAAAGAAAGAAAAATATACTACTAGCATTTGAGTATGTATCGATGAATTTGAATGAAAACCATATTGGTTTCTGTCGTTAGTAGTTAGTAAATGTATTTATTATTACCCAAAAACTTTAAAATTAAAATATTAATTATTCGTGTGATTGTTTTTAAACGACACATAATATACTCCAATATATTCACAACGGAACTTGAACTCATGACCAACATCTTATACCAAACTTGGTAATTCTTACCCAAAACAACACTTTGGTTACCTTAGACTATCCCCATTAGGACATTGTACAGTTGGGTCACCATAATAATATAATGAAAAAATAACGGGGGTCACTAAAAGAGGTGCCCTAGGGCATGGGGGAGGACCAAGGTCGTGACCTTGGGTCACTGAAAATGTTTACTTTTTGTTTTTTTAATATAGTGCGTAATTTCCTTATTGGTAGTTTGGTTTAGTTGGGTTAGGTTGTTAATATGTGTGAAAAATTAGATTGGATTGAGTTGTGTAAGTGGAAGAGAGAAAAAAAAATTTAATAAAAAAATTAGTTGGATTTGGTTACTAATAAGGATTAGAGATGCACAAAACCGTGTTTGACCAAATACCGATTCGGATTTGAACCCGAAACCGGTTTTTGGTCAAAGGGTTGAAACCGATTTCTTTGATAACCGGTTGGAGTACTAACCGGTTTTAGGGTGTAAATACTCAAACCTATTGTAAACCTGTTCGGGTCGGTTAGTAACGGTTCGGGTTATTTAACCGGTCAAAATCGGTTTTCCTGGTATACTATGTATCAAACGATATAAAGCCAAAAATCAACATACAAAAGCTTGCAGACGTGCAGTGTTCTAGTGTACCTTTCTTTTCCCTTTTGTATACTCTTTTTGTGTACTTTAATGTTAGCATTTCTTTGCTATACATGTACCATTAGATGAGTGCCAACGGTGGCGTCACAAACCCGTCAAGGGCACGTCGTGCAACGACGCCTTTGGCACCGCAGCGTCGGTAGCCGCGTCGGTAGAAACGCGTCGCTGTGAGGACGTGAGGGATGGGGCGTCAGTAGCTTTTGTGTGTGTGTGGAGGGGTTAAATGTAATATTTTAAGGGTTAGTGATGTGTTAGTGATGGGTTATTGTTGGCACGACCGTGTCAGTAGCGTGTCGGTAAGGATGTGATGATGTGGCGCTACTGACGGGTTTAGTGACGCACCACTGTTGGGAGAGGTCTTATACATATGGTACACTCTCAAAACAAGAAAGGTACACTGCTCAAACCAAGGTAATAGTGTAGGCGAAAACAAAATAGACATTATACCAAAATACATAGGGTGGAGGCATAAAACAAAAATGAGTACAACGTGCAGTCATAAAATAAAACCGGTTATAATCGGTTTTAAAGGGCTAAAATCGGTTTCGTGTTGTAATAACCGGTTACGATCGGGTTCAATGGCTAGAAGGGCAAACCAGTTAGGAACCTGCCGGTTAGAAAAAACGAACCAACCGAATTTGACCGGTTTATTTTCTGGTTCGGGTATTGGTTTCGGGCTTTTTGTGCACCGATAGTCTTATAAGGTTGTTCAAAACGGTGAAATAGAGTACGTACCTGTAAAAGTCCGGGTTTAAAGGCGACCTAACCAGATCCGATCTAATCTAATCCAATCCAACACAACCCGGCCGTAAATGTCATCGCTGTCAATCAATTACGCGTACAATTGCTTCTATTTTCCTTATGAGAAATGATATTTAGTCCTACCATTTGGAGCTACTCATATGCCTACCCACTTAATAGAATGACATGTATATTCCACTAATTCTCTCTCCTAATATTATCCCTTGATTTTGACACGTGTCTTTATCTTACTATTATATAAAGCATTTAGGCCTACCCCATTAGGCAAGTTTAAGGAGCTCCTTAAATTTGATTTTAAGGACCTTTCCACTTTTGTTAGTTAGTTCTCTACCTTAAAAAAATCGCGGCTAATAAGATTCGAACCCAAGACCTCTCCTAACTTATCACTATGTGTTAACCACTTGCTATACATTACACTTTGGTAACACCACCCACACTTAATAACAAAAGTCTGTTACTCGAAAACCATTTTACCCAATAACATTATATATACGACGCTGTAAATCATCAACTTTGACCAAAATCCACATTTCCATTTAATTATTTATTTCTAGCAACAATTATTACCGTGTAAACGAACAACACTTGCTCGCCACGAAATATGATTTCTGGGTACCCGCCGTCACATTGCGCGGGTACCCTGCTAGTCTAATAAATAGACCTATGAATAGATCTAAATGATAGACCTAAATACAATTACTCTTTCCTGTGTCAAATTGCAAAAGAATCCCGAATAGTTTGCGCACATTCGGTAACAGAATATATCTACCCCACGAGCGAATCATCCATCCAATTCATACTTCTCTTTTCATAATTCTTACCACTGTTTCTCCGCCGTACAGCTGTCGAATCATTAGCCATTTACAAATCTCACCGGTAATTCCTTCACCTCAGTCTAATAGTTTGCACCGGCCGGTTCACCTTTTTCCGGTGGCGGTGATTAACAGCAGTAATTCAAGTGTATGTTATACAGGTATCGATTTAGCATCAGCGCTTTCGAATTTGAAGACCGAGCATCATCATCGTTGAATTAGATACATAATTAGGTCAGGATCGAATATTCGGATTGATTAGGATCGGGTTGAATCATGTCGATGCCAAAGGAACCAGAGCAGGTGATGAAGCAGAGAGATGGATCTGTCCTCGGGAAAAAGACAATTCTCAAGAGCGATCATTTTCCTGGATGTCAGAATAAGCGATTGTCTCCTCAAATCGATGGTGCTCCAAATTATCGTCAGGTAATTATACTATTTGTTCTATTTTCTGATGCAATCCTTTTACAAACAGCTGAATATTTTAGATTTTAGTGCTTGATTTCTCGTTGCCCACTTTAGATGTAATGAAATTGAAAACCTTCAGTGTAGGAGTTAATAGTGTTATACAGAAAGCTTTGATACAAAAAAAAAAAACTGACATTTGTGATTTAATGAAGTAGTGTTGCAAATTGTGATTGAATCCCTAAATAATTTGTCATATAGCATTGAATCTCTTTATACATTCGTTAATTTAACATCATATGTGAGTGACTAATTAGATGAATTTCCATAGGGTTATGCTAATGTAGTTGCTTCATGAAATTATCAGGCTGAATCAATGCGTGTTCATGGTGTTGCAATCCCAACTATTGATGGGATCCGGAATGTTCTTACGTATATTGGGGCTCAAATGGATGGGAAGCAAGTAAATGTTCTTTGGATCAACCTTCGTGAGGAACCGGTAATATGAATTTCTTTCTTTATGACAAATATATAAGCATTACCAAATGTTTCCTTGTATGCTTCCACTTGTTTATGACAATAGAAATTACATTAATCGAATGGAATATGAAAGACTACAACTAAAATAACTTAGAAAGGTCATGAAAAATCATGAAAGTCTTATGAATTTGTGTTATAGGCTAGAAGTTGTGGAATGGGATTGGTGAAAACAGTGCTGTTAATGTTGAGTGATGATTATGTAGTTGATGTTAATTGGATGTGAATGATTTATGTAATTATGTTAATATCTATACCTACATATCTAAATAACCAAATATAGTTATGTATGCAACTATGCATATCTATATATACACTTAGCACGGATATAGGAGGCAACCTCCTCCTCTGTATAATGTATATATGCGTGTTTGTTTTTATACATGTTTAAATGTGTGTGTGTGCATATACATATAACATATGTATACATCTATAAGGAAACCTTTGCATTATGGTGGTCGTTAAGCCTTAAATAACTGTGCTAAACTTTTTGCTTTGAAACAGGTGGTTTATATCAATGGAAGACCATTTGTCTTGCGTGAGGTTGAGAGACCCTTCTCCAATCTTGAATACACGGTGTGGTTATTATTTCTCTTTTTTGCTTAAACCACAGTTGAGACTTCACACACACACACACACACACACACACACACACACACACATATATATATATATATATATATATATATATGTGTGTGTGTGTGTGTGTGTGTGTGTGTGTGTATGTATATATATTGCATCTGAAGTTTGATGTTATAAATAGGGTATCAACAGGGCAAGGGTGGAACAAATGGAAGAGCGGTTAAAGGAAGACATATTGCTAGAAGCTGCAAGGTATTGTTTTTGTCTTTTTCACATATTATCTTATAGCCATATTATCTGAATGCCTAACTGAATAAACAGATATGGAAATAAGATCCAAGTAACTGATGAACTGCCAGATGGTCAAATGGTTGACCAATGGGAGCCAGTTACACGCGAATCTGTGAAAACACCACTACAGGTTTGACTTTGACCAATAACTAGTTATTATATAACTCTATGAAACCAAATGAACTTTTCATATCTATTTTTGTATTCTCTTTCCTTCTATTTTTTAGGTGTATTTGGAACTACAAAAAAGACATTTTCTTGTTGACTATGAACGCATTCCAGTAACAGATGAAAAATCACCCAAGGAACAGGATTTCGATACACTGGTAAGTATTATTTTCAGTTAAAAATGAAAATGAATCTGCATATATATAACCTGGTTTTTATTTTTTATTAATAAATATAATTGTAATATAAAATAGGTTGATCGAATTTCCAGAGCTGATCTTAAGACTGAAATCATTTTTAATTGCCAAATGGGACGGGGACGTACTACCACAGGGATGGTGATTGCTACATTGATTTATTTTAACCGAATTGGTGCTTCTGGTAAATCATTTTATCATCTTATGAGTTATGTTCTTATAATTTATATTATGGTTTCCACTTGTATTTGAAATAGTGATTGCATATTTCAGTGGACTTTTATTTTTTTTTTTACTTTATTAATATTATTGTTAGGCATACCAAGGACAAATTCGACTGGAAAAGTTTTTGTGAGTGGCTCAAATGCTAGTGACAACATGCTAAACACGGAGGAAGCACTTCTTAGAGGCGAATATACAGTCATAAGAAGCTTGATCCGTGTGTTAGAGGTATGCAGAGTAAATTACCTAAACCATCCTGCAACTACTGAATAATTACATGGATGATCCCTAATTTTGAAACCTGTGAACATTAACAGTCCCTAATTTTAAATTTGCAATATCGACGGTCCCTATTTTGAAACTTGTAACATCAATGGTAGGGTTGGTGTTACAAGGTTCAAAATTAGGGCTATGCGTGTAATAAAACAAGTTGAGGGACGAAATCCAAAATTTCATACAAACCACAGGGATGATTTTTGTAATTTACTTAACTAAAAAAGTTTTATGAGTAGCTTTTTGATGATTGACATGTGTTTAGGGTGGTGTTGAAGGCAAAAGACAAGTGGACAAAGTAATTGACAAGTGTTCCTCAATGCAGGTAAATATTTCCTTAGGTTTTTACTTTATTTAATAACAAACTTTTGTGACAGCTGGCATGCATTTTAACAGAATTTACGTGAAGCAATTGCGACATATCGAAATAGTATTTTGCGTCAACCTGATGAAATGAAGAGGGAGGCTTTGCTATCGTTTTTTGTAGAGTATCTTGAAAGATATTATTATCTTATTTGTTTTGCTGTATATCTCCATACCGAGAAATCAAATGCTAATTTCAATTTTTATCATTGGATGAAAGCAAGGCCAGAACTATATACCATCATTCGCAGGTAATATGTAATTTTATTATATAAATATAGGGAAAATTTCATATAAAGGTAACATATAAGTGTATAACCAATTTTGATTAGACCTTAAAAAGGTAATATACTTTCAAGTGTTTTTGATTTAGGGTAATCTGACTTGGTTACCTGGTCAAAATGCTAATGTGGCAGCTGAAGTGTCTGTAACTTTTACCATGATGACTTTTTCATGCTGATGTAGCGTTGATAAGAGGGAAAAATACCGAAAAAGGTAATTAAAATATCAAATTTGACAATGTGGGGTGCCAAAAGTTATCTTGCTCATTAAAAGGAGTTAAAAAGTCAAATTTTCAAATACTTGAGGATTTTTCATAAAAATTAAACTATATTTGGGTCCCTAAATTTATCAAAAATTTGAACTTTTACTCCTTAATTTTAAAATTTTTAACTCGCACTCCTAAATTTGCTAAAGTTAGAAAATTTATAGTAACCCACATTGTAAATTTGAGATTTAAATTACCTGTCTTGGTAATTTTCTCTTGTTAAAACCAGTTAACTTGTAAATAAAACATTTCAAAAGCATGTTACCTTTTATGCAATTTTCCCTTTCATTCGATGAATTTTATCATTCATGTCCTGAAAAAGTAGTAATTATATACTTATATATGTTGCAGGTTGTTAAGACGGGACCCAATGGGTGCACTCGGTTATGCAAATTTAAAACCATTGAACAAAATAAAAACAAACGAATCTGGTGATAATCATCCTTTTGAAATGGGAATAGTTGCTGTTTCAAGAACAGGGGAAGTTTTAGGAAGTCAAACCGTTCTTAAAAGTGATCATTGTCCAGGTTGTCAACAACCGGATTTACCCGAAAGAATTGAAGGTGCGCCAAATTTTAGAGAAATTCCTGGTTTTCCGGTTTTTGGTGTTGCAAATCCAACTGTTGAAGGAATTAAAAATGTGATCAAAAGGATTGGGAAGGAGGGTAGATCCGTCTTTTGGCATAATATGAGAGAAGAACCAGTTATTTATATTAATGGAAAACCATTTGTGCTTCGTGAAGTTGAAAGACCGTACAAGAACATGCTTGAGTATTCGGTACTATATCCATCTCTCTTATTATATTTAGTTTTTAGAGTAAAATGCGGAAATAGTCATCATCTTCAACCTTCTTCTTTTATTCCATTTACATCTAAAATAAATAAATTTATAATTTTATGAAAGACTAAATTACACAAATGGTCCTTTAGTTTGTACCATATTACATATTTGGTCTTTTTCTGAAACTATTGACATGTTTGGTCCTTTACCTAAACATACGTTAACTTTTCTCGTCAACTTTTCCCGTCAAACAGACGAGTTTTTATGAGTTTCAAATTGGTGAAGGGAAAGGGAAAAGGACAAATTTACCCCCTCATGCACGATGCGTCACACGTGACCATACTTGATGGGAAAAATAAACGTCTGTTTAGGTAAAAGGCCAAACGTTTCAATAGTTTCAGAATTAAGGACTAATAATATAATTTATGAGACTAAATGACCAAATTTGTAATATAGTATAAACCTAAAGGACCATTTGTGTAATTTTCGCTTTCATAATATTATAATCACTGTGATATTATATTTTCGCATACAGGGAATTGAGCGTGAAAGAGTAGAAAGAATGGAAGCTCGATTAAAAGAAGACATCCTTAAAGAATCCAAATGGTACGGTGGTGACATCATGGTTATCCACGAAACCGAAGACGGAAAAATATTCGACGTTTGGGAACATGTTAGCATAGACCTCGTCCAAACACCCCTAGAAGTCTTCAAATCTCTACAAGCAAACGGTTTCCCAATAAAATACGCCCGTGTTCCCATAACTGACGGAAAAGCTCCTAAAAGTTCCGATATCGACACTTTAGCCCTCAACATTTCATCCGCATCAAAAAACACCGCTTTTGTATTCAATTGTCAAATGGGCCGAGGTAGAACAACTACCGGAACCGTAATCGCGTGTTTGGTCAAACTTCGGATTGACCACGGGAGACCAATTAGGGTTTTTACTTTACTTGATGACGTGGCACGTGGAGGTGAAAATCTAGATAACGGGTCATCAAGTGGGGATGAACGGGTCGATTCGACTCACGCGTTCGGGATAAATGATATTCTCTTACTATGGAAAATAACTCGGTTTTTTGATAATGGGGTTGAATGTAGGGAAGCATTAGATGCAGTTATAGATCGTTGTTCTGCATTACAGAATATTCGCCAGGCTGTACTCCAATATAGGAAATTATTTAATCAACAAAAAGTTGAACCACGAGAAAGACGGGTTGCATTAAACCGTGGTGCTGAATATTTGGAACGTTATTTTCGGTTAATTGCGTTTGCGGCTTATCTTGGAAGTGAAGCATTTGATGGATTTTGTGGGCAACGGGAATTTAAAATTAGTTTTAAAAGTTGGTTACGTCAACGACCCGAAGTTCAAGCTATGAAATGGGCTATAAGATTAAGACCTGGAAGATTTTTTACTGTTCCGGTAAATATTCTCATTCAACATTATTTTGAAAATGGTGAGGTGGCAAAATGGGCAGGTTGGGTAACGGGTCGACTCAAAATGGGATTTTTTTTGGTACATGTTAAAATGGGTAATTTTTTGTATGAGTTGAAATGGGATTATTTTAATAAAAGTTATTTATTTATTTTAATAAAGGGATAATTTCTTTTATATTCTTGTAAAACTCATAAATTATTTCTATATGTTGAGATGTCCCACATTGGACAAGAGATGAACCGATAATGTGCTTATAAAGGTCCTGGATTACTCCTCTTACAACCAATTGGTTTTAAGATGGAACCCCACAAACTGACACTATATCCTTCTCAAATTCATAAATTATCTTTATATCCTTCTAAACTTTATAATTACCTTCATATCCTTCCAAACCTTTAAAATTATTTTTATGTCCAAAAAACTATTTTATTATTTATTAAAGCATGATAATATCAATAATACAGACAAATAAACATGATTTCTAATACATAATCAAAGGATATATTGCATACTTATTTGATAATTATTGGTATTATAATGATTTAATAAATATTAAAATATGTTTTTAGGCATAAAAGAGAGTTCTAAAGATTTAGAAGGATATGGAGGCAAATACAAAGTTTAGAAGGATATAAAGATGATTTATAAATGAGTAAATTACACGGATAGTCCCCGTGGTTTGTTACAAGTTTTGGATTTGGTCCTTAAGTTCTAGAAATTACACGGATAGTCCTTAAATACGAGGGTCGGTCACGCTTTTGGTCCCTAAGGCGGATGTTCGTTAAAATTTGCTGTTAATTTATGTTAAATGACTAAATTACCCTTAACTTTTATTTTTCATTTAATTTCTAATTTATTTAATTATTCATCTTCTCCCCTCCACTCCCCTCCCCTGAAACTTATTCATTTTTCCTGTTAATTTCTCCCCTTCTCTCTAAAAAGATAACAATTCTCTCTCTCTCTCTCTCTCTCTCTCTCTCTCCATTTCTCGTCACCACCTCTCTCCCACCCTTTTTGTTCTTCAATATACACACACATTTTCTCTCTAAAAACGATAGCATCTCCTCTCTTTCCAAAACGAAAACCTGCAACACTCCTTCCAAATATAGTGTTTTCTTGCCTCGTTAAATCAGAGCCCCGGCTAAACCTATCAAGAAAATAGGTGTATTTTTATTCCCATCCCATAAATCTGTTGTTTACAAAGCTTATTTCCATTTCTAATGTGAACAATCGATGGCTGCCATCTCTGTCGAGCGTTTCCTAAAATCCGGTAAATACGTTGAGGGTGATGGTGCCGGAGCTCCGAACTATCTCGTTCTTGAATACCTCATCGACTGGTGTTGAAGACGAATTACGCACCCGTTGTCAACAACCCCGCCTCAATCAATCACAGGCTAACGACTCGCTTCTTCACCGTCGTACACGGCGGCGACACCGGCGGCCGGCGTAACATCCAGATGGGTCAGTCAGAAAGGCGTTGTCTTAAAAACCCATCTCATCCGCTCCACCGCCGGTGAGCACGTGTGTTTGAAATTTGATGATCTTGACATAATTGATTCATTTCTTATGAATCTGAGATTTGTTTGCGTATATCACAAAAGAAAAGGCATAAATGCACAGAAGAGAGATAATGGGGTCTTGAAGGTTTAGAGGAGAGAGGAAGGGATAAATAGACAAATATACCCTTATTTACATTGCACATTACTTGATTTAACGGAGGAACTTAACGACCGTTACTATTAGGGACTAAAATGTGACAAAGCTTCATACTTAGTGACCATCGGTGTAATTTCTGGAACTTAGGGACCAAATCCAAAACTCAGGTCAAACCACAGGGACTATTCGTGTAATTTACTCTTTATAAATTTGTGAATGATATAGAAATAATTTATGAGTTTTACAAGGATATATAAGAAGCTATCCCTTTTAATAAAAGTTAGGAGGTTTTACGCTTCAAAATACACTTTTGGAAAACCTGTTCAACCCATTTGACTTGTTTCATTTTGTATAATTTTATCGGTTTGGCCTATTAGAGAGACTGTGACCTGTCGACCCGTTCTTACCAAAATGGGTTGAAATTGCCACCTTAGTTTCCTAACAAGCTTACATTTTTCACATCAATTTGACAAACTTTTCAATTTTCAGGTAGAATTGAGAGATCCACAAGAATCTCAACACGGAGATGCAGTAATGGAATCGATTGTTAAAAAACGCAATGGTTCAGTTCTCGGGAAAGGTTCCATACTCAAGATGTACTTTTTTCCGGGCCAAAGAACTTCTAGCAATATACAAATACACGGTGCTCCACATGTTTACAAGGTACTATAATACAACTTAGATATAATTAAACATTTTAAAGGAAAAATATGCAGAAATTAAATTATATTAAAAGCCCAACATAATTATATAGTATGTCCTTTACTCTAAAAATATTACACTGGTTACTGGTAGTCCGTTTTTTGGAAACCTTTTACACCTACACTCCTTTAGCCTGACGTCCGTTAAATATTTTAATAGAAAAAACACTACATATATAATTAAAAGGTGTTATTTTTTAAATTTCTAACGCACATTAGGCTAAAGGATTGTAGGTGTAAAATGTTTCCCTAAAAAGGACAGCTGGTGTAATCTTTAAAAGTAAAGGACCATAGGTGAAATTTGCGGTAAACATCAGGCACTGCAATTTACTCTATAAAATATTATATTTATCACAATAATAACTGATTTAGGACATTGTATAGTTGTACGCTTAAATAATCTACTTTGGGTGACCTTCAACCCATTTGACCAATTTGACCCGCTCTCTTTCACGTGATTTTTTACTTTAACCATCATATAAAACACAACCCAGATCAAGCCATTCACAATTAAATTGGTCAAAATTGCCAAAAATGTTTAATTAATTTTATTTTTTTTAATTTTAGGTGGATGGTTATCCGGTGTATTGCATGGCAACTCCAACAATTTCTGGTGCAAAAGAAATGCTAACTTACTTAAACTCCAAACCAAACCCTAATTCCACTTCAGAACATAACAATCCCCAAAAAGTAATTCTAACAGATTTACGCGAAGAAGCAGTTGTTTACATAAACGGTACACCATTTGTTCTCAGAGAATTAAATAAACCCGTAGACACATTAAAACACGTGGGAATAACTGGTTCAGTAGTTGAACACATGGAATCTCGGTTAAAAGAAGATATCATTTCAGAAATTAAAAAATGTGGTGGAAGAATGCTTTTACATCGTGAAGAATTTAATCCAACATTAAATGAAGTTAATGTTGTTGGATATTGGGAAAACATATTTATTGAAAATGTGAAAACGCCTACAGAAGTTTATTCAAATTTGAGAAGTGATGGGTATGATATTGTTTATAAAAGGATTCCATTGACTAGAGAACGAGACGCATTGCCTTCTGATGTTGATGCTATTCAATATTGTATTGACAAGTAAGTTTATTTATTTATTTATTTCTATTATTCATGATAATGTGTAGGTCAATTTAAACTTTGGCAGTTTCAAAATAAGTGATACACTTTAACAGTTTACCTTATATGGTAAAAGTTAGTGGGCCCATACGCACTAAATATCTTCTTCAATAAAATGACACTTTTATCCTTACTTTTACTTTTAAATATTATTAACATCACTTTATCCAAAATGAGTGGGACCTATACTCCACTATCTATCCACTTTAATCCATCATGACATTCATTATAATCTTTTGGCTAAAAAACCGTGAAACCTATAATGTATCACTTATTGCGATACAGAGGTAGTATATAATTTGTATAAAATATATATTATACTTATAATTTCCTTAGTTCTTAAAAATATGACGTATTTTAAAACCTATACGTAAGATGTATCACACTAACATTATATAAAAATAATAAGACTAATAACTAAAAATTAATATCCTTTAATGGCCTAAACGTGACACAAAACTATCTTTTAATGACTAAGTAGAACAAAAAGTTGCATGTTGTCAACAATATTATTTTTAAGTAAAAAACCTAAAAGAAACGATATACGTTGCATTAAGTGGTTAAAAGGTACACTGCATATATCAGTTAAACTGAATAGTACATTGCATTTTGCTGCATTAAATGGTAAAAAAAATGGTAAAGTATGTTGCACTAAATTGTAGAGCATATTTTTGTAAGGAATGGCATTAATCAGTAAAAAGTGAATAGTAAATTGCATTTTCTTTCTGTTTTTCCATCTGGAAACAAGTTATTGCAACACTAAACCAACTTATTTAACAGTTGTGCAGGATCTTATTTACTGGTATCACACACGGGATTTGGGGGTGTTGCATACGCAATGGCAATTATATGCACAAGACTTGAATCAGAAGGAAAATTAGAATTAGAATCTGGTAATAACCGACATTTATTATCTTGTAATTCTGAAGATGCATATTTTGAAGCACGTGAAAAAGGTGATTATCGTGACATACTTAGTCTTACACGAGTCCTGGTTTGTGGGCCCGAGAGTAAATCAGATGTTGATATTGTTATAGATAGGTATGTCTCATTTTTCTCACTTATTTCAAATTAGTTTTACTTTTTTATGTTTCCGTAAATAGATGGCGCTTTTGATTATTTGAAGGAAAAATATCATAAAATAGCAGTATTATTTTTTAAAAATGTAAAAAAAATAATAACCTAGAGAAATTTTTTATTTTATTTTAGAAAATTGTAATGACCTAAAGTATATTGTTATTTTATGACATTGGCTATCTGTTATAATGAGTGAATATCACATAATCACATTGAAAATGAAGTTGTAGAGTATATATTACCATTATAGCCTCTTGAAATAGGATAACTTTGGTAATATTATTATTTATTTATTATTTTTTTGTAATTAAAGGTGTGCTGGAGCTGGGCATCTTCGAGATGACATTTTATTCTATAGCAAGGAGCTTGAAAAATTTGATGGTAATGATGATGATCATCAAGCATACATCATGGATATGGGTATCAAAGCATTAAGGTCAGTTATTCATTTTATTGCCTTTTTGTTAAATAATACTATCATAAAGCATTTAGTGGGATATTAAAGTTATTTGAGTAAAAAAACAAACAAAAAAATTTTAAAGCCAATAATGGTAATTTCACCTCAAGTTTTTATCTGTAATAACAAAACATTTGTCTAACTATTTATATTATTTATATTTGCAGGCGATATTTTCTGCTAATAATGTTTAGATCATACCTGTTCTGTACTTCCCCTATAGACATGAAATTCACAACATGGATGGCGGGCAGGCCCGAACTTGGTCATCTTTGTAATAATCTCAGGATCGATAAATGATATTAAACGTGTGTAAAATGTCTATAACGCCCTTATTTATGTATAGTGGGCCATGGTTATTTTAGTAATTTTAGTTCATAGTCTACTGACCGAGTCACTGGCCCAAATATTAATGATGCTATATATCGTTCATTGTGACGATGATGATACTATATATGCTGATGATATTGTATCTAGTGGTTTGAGGTCAGGTAGGGCTTTTTGTAGATTATATAAACTATGTAGGATATTATTTGCACAAATTTGTGGTCTTAACATTCTTGTTGGTTTAGGTTTGATTATACTTACATATATTGTATTACTTGAAACTTCCATATTAAAATCATTAGAGATTTTTGGCTTGCTCATTTTCTGATTTTGCTTTTAAGTGACGTTATTCAAGTCAAATGGAGAAACGATGTAGTAGAGGTTACAAATTTGATCTATTCTCTAGTTAATTATTTATCAAATGAGCAAGTCAGGCAAAAAAACTCATGTTTAAATGATTGTATACGAATGATATTTTATCATTTCACCTTCATGTCATGGGGTGAGTTAATAGAATAATTTAACGTCCACGGGTATAAAATCTTTTTGAAATAAGAGAAACTATTGTGATTTTTTAAACTACATATCGACCGGTAAAATTCGAAACACCGATAGGGGTGAGCATTTGGCCTGAAAAACCGATCCAAAAAACCAAAGCAGACCAAAACGAAACTGAAAACATGCAATCGATGTAATCAATTCAGTTTTCAGTTTTGAAAATTTATCATTATTGGTTTCGGTGCGATTCGGTTTGGTTTCTAAAGCAAGCTCACTCTTATAAGCAAGAGACTATATAATACTATATAATCACGTGAAGTTTGTTATGCATATTACTAATGAATTTTAGGAACAACACTATATTAATGAATGTACAAACGTTTTATGCAAGTTAGAAACATCCCTAAAGGTTGTCATTAAGAAAACCCAATAAGAAATAATGGATAATTTTAGGCCATAATGGTTTATTGTAAGGTCCAAAATCGGTAACCTACACGGATGGAGCATGGTTTTCGTGACCGGGTCGGACCGGTCGGACCGGGATTCGTGAGGGTGTCCGGGCCGGACTAGCCAGGTTGATAAGTAGAATATGAACCGGAATGGACCGGCTGGTTTTTCACTGAACCGGGTCGAACCGGTACCTTCAGACCGGGATTTGGGCCGGATTTGGGCCAGATTTGTGGTTTTTTTTAATTGAAAATAACCCTGAATAAAATAAGACGGTTCGTTTCTTGCATGCCAAAGCCCCACAGTTGAAAATCGTCTTCCTTCGGTTCTTCTTTTCTTCTCGTAGTAAATCACCCAGCCGTCGTCTTCTTCGTTTGATCATTGAGATATTAAACGTAAGTTTTAACAATATTAAAGAATCATCTTCTTCATCTGATTTTAATGTTGGTTTCGATTTTCGATTTTATTAATATTACATGTATTACGATTATTTAATATTGCTTTCGTCTGATTAAGCTTAAATTAATATTTGATATTTGATGTTGCTTTTGTCTGATCTTACGATTTTCTTCGAATAGCATATTAATATACTATTGAAATCTCACCCATTCTGTTGATTTTGTTAAAGTTAAATTAATATGTATTTTATAATTGAAAAACACAAAAGGCTTATCACCAGAATGGGATGATTAGAGATGTTGTGATATATAACCATAGTTGAGTTTACATTAGGCAGAATGTTGGCTCAAGAGCATCTTCGACAACACTCCAATGCCGAAAGAGTGATGAAATTTGTATTGAAGTTTTAAGCACCAAACTTTTAGTTGAATTTTAAGTGTTTTGTATAATTTTTGATAAGTATGGATGTTTAACTTTGTTGGAAAATTATTTTTGCAATTGTTATAATGCTTGTTTTTTGTATTTTAGGCTTTTCTTTGTAAATCCGGTTCAACCGTCCGGTCCGACCGTTTTTGAAGGATCGACCGGTCCGGTTCAAAATCCGGGTTTTAAAACATTGGGATGGAGCATCATGATTTACACTTGAACCTAATAATCAATATAATTCATACATAATTGAACGTCTTAGCCAAATTCTCTTTCCCCCTATACACATATAGAGGGTTCGGATTTGGTGAGGACTCAAAAAACCGGTGACGACTGCGATGACTCAAAGAAAACTCTGAAAATGATCCAAAACAAACTTTTTTCAAAATAATTTCTTTTTTAAACATAAAAATCGCAGCCTATAAGATTCCAAAAAAAAAATAAAAAATGATCCAAACAAAAATATGGATCATAATTTTGATTCACAAAAAAAATATAGATCATTATTATAATCCAAAAAAAAAAGTAGATCATATTTTTTTTTTTCAAAATTATTTTTTGGTCAAATGTAGTAATAATCACGGGGCTTTATATACTAGTATATTTTTTCGGAATTTTTTGAAATTTTTTTGAGGTGTCCTCGCAAGTCCACGCTGTTTTTTGAGTCTTCACCGGATCTGACTTCCACATTAGATTTGTCACTTTGTTACAACCTTATTTTATGTTAACCAATTAGGTTAAAAATATTTTCCTTTTACTTAATTACGCCCCTAAAATCTTTTAATGAATTTAAGGTTAAACCCATACTGACCCCTTTTACCGTACTCGAAACTTATGTTTTGAACAAGGGATCTCTAAGATTTTAAGCATCAACATACTCCATCTATAGCGAGGTTGGTTACCCCCTCATTATTATTATTATTATTATATCTACAAGATACTCCCTTCATTATAAGTTTCAAACAAATACATCTTTATTGTATCGATACTTGTTTATTAGTTAAGGATTCAATCGTGACAAAACATTTGAGAGTATAATGAAAAGGTTAGAAAACAAGTACAGAAATGTACACTAACGTTATATATATCTGAGTAAAAAATTACATGATTCACCTAAAAATTTCAATTTATCAGATAATATGAATAGCGAAAACTCATCTATTTACCAGAAAGAGTTAAAATAAATACATGATTCACACATAATCAGCACCTCAAATTTTGACACTTCAAAAGTATACCAAATCATTTGTCCGAGGGAGACACTACTTTGTCGAAAAATGGAACTACAAATTAACTAATATACATTTTTTAAAGTAGATGATCAATGACACCTCTCTCCTTTTTTACTTTCTTTCGGGCCTACTATTGTTGTTTTTTCTTTTGCTCGTTCTATTTCTTCTTTGCTAGCTCATTTTATTTCTTTTGTGCTATCTTTATTTACCATTGATTTTTTTTATTAATCTAGTTCTTTATTTTTAAATTACTAACAGATTTAACAGACATCAACCATATATAGTTTATTAGATAATATATTTCACAATTACTTTAATTTATGTTATTACCTTAATATAATTTAAAATATAAATTTCATTTAAGTATTATCAATAATTATGTTATTACCTTTATATAATTTAAACCCATCCACCATTCTTCTTATGATCACAAATGCTATTACGTATAAACTAGTAAATGGGGACTCTATAAAATTTTAGATGGATCGGTGGAAAGGCACGGTTCCAATTTTAAGTTTATTCAACCGACTTTTTCGGTTAGAGCTAAATCCATATTGCAAGGTTAAAGATAGATGGGGTAATGGTGGATGAGTTTTCAATTGGCGAATAAATACTAGAGAAGGGGTTGAACAAGAACAATATGATAACCTTATGACTCTAATTAGTGGGTCTTTTCTTATTGAAGGTAAAGATGAAGTTCGTTGGAATTTGGGGGACAAATGCGAGTTTATGGTCGGTGACACAAGGAAACATATCAACTATTTTATTTTTCCGTACCGATTTCAGTTGGTATAATTCTATGCCGATCAAAATTTACGTTTTCATGTGGAGGCTTCATTTAGACCGGCTTCCTACCCGTTATAATCTTTCAAGGAGAGGATTGGAAATTGAGGCAATTACGTGTCCGATATGCAATATGGGTATGGAAACTATTTCTCACACTCGTTTTTCATGTATCGTTGCTATAGAAGTATGGGATAGAGTCTTCAAATGGTGTGATGTGGCTCCATGTAACAATGACTCATTTTGAGAATGGGGGCGAAGGTGACAAAATCCCAAATATTCATGATCGACGTAAAAAATTCTGGATAATAGGGTTTACATACAACATGTTGGATATTAATATATTATGGAGATATAGTCCTATAGAAATTGATTGTTATTTGATAGGGATAAAATGCGTAAGTTGGAGTTGTTTGATAGCATTCAGTTATTTTGTTTTTCTTATACCACCCTTAGAAATCATAAAATTAAAATTTCTTAGACTAATTGGTTAAGATCTCCTTTGTAATGTTTGCTATCCTCTTTACTAGACTTTAGTTAACAAATCTGCCGTTCAAAAAAGAATCTTATCATTCCTATTAGAATGGCTCATAATCTTCTAGATAATTGGTCGTGGTCCCTTTAACTCAAACTGAGACTTTTTTTTAACGACACTAATCTACTCTAAAATTCACCTATGTGCACTATGAGATTTGAACCCTTAATCTTAAAGTTGGAGACAAATACCATTATCGCTAGACCATTGACCCTTTGATAACTCAAATAGAGAGACTACTGTCAAGAATTTATCAAGTGTTATCCAAAAGATATTGTTTAGCGTATGCACCATGATTGCCTCCAAAATTATATATTCACTTATACGTATGTGTACAAATGATATAAGAAAAACATCAATTTTAGAATAAAAACGTAAGAAATTTTTTTGAGTTACATAAATTATCCATAAAATTAATCATAATCCGCTAATATTAGCTTTCACATATGCACATATGCCGACTGCAGACTGGCTGGCCAGTATTACAAAAACGATAACAATTGCTATCAATATTACAATACCGGGGGGGACCGGACATTTGCTCACTTTATTATGTTGGGTCACTACCGGTACTTTGTCAGCAAAAACACACGATATTTGCAACCCCGCAATCATAAACTCAATCAGAAGTTAGCTATTTGAATACAAACAACATGTTATGTTACAAGCTAGAGACAAAAATTACCATAAACACAAAACAATAGCGCGACCAAAAGAAGGGTCTTTAATGAAATTTTCTCCATGTTTTAATAACTAAGTAAATACAATTACCAGAGGGGTATGTTGGTGACCTATTTCCAAATATGACTTTTATAGAGTTATTTTACAATGTTCATATGGTAAGCTTTCCAAAATATCATAACGGTGCATAAATGATCATAAATATTGAATTAAGGAAACGTAATTAACATAAGTGTTAATATTTAATAATCAACCATTAGACCGTGCGTAATGGACGACCGGAAGTCCGGTCGCGACCGCCACATCATCGATCGCCGACGCGTCCCGCCCGTTACAGCCTTCGACCCACGACGCGTCGCCAAGGGCCAACGGTCGACTACTCGACCGTTGGCAGCCCGCTCCAACGGCTCCAACACACCCACTTCTAACTTAATTTTTACCCCTTTTTTTACCTTATAAATACCCAATCTTTTTCTAAAAAATTTCACACTTCTCATTTCTTTTCTTCATACTTACTCACATCACACACATCACACACACTATACTAAAAATGAGTTCCGACGATGAAATGAATGTCGCTAATTTCATTTTTGGCGACGAGGAAGAGGACAGGGTTATACATCTTGGTTTTTTACAAACGGCGGCCGCGTTTCTTGAAGGTTCTAGTTCTAATATCCCTAGAACTCCTAGAAGATACGTGAATAGGGACCGTGGCGGTGCGAATGACCGTCTCGTGGCAGCCTACTTCGCTGAAAATCCGACGTATAACGAGCATGATTTTCGCAAACGTTTCAGGATGAGTCGTGATCTTTTCACACGCATTGTTCGCGATCTCACTAATACCGTCCCATTATTTGCGCAACGATATGATGCACTTGGGAACGCAGGTACTTCTCCGCTAATGAGGTGCACTTCTGCAATTCGTTAGTTAGCATACGGGACCGTACCCGATGCTCTAGACGAATACTTACAAATTGGTGAGAAAACTAGCCGTGATAGTCTCGCAGAGTTCTGTAAAGGGGTTATGCACTTGTATGGAGATGAGTTTCTGCGAAAGCCTACTCATACTGATGTGGCGAAGCTATACGCTTTTCATGAGGAAAAACATGGGTTTCCCGGTATGCTAGGAAGCATTGATTGTACTGATTGGCCTTGGGCTCAATGTCCAAATGCTTACCGTGGGCAATATGTTAGAGGGGATCACGGGAACGAACCATTCATCTTACTTGAAGCGGTTGCCTCGCAAGATTTGTGGATTTGGCACGCGTTCTTTGGTGTCGCCGGGTCGAACAACGACATCAACGTGTTACGAGCGTCCCATATTTTCAATGATCTCAAAGACGGGAAATCACCTGAGGTACCCTTTTTGGCAAACGGGGTGTCTTACAAATGGGGATATTATCTTACTGACGGGATATATCCGGAATGAGCTGTTCTTGTTAAGTCCATTTCACACCCAAATGCGAATGATGTTAAGCGGGTGAACTACAAGAAAGCACACGAAGCTGCAAGGAAAGACGTAGAACGAGCATTTGGCATTCTAAAGAAAAAATGGGGTATAATAAAAACGGCTGCAAGGTCCCCAAATGTTAACAAAATAAGGGATATAATGTACACTTGTATCATATTACATAATATGATTATCAAAGACAAAGGCAGGGCCATATGTCCCGATTTTCATCCGGAAGAGCGACATAGTGACGGCGACCCCGTACGATCACATGAAGAAGTATTGCAAGTTATCAGGGTGATCAATGATAAACAAACTCATCTTAATCTTAGATCTGATTTGGTGGAACACGTTTGGAATCGACGACCCCACCAGTAGTTTTTTAATGATTTTTTAATTATGTTTAATGTAATGTTTTAAATTATTTTTAATGTAATGTTTTAATTATTAATGAAATTTAAATTAAAAAAAAAAAAATCCGAACGGTCACCCATTACGGGCATTTGGTCGCTGTCTGGTCGTGTGTTTGATCATGACAGAGAAAGCTGATGTGGCGCAGATGTGGCTGGGGTGACCATACGCACAGCCTTATCATCTAATTTTCTACCGGGTCTAAATTCGGGTACTGATTAACCGAATTTAATAGCTTTGTTTTACAACAAAAATTAAACGGATAAGAATTCCTTCCAATAGGATGACATCTCTCACAGACCTTTCTTCCCTGAGCATTCGCCGGAGTTTTTCTTCATTTCCGGCACCGGTATCCCCACGATCATCGACACTAACAAACCATAACCACCTAATCACCTACACTCAACCGCATCGAAAATCCAACAGTTGTCGATTCCGTTGCTCTATAGCCAAGGATTCCCCAATCGCTCCTCCTTCAATTTTCGTTGAGTCGAATTCTCAGCCGTTGCTGGACTGTGTAATTGTCGGTGCCGGAATTAGTGGTCTTTGCATTGCGCAAGCCCTAGCGACTAAACACGCCGGTGTATCTTCCGATGTGATTGTCACCGAGGCACGGGATAGAGTTGGGGGAAATATATCTACTGTTGAAAGAGATGGATATCTGTGGGAAGAAGGTCCTAATAGCTTCCAGCCGTCCGATTCAATGCTCACAATGGTGGTATGTCATGATGTTTTTCATTTCTGTTCTCAATTTCTGAATTTGTAAGGGTTAAACTGTGTAACAAGCAACACAAATTGAAAACAGTGCTGGTGATAAACAGACAATTAGTAATTTAATTCGTACTTGTTTTTGCTAATCATCCTTCCAGACTTCCAGTTATGCAAAAACTATTACAAGTTTACAACATTTGCCACATTTCTGTTGTAAATCACATTTACATTCTACTGTATAGTATGGAGAAAGCTAAGATATGATATGATGTTTGTTAAGTTTTCTCAAAAATTTTTGATTGTTGTGCTATTCAACTATGTTTTTTAATGCCCTAATTTTATGATCTTCACCATTTACCTCCAGTTATAACTTATATGTATAATATATGTATGTTCCAGGTGGACAGTGGTTTGAAGGATGATTTGGTGTTAGGTGACCCAACCGCACCACGGTTCGTGTTATGGGGTGGTGGTTTAAAACCGGTTCCTTCAAGTCCATCTGATTTGCCTTTTTTTGATCTCATGAGTTTTTCTGGAAAATTGAGAGCAGGTTTTGGCGCTCTCGGTCTCCGCCCTCCACCACCAGTTTGTATTCTCATCATTCTTTTTTTTTTTTTTTTTAATTTATTTTAGAGTAAATTACATAAATCGTCCCTGTGGTTTGTATGAAATTATGAATTTTGTCCCTCAATGTTTTTTTATCACAAAGATAGTTCCAAATTTTGAAACTTGTAATATCAACAATCCCTAAATTCTTAATGGCCTTTTATTGCTTTATGGACCGTTAGTGTTACAAGTTTCAAAATCAGGGACTATCCTTGTAATAAAAAAAACTAGAGGGATGATTTATGTAATTTACTCTTTATTATACTTCTTTTATTTATTTTTTGCCTTTTAATTCTGTTCACCATATTATCTAGATTCTAATAAAGTTTACAGGACCATGAGGAATCCATTGAAGAGTTTGTTCGGCGTAATCTTGGTGATGAAGTTTTTGAACGTTTGATTGAACCATTTTGCTCAGGTAATATAAATATTATTAAATCTGATGACACCTCATGTTTTAACCGTGGTTAAGTTAACCAAGTTGAAAATTGTGATATTTCAGGTGTTTATGCTGGTGATCCATCAAAATTAAGTATGAAAGCTGCATTTGGAAAAGTTTGGAAACTGGAGCAAAATGGCGGTAGCATTATTGGTGGAGCTTTTAAGGCAATCCAGAAGAAAAATAAGAGCACCAAAGTTCCTCGGGATCCGTAATGTTATATATCATACTAGCTACATGGCCCGCCCGAATGGGCGGGAATGCTTCGAGAAATTACGTGACACAATAACAATAAAAAATGACTTTAGAAATTTAAAAAAACAAAATTAAAATTGATGATAACCCATTTGTTTTTTTTAAATTAATGGAATACATAATATTTTGTTTAAAAACGAAATAAAACTTCTTTATATACTACATTTGTTGTTGAGTTTGTATAATTGTCATCTTTGTCACAACATATAACCTTCAATCCTCTCTTGCTTTTAACTCTTGAGACAGCCACATACAATTGACCATGTGAGAAAACTGGTTTTTTAAGAAACAAACCAACTTGGGACAAAGTCTGACCTTGACTTTTATTAATAGTCATAGCGAAGCATACTTGAACAGGAAATTGTCTTCTGTTCAATTTGAAAGGCATCTTATTGTCTGAAGGGCTAATAACCATGCGGGGGATAGCGCAAATTGTACCCACCTTTCCGCCAGATATGATCTTACATTCGATTACATTTATTCCCATCCGTAATATCTGTAGCCTTGTTCCATTGCATAAGCCTGCTTTCTGATCTATGTTTCGCATTAACATAATTGGAGCACCAATCTTTAAAATCAACTTATGATGCGGGACACCAGACATATTTATACTGTTTAAAAAATCAGTGGTGTAGAGATCCAGGTTAAACATAGTATCATCTTCATCTGCAGCAGATACCGAGTCAGAAGACATGTATTCCTTTAGATCTCCTGGAATTAAAGAAAGCATCCGTTCATTTATTATGTCAACCATTTCGTGCGTGGGTGCCAGAATGGCTCTTTCTTGAAAGTAACTCGGGGTCCATAATTTTTGTATCAAATTAGGATATGTTTCTTGAATAATGGACCCAACAATATCATCGGACTCTGGAATTAACATTTCATCCGGGAACTGAATAGATGATTCACCATCATTGTCATCACCTGTGTTAAAATCATTGTGAAAAATTGCATCACTTAATAATAATAATAGATGTATAAATAAAGTAAATAAATACAAATCAATGGAAAGCTTCACCATATATACCTATCATTCCGTTTCCAATATCTAAAATCCAATCTGCGAATTCTTTTATTTCTCCTCTTTCAACTTCAGATGCTCCTGAACCCAACCTCATGTTGACTGTTAAATTAAAGACAGTGCAATGTTCCCAAAGGTAAGAAGCGTTGATCGTCGCATGAACCACGTCTTGTCTGCTACCCTGTGGAATAACAGGAAGAATTTGCCGAAAATCACCACCAAACAAAACAACTTTTCCACCGAATACATTTTGTGATGGTATATAAGGGTCTTCCCTGCATATATCTCTCAGAGTTCTATCAAATGCCTCGAAACAAAAGCGATTGATCATTGGTGCCTCGTCCCAGATAATTAGCTTCGCCTGTCGTATCAACTCAGCAAGGTCGCCATCAGCTGATATGTGACACATTGAGTCTTCCATCACGTTAATCGGAATTGCAAACCTGGAATGAGCCGTCCTACCACCCTCCAACAAAAGTGCTGCAATACCACTTGAGGCAACATTCAAAACTATAGAACCCTGTGAACGTAATGCAGCTGACAGAGTTTTATATAGGTAAGTCTTTCCAGTACCACCATAACCATATACGAAGAACATTCCACCATTGTTATTGTGAGCAGCATCCATAACTTTTTTGTAAATACCTTTTTGTTCTAACGTCAAACTGCCAAAAAGTGTTCGGTGTTGCTCCCTTAATACTTCTTTGTTGTAAGATTGCTCGTCATATATTAATCTGTTATAAATGTCCATTATGTATTCTTCATTTGGGTATGGCATATTCGAAAAGGATTTTAAACTCTTGTTATTACACAGCAACATGTGTTCAATATACGTAAGGCATATGTTCATCCTTTGTGTGTCAGACAGTTGTAAATCTGCATTTTTACAGGGTTAGTAAATATTGCCAGATGTAATTAAGCTGTCATAATGATATCATTATTAGTTGGAGTTTTAAATTTAATAAAAATAATAAGTAATACCTGGATCGTTATGTTTCCTTCGTTCAACGTTTAACACATCTTCGGCCAAAACATGCCATGTTTTTTCCCACACAAACTCGGGGCGAGAAATACTATCAGTCATGAGGAGCATAACAAAAAAGGACCGCAGATAATCACCCATTCCCCACAAACTTGCTTCTAACAAACCGTCGATATATTCTTTGTCGTCCTCGAGAAGTCCACGAGCATAGCAAGCATCTCTATATGTTGTATAAAGAACACCGTCGTATGACTTGAGGGCATCCCAGTTTGTAGGACCTGCGACCTTGTTTAGTAATATACGTAAATAATAAAGCTCACCCCATGAGGGTGGTACATGATGTATACGTCCAAGAGTTGATCCTCGTTGCCTTCGTTGCCAAATACGTTCCTGCTGGTTCCACACGTAATCCTTTGGGATCTCAACATAAAGGAGCTTTCTTGCATCTGCATCTCTCTCGTTTAGCTCCATCCACGCAATAAATTTTGTTTCGTTTACAGATGACTTATCTAACGCGTAATCAATACTTTCCCTTGCATCAAATATTACAGGTTGTTCATTCTCTAAATGAAAGGGCAACCTTTCAACGGATGGTGTCCTGTAGTGAATATCAAACTGAAAAATACGCCAAGATGCCTCACATGCTGAAAGATATCTACAATCTAAATACTCTTTTACTTCGTCGATCTCTTCACCCTCCACAGCAACCGTAACCCTGTCTGGTCCCTTGTTTACGTATTTAAAAAGATATTTGATGGAGCCAATCTGGTTGCACCATTCAACGTTTATATGAGACTGGTATCTCCTAAGCAAACTTGGATTGTATGGAACGACAAAGCCATTGTGCAAATCAATTCCATTTTTTCTTACAGTATTACCGTCATTTCTTCTCTTGTAAATTGCGTATCCACTTTCACCGATAAATGTCGAGTCGTTAAACTGTTTTGGGAAGTTTTTTGTACATTTAAAATTAACTGTGCAAGGGCATCTTGGATTATCAGCACCGCATGGGCCATGCATCATATGATCTGTAACAATCTGGTACAACTCAGGATCCTGATCTTTATCGGGTATCTCTGCCGATATAAATTCATCTATCTTTGATTCGGTGGTTATTTTATCATGTGACTTTAGCCATAATAATATGTGGCAATGCGGAAGACCACGTTTTTGAAACTCAATAGTGTAGACAACTGTGACATTTAAAAAAAATTAATGTTAAAAAATAATAATAATTAAAAACTATTATAATATAGAATTTGTAATTTCAGTAACTGTGTTACCTCCTCTAACTCTTCCAAACGTATTTTTCTCTTTAAATTCCTTTATGAGGCAGTCGAGCTTGATTTTAAACACTCTACTCATAATATCTGGGCGATCTTCTGATTTCAATCCTTTCTTGGACATTTCACGTGCAATCTCAGGCCAATTCGGGTTACATGTAAATGTTATGAATAGATCAGGGTAACCAAAAAACTTACATATCGTCATGGCGTCTAAGTAGTTCTGCATCATATACCTTGGACTTCCAGTAAAAGACGAGGGTAGCACATATTTTTTACCACGTAATTTAAGCCCATTTTCTTGATTTTGTGCCAAACTTGCTAATTTCGAATACGTCTCAGTTCTTAGGTCTTTTTGCTGTGTACGTATGTATCTCATCCTCTCAGCCTCAACCATTGTTTGTGCGTCTACTATGAATTGCTGTAACAATCGCCTGCCATTTAGTATCATTGAGAATTGATTTCTCCTGTCTTGCAGACGATAAGCGAACCACTCTCTCATTGTTACTCGCGTTCCTTTGTTTTTTTCGTTATAATCACTCACGCCTTGGTGGTAAATATCCACCTGATAGCCATCTTCTGCATATGGAAATAACAATGGGTATTGCAATGCAAGGTATAAAACATGCAACTCACTAATTTGTTTAAGTGTTCCATTTTGTCTGTGGAGGATAATATCCCTTTTATTGGCTGTGGAGTCAAAATCCCCAACAATTAATGCAGCAACTTCGGATGCAGTTGGTAGATTGTGGTTTCTTCCATCTCGTGACCTACTACCAATAAGCCTAAGCTTAATATTTTTGTCATTTGATGACCTTATCATTTGACCTGCCATCCGAAACTTGGCAACCAATGGATTGATGGAGTCAAGCATGTCTCGAATCTGAGTCGTAAGCTGGTAGTCTATCTCATTAGCAGCTGTTGATGTACATCTACCATTGCTGAAAGGAAACAACTATAAGTATTAGAAAATGAAAACTTTAAATTAGAGAATTTTAAAATGTAATTTTCTATTTTAGAAAATTCATAGTAATGATTAATTTATAAAAATATAATTTACCTGACAACTTGTATACGATTTCTAATCTCGTTTTCCGTGTCATATATATAAAGTTGACAAAATTTAGGTTTTTTTCCATGTTCCGGCATAAGATCTCCCAATCTGTGTGGATTTTCTCCGTTTATCCTGAAGCAATACGGGCCGCGTCCAACATTAACTGACTCGTCTTGTTTACCACCAAGAGAAGTGAAAGCGAACATTGAGTTATATCGCCGTATATTGTTAATAAAAGAAGCACTCTTTGGATGTTGTTTGGTAATTAGTTCTTTCAACAATTCAGGTGGTTCAATAATGTCAACATCCAGCTTAACTTTACCCCTCATGCAACATAGTGAATATGATCGTTCTTTTGAACTGTATCCTCCCCGACTCTTTTCTAAAAACCAAAGCATAGCACCACAAGATGAGCATTCAAAAGCTGGATCTCCATGATCAATGTATTCTGCATTAAATCAGGCATAAAAGGTTTATGGTGTGTTTTTTATGGTAAAGTAAATGACCACGAGAAATAATGAAAATAAAATTTATTACCTTTTGATATTCCAACATATGCATTACTTTCAAATTGTGGTTCATTTCCTTGTTCGGGCAACGTAAAATTATAAGTACGTGAATATTTAGTATCACTTTTTTTGACCTTTTTGCGAGGTTGTTTTTCCTTTGCAGAAGAAGTATCTCCTGTTACACATCATAAATTCTTACGATTTTTGTATCATTAGTTTAACATTAATTATATTACATTTATGTTATAACATATGTCTATGTTAGTAAATTTTGACAATATGTTAAATAAAAGAAGTAAAATGAACAATATATAATTACCTAAATTAAACTTAATGGGTGTATTGATATTGAACCTTGATGTTTGGTTGGTCCCAATTGAATTTACTGTAAGAAATATAATTTATAAATTATAAAACAATAAAATATTAAACGGTATGAAAAAATATGAAAATATTTAACATACCGTTTTCTTTTATTGGAGTTTTTGCCAATTCGGATTGATATATGGGAAATGGTGAAGTAGTTGTTGTTGGTGTTGTGAATGATACATTTCTCCATTTGTTAGTTTCATAAAGTATGTTGAAAGGTGAACCTAATTGTAATAATTGAAATGGTTAAACATGGTTAAAATATAAGTTATTTAAATGATTAAAATAATTTATTGTGAATGCATTAAATTTGTTAGATATATATACAACTTACATGTTGATAAGTGACCAATACTTGGATATATCACAGGCTTCGGTGATAAAAATGAGAGACCTAATGCAATATAATAAAAGATGTTATAGTGTCACTCACAATTTGATAACCATTTTAGATTAGTTGATAACTTGTGAAATAAGATATGACGTTAACCTATTATTACAATAACAAATAGTTAGAAAATATTTAGATTGATACCTTTTGATTCACAGTTAGTGTCCGGTGTTGCTGTTTTTGTATTATTTGGAGGCCTCCCAGGACGTCGCTTAGTTAAATCACCTTGCATATTTGATTTTTAAAATAACATAAAAAGTTAAGCAACGTAAAATTAACTGTGTGGTCAAAAAGTAATTGATAAAAAATAGGAATAGATAAAATAAATTACATACTTCCATTAATTGGTATAAGTGGTCTCCTTCCGACAGGTCTTCCAGGTTTCTTGACAATATTTGGAAAATCTTCTGGCAACGCTGATATTAATCATAGGACAAAATTTATTAAATAGTTAGACACTTTATATAATATCAATGTTTGAAATAAGTAAATAAAAAAATAACATTTTTTTGAAGGCCTTCCCATTCGTCTTTTGGAAATATCCTCTATTGTTGTGTTTGACGAAGAGCAATGTCCATGTATTAGTGATTCTACTTTGAGGCTTGAAATGTTTTCTGAACGATTTTCATTGTTCTCCAACACCTTTTTTCTTTTTCCAATTTTGTTGATATTATTTTGTAACATAGTGTCATTTGTAGTGTGATTATTGTTTTCCATGAAATCTTTAGAAACCTGTATGTAGTAAAAATAAAACATATATAAACAATTAAAAGTTAGAGGATGATAACTAAACGAAAAATATAACAATTAAAAAGGGTCAATATAATGATGTGGTAATATGAAATTTGTTGAAGGTTTAAAAAAGAATATAAAACAATGTACACAATCTGGTTTCTACATTACTTAAGTCAAAATGTCAAATTGTTAAATTATTAAAAAATATAAAACTACACTTATTTTTTATATGCGTAATGTTATGTTGTTATTAGGTTTTTCTTTATTTAAAATTAAAAGAAATTAGTTTCTCTGTGTAGTTGAGGGAAACTGAAGTATTGTAAACGTGCCCTAATTGCCCTAATTTCATTTCCTCTATACTTCAGTAGCAGAAATCAATTAAAAACGATGGACGGCAACTGCGGATTAACGAATTTCTGAAGAAATGAAATCAGATTTCTACATTACGCATATATCTAGATTTCGCGAGCATCACTGATGTGTTTAAACTTAGGGCTCAAAAGTCGTCGACCTTTCACACTCAAAAGGAAAATCAGACTTAGAAATTATGCGGGGGTTATAATAGGTGAGTTATCTCATTTTTTTTCCTATGTCTGAATTCGAAATTCACGGTCTAGAAATATGCTTGTATCGCAATTAAACCTAATTCACCGAGTCCTTCGCATGGCAATTCTGTGCAGGAAAAGTTTGCATTTTGAGAGAGTGTTATGCATGATAAACTGCACAGTTTGGTGATGAAAACTGTGCAGTTTCGGGCAGTTATGAACAGAGCAAATCTGGACCGTTATTAGGTCAAAAAAGTGTAGTTTTGTTCCTAAATATGGGGCAGTAAACTGTGCAGAACACAGTTTCTGGGGTTGCTGATTCGGGCAGTTCTGATGATGTTGTTTCGGGCCAGACTGTGCAGTTTACAACTGCACAGTATAATGCGTTTTGGGATGCAGTTCGGGGTAATAAAGTGTTGGGAAAAACTTATGTGGGGGCTGCTGAAACTACAAAGACTGTGCAGTACAAAAAGTCCCTGCTCAGCATGTGTTAGGTGCAAATTTTGGTGATTCTGTGCAGTAAAAATGCAAAGTTTGGGACATTGTTTAAACAGAGTATGCGATGTATCGAATTGTGCCACCTTAAAGTGTGTTAAAAAAATAACAGGTTTGTTTTGTGTACCTTTGAAACTGCAGCTTTGTCAATCGTACACGAGTTGAAGGATTCTGGAATTTGGCTGCGTTTATAAGGTATGTACAAAATAACGTATTTATAATTTGCTTTATAAGCTAGTTTGGTAATTAACATGATTTGGAAGATTTATATGGGTGAAAATATATATTTAGCTTGTGAGTTTAGACCGGTTTTTCTTATAAATCAGAATCTGAAAGATTGTAAACAATGGCCTAAAGTTTTGCATATACTTTTCTATTTTTGTGTTATTTGAAATGGACAAAACAATTAACGGATACTGTCTTCTAAAGTTTTGCATATAATTTTCTATTTTTCATCCAATTGTACTACTATATTTTTTCAATTTGCATAAGCATAAGTTTAACAACGCAAACTGTAAGCTGCATATTTGTAGGTTTAATTTTTCATTATTTTTTATATTCAAATAGTGATCCTTAATTTAAATCCGGATTCTATAACCAAACCCCTTTTATATAATTTTGGCCGTGTTATAGTGTTTACAAAATTAGAATATCCGAAAAATATTGGCTTTAAAAACGCAAACTGTAACATTAAATGGCGTACATTGCGTTTTCAATGTAAATCTTGACTGGTTATCAAAATTAGTTATAAAAAATACGACTTTAATATGTTAACACAGTTTGTTAAATAAACTGTGTTAATCAATACTGAAGTATGATGGTTTAACGTGTTTTTTTTAATAGGACAAAGCATTTGACTGAAGGCATACCTTGTGTTCTGCTGATGGCTATCGTGCATAGAGCGTATGAATTATGAAGTAGCAACGTGTGTTCTAGAAGTGTACGGTTGGACCCCTTGTAACCCTGCTTATATAATGAAGAGGTAAACACTGAAATCCCTTAAATTTCGTTAAGGTGGTTTATATTTTATCAAAAATCCGGTTAAATAAGGATAGTAATTGATTTTGAATCCGGTTTTAATAAGAAAATATTGTTACCTTTTATCTTAACCACTAATTTAGGATATGATTAATTGCATTAATACCGGATTATACCACAAATTATGTTTCCTTAAATTTAACTTTTTTTTAGGAGATAATACGGTTACTTATATCAAATCAGCTGTTTATGGTATGATTAATTGCTTTAAAACCGGATTGTATAACAAATGCTGTTTCCTTAAATCACCAATGTAATTTGTTAGGAGATAATATATTCGATTAAAGGAGAAATTCGGAAAACAGTGTATGAACGTGTCTTCATACATATAAAATACTCAAAGTCCACACTTAAATGGTGGACACAGAAATCATTAAAGTCGCTTATTACTTTTTTATTTGGCAAAACTATTTACATTATTAGAGCCATGCAATATATTATTAAAAATATACCAGTCATTCAATTAAAACACCATCTTCCTCATCAGAAAGAATCCAGTAAAAACAAACTAATATCATAACTTGTAGTATCCGAATCCTATACTAATAAAAGTTTACCCCATAATGCCATTAACCAATAACTCAAAAATTTAAACAAATTATATAAGCACATATTCTAAACCAAGTCTTAAAATAAAATAATTATTTCTAAAGCATATAGTGACACAAAAAAAAAACAATAAAATAAGTCTTAAAAATAAGATAAACCAAACCGATATAAAAAAGTGAAACAAAATTGTATCAACCCAAAAAAAACATAAGGAAGGAAAGTCTAAACAAATAAAAACTTGAAATGAGCTACTTTATGAGCCTCAATCTTGTGGTTCGATTTTCACGTCAACAAATCCCTCGGGCATCTGATTAGTGTTTTCAACCTCATCATCTGTGTCGAGATCATCTAGATCAATAATAAAACGACGTTTCTTATTCGATGAACTCCCCCCACTTCCAGATGCTCCTTCACCCGAAGGTGGTGTTTGCATATCGAGAACACGGTTTAGAGTTGAATCTTTCATGCTTACTTTCCTAATCAAGCTTGAAGGAGTGGTAAAATCCTCCAACTGTTCTTCCTCCACCTGCAAATATATATAAATTAGTTGTTAATATTAATTATATTAATAATTGATCACGTAAATGGTTTCAAATATGTTTACCTCATCGACAACATCGTCAACAACCAGGTCTTCAATAAAATCTTTCTTGAAATGTCTAATTAATTCAATATCATCAGACAAACCAGTACATCTGTACGTACGGTTCCTTGATTCAACGTTTTCCGTAGAGACGAAAAGTTTGAAAAGGAATTTTTTACCAACAACATTTTGTAACTCAGCCGGGAAATATGATTTAGTATCCTTCCCATATTGCTCAATCAAGTCCAACGCGTTTAGGCCAGACAGCTTTTGGAAGTAGCTGTTGAAAAAAACAACCGCAGCGGTACCGGTCTCATCGATGAGCCTCAAAATAACTTTAAACCTATAAATTAAAACATTTAAATTATATTTGTAGAAAAACAAAATTTAAATGGTCAATAATAACTCTAAATTTTTTGTTGATATTTTTAAACCTCGATGTCGCTTGTACATTGCCATGGTCCGCACAAACATAAGAAGTATTCCGACTGTTTGTTGTAACGACTTTCACTCTCTTATTGCATTTTTTACATGCTGTATACACCCAATCCAACTGGTCGCTGCCCAACTGGTCGTGAACACAGTAAACAGTTGCGTATACAACACATTCAGAATCCTGTTTTAGTAAAAAATAAAATGTAAGGTGTATTTATAACACAACAGTATATATATATTCACGGCTCGGGCATGATTTAGTAGTGTGACAAAAGGAAGTTATTTTAAATACACCTTCAATATATGAAGATTGATATAAATATATCTTGAGAATGGAAATAATTTATAATCATAATAGTTTAAGAGTGTTCGGTATATTCACCTTCTTAACTTCGCGAATTTGACCGACCATTGTTTTAACTGAACTCTTGAAAAAATCATTTATAGTAACCACGTTAACGTCACGAGCAAATGTTTCAATTTGAAATTGATCAAGATTGTACCCCTCTTGATTTTGAACTCTACAATATCAAATAAATATGACAAAATTTTTAATTTCAAATTATTGTCTCAATATATAATAGGCTAATTTATAAAAAATGAATTACGAACTCTGATTTAAAATCAACAATTGCTGGATGATTTTGATCAATGATTATTTTACTTCCAAACAACGCATTGTGGACGGCCATTTCACCTGCACAAATTAGTGGTTAAGTAGTATGAACACAACATGGACAATTGGCCATTTAACACAAATAATAAACAATTTCATTAGATGTATGAAAGTTGTTATGTTAAATTATGTTTGATAATACATACCAAGATAGTATTTCGGCTTGCCAAGTTGTAGTATGAACACAACATGGCCAATCTCTTCTCTGTTTTTGGCATAATCGTCCCACATAGTGGCCCAAGTCTCCCAAAATGTGAACTCAACTTGTTCACCCCTGAAATGTATGACATACAAACGTGAAAACATGTAATTAAAATAATATTAAATTAAGTATATAAATTGTGTGCAGTACTTACTGAGCATCTTCCGCAACCACTGTACGTTTTAGCTTCTTCCCATCTTGAGTCCTAATGGTTTCAATGTCACCTATACCCACCACTGATCCGATGACATCTGTTCAAAAATCGGATTATCTTAACAAACATGTTGGCAAATGTTATAATATTGTATAATATACTACAAAAACATATATTAGAAAATGAGATAAAAAATATATTACCGACTACATCTTCCTCAGAATAAGTATGACCTGTGTCCAACAATTTGCTATAGGGTTCAAGAACCAGACCATTAGTATTTGTGTCAATTGGCTCAATGCGAGTGACTATGGTGTTAAAACCAAACTGAATTTTGTAACGGTGAGGTAACAATGGAAGCTTTCCACTATTCTCAATAATGGTGAAATCTGAAATGAAGTAACACTGCTCTTCTTCGAACAAAGGTTCATACTTGTGCATAAGTTCCTTTCTTATCACAACTTGTATTCTGTCACTCTGTATCTCAATCATGAATTTTGTAAGTATAATCCGCTAATAACATATAATAAAATCTGATATACAGCAAAATACCTTAACATCATGCAAAACCAAGTCGAGAGAATACGGATTATGCGGCTCATTTAACCTGTGCGAATGCCAGATTGAGATACATCTGGCCTTCAATGAAATGACACCGACCCCGAAGTCAATTTGGCTGATTGGTGTAATCTTCTTTTGTATATCTTTCGCTGAAAAATGTAGCATAATTAATTCAAACGAAATTAACGATATTTGGAATAGAGAACAAATTAATAGCATAATTAATTTAAAAACAAAATACTGGAATTCAACATTAATAGCATTAAATTAAATCTTAAAAATCTTATAAAATATAAAATATAGACCTGCAGTACTTCCAAAATTATTGACCGCACCACGAAAACGTCTTGAACCTAAAACAACCCCAGCACTTCCTATCCTTCGCATATTCCCGACAGATGGAACTGGTGTTCTTGTCTGGTTCATTTTGCCCTTCCCTTTGTCAGATCTGTGGTTCATCTGGCCAAAATAAAGTAGAGTTATTATGTAAAAAAAAATGTGTTAACATATTTAGGTGAAGATTGATGGGTCTTCTTTTTTTTCTGTTGATTTGTGGAAAATGCTTTGAAAATAATATCAACACAGTTTGTTACATAAAATGTGTTAATCAATACTCCGGTATGTTTAATTTTTGTGTTACTTGAAATGGACAAAACAATTAACTGCAGACATACCTTTGTGTTTTGCTGCAGAATACCAAAGCTTGGAGAATCCGAATTATGCAGGAGCAATCAGTGTTTTAGAAGTGTATGGTTGGACTCCCTCGTGACCCTTCTTATATAATGAAGAGGTAAATAACGAAATCCCTGAAATTTCGTTAATATTATCAAATTATTTTTTAAATTCAAATAATGATCCTTACTTTAAATCCGGATTCTACTGCCCCAAACCCGTTTCCTAAATTTTGGCCGTGTGATAGTGTTTACAATATTAGATAATCCGTTTTTTATATAAAAAAATCAATTATTTAGATCACGATTTATGGCTTTAAAAAACGCAAACTGTAAGCTGCATATTTGTAGGTTTAATTTTTCATTATTTTTTAAATTCAAATAATGATCCTTAATTTAAATCTGGATTCTATAACCAATGCGTTTTTATATAATTTTGGCCGTGTTATAGTATCAATCTAAATTAGATAATCCGTTTTTTATATAAAAAAAATCAATTATTTAGGTCACGATTTATGGCTTTAAAAACGCAAACTGTAAGCTGCATATTTGTAGGTTTAATTTTTCATTATTTTTTAAATTCAAATAATGATCCTTAATTTAAATCCGGATTCTATAACCAAACCCCTATTATATAATTTTGGCCGTGTTATAGTGTTTACAAAATTAGAATATCCGAAAAGTAATGGCTTTAAAAACGCCAACTGTAACATTATATGCATACCGAAAAAGACTGAGGGAGATATGAATTAAACAAATAGATAATCCGTTTTTTATATAATAAAATTAATTATTTAGGAAACGATTTAAGGGGTTAAAAACGGATACTGTAACAAAAATCGCTTCCTCAAATTTCGCCACTAATTTTGATTACAGATAATATCTTGGAATCTTGGAATCAATATGTAAATCGAAAGTCAAATGGTTGTGCTCACGTGGACATATTGGTTAGTTACACATCAGCATTAATAGCCAATGAAAAGCCTGCGTAATGACATGTGGTTTGGTAAACTAATGTCCAAGCTGCATATTAAGGTGAAGATGCTTAATTTTATTTATTTATTAAATTATTTACTATTTTTATATTATTATATTATTGAATATCGTGTGTGGAAAATGGCAGGAGATTACCAAAACCAATGGGCCAAACTGTTGGATCGTTTAGGAAAGGACAAGCAATGTTGCCCGAAGCCATTTCAAAAATGTAATCTTATACATTTTATTTCATGTCATATAATGAAATTACAGAAATGCCCTCAAGTTTTTTTAAATAAATTTTGACACAAAATATGTCAGCACCTCATTGAGTATACTTTAGTAGTCTATATAAGAACTTAGGTGCATTTTCGTCATTTCACATGATTTTGTTTGAAATTAGTATAACTGTTTTTACAGATTGTATAACATTTTAATGAATCAAATGCATGTTTTTAGGTTGGATAAGAGAGTGAAATTATCATGGAAGCTAAAAAGTGTCTCAAAATTGGAAAATAAAGGTTATTGTTTGACGTATGAAACGCCAAACGGATTGGAAAATTTGCTGACTAAAACCGTTGTGATGACTGTTCCATCCTATGTGGCTAGTGACTTGTTGCATCCTATTTCCGTATGTTGAAACTTAACTCAAATTTCTATAATATATTTTTGAATTTATATATTTATGGGCCAACTACACTAGATTGCATCCAATTATACGTGTTTTATTATTGTCTTCAAAAATCAAAATTTACCTTTTAATATTTTGGTTTACGTGAAGATGGTATTGTGCTTAGGTGGCGATGGTTTTGTCACTTGCTTTTAAAAAAAATGTTTGTATTACGTTCTGATGTACTTAACTCCCAAAACTTATTTTTTAATGAATTGGTTTACCCGAAACTGGTATTTTGCTTAGGTGGCACTTTGCCACTTGGATCTAAAAAGATATATATTCAATATTTGTCTTGCATTTTGATGTATTAAACTTTCAAAACTTTTTTTGATGTTTCGATTTACTTGAAAACGGTATTGTGCTTAGGTGGCATCGGTTTTTGTCACATGGATTCAAAATATATATATTTGATTTACCTTTTGATGTACAAAACTTTCCAAAACCTACTATTGTACATTTTAATTTGAATCGTTTTCGCGAGCTAAGGGGAATTTAGGTAAACCGATACCTTAAAAGGTATATTTTGAAAGTGTAGTATATTCAAAGGTAGAGTTTTGGAACATACAATACTAAAACGTGTATAGTTGGATACACTCCTATGTAATTTTCCCAAGATTTATGTATATATGTAAGATTGTTTTTTTCTTTTTAATAATGTAAGTATATTTATATTTCAGTTGGAAGCAGCAGATGCATTGTCCAAATTTTATTATCCTCCAGTTGCAGCGGTATCTGTTTCTTATCCTAAAGAAGCAATTCGTGCTGACCGTTTGATTGATGGTCAACTCAAAGGTTTTGGTCAACTGCATCCACGAAGTCAAGGCGTAGAGACTTTAGGTCACCTTTCATATGACATCTTCTTCATAAACTTGTATAATTTAATCTTTTTCAATTTCATATTTATTTAATACTTTCGGTTATTTCAGGTACCATATACAGTTCGTCCCTTTTTCCTAATCGGGCTCCACCTGGAAGGGTTCTGCTCCTCAACTACATTGGAGGAGCTACAAATCCGGGTATTTTATCAAAGGTAAGCATCATTGACCCGTTTACTTATGGGCGGGTCGAATTGTCGACCCGTTTACTTTTACATCTATAACTGGTGAAATGGGAAATAAAACCTTAAAAAGGAAATGGGCCGTATAGGGTCAAAAGTTGCACAAAGTGTACTTTTAATGCATAAACATCTTAAATTATTTTATTCAAAATATATGTTAATAATTGAAATGAATATATTTTTCGTAATCATACTTGACACACTTAATATCTGTAGAAAAACTTAAGAATTTTGTCAAAAAGTATTTCAGGTCAACCCGACCCGACCCGTTTCAACTCGTATCCAAATACCTGTTTTGACCCATTTGCTCGACCCGCCCATCTTGCCACCTCTAGTTTCTACATTCAAGAGAAAGCAATTTAGGCTTTTATATAAATTAAAAAAAAAATCTTTTAATTTTATTATTATTATCATGTTCTAGTCTTGATTATCATTTCAATTGGAGTTTGTTTATCCATTTTTAGATTTACTGTCATTAGCAACTGATTTCATTAACAAAAACTTAATATTTACCAGACAGAAAGTCAACTTGTTGAAGCAGTTGACCGTGACCTAAGAAAGATGCTGATAAATCCTAAAGCAGGAGAACCGTTGACTTTAGGAGTCAAAGTATGGCCTAAAGCAATCCCACAGTTTCTAGTTGGTCATTTTGACCTTTTAGATACTGCAAAAAATGCTCTTATTTATGGCGGATTTAAAGGTATGTTTCTTGGCGGGAATTATGTGTCGGGTGTTGCTTTAGGTCGATGTGTGGAAAATGCTTATGAGATTGCAAGCGATGCAAGTAATTATTTGTCACAAGGTGTGTATAAGTAAAGTAATAATATGTCATTTTTGGGGATATTATTGCTCTTATGAGGTTAGGAATTATAATTTTTGTAACAAGGTGGGTGTGTGTGTGTGTGACTTGCCAATTTTTAATAATATTGTTTGTGTAGGTTAAAATCATTTTGTTATTATTGAGGTGATGTTGTAATCGCACATATTTTTTTGCTCTTTAAGATTGTAAAAGTTTTGATATATTAATGATCTATTTCGTCTCTGTATATATCAATACAAGTATTATTTTTTTCAAAGAGTAGCTAAATGTTACCGTAGTTTCTGAGCATTTGCATGATCATATGATAAATGTTAATTTATGGAAAAAATTGAGCATGTGACCTAGGGGTTATTTCAAGCACTCTTAACACTAGGCATAACTAGATGGTTCAGTTATTATCAATTATTACCAGTTTGTGTTGGATCAAAATGTTTTTTCTCCTTTGTGCATTTTCTAAGAATAATGTATTTATAACAATCAAAAGCCATATAGTACAATGGTTGAAATACAAGATTTTAATAGAACATAAATACAAACTTGGTTAGCTTTTTCTATAATGACAAGATCTAAACTTTTCTTTGAACGGCTCTTAAATCTATGGACCTATCTCAATATGACATATGAACAACATCAATACCAAGTCTTGGGTATTTGTTATTTTAGTATCTTTTTACACATAACTAAAGGGAAATCCTTGCTTTCTGGATTCAAATTCTAAGATGTTTTACTATTTCAAAATGACTACGTTCTTTTAAACCCACTAGAAACTTTTCATCTAATACCTCGCATCTCCGTTTTGAAATACTAAAGCATACGAAAGCAAGGAATATGTGCCATATAGCTAATTACCACATATCTCACTATATGATTGTATGTTATAAAATAACAATATATTTACTGTGTTTAGTCAACATTTTGGTAATTACACCGACCAATTTTGATAATTATAAGTTTTGAAAGATCCATTTTGTTAATTAAGCTTGTTTTTATCCATATCTAGTTATCAAATATGGTAAATACGAATTTTAGCTTGTTCATAATTTGTAACTATCAAAGCAGATAAAAAATTGAGCTTAACACCAAACGGAATAAAGATAAAAAAAAGTTATTCTATAACATCTAATTTTATTAATTTATTTTTAATTAAAAAAGTTATTTCTCCAGAATGACTAAGCTTTGCTTATGATGTATCCCTGTGGAAGTTCCTTGCCCACTTTTTGGCATTTGCCTTTATTATGTTTCATGTCCGCAAATCGTATTTATGTCTGACACCCTTCTTTGTTGGCGAATCGACTTCAGCTCCCTATACTTCTTACTTTAGGGTTATCTAAAAAATATTAAGTTCTTCAAATATATTCGGCTAATATATTCGGAAGCGGAGGAAGAGTGAAAGCTAATAATAACTTTTTTTTTCCATAACTTAGGTGCTGTTTGATAGAAATAAAATGATTAAGTGCTGAATGATTCAACGGTCTGAATGATTAAAAGGTTTTATATAAAACTTGTTTTGAATATGAGAAACTTTTTATGAGAATTCTGACTGCTTAATGATTCAGCATATGTTTTAAAAAAGAATGATTCAGCAGCTTTTTGCTGTCTCATTCAGCATATACTTCATTCAGAGGCGCTAAACAAACGCACTGAATGCTGAATGATTAAGCATTCAACGCTGAATGGTTCCATTAAGCTGCAAACAAACACAACCTTAGCCTAACTGTTATTTACCCAGTAATGAGTTTGATAAATTATAATTTACCCATTATAGTTTTGGAATCAATTTTAAAAAATTGAAAGTCAAGGGGCTCATCATCCAAAACTCCAAATTCTGTCACTACTCAAAATTCAAAAATACAAATGGAAAACTAATCGACCGTTGAAGTCATTGTGAGTCCATTTCTATAATCCAGCTAAAAAGTAAACGCCTTTTAGGGTTTACACAGCTCGCTCTGCATCTAAAATTGGGATCGATTAGCGTTAAGCACGATTCTTCAGCTCAAAATTTTATAATTTCTAGGGTTTAATTTAGTTTGCTGCTCACAAAATCAAGCAATCAATCATGAGACGCCATGGCTGGCAACGGCCTCTTCATCCTCTACAGGTTTCATTCTTTAGGGTTTTGCTTTGCTGCTTGTTTTCTGTAAATTATATTCAATAATTTCACTTGATTGTGGCGTTAATTACTTAATTAGGGTTTTGTTTTTACAGATAGTCGGAATGGTCATATACGCTTTCTTAGTTGCAGCATTCTATAGCTTCCTAGGGCTTTTCGTTGGTACTCGAACAGCTGTCATTGTTGTCTCCTCAATCTATTCGTTTACGGTACTTAATAATTCATGAAAATTGATCATTTGTTATGGGAAAATTGCTGAGAAATCTAACCAAACATCCTAAATTTGATCATGTGGGTATAAATAATTTTCTGGAAGTTCAATTCTTGACAGATTTAGATGTGAAGGTTTAAATTTTACAAATACAAGAGTGAAAGTTTTATTTATTAAATAATATGAGTGAAAGTTAAAATTTTTGACAAAAAAGGAGCTGAAAGTTCAAGTTTTGACAAATTTAGGGACCTAAATATAGTCCAATTTTGACCAACTTGTTTCAAATTTTATGTAATCAAACATTCCATATTGTCAAATTTGGATTTTTGGTTATGTTTCTTGGAAATTTCCAGTATTCTTTATCTTATAATTGTTTTGATTTTCAGGTACTTGCAGTGATGTTTCTATTTATCAGGTGCACTGCAATTAATCCCACTGATAAAACCAACTCCAAAAGGAATAAGAAAAAGAATAAAAGCATGTCTAAACAGCTTAATTATGGTTTCATATTTGGTCACATTATCATGAGGTTTTTCACAAAAATCGAACGTAAGATTCTTAGGAAATTCATAAGGAGAAAATATCTTGATCCTTTGAGTACAACTGCTCAAATGGAACCTTTGCTTCCATTCCCACTTGTTATCAAAGATGATTCGGTTTCACCGGGCCCACTTCAAGATGATATATCGTTTTGCGCCCTTTGTGATTGTCAGGTTCGGTTTAATCCACTTTTTGTCAAAATACCAAGTCTTGTTATAAACGTATTTAATTTTATTTTTTTTTTTGCCAAAAATAAAAACGTACTTTTACATTTGTTCACTTAAGTGATTATACAAATTTATCTCATATTAGGTCAATAAAAGATGGATTTGTACAATTACTTGGACAAATGTACGTTTAATGACCTACTTGGACAAAACAATTAGTACAGTTACTAAACACGGACAAATGTAAAATTATGTTGTTATTTTAAGCAATAAAAAAAATTATGTATCTTCAACATGATCATGAATTTTTATTTTTTATAGGTTAAAAAGCATAGTAAGCACTGCAGAACGTGTAATCGATGTGTCGAAGGGTTTGATCACCATTGCAGGGTAAGTAAATTTGTGGATATTTTTTTCCTTCATTACAAAATCTTGTATAAAATTATTACCTAACATTTCATTTGTCATAATGATTTCTGGTTTCAGTGGTTAAACAATTGTATTGGGAAAAAAAACTATCGGACGTTTATTCTTCTCCTCATTTTTGTCTTGTTAATGGTTAGTAACCAACTTGCTACTTCTATTAATGACTACATATGACCAAACATGTATTCAGTTGACCATAATTTTTGTTGTTTTGTTCTCTTTTTATGATGCAGCTTGTGATAGAAGGAGGGACTGCAATTGCCATATTTGTTAGGTGTTTTACAGATGCAAAAGGAGTAGAAAGAGAGCTTGTAAGAAAGCTTCATTTTCAATTTCCAAGAGGACTTCTTGTTGCCATTTGTGTAAGTCTTTCTTAAGGGGTGTGTTTGGATTCAGGGTTAAGGAATGTGAGAATCAGAATGTAAATGATAGAAAGGGGTTTGGTTTAAAGGCATGAAAATAAAATTGTGATTGATTGTAATATGAATTTAAACAGGTTTTGCTGGTTCTACTAACAGCTTACGGTTCAGCAGCTTTAGGACAACTTTTCTTCTTCCATGTTGTTCTCATACGCAAGGTCGAATTTACCATTAATTTCTTTTTTTATTATTTCATATAAATATTAAACTATTTAAAATGTTGTAGGGAATGCGAACTTATGATTATATAATGGCAATGAAAGAAGAAAATCAATTAATGGAACAAGAATTTTCAGAAGATGATTCGGATTTGTCTTCTGATGAGAGCATAGACTTTGATTCACCTCAAAAAACAAGATTCACGATATGTAGAGAGAGAATACCAGAGGTATGTAAGCCAATTTAATTTAATTTTTATTTGTCTAGAATAACTATGTAATTTTATATTTGTCAATGTTTGATCATTGTACAAATTTTTGTACCATTGGGTCATTTAGAGATGTTTTGTGTCATATTTTGGTCATTCAGCAGCCTAATGACCTGAGAAAGTGATGATGTGGCAAGTGTAACAACCTGATGACAATATGGGTCATTCGATTAGTACCACATCATTGCTTTATCAGGTCATTAGGTCGCTAATGACCCAAACAAAACACAAAACATCTTTTAATGACTCAATGGGATAGAAATTTGTACAATGATTAAACATGGGCATATATAAAACCACATAGTTATTTTAGACAAATAAAAACCGACAATAATTAATGATTTTTTCACTAAAATTTTCAGAACGAACAAATACTTTCGGTCAGAATCGATAAAGACCCTCCACCACCAACAAAAAAACAAACTTTTCACGCAAGTATAAATCCATGGAAGCTAATTACAATGAGCCGTGAAAAAGCTAAATTAGCTGCTGACAAGGCACGAGAACGGTTCATGCAACAAAAAACAATCGTTGAATTAGACAACGGTTCACTTAAGCCACTACCACTAGAGACAAAAAGTGGGCCCTCATTGAAAACATCAACAGAAAACATAGATAGCAACGACAAACAATTTGTCGGTAATGGTGTAACTCCACTTGTTGTAAAAGGAATGCTTTCGAGTCCAAGAAGACGGGTTTCTATATCGCCATCACCAAAACAGAAATATAGAAGTAATTTTGATCTTAAATTGACCGAGGTTTCTAGGGAGCTTGAAACGTATATTTCGAGGCAGGTTTTGTGCTCGGTTTTGAAAAAAGGTGAGAGCGAATCGTCCCCGTCAGCACGATAGTTTGTGTCCGACTGTTTTTCTCAGTCTTTGAGAAATATATATGTATCTTATTATATTTGTTTATGTATTTGGATGTTGACTCTATAAATTTATAAAAATGTCTTCAATATCATACGTTTTAAAAATGTAATTCTATTTTTTCTAATGTGATTGACCTTTCTTTCCACACTTTTTGTATTATTAGCTTATAGCAACTCACTATCTATCATTTTACATTTTACTTCTTTCAATTTGGGTGAAAAAAGTATGTAGTATATTTTTATTTTACATATAATTAAGAATTGGTTGTTAACAGGGGTTTTAGCCGGACCAAAGACCGAACTGATAACATCTTTGACCGGACTGAGAATTGGGTTTTTCTGAGTTTTTTTTAACTTTTCAGTTTTAACCTGACCAAACCGAACCTAGAACTGGACCGGTATAGTTCGCTTCGGTCTGGTCCGCTCGGTTCTGATCGCTTGTCGGTTCAGCTTAAACATGCCCTCATAAAAGTCACTAAACAAACAATTTGTTGTCACCAAACCTAGAGATGCAAAAAAACCGGTTTAAAATCCGATCCCGGTTTGAAACCAGTTTTTGCCTTGTCAGACCGGTTCGGTTTTGAACCGCCGGTTTGGAACTGGTTTGATGTTTTGTGGAGGAACCGGTTTGAAAACAGGTTTTTAAACCGATCCTTAAAACCGGTTAAAAAACTGAAAGAACCCGGTTTAAGCTGGTCCAAACCGTTTCAACCGAATACATCCTCGCTAACTAAAAACCGGTTTAAAACCGAACCGCTTTGCCCAAAACCGGTCTTGACTTTCGTTGACTAAATCTGATCCGGTATTGCAAAAAAAAAAAAAACCGGTTTTTGCAACCCATTTGTGAAACAGACTTATGTTTGGATAAGCTTGATCTTCAAGAGTGCTTTTAACTATAAGTGCTTATTGACTTTTTAGTTTTGAAAAATAATTTTAAAAACGATCCAAAACCCAATCCATGTAAGTAGCAGATCCCAAGTCCAACCCATTTGATTAACCTACACTCTAAAGTTAGATATTCTAGAAACCAGTTTCATGTGGAAAACCGGCAAATTAAGAGCATGTGTGGGAAACTTATTTACTGGGATTTTGAGCTTATTAGCTTAATAAGCTGAAAAAAGCTTGAAAATTCAAACTAATTATCATTTATTAAGCTAATATGCTCAAAAGCCCAATTAAATAAGTTTCACAAACATGCACTAAACTAACCACATCTTAGGATTGTGCAAATAGAGAACCGGTGGACTGGACCGAATCAAGTTATACTGTCAAGTTCTTTGGTTTGGACTGTCATGCAAACTGGTTCTCGATCCGATTCAGTCCAAGAGGACCATGACTTCATCTTCCTCGGTCAAGCCAAACCCCTTTTCTCAGTTCTCGGTCGAGTTCAGTTTCAACAGGTCCAGTCTTGTTTTTGACTTGCCTATCCCTCTTAATATTATGTAGTTTTTTTTTTATATATTCTAATTATAGGCTATGATGTTAATTTAGGCAGAAAAGTAGACAATGTTTTTTTTGACATTTCTTTAATTAATTTTACCACAAATACTGGATCAGAAACTAGTTTGCTCACTCTCAGGCCCAAGTACAGAAAAATAGGCCAACAGTAATTAGCCGAAAAACCGAGTTATTTGCAACCCATAACCATATTAACAGGTTTTCATGTCTACATAACTGAAATTTCGAATTTAGGTTCGGTTTAGGCATAAGAGGTTATAAAAAACGTAACATGCCTCAAGACATAGGAGTCGTGATGTTTTTCAAAGCATGACTTAAGACAAAAATTTGTAATGTATAATAACAACAATAAGATCTTACACCATACCTAACATCACCGCCATTTGCTATTTCATAACTTGAGGGTTGCGCCTTAGCAGTGTCAAGGCGCATTTTTTAGAACCCGAACCCGTGCTCACTCAACAGAAAAAGATATATTCGGTTACCTTATCAGCAAAAGTGTGAGGATTGATTGTTATACATATCAATAAGCTCTTTATAAACTAAAGACAAATGAATGTGTATTGCAACAACATCTTTATACAATGATTTCTATCTAACTCAATATACAAAATTATCTTAATCATACACATGAAAAGGGTCTAATTTAGTATAGATATCAACAATTGCAAAAATCAATGTCATACATTAGCCTCAGAGCTGACAGATGATGCATTTCCACCATCTTTCCCCATTTTTGGAGGATCCTTCACCATCACGGGTTTAAACTGTCAAACAATACTCAATATTAGATATATAACAATATTTATCAGGTGAAATTAAATAAAATACTAACTCACCTTTTCATTTATTTCACGTTAGTCACTATACTTGGTAAAATATTAGCTCAGTCATTTAAAAGTTTGACTTTTTTTTCCGGTTTGAGTCAATGGGTAACCAATGTGGCAAAGAAAATTAAAGATATTTTCAGTTAGTAAAAGTTGGTTTCTTTCTTCATTTGAGTCAATAAAAGTTAAATTTTTGTCTCATTGGGTCATCTACCACGTCATCAATTTAATATGATATATTGGCCATCAGGTTACCCAGTGATTTAAATGGGACAAAAGTTAACATCTACAACTTTCCTGATACAATGACTAATGTGGGACAAATGAAAAGGTATCATGGTTTTTTATGTAGTTTAACCGTAATTATTACTAAAATAGGGTTATTTAACATAATAATATATTTATGGAAAATAATATAATATGAAGTAACCTGGTATATAGAATATATAACATTTCTTCTTATTTGTGCCATCATTTCAATAAATAGATTATATCCTTCAAGTTTGTACTCAATGAGTGGGTCCCGTTGTGCATATCCACGTAAACCAACTGCTTGTTGTACAAATTTTAGGGCTTGCAAGTGTTCTTTCCATAATCGATCAATATTGCTTAATATTAAAAATCTCTCCGCTTCTTTCATTAATCCCGGTGCTTCTTTATCCACAATATCCTAAAAATAGTAGTAATTATGTAAAATTAGTTTGTTATTTTAGGCAAAATAACATTTCTAATAAATCTAAAACCGAAAATATTAATAGCAACATAAAATATGAGATATATAAGAGAAATAAAGTTACTCTTTTCTGTAAATATGCTTCACGTCCACAAACACGAAGATAATTCTTCAAATCTTCATAAGTTGCACATTTGCTCACAAGTAAATCTGGAGTCAAATCATTCAACAAATAGCAATACCTGCAGTCAAAATTAAATGTTAATTTCATAATTTATACCATTTACAAATATTGAAACTTGAACTTACTGCTGAAGTTTTGCAATAAGTTTTTCAAAATCCCAATTTTCCTTTGGAGCATCAGAACCAATATTTGCCTGTTAAAATTACATAAATGTTGTATTATAGATATTTAGCAGTCATATTCTATCATAATCATTGGTTTTTTTTTTTTTTTTTGAATTATCAAATATAGATTTTATATTAAAATATAATTAAAAGAAAAACCTGTAATATGTCATCCATTGTGAGTTCAGAATATTCAATAAGTAGAGATTTGAGATCTTGAGATTCTAAAGCTCGCCTTCTTTCTGTATAAACACGGTCTCTTTGACTGTTTAAAACTTCATCATATTCAAATAACTGTTTTCGAATATCAAAAAAGTAATTTTCCACTTTTCTTTGTGCTTCATCTAATGCTTTTGTTAACATTTTTGATTCGATTGGTAAGTCCTCAACTCGAAAAGCTCTCATCATTCCCTAAAATACTTAATACTTTAACCAACCATAAATGAATTATATGAAAAATGTCATAAAATAGCTAAAGTTTTTCAAAGTGGTCTAAGTTTTTTAGGTCGCCTTAGGTCATTATAGTGCTAAAAAAAATACCACATAGGGCTAAAATATCGGGAGCTGATTCGTACATAGCAATATTTATCCATACAGAGCAATTTAATCCCAAATGACAATTATGCCCTTTCTTTCCTTTTACTAGCATTTCACCCCTCCCTTTAAGGGCATGACAGTCATTTGGGATGAAATTGCTCTACATGGATATAAATTGCTTTGTACGAATCACCTCCCTAAAATGTCATAATTTAATTACCAAAATATGACGGGAAAAAGTTGCTCAAAATCTTGTAATTACCAAAACAAATTAAAAAAAAAAAACTTAATTTGCCAAAATAGGCCTAAAGTATATTGCTATTTTATGACAATTTTTGTAAACTATAATAATAAAAGGAAAATAATAGACATAGTTTAAACCTGAATTCGATCTCCACCAAATATACGAAATATATTATCTTCAAGACTTAGGAAAAAACGTGTACTTCCAGGATCCCCCTGCCTCCCACTTCGTCCACGCAACTGTATATACATTTAAAAAATTTACATATTATTTTCCATATATATATACATACAATACCTAAAAAATGCCACCATGTTTTTTTTAAATATATGAAAAATAAAAAGGTGAAAAGTTGGACCTGATTATCAATACGTCTTGATTCATGTCGTTCTGTGCCAACAACATGAAGTCCTCCAGCTGCAACAACTTTGTTCTTTTCTTCCTCTGTGAAACCTTTATATTCTTTTGCAATTTGTAAAAAAGAATTACGTAATTTAGCAATTACTTCATCTTGTGTAGGACCCTACACAATATTATTACTTGTTTTATGATTAATGATTGATAATAATATAATTTATGAGTTATTGACAGATGTCACCTTTTCGCAGGCATACGAGAGGCGTTCTTCAGCTTCCAGCTCAGCTAAAGATCTCGTACCCCATGAGGTGGCAGCCAGCTGTACTGCTTCTTCAACTGCAAGTGTAGTTTTTTGAGATAGTGCACATGGGAATAAACTTTCACTCGCCTGAAAAATATTTAAATGTAAGAAAACATGTAAATATTGGGGGAAAATAATTTTAAAAATAGGGAAAAATGCCAAGATTTGAATTATCACTCCTTTTGAAGACAGAAAAAATTATGCATACCCCCACATTGTGTCCAATCTGGGCTCTTCAGTAACCTTTATTGGCAATTACCCTTTTTCAATTAATAATTAATGTGTAAATTGTGATTACAATAACAACATTATTACAACAATCTAAAAAGTTTTTTAGAAACAAACCTTCCATGTCTTGTTTGGAGGAGGTTTTTTCACAGAAACAAAAACTCCCTCACCAGGCTTAACAACGCTGCAGCATTTTTTATATAATTAACGTGCTAAAATATACTCAATTACAAAATAGTAAATAAATAAATAGTGGAGTGTAAGGAAGCCACCCAAGTAAATTTCTTAAGAAGAATATTTTTGGGCCATATGTCATTATTACTTTTTACATTTTTAACGCTATAATTACTGAGACAGGCCAGGCCAGCTAAAAACTCGCAATTACCAAAATGGACCTTCAAACTTATAACTAAAAATATGTACTACCGTCTAAAAATATATTATTATTTTATGAAATTTTCCCTAATAAATAAATCAATACAGTAATATGTATTCGTAAAATATCATGATATTATATAAAAAATACCTTGGCATGAGTAGCTCACGTAGCTTCAATCTAGCCATAAATTCTGCATTACCACCAAGGATTATATCTGTTCCTCTGCCTGCCATATTTGTAGCAATAGTAACTTCCCCTAACCGACCACTTTGTGCAACTATCTCAGCTTCTCTCTCCACATTTTCTGGTTTTGCATTTAAAACCTGAATATCAATAATTATAATTCAAATATGACTATTTTTTCTTCTCCAGGATTATATAAAGTTAAGGCTATAAATAGAAAATTGCGTAGAAAAGGTAACCAATTTAGGTCTTATATTTGTGTCGGGTAATAGCTAATAACCATCTTAGTTTCCAACGTAAAAAGGTAACCAACTTTCAAAAATTTTGATAAAAACCCCTTAACTTAAAAAAGGGGTAAATTACAGAAATTGACAAAATTTACCCTAATTTTTAATTTATCAAGATTTTTTAATTAATTTTAATTTTCTAATTATTTTTTAATTACCCCAAAATAAAAAAGTAGCAGAATCATTTAAATGGTGGTCCGTTTTGTTAGTTTTATTTTTATGGTCTGTTTTGTTAATTAGAAGTTCTTATCTGAGCTAATTTGGCAATTAGGGTTTTTTTCTCCATATATGGTAATTATAAGAAGTTTTTTTTGGCGCTATGCGGTTATTATTTATACGTTTTTAAACACTATAATTACCTAAATAGATTGCCTAAAAAGTTATAATTACTAATAGTGGCCTTGCAAACTTAAATTTATTAAAACAAACCATCAGCTATAGTAGATTGCTATTTTATGAGTTATGACATTCGCCCAAAAAATTATACCCAAAAAATTATACTTAAGGTAATTGAATATTGTTTTGGGTTAAAAAAGTTACTTGTAAGTCACCTTAACCATGCTAAGTTACAAGATCAACCTAAATAAACACTTTCTGAAACTTTTAAGCCTTTTTGTGAATGCAAATAAAGTATTACCAAAACAATTCATTACCTTTTAATGCAATTTACCTATGGTCCTTAAAAAACTTACTTTGGTTGGCCTTTTTTTGGAACCTTTTGCAGTTATAGTCCTTCAGCCTAACGTCCGTCAAAGTTTGTTATAAAATTACACTCGCAGTTCTTTTAAATTACATTACTAGTCCTTTTTTTGTTATATTTAATGGATGTTAGGCTAAAGGCCTGTAGTGCAAAAGGTTATCAAGAAAAGGACTACCCGTGTAATTATTCAAAGTAAAGTATCATATGTGAAATTCAGAGTAAACTTCAGGGACCATCCTTGTAATTTAAATTAAATACTACAAATTATCACCTCATGTGGTATTCCAGCTTCATGGAGTTGTTTTGACAATAAATCACTTTGCTCAACACTAGTTGTACCCACAAGTACAGGTCGCCCCGTTTTATTCATTCTAGAAATTTCCACAACAACTGCTTGCCATTTTCCTGTCGTTGCCCTAAACACCACATCTGAGTCATCCTGTGGTTACCAAATTATTCTATTTTTTTAATAATTATTTTTTAAAAAATAAAAAAGAATATGTGGAATATTTTATATTATTAAACCTTTCGTATCATAGGTTTGTTTGTTGGGACAATTGTAACTTTGAGCTTGTAAATACTTTCAAATTCAGAACTCTCGGTTGCAGCAGTACCAGTCATGCCACAAAGTTTTGGAAACTGTGGAATATTTAAAAGAAAAATTAATGAGTTACAACAAGTATAATAAGTAAGATGTAATTTTGATAAATTTACTTTATAAATGGGCCAGGTCGATTTTTGGGTTTTTTTTAACCTTAAATGGGTCAAAAAAAGAATATGCTAAAAAAGAATTGTTGGCACATAAAAGTCAGCAGTAGTGTAAGTTTAGTATTGTAATAATATTTTTTGGTAATCATAATTATACATCAAATATTTATACTTATACAACCTCCAAAACAACTTTATTAAAAAAATAATTGATTTTATTATTGTAGAAATATTCATTTTGTAATCATAATTATGCATCAAATATTTATATTTATAGTGCATTAGTACATACTCCTAAACCACTTTATTCAAAAGATTTTTTTTTAATTGTAATAATATTGTTTTTGCAATCATATAATGCGCTGTTATTTATGATAAATTTTAAAAGGTACAAAAAAATGTGTTTTTGGGTCGACCCAACCAGGCCTATTTCATCTTGAACCTTTTTGACCCGTTATCCAATTTAAAGATCAGAAATTGCCACCTGTAATATTAAAATTTCCAACCAATTAAAGACAAAAAGTTGCATAAAAACCTGAAGAAAGAAGTTTTGGTAACTAATTGAGGCAAGAGTCACAGTCTCATTTTGAATGGGAAGACTTTCTTTGGCTTCAACTGCCTGATGAAGACCATCACTCCAACGCCTACCCTGTAATCCCATCAAAATTAAAATTATATAAAATCAATTTGGATTTCCCTTGAAAAAATTGCAAAATATATTTTATTTTTTTGGCAAAATTTCAACAAAGTTCATATACTTAAGAATAAATTGCATAAATCATCTGCGTGGTTTGTAAGAAGTTATAGATTTTTTCCTTCAACTTTTTTTATAAGACAAGTAGTCCCTAATATGAAATTTGTAACATCAATGGTCCCTGTCATCAACAGTCCCTAAAACCTCAACGGCTTTTTTTTTTTTTTGCTTTAGGAATCGTTGTGTTACAAGTTTCAAAATAAAAAAAGTCAATGGACGAAAACCAAAATTTCACACAAAGTTACAAACCATAGGAAGATTTATGTAAATTAGTGTAGATTTAATTAATTACCTGCATAACTCTACCACTAAATTCGTCTACTATTAAAACCTCTTTACCACGAATAATATAATTCACATCTCTAAGAAAAAGCTCTGTAGCTTTTATTGCATTTATTAGAAATGAGGCCCATTGTTCTCGAGGATCATATAAATCATTTACTTCAAGAATTTCTTCAGCATCTGCATAGCCTTGTTCTGTAAGTAAAACATTTTTCTGCTTCTCATCCACCTGCAATTTATTTATTAATTAATTTAATATTCATATAAGGATAACATAAAGCTTTGTTTATTGGCTAAAATAATAAATTAACAACATACATTTACATTTGTCCCTGTTTAGTTATTGTATAGACTGTTGTCCAGTTGGGTCATTAAAAGATGGTTTTGTGTCCCAATGGGATCAATAAAAGGTGTTCTTTACCAAAACAAAAATTGTTTAAAAAATGATAGATTTATAAAATAATTGATATAAAAGTTTTTAACAATCCAATTGGGACCAAAAACTATCTTTAATGACCTAATTGGAAAAAATTTCAGTGACTAACAATGACAAATGTAGAAGTACGTTGCTATTTTAGACAAAAGAAATATTAAAAATTTTAAAAGAAAGAAGTATTTGAAACAATATTAGTTTCCTACTGTATAATGAATATCTCTTTCAAAAGCAGCAGCTATTTTAGCAGCTTTATAATATTGTTCACTTGGTTTCTCAGCGGGCCCAGATATAATAAGAGGAGTTCTTGCTTCATCAATTAAAATTGAATCAACCTCATCGATCACACAATAATTAAAACCTCTTATTACAAGCTCATCAACACTCTGTAAACAAAATTATTATTATTATTGTAAGTTTTAAAATGGATTAAAATAATTATTAATTAATGAAAATATATTTGTATAATGTTGAAGTATGGATATCATAAAACTTACTTTCCATTGCAAGATTGTCTCTTAGGTAATCAAAACCAAGCTCACTATTGGTGACATATGTGATATCGCATAAGTAATTCTGCCTTCTTTCTTCACTTGTCATATTTTCTGAAATATAACTCATTTTTAGACGAATATATCCAATTTTCAAATCAATATATCTACAATATACCAATTTCTGTTAGTGCAAAAATAACGGCTATCTATGTATTGGACTATAAGAATTAACTTTTAATGTAATTTGGTTACATGAAATGGTAACTTTCAGAAGTTACCAATTTTGATTGTATGTAAAAATTGCATTTTTTTGCCTAATATTTCCTAAATGTAAAAATTTATAGTTATGTTACCTTTTAATAAGCGAGAAAAATAAAGAAACTCTACATCGTCAAAACTGATATATTATATTACCTTTCTTGGCAATTTTCCGTTAAAATAATAATAAATTTATAAAAAAATAACAAAAAGTAAGATATACGTTGGATTAGGCCAACCGTGAGTCCAAGAAAACGAGCAACTTGACCAACCCATTCACAATCTCTTCTTGCAAGGTAATCGTTAACTGTAACAATATGAACTCCTTTACCACTTAATGCATTTAAATAAGCTGGTAAAATGGCCACCAGTGTTTTTCCTTCTCCAGTCCTCATTTCAGCTATTTCCCCTTTATGAAGTACCATGCCACCTAATATTAAAAAAATAATAATAAATAAAAAAAAAAGACTTTTATCACATGCATAAATGTAGCTAACTTTTGTGGGCCAAATTGATCATTATTTAGAAGATATAACATTTTTTATTGACTTAATTGTGAGTTTACTACAATTACATTTATATTACACTAAATAGTAACAAATTAACCTTAATCTAGATACCTAGATGCTTACAGGTAGTCAGATATCAATAATGTCATATCTTCTATATAAAATGATGCTAAATGTAGTTTGATTTGTCATATCTTCATATCCAAAAGCATATATAAATGTAATTATGTTCCAGCATCATATTATGTTTTAGGTGTTCAGAAAACAGTTATGCAACCTCATTTCTCAATCTCATTTCAAGTTTGATAATGTAGCAGCAGATTCAATCCAACACAAGGGATCATGATTCGTTTATTTTACGTATTAATTGAACATCAAAAGGACGAAGACCTAGAACCCTTTTTGAAGCCTCTCTCACTATAGCAAAAGCCTCCTGCAAGATATAGATGAAAAATGATAATTAATAGAGCAAACAACACTTGAGACAACTAAACAAATGAGATATATACTTACAGGTAAAAGAGAATCTAACGATTGAGGTGATTGACGAGCTCGTTGCTTCAATTGAGTAGTCCGATCCCTTAATTCAGAATCTGATAACGATATCAGTTCCGATTCAAGAGAATTGATGAGCGCAACGGTGGCAGAGTACTGCTGTCTGGTGGACTCGCCGGTGTCGGCACCACCTTTGAATATTCCGCCTAATAATCCGCCTAACGACGCTGCCGGCACTGTAATATTTTTCCGATCTCTTTGAACGTGATTACCATTAGAATGATAGTATCTGTGACTATTACTGTTGCCAGTATTGCTATTGGTGCATTCTCGTAATAGTAGAATATTTCGAGTGAAATTAGGGTTGAGAAAATGATGAGAATTAGGGAATTTGGGAATGAATATTGAAGAAGAAGAAGAGGTGAAATTGTTGTTGTGTGACAGAGATGAAAGCGCCATTGCAGTAATTAACAATTGGTGCTGCTAGTGTTGTGTATTTGCGATTAAGTGCTCCATGAAAGAACACCTGCAACTCGTTTGTTGTTTGAGGAAGAAGATGATGAATGGAGAAATGAAACTGCTTTGGATAAGGTGCCAACTTCAGTAAATAATTGGCGGAAATTTTTCGTTCTAAAACAAAATCTAGAGTAAATTATACGGACTATTAGACTGATTTATCAAAAAATCTATATATATATATATATATATATATATATATAAATTGAGTTTCAAGTTTGAAGTTGTATTTATTATCATGCATTTAATATTAATAAAAATAATATGATAAATCCATTTATAAAAAATAATAAATTAATAAATTGTAATATCAAAAGTCTTACCATAAACAATATTTCATAAACATAACAAATAATGATGTTCATACATTTCTGAATCGCAAAATTTGTAAGGTAAAAACGCATGATGTCATAAATTTATTAAAAATAACCCAGAACAATGACAATATTTTCACCATTTGTAGATATATATCTATATTCTATATAAGATGATTTTCAGGTTTGATGTTGTATTTACTCTTAAAATTATTTAATTAGATGATTTAATCATTAAAAACTATTCAAGTAGATGAAGTGTCCAAATTTAAGATTATTTAATTTAAATTAAATTGTTATACTTAATATATAGGTTTTAGTTTCAAGCATGTGTAAAGACACATATTAAAGGTATTAATTAATTTAAATTTTTCATACACATTAAAAATGACACATTTAGTATAAATAGGTAAGTGTGGTTGTTAATCTCACTCATCTATTCTCTTAATAAGAAATTCATTTTGATGAATCGGTGAACGATGTATGTCTCGATTTTTAAATGTCTTTTGTGTATTGATACATCGTTTAATTTAGGTTTGTTTATTTTGTAGGATCTACTATCTTCGAGGATGCTACTATGATGATTACACAATATCTTATAAGAGAATTGGTATGATTCAATTCCTCATAATTCTTTGATTATATCGTCTAATCTTTGATTATATCGTCTAAGTTTTTGATTATATATTATACTCAAGTGTTAAAGCCTAGATAGTATATATACCACAAAACAATAGCTATACATGTGGGTACACAATATAACCTAAAGAATTAACCCTAGAGGGCGACGGCGGCCGTTTTCAAGCGACAGTGCTCTGAGTGTAGTTCCCGTCGATCTGGGGGTGGGGGTAGGGTTTATTATTCGTGCTTGTTCCATAATGGGTTATAAGCATCGTATGGATGCAGAAGGTTGGATGTGGCGGATTGGCAAAAGGAATGGAGAAGGTGATGGGAATCGGGAGAAACCGATTCAAAACCCGTTCCAAAAGTCTGTAGAAAAGGTAGCTTCGTTCTTCATTACAAATTTCCCGAATAACATCACAACTAAATCCTTATGGAGATGGTGCATGGTGCATGGGAAAGTGGTAGATGTTTTTATTGCTAAAAAGTTAACGAAAAACGGGAAACGGTTTGGTTTTATAAGATTTTTGGGAATTGATGATGACGAAGGATTTGCTCGGAATTTATCCAATCAATCGATGGGTTCGTTTCATATTTTTGTTTCAATTGCAAGGTTTAATAGGCCCAAATTGTCGAAGTCTGAAAGTGATAAGGTAAAGCCGACGGGGACATCTGCAAAGTCATATGCTTCAGTGGTTGCAGGTAAATCTATGTATCCAGTGAAGGTCGGAGGTGGGGAAAAGTCAAGTGCCTCTGGAACATATAATGTAAAGAAGGTCTTGTTAAACGAAAAAGATCTCATTAAACTTGAAGATTCGAATACAGTGGCGCTAGCAAAAGTTAGGGAAGTAGGTCTAATGGAGAATTTATTCATACACTTGGAAAGTGAAGGGTTCGGTGATATAGATATTCATCATGTTGGAGGTTTATGGGTTTGGGTTGAATTCAAGTCTCAAAAGTCATGTTTGAAGTTCAAAAATGTAGACCTAGCGCATATTTTTGTGGAAGTAAGGCAAGTTCATAGCAATTTTATTGTTGATGAACGAATGGTGTGGATTGAGATTGACGGTCTCCCCTTATGTGCATGGGGTTCAGAGGCTTACAAAAAAATAGGGGAAATATGGGGAAATTTCATGTTCTTTGAGGATGATTCCAATAGTGACCCGAGCTGTGGAAGATTATGTATCAACACGAAAGAGATGCAAATTATAAATGAAACGATCCATGTAGAAGTGGCAGAGAAAATATATGTAGTCCGAATAAAAGAAAAAGATACATGGAAGATGAATTTCAAGAAATTGAATATTGAATTGTCATCAGGAGAAGAAAATGATAATGAATCGGAGGTGGATGTCGATGTGGATAATGAGGACGATTCTAGTACAAATACAGTGGTTGAGGAAAATATTGTGGTGGAAGAGGAAGTTGCTATGTATAATGATAATCTAACTGGCAATTCTCAAGGTGATAAGATGGGGTCCGGATCGAAGGAGGTTATTAAATCTGATCTAGAAAAAAACATTAACTTAGAAGAAGGTAAAGTAATTACTGGTACAACTGGTGAGTCTGATTCATTCTCAGGCCCTCTGGGTTTTGAATTCCTTAAACAAAGGAAGGGTGTAGATCGTGTGCAAGGGGATGACGTGAGCCATGCAAGTAGTTGTGGTAGTCTTTTCGGTGGTTACGGTTCGGGACAGAAGGTTGACAGTTATAAAAGATGGATTGGTGCAGATTGTAGTATTTAATGTTAAACGTCTTATCATTAAATGCTCGGGGTCTGGGTAATGTAGACAAAAGGAAATGGATAAAAAACTTGTGTTTTCAGAATGGTGTGTCTTTCTTGGGTATTCAAGAAACTTTGATGACTAAGCCAAATTTGTTCCGTTTCAAATCTATATGGGGTAATTATCAATTTGATTTTGCGTGTAGCTCGGCTCGTGGTCATTCGGGAGGTATCGTGTCTATTTGGGACACGGCGGTGTTTTCTAAGGAAAATATTGTTTGTGCTAGATCGTATGTGATAGTGGAAGGTTCTTGGGTGGGAAGTAATGAGAAGTTGCATTATATAAATATCTATGCGCCACAAGACGTAGAATCGCGGAATTGTATTTGGGATGAAATTAGTGAATATATCAATTCCAATGTTGGTAAGTTTATAATTTTTGGTGATTTTAATGAAGTTAGATGTGAATCGGAAAGGTTCGGGTCGATTTTCAATGCTTCTAGTTCTGATATTTTTAATAATTTTATTGAAAATTGTGGCTTCATTGATCTTGATATTGGTGGTCGTAAGTTCACGTGGATGAATAAAATGGGTTCTAAGATGAGTAAATTGGATAGATTTTTATTATCGGAGAATGTGGTTAATAATGATTCGGATCTTAAAGTGCTTGCTTTGGAAAGAAATTTTTCGGATCATATTCCGATTCTTCTTTCTTCAAAAAAAACGATTTCGGCCCGACTCCGTTTAGAATTTTTCATTCATGGTTGGAGGTGGTTGAATATAATGACATGATTGTAAAATGTTACAATGAGTTTAACACGTCAATCCTTTGGTGAATTTTAAAAATAAGCTCAAGGAATTAAAACTTTGTAGTAAAGTGTGGTCAAAGAAAGTGGTGGCAGATCGTGACTCTCAAATTGTTCAATGCAAAAATCAGTTAAGTAGCATTGAAGAAAAGATGGACAAAGGATAGGCGACGTCTCATGAAATTGGATTGAGGGTAGATCTTATAAAACAATTAAAAGACAAGGAGAGAGTTGTAAACCTTGATACTCTTCAAAAACTCAAATTAAAATGGAATGTAGATGGAGATGAAAACACTTCATTTTTCCATGGTTTATTAAAACATCGGAGGAGAAAGCAAATGGTCCAAGGTGTGATGCACGAAGGTGTGTGGCAAACAGAACCGAATGTAGTTAAATCAATTTTTCTTGAATTCTATAAAAGCAAGTTCAGTGCTTTAAATACTTCGATCCCATCTATTGAGTCCGAGAGGTTTAAAAGACTAGATTGTGATGAAGCGGCTGGTCTTGAAGTCTTATGCACCATGGATGAATTGAAAATTGTGGTTTGGAGTTGTGGTAGTGAAAAAACCCCGGGTCCGGATGGATTTAGCTTCAAATTTATAAAAAAAATTTGGGACATTCTTAAATTTGATATTCTTGATTTTGTCAATTATTTTATTCGATCGGGGCAGATTCATTCAAGTTGCAATGCTTCATTCATAACGTTGATCCCGAAGGTTAGTAATCCTACTTTAGCTAAAGACTATCGACCTATCTCTCTTATAGGGATTCAATATAAAATCATTGCAAAATTACTAGCTCAAAGATTGTCAACGGTGGTGGATAAATTGGTTAGTAATGTGCAATCCGCATTTATAAAGGGAAGACAAATTTTAGACGGCCCGCTAATGGTTAATGAGATTATTGATTGGTATAAAAAGAAAAAGAAGAAATTGCTCATTTTTAAAGTGGATTTTGAAAAGGCGTATGATTCCTTGAGTTGGAATTATCTTGATTTCATTATGGATCGTATGGGGTTTGGTGAAAAATGGAGAAAGCTCATAAAATCGTGTCTTTCGTCGGCAAAATTATCGGTGTTGGTGAATGGTAGTCATACGGATCAATTTTCTATGTATCGGGGAGTTCGTCAAGGGGACCCGTTATCTCCCTTTCTTTTCATTTTAGTTATGGAAGGGTTACATTTATCGTTACAAAAAGCGAGAGATCAAAATCGGTTTAAAGGGGTGAATATTGGGATTAGCAATTTAAAGCTTTCACATTTTTTCTATGCAGATGATGTAATGACCAAATGGAATGGTGAGGAGCTAAATAATATTATGCAGATTTTACATGAATTTTATTGTGATTCCGGATTGAAAATAAATGTGCAAAAATCTAATTTATTCGGTGTCGGGGTAAATTCACAAGAAATTGAGGAGATGGCAAATCGAACGGGCTGTGCAGCAGGGTCTTTTCCGTTTGTATATCTTGGAATTCCTACGGCTGGTAACATGGCATCTCTAAAATCATGGGATCCTATTTTAGTTGCTTTCAAGAAACGACTTTCAAACTGGAAAGTAAAAATGTTGTCTATTGGTGGGCGTCTAACGTTGTTAAAGTCGGTTCTTGGTAGCATAGGCCTTTATTGGATGGCTCTATTTCGAGTGCCTGAATCTATTCTTTTAAAATTAGAGAGATTTCGGGCTAGATTTTTTTGGGGATGTCATGAACTTGAAAATAAAATAAATTGGATTGCTTGGGAAAAAGTATTGGCAGGAAAAGAAAATGGTGGGCTCGGGATTGCGAGTCTGAAAGCTTTAAACCTATCTCTCCTTTTAAAATGGAGATGGCGATTTTTCTCAGAATCCAATGCTTTATGGTGTAACGTAATTAAAGCTATCCACGGTAAGGATGGGGGAGTTTTGAGGCAAAGTGATGTCCATGGTCGGAACGGTACTTGGACCCGTATAATTGGTACTGTTAATTTTCTACATGACAAAAACATAATTAAATTTCAAGATATGAGATTTGAGCTAGTAAGTGGAGATAAAATCAAATATTGGATGGATGTTTGGTTAACTCCGCTGTAACGACCCAAAATTTGTAAATAAATAAATTGAATAAAAATATGATAAATAAGGATAAATCGTTTAATGAACGTAGGAATTGGTTTCGTGTCGTTTGGACACCGTATGAGAAAGTTATGGGCGAAACCGGGTCGAGACAAAGAACGAAAAATGCAGCCTTGCAGCATAGGCAAGTTCGCGACGCGAACTATGGTTCCCGATCGGGAACATCAAACAGGGATTTTGGGCATTTTGGTTAATCGAGTTCGCGACTGGGTAGCGATCGGGAAAAGTTCACGATGGGGAAAGTTAGCGACGCGAACTCAGTTTGCGCCGTGAACTTTGGTCGAGCAGCTTTAAATCGGGTTTTCAGCCATTTGTGCTATCTTAAAACCCTAGATACCTCTTTGGCGATTTTTGGAGCTCTAGTGCAGTTCTTGAGTGATTCCTCCACGAATCTTGATTGATTTCACTCCTAGTTGAAGATTAAAGGTATATCTTCACTCCTTGATCTTCGTAGCTTAAGATTTATGTATTTTGATGTATGGGTTTGAAACCCTAGTTCTTGGGGTTATGGATTATGGTGATATAAATGGTGTATACACTTGATAGATGATGTATTAACAAGGAAAACAAGTGTATGATAATGATTTGTAAGAATCTTACGGGTTGGTTAAACCTAGGGTTTGGGAAATCACCATAATTGGGGGAAATGAGTTAGTAAGTGTTATCTAGAGATAGATGGACGCATTGGTAGTGGAATGTGATGTTAATAATCTTGTGATTATTGTATTAGGCTTTTGGTGAAGTCTTGAAAAGCTGATTGATTGTTGGAGCAAAGAAATTGGCGGAAAGAATACGGTTGGAGCATCTTATTGCTAAGGTGAGTACATGAGATTTTTAAAACTGAGTACATAGTAAATGGTTTCGAAATACATATAATATTTCGTGGGTCTTTATTAATAAATGTTTTGATAAAGATAGTGACTGAAAAGATGAGAAAATAGGTATATTGTGATACTAGAATATGTCTAGTATGATTGATGATATTAGAAGTAGTATGCTAAACTAAGTAACAACTGAATCTTTATTAATGTGCTATAATAATAAAGATAATGAGTAAAAGAGTACATATTGAGTCTTTATTAATAAATATGTATTAGTAAAGCAATTGGAAATGATTTTGTAGTAATGAGTATCTATTGGTAAGATTTACTAATGGAAGTAAAGAACGAATATATATATATGAAAATGCTTATGATGTGACTAGTAATAATTATGTATTATTGTCAATGGAAAGATAAAAGTATTATGATATCGATATATAAGAAATGTATCTTATGTGATAAGTAAGTATGGACCTCCTAGGGTCATAGAGGTAGAAGTAAATGTGGGTATGATCGGGTCCGTGGGACCATACAGGTACGTTCACACTATGTTGAACTAGTTATATATAGTTATTATTAGATAACTAACTTGTTTGATGATTACGTGATAGCCGAAGGCTTTGATTGGAATAAATGATGAGTCATGATAAGAATGAGATGATGTGATGACGCGGGGGATCCCCGGTCATGAGGTGTGGAGTGAGGGGCAGTTGGGTGGATTCCCATCGACTCATCCACGTTAGTAGTCTTGCTAACTGGACGTATTCCGGCGAGTAAGGCAGGTATCGGTAGATTGGGCGATTCCCTCTTGCCGTTATCTTGAGCAATGCGGGGGATCCCCGGTATGTTTCTAGTACGTATATGTTTATGTATTAGATATGGTTGAAGCTTATTAATGCGGGGGATCCCCGGTTAATAAGTTAATGTGGTTCTAGTTAGTTCGGGGGCAACCCGATAACTAGATATGATTGCTAGGAAAGCAAGGATGATAGAGTCACATTAGGGTGACTAGATGGTAGTGAGATAGTTTTTATATATGTCTATATATATTTATGAAATGAGTATTATTATTGGGGTCTAAAACCCATGTATCTCACGAGACTATTTTGTCTCACGTACTATGTTTGTTTTGTGGCTATGTACTCAGGTACAGGTTTGAAGTGATAGAAGGTTGCACTAGAAGTGGCCTAGAGATGCTTAGCTCGGGAGCTATTAGGTAGATCCCGTTGCCTATGGTTTTGATATACTTGGTGACACCGTATTTTTGTAAACTCTGATATAAGTTTTAAAGTTTTTGTTAAACTGTATTTTGAACAATATGTCAGATATTGGGAAAATGTATTTTAAATGATTTAAATGATGTTTTAAAAATACGGGTGTTACAACTTGGTATCAGAGCTATAGTTTAAGTGAATTAGGTTGGATGTCCATCCTAGTCTTAGACTGTAGCAATAGGAATGTAAGATTCCTTGAGATCGATAGGTTGACCTTGAGACTTTATGTTAAGTTTAGGGTTGAACCTAGGGGACCTATAGAAGTTGTTATGAAATGTGCAATGTGAAGTCTTTTGAGACCGTAAGGCATTAGTATGATAGGGCCGACCCCTATGAGAAATGCCATGATTTGATCTAACTGTGTTGTTTTCAACTGATGAGTTGACCGTTTGTATCTTGTTGGTTGGTTATGTTGGTATGGCGAAAGAATGAATGTGAAAAGTGGACGAGCTCCACTAGATTGGAAAGAGTTATGAATGAGGGTGGGCGGAATGATTCCAATACCCGTAGGAAGGAAGAGTCATCGAATGGCAAAGTCCGTAGTGATAAGTAGCTACGTAAAGAGGTAGCAAGACCTAGTCGGAAGAAATGGAAGGATGTTGTATAAGGTTTTCATAGCATGTAAAACCTTTGAGTAATTCGGAAGTTCTGAACCGAAGGTCACGATTGGTGGATTCGGAGGATTGAGCAAGTGCTAGAGAGTAGCAAGCGAAGAAAGAAAGATATGATGAGTTTGACATCCATATAATTAAAGGGGTGAGGCATTGACACGGTGGAACGTGTAGTATGAAACTTTGGGAAAGAGAGTGCGGTACAATATGTTGTGAAAGGAAGTCACGAGTGAGTTGAAAAGGGGAAGTCTTCCCGGGAGGGAATCTAGAGGGGGGTTCATGATGCAACCTCGGAGATCTTAGGTGAAGATTGATGTTATGTGAGTATGGCTTAATTGTTTGGTTGTTGCACGAATTGGTGCTTTTAGAAATTGGAGACGAGTCGTACGACATGGGGGTTTATTTTTGGGAATAGTCTTCCCGGTTAGTGATGTGTGTGGAAGTATGTATTGGAAAGGATTATAGACAAGTGTGTCGCATGTAGTAAGGATATAAGGGTTGATACTAATATGTAGTATAAAAGGATGAGACACGAGATATGGTGAGTATTTCTAACAGAAGTGTAGTAGTACAATGAAGTACTAAGTCTTGATAAGAATTGTTAGTATGGATGAAAAATTTTGGACTAGGATCCTTGGAAATGGAATTTGGATATTCGGCGGGAATCCGGATAAGTAATGTAATATTATACATGAATGGTAAAGGAAAGAATGACTGAGGTGTAGTGATACCTTAGAATTTATAAATGGAAAATATGTGGAAAAGAATAAGCGTCGGGGACGACGAAATTTAATCGTTGAAAGCAATTGAGTAAAAGTTGACGCGTAGCCATAGCAAGTTATGTGACAGGATTGATGGATTCGATAATCTAAGGTGAGAAGAAGATTGTCGGTAAAAGTGTCATAGCAATAGCGTGAAAATGTATGACGTAGTGTAGTGTAAGACTACGATTGGGAAAGGAATAGTCCTAAGTCCCACGATGTATGAAAGTAGAAAATCGAGTGTTGGGCCATTGGGTGCTAAGTCATGGGTTACAAGTGTAGACCGGAGTCGATTGGTTGACTCAAAGATGACCGGGATGACCGGCGAGTTATGATTAATGGAATGGAATGATAGCTACTCCCGTAGTGACAAAAGATTTGGAAATGTGGTAAAAATGAAATGAACTGATCAATGGTGGTTAATGTGTAAGTGAAACGAGATTTTACTAGTTATCCGCGAGATGCAATGCATGTGCATTATATGATGGCCTTCAAAGGCATATGACAATGAAAAGGTAGTGTCATGTGGATCGTGTAGAGTAATATTTCAAGTGAAAAGATGTTAGATATGAAAGAAATCGATAATGTGATATTATTTGAATGGTGCTAGAATGCATGACGAATAATTGGGTGATTGAACGAGTGAGAAAGTAGCAAAGCTACGTGATGTGAAAGGATGGATACCAGATGGTATTGGTGTGGCATATACATATGTTTGTATATGTGCACAATAGAGATGTATAGATGGTATTGGTGTGGCATATACATATGTTTGTATATGTGCACAATAGAGATGTGTAGATGGTATTGGTGTGACATATACATATGTTTGTATATGTGCACAATAGAGGTGTTTATATTGAATTGGCGTGATATATATATATATATATATATATATATATATATATATATATATATATATATATATATATATATATATATGTATATATGTATGTATGTATATGTTTATGTGTTAATATGATGAATGTAGAACCATGTGGTTAATGAGTATTGCCATTATGTTATGGTAAATGAGAATTGGGCTTGAAATGCGGGTTGCATTTAGGTCATGAAAATGTAGGGGATGCCTACGATTTATAGAATAGAAGGAAAGAGGAACTCCTAGTGAGCAAATTACCATGTGGTAACCAAGACATAGTACACCGTATAAGGGTGCGGGACGTATTACGGTAGGGGGCCTACTACCGATGATGTAAGTTGATCAATGTGATACAAAGATGGTTGAAAGAATACTAAGTGATAGTATGAGCGACCAAGTGAAGGTCAAGAAACGGTAAATGTTATTGTGACCTTATGTTAAGGTGTGACCCTTGGATTAACGGGGACGATTGTTGAGAAAGTAGTAATGGGTAGAACTGAGAGTGATGGGTTGGTAATGATACGCCGTGTGTACGGAAATTGCTAGTTTGGAAAAGGTATGGTTGACTTTATGTAAAAGTCAACGTTAGTCAACCCGTGATTGGTTGAATTGGTCTAAGATGGACTTTGACTCTCGTTTTGATTTACTAATGAATATTGATAGCATAATGTGTCGATTATGTGTTTGTGAAAAAGTTGATGAGATGGTTGATTGAATCGTAGTCGGTTTATACGACTTGACCCGTTTGGGTGATTTCAATGTTGAAATTGGGAATCGAGTGTAAGACTGTAATTGAATCATAAATTAAAGGCAAATTGTAAAGGAAAGGAGGATTTATGAAACCCTTAACGAGAAGGGAAAATGTTAAGGTATAGTTGACTTTGTGCTTAAGTCAAAGGGTAGACAATGTGGGGATATACCAATGTCGGGATATATCGGCTTGGTCAAGGCTAGAGTTTGACATTCGTTTTAATCAATTAGTTAATGGTATGATTGTGTCATACCATTGTTGTGAGAATGAAAGGATTGGTCGAGAAAATGACGGTGTTATGGTCAAATTGTGAAATTTTGACCCGTTTGAGTATTATGAGTTTTTAAAGTTGGGTCTTGACCGTTCGGACTTAACGAAGTTAAGTGAATGTTTGAATATGTAATGTTGAAGGAATAGGAATGAGGAAAGTTTGGTGGTAATGACCACAAGGAAATGAGGGCGTAATGCTCGGGTGAATATAGGTTGGAGATTTTAGTGATTCCGAGGACGGAATCCTTTTAAGGGGTGGATAGTTGTAACGACCCGAAATTTGTAAATAAATAAATTGAATAAAAATATGATAAATAAGGATAAATCGTTTAATGAACGTAGGAATTGGTTTCGTGTCGTTTGGACACCGTATGAGAAAGTTATGGGCGAAACCGGGTCGAGACAAAGAACGAAAAATGCAGCCTTGCTGCATAGGCAAGTTCGCGACGCGAACTATGGTTCCCGATCGGGAACATCAAACAGGGATTTTGGGCATTTTGGTTAATCGAGTTCGCGACTGGGTAGCGATCGGGAAAAGTTCACGATGGGGAAAGTTAGCGACGCGAACTCAGTTCGCGCCGTGAACTTTGGTCGAGCAGCTTTAAATCGGGTTTTCAGCCATTTGTGCTATCTTAAAACCCTAGATACCTCTTTGGCGATTTTTGGAGCTCTAGTGCAGTTCTTGAGTGATTCCTCCACGAATCTTGATTGATTTCACTCCTAGTTGAAGATTAAAGGTATATCTTCACTCCTTGATCTTCGTAGCTTAAGATTTATGTATTTTGATGTATGGGTTTGAAACCCTAGTTCTTGGGGTTATGGATTATGGTGATATAAATGGTGTATACACTTGATAGATGATGTATTAACAAGGAAAACAAGTGTATGATAATGATTTGTAAGAATCTTACGGGTTGGTTAAACCTAGGATTTGGTAAATCACCATAATTGGGGGAAATGAGTTAGTAAGTGTTATCTAGAGATAGATGGACGCATTGGTAGTGGAATGTGATGTTAATAATCTTGTGATTATTGTATTAGGCTTTTGGTGAAGTCTTGAAAAGCTAATTGATTGTTGGAGCAAAGAAATTGGCGGAAAGAATACGGTTGGAGCATCTTATTGCTAAGGTGAGTACATGAGATTTTTAAAACTGAGTACATAGTAAATGGTTTCGAAATACATATAATATTTCGTGGGTCTTTATTAATAAATGTTTTGATAAAGATAGTGACTGAAAAGATGAGAAAATAGGTATATTGTGATACTAGAATATGTCTAGTATGATTGATGATATTGCAAGTAGTATGCTAAACTAAGTAACAACTGAATCTTTATTAATGTGCTATAATAATAAAGATAATGAGTAAAAGAGTACATATTGAGTCTTTATTAATAAATATGTATTAGTAAAGCAATTGAAAATGATTTTGTAGTAATGAGTATCTATTGGTAAGATTTACTAATGGAAGTAAAGAACGAATATATATATGAAAATGCTTATGATGTGACTAGTAATAATTATGTATTATTGTCAATGGAAAGATAAAAGTATTATGATATCGATATATAAGAAATGTATCTTATGTGATAAGTAAGTATGGACCTCCTAGGGTCATAGAGGTAGAAGTAAATGTGGGTATGATCGGGTCCGTGGGACCATACAGGTACGTTCACACTATGTTGAACTAGTTATATATAGTTATTATTAGATAACTAACTTGTTTGATGATTACGTGATAGCCGAAGGCTTTGATTGGAATAACTGATGAGTCATGATAAGAATGAGATGATGTGATGACGCGGGGGATCCCCGGTCATGAGGTGTGGAGTGAGGGGCAGTTGGGTGGATTCCCATCGACTCATCCACGTTAGTAGTCTTGCTAACTGGACGTATTCCGGTGAGTAAGGCAGGTATCGGTAGATTGGGCGATTCCCTCTTGCCGTTATCTTGAGCAATGCGGGGGATCCCCGGTATGTTTCTAGTACGTATATGTTTATGTATTAGATATGGTTGAAGCTTATTAATGCGGGGGATCCCCGGTTAATAAGTTAATGTGGTTCTAGTTAGTTCGGGGGCAACCCGATAACTAGATATGATTGCTAGGAAAGCAAGGATGATAGAGTCACATTAGGGTGACTAGATGGTAGTGAGATAGTTTTTATATATGTCTATATATATTTATGAAATGAGTATTATTATTGGGGTCTAAAACCAATGTATCTCACGAGACTATTTTGTCTCACGTACTATGTTTGTTTTGTGGCTATGTACTCAGGTACAGGTTTGAAGTGATAGAAGGTTGCACTAGAAGTGGCCTAGAGATGCTTAGCTCGGGAGCTATTAGGTAGATCCCGTTGCCTATGGTCTTGATATACTTGGTGACACCGTATTTTTGTAAACTCTGATATAAGTTTTAAAGTTTTTGTTAAACTGTATTTTGAACAATATGTCAGATATTGGGAAAATGTATTTTAAATGATTTAAATGATGTTTTAAAAATACGGGTGTTACATCCGCAACCTTTAAATGATATTTATAATCGATTATTTAGACTTGATATGAGAAGTAATGATTGTGTTGGTGATAAACGTCATAACGGTAGTTGGGTGTGGGCGTGGCGTAGGGAAATTAGAGGTGGAGTAGAATCGGAACAATTTGATTTATTAATGGCCAATCTCGTTCAGATTAGTTTTAAAGTTGGTTCAGATACTATGAAATGGGCCCTTGATCCGCTAGCAGGCTTCTCGGTAGCTTGTGCTAGAAAGGCAGTTGATAAAGTTTTGTTTCCGGGATCAACTAATTTGTGCACTAAATGGGTTAGACAAGTACCTATAAAAGTCAATATATTTATGTGGCGTGTGATTTGGGACCGATTACCGACGAGACAAAATCTATCTCGAAGGGGTTTAGAAATAGAGTCCATATTTTGTCCCAATTGTCAAAGTGGGATGGAATCTTTAAACCATGTTTTGTTTTCTTGCACATCAGCGAAACAAATTTGGTTTTGGGTTTGCCGATGGTGTGACATCAGTAGTTTTGCAGGTGATTGCTTGATTGATTGGTGGACGTGGTGTGTGTCATCGACAAAGAATAAAGTTGAAGAGTTAAAGCTACACATTATCGGTATAGCTACTTGTTGGATGATTTGGTGTTTTAGAAATTCGATTTTGTTTGATAGTGGTAGTATTAGAAAAGGAGATGTTGTCGATCTCATTGTTTTATTTTCGTTTAATTGGTTGTCGCAACGTGATCATTCATGTAAGATCACGTGGGTTGATTGGGTTAAAAACCCTTTGTTGAGTTTGTAGTTGTTAGTCCTTGTATTGCTAGTTCCTTGCTAGCTTTCGTTTTTTAATATATTTTTGGAGGTCTCCGGGAGGGTGATGGCATTGCCGAAGCTCGATCCGTTGCCTTCTTTTGCTGTTCAAAAAAAAAAAAAGCTATACATGTGGGTCGAGATACGATCGTTGGGCAACACAAGGCATGATGACAACACAAACGAGAAACGATAGGAATAAATAATGATGATCGGAGGTGAATGCAAGTCACATTGTACATTACTTTAATAATCAATATGTAGCAAAGTTTATACTAACAAACAAGATCCTTCATTTTCATATTTGTGTTCGCTTAGATATTTGTAAATATAAATGAATTAATATATTTAAAAGTTGAGTATTGTCATAAAAATGAGAAATTAATGTAATAAAAAGATAGTAAAAACTAATAACTCCATCAAATTTTTATATCAAAAGTCTTAAAATGATATTATTAGTAAATGAATATAAGTAATAAACTTATGTATATTATTAGTAATAAATATAAGTAATAAACTCAAAAATCTTGAAATAATATTATTAGTAAATGAATATAAGTAATAAACTCATGTATACATAGATAAAGACTAACAAATTGACTTATCATGAATGTTAAAATAATTATTAGAAAATAATTATGATTATGATTATCAGTAATAAACTAAAGTAAAGTTTATCATAAATATGATTAATAAGTTGATGTAATGAAAAATACTATTGTAATAAAAAATATGATAAAAACTAATAACTTTATTAAATTGTCATATCAAAAGTCATGAAATAATGTCTAAACTAATGTACCATTTAATTACATTTGTTTAATATAAATATAAAAAAAAGTTGAATATTGGTCATAAATATGAATAATAAATCATTATGACTAATAAAGATAAATCGTCATATGAAAAGTTTGAAATAATTATTAGTAAATGAGTTTGGCTAACTCATGCCCTAAGGGCATGAGATAAGAGACGTTTAATAAGCTCAAATATTCCTAAAAATGTATAAATAATCATTAATGAACTTCATTCTTTATCTTACTACTATATAAAGTATTTAGGCCTACCACATTAAGAAAGTTTAAGGAGCTCCTTAAACTTAATTTTAAGGACCTTTCCACTTTTGTTAGTTAGTTCTTTACCTTAAAAAAAATAAATCGCGGCTTATAAGATTCGAACCCAGGACCTCTCCTAAGTTATCACTATGTGTTAACCACTTGCTATACATTACACTTTATTTCAAACCACTCACAATTAATACATTAGGCTGTTATTATAACCATTTATCCCAATAACATTAAATATACGACGGTGTAAATCATCAACTCTTACCAATGTCGGCACCTACCATCACTACATTTGACCATAACTAATGTCGGCACCTACCATCACTACGCACCACCACTCATCACCATCGATATTGCCACCACCACCGTTACTATCGTCACTTTGAAATATAGTTACGGGTACCCGCCGCCGCATTGCGCGGGTACCCTGCTAGTTAACTTATAAGATTCATTAAATACAATTTCAATTGTTTAAGTAAATTAATATAAGTAATAAAAAACCATTTTATAATAAAAGAATTAACATTTAATAACATTTATTTAATTTAAATAAAAGTTAAATTTTGGTCATAAATATGAATAATAACCAATTATGACTAACAAACTTAAAGTATCATATGTAAAGTCTTGAAGTAATTATTAGTAAATTATCTATCTATATCTATATATAGATAAAAAACGAGTTTCAATCTCGATGTAGTATTAATTATCACGTGTATTTAATGTTAGATTAAAAAAAACTGCCTAATTACGGAATATTGAAACTATAGTTCCATGTCATAATGTTCAATTTAATTCCATGGTTTTAAGGTTGGATTTAATTCCTTTTAGTTCAAAACAAAATTGTATAGACTTTATATTCCAAACGTTTTGTACGTTTTGTATGACTTAAATACCATCTTAAACACCAAAGGGTGTGGAGACTTTATATTCAAAACGTTTTGTATTAAATACATAATACTTAAATACCAAAACGTTTTGTATTAGATCTTAATACTAAAATACCAAAGGGTGTCGATACTTAAATACTTAATCACGTAAAAATAGACATTGTGACTTTTTGCATTTATTTCGCCACTCATTGAGTCATTGTAGCTTCATAGGAAACTAAACCCATTGGCATTCAAATTAATTAATAACGAAACTGAACCCATTAAGATTCAAATTAATTAAAAACAAAACTGAACCCATTAACATTCCCAAAGTCCACAATTACAAAGTAATTTTTTAAATAATTATTATATTGAACCGGTTAGTTACAACCCAACCCTTTATTTTGTTAAAAGTGCATAGGAAATCTAATCTAAGCCTAACATAGTTGTTGGTTTTTATTGTGTGATTAGTAATGTGCAGGTTTGTTTGTTTAGAAGTTCAAATGAAGGAGTTGTAGCTGTCCTAGAGTTGTAGCATTATTTACAAAGGTCTCGAAGCGTTGTTGTACAAAGCTACTTTACTACAAGGACTGAAATGTACAATTGTTAATTCGTGTAGACCGAAGTGAAATTAACTAAGGACTGTGCATGCGGTCTTCTCTATTTAAAGAGTATTCGGTCAAATTAGGGTCAATAAGTTGAACATTTCACTACCCAAAATATCTCAATCTCTTTCTCGAAGCTCTCTCTAGATTCACTTATAATTCTTCTTTTTATGTAGAGTTCTTAAGAGAGTTGTGTATTTGTTCACAGTTTGTAGATCTTAGTTTATTCTTTTGTGTAAACATTTACGTATTATTTTTTCTAAGTTTGTAATCTGTTTTGTAAAAGTTTTTTAAATCTGATTTGTATTCTTGAGTTTCTGACACCAAAGTATTTAAGTCACATATGTATAGTTTGTAGATCAGTTGTCAAATGTTATTGAAAAAAAATCTGATTTGTATTTTACAATATGTGATAATGTGTTTGTAGATCAGTTGTCAGTTGTCACATTTTCTTAATACTAAATCTGATATTTGTTTGCTTTAAGTTCTGATTTGTATTCTTTAAATCTGTTTGTAGATCAGGTTAAGTATCGACACCTAAGGGTGTCGATACTTAAATACTTAATACTAAAATATTTGACAATGATTACGTTCTGATTTTTTATAAAATATTAAAGGAGCACTTCAAGAACTCAAGGTTTCCATGCTAGGCGGAGGAGTACATGCCGGTGGTGTTTGCTCCGTCGCGAGACCGATTGTAGGAATATGTGTCATAATGGCGTCGCATCATGATTTGTGTTTGACAAGTGAAAGTTGTAATAGTAGTAGTGATATTGTGGCGTTGTAGAATATGTGAATTCCGTTGATAGTTGCTACGATGTTGCAAGCTACGGCGGTGGTGGTGATGATGATAATTGAAATATTATTTATTGAATGATCATATTTACCGGAACCGTGGTTGTTATTTTGTGATACTTTCGCTAATTTAATGGTTTTGTTGCAGATTAATGGAAAGCATCAGTTGAGTACGTGGTGGCTTTTTGTTTAATTAACAATCTTGAATCGGGTTTTATATTTTTCTTTATTTCTTAATGTATTTGTTTCTAATATATTTCTTAATGTCTAATACTATGATTTTCATTATATCATTAATAAGTTGATTGGTGGCTAAGAAGGTGAATAACTCTTATTATAAAAAAGCTCAATAAAGCTTTTTTGTTAGGAAACATTAAGCTTCATTCTTAAATCCTTTTTGAGTAGGTTGATGAGGAGGCGGATTCTAAAAGGTTGAGAATTTTGACAAGGTTTGTATTTAGTTTTCATGATAATTGTTTGATGTGAATTTGCAGGTAACTAAGTTATAGAATAAGCTAGGATGGGTGTTTTAATTTGTGCTAATTAATGTGCCCAAATAATATGGTTTACTTAAGTTTAATTACGCACATGTCTCACTCAAGTTAAGGTAACCCTAAACCCTAACCATTTAACAACCTAAATTAGTAACCAAAAATATATTTTAATTTAACTACCAAAGGTATATTTGTAAAAAAATCAATTTATATTCATGTTCAATAAAAAGTTTTTTTTAAAGAAAACTAAACATAATAAAACAAAAAATTGGACTTATCCTCTTTTTAATATATTTTCTTTTGTTGTAAATACATAAATTTATTTTATATTTTGATATCCTTTTAGTTATAATTGTGCATTTTTAATTAATTTTTAAACATTGTTTTTCAGGTCGCTTGAAGATATAGCATCATTTATTCATAGTTGAGCTTATAAAAGAAAAGGAAAAACTAAGATTTTTGTAGTTGCACTTATGTGTTATAATAACATGTTGTGTTTTATTACTTTACATTTTCCTCTGGCAACACTTTGATTTCTTTATACTTTGCAAGTGATATCAATAACTCCTTATCGTAAATGAAGCCCGTGCATCGCACGGGCCATGCTGCCTCGTATAATTAAAAAATGAGTTCCATGTTTGAAGTAGCTTTTAATTACAATAATTAGATGACAATAAGAAATAATGTAATTAAAAACTAATATTCCATTAAATTGTCATATCAAAAGTTTTTTTTAATAAATATAAATCAAACTATTTATATACTACAATTAAGTAAAATTTATTAAGTGAAATAAATAGTAGAAGTTCAAGAATCATATGTTACATTTTAACTTTCCTATAAAAACATATGTATCAAAAATCACACTCACAATTATCCCAACTATAAACTTAGTGTTTTCTCCAATATAAATAAGTTGACAAGGTTTCCTTACAATATGGATCAAGATTTGTACTTAGTGTGATCTGATTCGATATTCAATTTAGAATTCCAATGTATAATTACAACTAGCATTGTTTTTATTTTGCAGATCAAGGCAACAACATCAATACAACATGCCGCACAAGTCCATGACCACAAATTTAGTGACAAAACATCATATCATATCAGAAACCCAAGCGTACAATAATATATAAAGATAAAATGAGTTTCAAGTTTGAATGTAGCATTTGTTAGCATACATAAATTATAATAATATATATTGTGTATGTTTTATTCAATTGTGGAACGCGTCGACCCAAAATTAGAAATTATCGTCTTTTCCCCCATCTCATTTAAATAAATAGGGGATACGGGTAAATTGTGATCATGCTTTAGATACCTTGCACGTTACACCAATATAATATATACAATTTACGTTCAAAAAATTGTTTATTATGAACAAAGCCCGTGCATCGCACGGGCCATGTTGTCTCGTTTAAATTTAATTTTTAGGTTTCTTTAATTAAATTCCATATGATTGCATACCTCCGATCACCGCCGTCACCACCCCTTGTATATTAAATCATATGTGATTCAACACCACCGACCACAACCACCACCAACCTCTAACGGTCACCGTCTCCACCACCAGCAACCCCTAGCCACCATTGGCTGCTTTCAACCACATGTGATTGCGTATCCAATCACATGTGGTTGTGGCGGCCGGAAGCGGCGTAAATTGCATAGCATCATAAAGAGCCACTCCCGGTACTACCCATCCGCTAGAAGAACAATGATCCTTTTATAGGTAAAACATTTACTAATATACATTTTGCAACAGACATAAATAATGCCTGCCTGCTGCATTTTTTCTCTTTGTTTAATCTCCCGTTTTTGTTGACTAAGATCTCACGCCATCAATATGGGGGCTTCATTTTTTTCAAGTTTTATATTGGTTTTCCATTAAGATTTTTTGTTTCAAAATTATATATTCACTAAAGTCTTTTACATAATTTGACTAATCTAATACTTCCTCCGATTTAAAATAAGTGATACATTATAGGTTTTACGTTTTTTAAGGCAATATATTATAATGAGGGTTAAATTAGATTAATTGGATGGTTAGTGAGGAATGAGTCCCACAATCTTTGAATAATGTAAGGTTAATGATGTTTAAAAGTAGAGGTAAGGGTAAAGAGGTCATTTCATTTTACTAAAGTAAGTAGTTACTGGGTATGTGATCCACAACTTTTTACCAAATAAGGTAAATTTTCAAAGTGTATCACCTATTTTGATACACCTAAATATGAAAAATGTATCACTTATTTTAAACCGGAGGAAGTAGTAACTACTGGCTTTGTGATAAGATGGTGAACATCCATTGTACGAATATTTTGGAAAACAAAGATCTTGAAAACCTATATTTTTCTTTTTAATATAAAAAATATTATGTAAATTGTACGGATATCAATAAGCAATCTTTTGGATATCATATGAAATTACCCCGCGGCATCGCACGGGGTAAATATTTACTAGTTACATACATATATCATACATTCTAGACAATAAGTGATGCTATAAGACACCAATAGACACAACTTAGACACAATTTACACACCGCTAGGCTTATAGCCACTAAACACCAGCGACACTACTTATCATACCACAATGAAAATGACCCCATTTGAATTGAAGGCAGCGGGCGGCGGCCAGAGGTGGTTAGTGGCGGCCAGCGGTGGTTGTATATTGAATCATATGTGCTTTGATGATGGTAATGGTTATATATTGAATAACATATGATTTGATGATGATAATGGTTATATATTGAATAACATATGATTTAATGATGATAATGGTTAAAAAAATCTTTTGGTTCAATGACTAAGATTTGTCAATTCCATTGTGACTTTATAAAAATTGCGAGACTATATAGTTTTGTAACCATATTTAACATATTTATTTTTTCAAGAGTTGTAAAATGGACAAAGAAGTGGTTACGAGAACCGATCCATTTTTACCCGCACAAAATTAATCCATTTTGTAATTTATAACCTGTTACCTGATCCACCGATCTTTGCTACTTGAATTGCTAACTATGAACCTTAAAAACGACCAATATACATGATCTGAAATACAAAACAAAAATGGGTAAAGTTTACCAACTAGAAACCAGGTTTAATTTTCTTGAGGGACAAAATCGTCTTTTGGGGTAGCAACTGACACAAGTCTCTGAAATTTTTTAGTGAGTTCTTCACAAGACTCGACATCTGATGGTTGTATTTGTTCAATTGCACTTCTTAAATGATCCATTCTTACTTCCAATGCATCATGTTTCTCCTGAAACAATTATAAATTATGTCTACTTAATTATCACTTAATCACAATGCAATGATTTGATGTTTTAACAAAACAAAATGGGCTGGTCGGCAGGTTTGGTAACGGGTCGATATGGAAATTTCTCAATGCGGGTCAAAACGAGTCGCACTGGGTTGGGTGGTAGACACCTTTTTGTAACTTTTTCATTTATTTTTTGTATTTTAGGAAACAATTAATTGCTAATATGAATATATGATTACAAAACTATACTATCACAATAATAATCTATTTTTAAAAAATAAAACGTTTCAAGTTGTACCTAAACCCTAAAAACACACCTAATTCCATTATATCTGATTTTTTAAATTTAGACATTTGACCCATTTGTGGTGTGTGTGTGGGTGGGTGGGGGGGGGGGGGGGGTAAAGGATAACCCAAATCGACCCATTTACCTATAAAAGCTCTTATTTCTCAATTATGGCCAAGGGACATTACTAGGACAAAATGGGAGGGTCGGGCAGGTTTGGTGACGGGTCAAAATGAGAGTTTCCTAATGCAGTCAAAACATGTCAGGTTGACCAGCAAACACCTTTCTATACTTTTATCGATTTTATTGAATTATATAGATAACTAATGTGCTAAATACGATCACAATACATATATTGCTACAATAACAAACTCAGAAGGTTTTGCACATTTAAACACTCTGGCTGAGATTGTCGGGCCTAAACTTTATGCTAGTCGGGTCAACCCGACAAAGGTAAGTAATCCAAACCCCACACCTGACCCGATGCTATTGTCGGGTCAGGTTAAAACAACCGGATATCAACACAAGACCCGAATACACTCGACCCGACTAGCATAATCGGGTTCAGGTTTACGTTGGGTCGGGTTGACCCGTTGAAATTTAGAGATTACAAACCTCAATGGCTGCAAGAGCTGCTTCACGGCATATTAGAGATATATCTGCCCCCGTATAGCCTTCAGAAAGACGGGCCAACTCCTCAATGCATACATCAGAACTGCAACTCATTTTACGCAAATGGATACCAAAAATCTCCTTACGGTCATTTTCATTTGGTGGGCCCACATACACAAGCCTATCAAAACGCCCTATATTTATATTTTTTTTTATTAGTGACTTACAAAAGTAACAAAAATAAATAGGATCCCAAATTTAAACAAATTAAAATTATACCTGGTCTTAAAAGGGCTGAGTCAATTTTATCAGGTCGGTTTGTAGCACCAATCACGGTTACATTTACTCTCTGGTTTAACCCTGAATTAACAAACAAGTTGCACAAATAAATACTATAACATAATATGTTGTAATAATCAGATGTCTGAGTGTTTGACAATTTATGCTTATTTAAGGAATCATTATAGATGACCAAAAATAAATATGTGTTTTTTTTTTGTGAAAAAAAGTGACATCAATTAGGTTAAAAACAGATGGATAGAGTGACTTTAGTTTTCCTTAAGATAAACAGTTTTGTTGTAGCTGGTATGTAATTGATTATCTAAAACTAACTATTTAACCCCTGAATAATCAGATTATCAGCTTTAACTAGTAGTTTTTACCCCGCGCGATGCCGCAAGGGAATTTCATATGATACCAAAATAATGTTTACTGATATTCATACAACCATAAATTCGTATAGTCAATAATTTAGATACTATCAAATAATTTGAGTTGTAAAATTAAGTTGGTAAATGTTATATATTACAAATTTGCACAATACAATTTTTGGACAAAAGAATCAACATATTAAAACAAACAGGGTTAAAATATAAGCATTCAAAACCTTAAATGTTATAAGGCTAAAATTAAAAGAGAAAAAAAAAGTCAAAGTTGGCGGCTATTTTTTTTTATTTTTTTTTTTAGCAGCCTGCCTGGCACTATTCATCAAGTTGGTAAACGTATATATTTATAATATAATTATAATTATCATATAATAACACAAATAATAAAAAACACACAAATATTACCGTCTAATTCTACAAGAAGTTGACTCATAACCCGATCGGCAACCGAAACCCCATCACTTTCCTTTCCCCGAATATTAGCAAGCCCGTCTAACTCATCAAAGAACACAATGGAAGGAGCATTAGCCCGTGCTTTTGCAAAAACAGACTTAACCGCCTTTTCTGATTCACCAACCCATTTACTAAAAAGTTCCGGGCCTTTTACTGCAAGGAAATTAAGTTTGGCTTCAGATGCCACTGCACGGGCCAAAAGGGTTTTGCTGCAGCCCGGGGGCCCGAACAGCAAAACCCCCGTTGGTGGCCGAGTGCCAATTCGTTTGAAAGCTTCTTGGTGCTTTTGAGGCCATTCTACAGCTTCTATTAACTGTATTTTCACCTCTTCTTGACCACCTACGTCTTTCCACCTCACTTTTGGTACCTCAAGTATTACCTGATTGTAAATGATTTGAAAAAGTCAAAATTAGATGTCCCAATTTTGACCTACTTACTTACAGTTGGGTCAAAAGTGTAATTTTAATCAATAAAATCTCCTAAATTCATATTTATTCTAAAATTTGGAATATTATTGTAATTATACCTGACACGCTAATATTTATAGAAAATTTTTAATGTTTAAGGACAAAAAGTGTTTTGGTGCAATCCAACCGAAACCCGACTTGTTACAACCCGTACCAAAATGACGCGTTATGAAAGTGACATGTGTCAAATAGGCTAAGGTGTCGGAATTATTAATGCATAAAACCTCCTATATCAATTTTATTTATACATTTAAATATTATTGAAATTATATGATTTTTGTAATCAAACTCGAAACACTACTTACTTATAGAAACGATAAAATTTATGCACATAAGTGTATTGGCTATTTGGCTCCATCGAATCTAACCCGTACCAAAAGGTTGATTGTTTTGACCCATTACCCGACCCACCCATTTTGCCACCTCTATGTCTAACAAATAAGACCAAATATTTAGATATATAAATTTGTAGTGCGGAAGAAAATAAAAAAATACCTCTCTCATGGCACTGGGTCTCACTTTAATTTTTGCCTTCTCAAAATCTTCAAACGACACACTTAAATTCTCCTCCATATTATTTCCAAAATTCAAATCCTGAATATCATGTGAAAAATCTTTCATTTTATTATCAGATACAGATGACTTATTATTAATCTTGCCAATGCAACGCCTAAGACAAGTAAAAGCAGCTTCATTGCAGAGGGATGCCAGGTCAGCACCCACAAACCCATGAGTTGTCATAGCCAAATGATGAATTTGATTATCTAAAAGATGGTGTTCTTTTTCTTCGAGTAAAGTAAGTAATATATCATAACGTTGACTGGGAGATGGAACGCCTGCATTATATGATTCAAAATAAAAGAAAAAATGTTTATTATGAATTGGAAATATAAATTATATTTTTAATGGTTTTTACTTACCTATTTCAATTTCTCTGTCGAGTCGACCGGGTCGTCTTAGTGCGGGCTCAATACTATCAGGCCGAGTACTTGCAGCAATAACAAGTAGGCCTTCGGTTCTACTAATTCCATCCATCAAATTTAGTAAAGTTGCAACAATTCTTCCGGAAAGTTCTTCACCACCTTCTTTTCGTGATGGTGCAATGGCATCCAACTCATCTATGAATATCTAAAAACATAAAATAAAAAAATAAAAATTTGTTCTACAAGGAATTCAACATAAGATTTTGCTAAAGAAACATTTTATGTAGAGTAGAGCCCATTTTCTCAACTTTTGTGGGCCCCATATTCATTTATCCTCACATCATGAAATGGACACACAAATGAAAATGATAATTTAAAATAAATGAACAAAGAAGGAATAGCAGCACCTATCTTTTCTAAAGTTTTTGTCTGAAGTTTTTATTTTTTTTATAGAAACACAACTGAAAATATGTACAAATATTCAAGAAAAAATATGGCTAAAAAAGTAAAGATTTTACCACAGCAGGTGCATCACTGGCAGCTGACTCAAAGACTGCATTCAAGGCTTGCTCACTTTCACCATAAAATTGACTGACGATTTCTGGCCCATTTACAGAAAAGAGATTGATGCCCGCATCTTTGGCACACAATCGGGCCAAACAAGTCTTTCCTGTGCCAGGTGGACCATGAAGCAGCACTCCCTTTGTTGGTCGTAAACCCATACTATAAAATTAAAAAAAAAAATTCACAAACTGTGATTATTGAGTAAATTTATATCGGATGTTGTTGTTTGAAGTTGTAATAATCAGATATTTAGATATTTAAGTGTTTGTCAAATTCTGATTATTTAAGAAATTAATAGATTCAAAGACAAAAAGGACAAACATTTTGTGAAATGAGAGTAAGAGTCACTCAAATTATGTTAAAAAGAGGGGTTTAATAGGTATGTTTTCTTTACTAATTGATAGTAAGTTGTAATCATTTTAAGATTTAAGAGATAATATAACCAAAAATGACATTTTTGTTATACAGGTTCAATAATATCAAATGTAATTCTAAATACCCCCTAAATTTGTGTTTAAAGTGAATTGTATTAGACAAAACAAATAATAAAATATGAACATACCTTGATAAAGTGTTCTTAATAGTTGATGAGACAATAATATCCTTCAAAACCTTGTACTCCTTTGACAAACCACCCAATTTAGGAATATCAGCTATTTTGCTATCTATGTTATCCTCGCTAGATAGATCAAAGCTTCTTTTCTCAGAAAACAAATGAATTTTTGTTTCGGTGTCCACAAGAAAAGTGTTACCATATTCGAATGTATTTTGAGATTTAAGAAACGAGCCATTATTTCTCTCAATGTTACTATTTTCAGATACTTTTTCTGCACTTATGACCTTGAAAAGACAAAGTTCTGACAGAAATGGAATTACCACAAAGTTTCCACAGAGTAAATAACGGGAATATAAGAGTGACATAGTGCATGTTTCAAGAAGTTTCTTTCCAGATTCATCATCCAAAACTTGTCTTATATTACAAGAATTAGAATTCGGGTCAAACTGTGTTTCTCTATGTCTTGGTGAGGTCGGTTGACTGGAACACGGAGAACTTAACTTTGACCGAGTCAAAGATGGTGTCTTTGGAGATGAAATATTTCCATTTTCAGACCGAGGATCAACTTGAGATGTTTTGATACTTTTAGTACTAACTGAGCTCTTTGAAGAAATTAAGGATAAATGTAGGTCTTTGCATTTGTATATTGAAATGGATGTGTTATTCCCATGATTGACAGGATAAATGAAAACTATCCTGCCAGAATCCGGATAGCCCATTGTAGATGAGAGGGACGAAGATAATCGAACACCATTTTTTGAAATCTGAAATGAAAATGAGTAGAAATGTTTAAAAACTTAAGTATAAAATTAGAAACTACAACTTTTCTAGTTTCAAAAGAGTGTTTTCAAACCTTACAAGAAGGGAAAGCTGTAGCTAGAATGAAGTAGTTCCCTGTTTCTTTAATTGTATTTTCGTTGAACATGTAATGTCTTGCACGTTCATCAGCTAGTGAACTAAGAGGATAATCTGAGTCATCTTTCTTTAAAGAAGCAAGTGAAACCTGTATTAAATTCAATTTAATATTAAATCACAACATCAAAAGGTAGATTTATGAGTTATGACATGACATGCTAATGTTAACAAGATATTGATGCCTAATAATAGATGTATATATTTATATTTCAAAATTGTAAATTTATAGCTAATTATATAAATATAGCAATGGTATTAACATGATGTGACTTCCAAGAAACCTTCATTAGTGTAGCCGTGTATGTAGGGTCATAGAATATATACAATGTGTGTAGATATGAGTTCTGAAAGTGATTATTGTTACTTGAGGAATCATAATCATATAATCAATTGACTACAGTTAATCCCAATAACTAGTTTCCCTGCATCAACTTTTTAATTATAACATTAAAATCACAATCATTTTCACTCAACATTAACATTCAAAATTGATTACAGCAATCTGAAGCTGCAATCATCATCATTCAACATAGCAGAAAAGAGAAATCAGATAAAATGCTTCTCCAAATCATGATCATAATGTTATAAGCGAGCGAATGAAAATATTATGTTAGACTTACAGATACGATTGAACCAGGAGTGATTGAAGAAGCAATCATGGCGGATTCTGAGAGCCAAACTTTACATCCTTTTGACTCAATTCCACCAGAAGCATCTTCAGTTAAGCGACAGATTAAAGCAGACGTGCCGATGAATGAAGGATAATCGGTTGCGAGTGAACGCAATAGTAATTGTTCATCGTCTTCATCGTTATAGCTAGGGTTCGAATTACTGCGAGGAGATGGTGTTGCTGCATCAGAATTGGAGAACGCATTTGACTTCTTTTTGCTCATTTTGTTTCGAGCAGAAGGAGGTTTTTGGGGTTTCAAGTTCATAAAACCCGAAGACGAGGGTTTTGTGAGAATCCACATATTGTATATTTGCCCCCCATAATATTTTGTATTGTCAGTTACTCCCCTTTCTGTTTCCCTAGTAGATATGTCAGTCCTTCACGAATATTTGGGTTTACAAAAGTAGTAACAGTTACAATTCGAGCTTTTTGTTGGAAGTGTGAATTAGAGACTTAAATGGTGTGTTTGATTGGTGGTATTGAGGGGTGGGTAATAGGATTATTTACTATTGAAGATTTGAAGATACTTGGTTTGCTATCATATAATTAAATCTAAAAGTCTGAAGGAATTCGCTGGTAATGTGTTGTTGTTGAGAGTTAAATTATTAAGATTCTCAAGACTCTTTAGTATTGCACTTTGATAAATCTAAAAACTCACACGTTCCCAATTTACACCAACATTTTGGGGGATGTTAGTGGATATTATGTTGTTGCTCACGTTTAAGAAAAACCTATTTAAATCATGCACATTCTCAATGGATTGTCACCGCAGCTCCGACGTCATCAAAACATCAACCAGCGATCGAAAACCTAAAATCGTTAAGGCTTGGAGTGCCACTGTAGCTTCGGCGTCATCAAAACATCAAGATCCATTTTGTGCTTGTAATGGCGGCGACAATTCTTGTAATCGACTATCAAGATCCGTTTTTGTGTAGAAGATATTAACAAGAAATTGACACAATAGCTATATTTTTGTGAATATTTAGAAATTTAAATTATATTTTTTTCGTGTTTGTTGGTTGTGTTTGTCGGTTTTTTTCCAAAATAAAACACGACTTCATGTCGTGTCCTTTTTCGTGTTGATAAAAACGAATATGTGACGTGTCATGTTACCCAAAAAACGAAATGATAACACAATTTGACAGCTCTAGGTATTAATGACCATTCGTGTAATTTCTGAAACCTAGTGACCATATCCAAAACTTTGGGCAAACCACATGGTCATCTATGTAATTTATTCCAAAATCTAATTTAAAAAGGTTTTGGAGCATATTTAAACTTAAGGTTTTTAATGATATTCTTTAAACATTTTCTATATATCATTTTCAGATAAGGTTCAAGGTAGTTCATCTTTTTTATAAAGTCCCGAGAGATAAATCTCATTCATTTGATCAATCAACCCTCAAATTTCCACCACCATCATCATCAAATGTGATTCAATACATTAACACCGCCACCCACTACCCCATGTGTATTAAATCACATGTGCTTGCACACCGCTGACCACCACCACCACCGCCGCCAACCTCTGTCAGCCATCGTCTCCACCACTGGCAACCCCTTGCCACCGTCCGCTGCTTTTAATCACATGTGATTGTGTATCCAATCACATGTGATTGTGGCGGCGAGCGGCAGCAGTGGTCGGCGGCTGCAGCAGTGGTCGGTGGCTGCAGCAGTGGCCGGCAGTGGTGATTGTGTATTGAATCACATGTGATTTGATGATGATGATGATGATGATGGTTAAGGGATTTTTTTATCCAAACGCTAAGGTCTGTCCCTTGAACTTTATTTTAAAGGTGGATTACCTAGAACACAACTCATCATTTCCATATTAAGTAACATTTATACAACGGCAATACTATCCAATCTATTTAAATAAAATATATAAGGATATAAGAATAAGATGTAGACAATCATATTTTTTCTGGAGTTATAGAACTATTTACAGAAATACCTCAGACACCGACTGGAAAAAAAAACTTTTTCATAAAATAAATGGTTTGTGTAAACTTATGTGTGCCATTAGTTAAGCAATACTTAGATAATTTTAGAATTTAAAAATAAATATATTTAATACATGTCATAAATTTATAGAAATGTGACTCAACTGTTATCATTTATGGTTTTTTTTACTATGTGCTCAAGAGCACATTATAAGAAATACAAAATGTCTTTTATCCTCCATTTAGTTCATCTAAACAACTCATTTTCACGAGTAAAATCAATTTAACAAAAAAATAATTATTAATGACTTATCAATATCAATTTATACTGATTAAGAAATTTTGATTCATTAAATGTTTGTTATTATATGCCCATGAAACATATATTAGCAAAACCTACTTATTTATAGTAACATTAGGAAATTTTATCATGTCCTTAAACATAAGTTATAAACCCTAAAATAAATGTACACTTAATTACTTAAATTGGTTTCCTTTTACACTAATTCAAATTTATAGTTTCAACTTTCAAACATGAACCCTGATAATTTCTCTTTAGTTTACAAACAATAGCCTACTATGTTGCAGTTGTTTCTTACTTTCAATAGAAAGCATAAAAAAAAGGTAAATACACAACTTGCTAAAACCAGAAAACAAGAAATACAATAAAAACTTTTAAATTACCGGCAAAAACATAATCCGGCTCTCACGATCTTAGAGAAAAAAACATTCAAATTACCCGCAAAAACATATGTGATGGCGACCTTATAGAAAGGTTAGTATACATGTGGAAGGATTGTAATAGTATCATGCAAAAAATACTTAACCGGTCTTCATGAAATTTCCATATTTAATTACTCCTTAACACAAACTGCATTCTCAACACCATTATAATTAATATAAATTGACGATAAATTGCACGAATGATTTCATTAATCTTCTTCAGGGATCTGGAATTCCAGGTCTAGTTTTCTCTTCAGATAGGTTCTGTCAGCACTGCGCGGAAAAAAAAATTCAAAAATTACATGTAAATTTTAACCGTTTTCCAAAGACCTACAAATATTCTTTTAATTATTAATCAAGTCTTAATCACTTGAGTTACTATTACAGTTTATATGACCCTAATGACAATTGTTGATAAACAATAAATTATCATATGGTCTATGTGGTTTGCCCAAAATTCCTCCCTATGGTCCTTTTACTCAAAAAGTTACATTGGTAGTTTGTACTTTGGAAATTCTTTTTGCACCTACAGTCCTTTAAACAAACGGCACTTCAAAATTTTCGTTAAGTGTAAAGGGCATTTTCGTCCTTTCTATTTTAATTTATTAGGAAATTACAACGATTTCTGGTTTTCCCTTCAACTCAGTAATTATTAAAGTAAAAGGCCATATGTGAAATTTGATGTAAAACCTCATTGATAAATTTACGGGTTTTTTGTATGCCTAAAATCATTGTTCAAAATACTATAAGCATCAATTAATTACCAACATAAAAAAAATTTAGAATAAACATTATTAAATGTATACTGCAGCGTTAGATATATATTAGACCATAATTAAGTTGATTTAAGCCTTAATTAGGGACAATTTGACTTTTCTTCCTTGTAGTCAAACCAAGCATAATAAAAAATCTCTCTTAATCCCTATTTATAGAGTAAATTAACTTCAAATATCACTAAAAGACAGTTCCACTCACTCATATTGGTCAAATTAAAAATCATGAAGATCAAAAACTTCAAATTAATTAAAAAAAAAGTTAGTAATTAATTACCTGTTAATTGTCGGTCTAACTGGCGGCCTAGCTCCAAAAACAGAAAAATCAAGTGACATTGGTGCGGGCCCACTTCTTTCATTACCAATACCGATACCATGATCTTCAATTTTTTCAACAAATCCTTCGGGTTGTGGCATCACTCTTCTTGATTTTCTTGTTGGTGATAAAACAGTTGGCCCGAATTCTGACGCTTTTGAGTCTACAGATTCCTTTTTTGGTGGTGGTCTTGGAAGTAAAGCGGGCTCGGTTGGTGGTGGCCCAGATAAAAAGTACCTAACATATAATTCAAATCAATTATTTAAGGGTAATTTACATTTTTCGTCCCTCAAGTATTCCCAATTTTCATTTTCAGTTACCGAATTTGAAAAAATTGCACAGATGCCGTCCCTGAAGTATGCCCGCTTTTCATTTTCAATTACCGTTTACCGGATTTGAAAAATTGCACAGATTGTCCCTGACGTTTTTTTGGGCATACTATAGGGACATAAATTGTAATTTAAGTATGCCCAATGTTCATTTTCAGTTGGCGGATTTGAAAAATTGCACAGATCGTCCCTGACGAATTTCTGGGCATACTTTAGGGACGGAAATGTAATTTACTCATTTAATTCTGAATGTTTATAAGGAATTTGTGAAGAATCAAACAACCAAATTTAGAGGTGGTAATTTAGTTTTAGAACCATTAAGTTATGAATGGGTCATTCGGGTTATATTGTATCTTTAACATGTCAAACATGTAAAACTAATAAAATTAGCTTATAAAAAAAATGGGTCGAAAGTCGCCAACATTGTATTTTTAATGAATCAAACCTCATAAATTATTCTTTTAAAAAGTGCTTTTTGGTCAAGTAGTGTTTTAGGGTCAACGTTACCTGTTTAAACCCGACCCGTAACAAATAACTACTCGTTTTGATCCGAACCCGTTACCCGACCCGCCCATTTTGCAAGCTGAACTAGCAACCAAGTATTACCTACCTATGTTCTAATGCTTGTTGTGCTGAAATCCTAGCCTTTGGATCATATGCAAACATTTTGGATAAGAGATCCAACGCATCATCACTAGCCATTGGGAATAATGTTTTAAGTGGTTGACCAGGGACAAATTGGTACTCCACATAATCAGGAAGATAAATCATATCGGGCCATTGAGACGGTTTTGGCGTCCCAAATGCAGCAAATATTTTCCCCAATTGATCAATATCACTGTTACCCTAAAAAAAGAAACAAAGACCTAATCATGAATGTTATATAAAAATTTAGACTATTTAAATAAAATTAATAATCTTATATAAATATGATGCAGATTTATAAAAAATGGAGAATGTGAATTTACCTGCAGAAAAGGGCGGCGTAGAAGGAGTTCAGCAAATATACAAGCTGCTGCCCAAACATCAACCCCAGGACCATACTGTTTGGCACCAAATAATAGCTCGGGTGCTCTATACCATCGAGCAAAAACCTATAAACATTATTTTTTTAATAAACGGTACGCAAAATTACCACAATTTTGGGAATTTAATATATAAAAACAGATATAATATGCTTGTAACGATTTTGTGGACATTTACATTCACAATTGATTAATGTGACATATTATAACGTATTTCTTGAGATCGACAATAACGAAAATAGAACTTGGTAGAAGAAAATTTTATTTATTGCATGGATATAGATATTGCAATAATAATCTCGGGTATAATACACATAAAAAACTTAGAGTAAATTACAGAAATTATCCCTGGGGTACTTCAGATTCTGTGTTTGTCCTTGTGGCCCTCATTTTTCATTTATTTCGTCCTTTTTCACCTAAGTTGACCAAAATACCCTAATTTTTAATTTATCTCATGATTTTTAATTTATAAAATCTTTTTCCAATCATCTTCTCCGGCGAACTTCTGAATTATATTTTCCAAAAATATGAGAGAGAGAGAGAGAGAGAGAGAGAACAGAGAAGATGAGAAGTTTGACGTCCCCGGAAAAAAAATTATACTTTTTTTAAAAAAATGAGATAAATTACAATTAAGGGTATTTACTCTTAAACTTATGTAATAGATGTCAAGCTTGCAATGAAAATTTGTGAAAAAAAGAATGCTTATTCCGTAAAGTAATTAGAAATTAAATAAAAATAAATAATTAATACCTGATGAGTAAACCTTCTATCGGGACTACCAAATATGCGGGCCAGACCAAAATCTGCAAGTTTTAGTCGTCCACGAGGTCCAATCAGCAGATTATTTGGTTTCATATCCCTGTTAAGTAAAGTCACTTTTTCAGAATTTTTGACAGTTGGTTTCGTAAAAAAGTAATTTACAACTGTAAAAAAAAAGTGAACAATTATTTACCTATGCAGTACCCATTTTTTATGGCAAATCATGAGTCCTTTGAGTGTCATTTGAATGTATGATTTGATATCAGTGGGTGAAAGAACGATGTTTCTATCACGAATAACAGCTTCAAGATCGGTCTCCATAAACTCAAAAACAAGATGTAAGTTTCCTTTATGAGGAAAACAATCGATTAACTCAATAATATTTGGATCATGGAGCTCTTTTAGTAACTTAATTTCTCTAAGTGCTGTAAAATTCACCCCTTCTTTCTGCTTTCCAAGCCTAATTTTCTTTATTGCAACAGTTTGTCCTGTCTGTTTTCACAATTTGATAGTTATTTTGTGTAACAAAAATATAATATGTACTCATGAAGACATTAAGGTTGAATTAATTATGCAGGGGTGTTTGGGTATGCTTATTTAGAATTTTAGACAGCTTATTGGATTTAAATACAAGTAATAAGAAATTTTGAGTGTTTGGATGAAGCCAAGCAGCTTAAGATTATCACCCTATTTAAGGTCTTTTAAATAAGCCATTTGGATGAACAGAAACCCTAATTTTCACATACATATCCGACCTAATTAACTAATAGCCCCACAGACACAAGTTTTATACAAATATACGGTGGTGCAGTATACGTATAAGGTATACCTTAGTATCGATCGCTTTGTATACAACACCATAGGTTCCTTCACCGAGAACTTCACGTTTCAAGTAACGATCAGCTACTTTTTTCGCTAATAACTTATTCACGTCTGCCATCTTCTTAACGCCGACGAACAATCTATGTTAATTCTGTGTTTGTTTGAACAATCAGTATACAATTACATCATGATTAAACGGTATTATATATTTTTGGCTTTACAATATTGTAACCCTAGAAAACAATACGAGCAGATAGAAAAATTAAAAACTAAAATATAGGCATAGACAGACCTCTTTAAGCAGAATTTGTGAAGGAATCCATAGCAGATTCACCAGAATGGATTTTTGCTCTAATAAACACGATCTGTAGTTGAAATCGAATTAAATGAAACCTTGATGCAAATATATCTACCTGAAATTGATGAGAGGGTAGGTTCTCGCAGACAGAAAGTGTGTGTGCGCAAGCACTCCAATTGAAGAGCGTTTGAATGATAGAATGAATAAGGGTTAACAGCACAAGCACAAGCTGTGATGGAGAGATTAACGTTAAAACCTTTTTGCTTTTAATATATAACTGCGAAATTGGTGTTCAACTCATAGTCAAATTGGTGTTTTTTTTAATTTCATATAAATCTACTTTTATTTATTTACAACTAATAAGTCATTGGCAACATTTTATACCTTACACTAATACAACTAAACTACAAACCTTTAGTAGTCAAATTGATGTTAAAAGGGTTAATTTAAGAAAAAAAATAAGTTTAACGATCGCCAAGTAATAGCAATGGACGAATGACCCAGCTTTGGTGCTACCCACGACACGGGTTTAGCCCCGCCAAAGACGTTTGGCGAGCCCTTTAGCGAACGACGTCTTGTGCTCTAAGGGTTTTCAGATAATACATACCAATTGCATGACCTGATACTTTAGAAATAGATGGGTAAGTTAACGTTTTAACCTATTTTGAACTCTCAACCTATTAAGAAAAAGTTCACAATTTCTTTTTTTAACATCATGACTTAAAGTCGAGGCTATTATCACAAGCCGATGAAAGGCTATGGTATGTCAAGAGGAGACCATAATGAGCCTCATTTAAGAGAGTGGAAGATATCAGTGTTGACAAGATGAGGAGAAGAGGTAGACTATACTATAAGTGGAGAAAGTTATCAAGATCAATCTGAATGATCTTGAACTTTATGTGGATATGATATCATATGGAAGTTATTGGATAACTTATAGATGATTGATGTTTCCCATTTTGCGCTAGTTAGGAACTTATGTTTACATGCAATAAGACTATCTTCATTGGTACTAATGGGGTTGGGTCACCATAAAAATAAAAAATGAAAAAAACAAAGGAGAGTCACCAAAAGAGGTGACCTAGGTTATTGGAGTAGACTAAGATCATATGAGGGTCACCAATTATCTTCTATTTTCTTTTTATTTTTGTTTTTAATGTGATGTTAAATTTTGTGATTGGTTGATTTGATTTTAATAAGTAATAAAAAATTAGATTGGGTTGGGTTGTTAATGCGTGTGAAAAATTAGGTTGGACGGGTTGGGTTGTGTAGGTGGAAGATAGATATTATTATTTTTTAATGAAAAAATTGGATTGAATTGAGTTTTTAATGAAGATAATCTAAACATACCTACTAGAAGACTTTTAGATGTCTCACTTCTTACATGTGGTAGACATTTCTCTTAATATACAATTATCATACACATGTACTATTCATTAGAGATTTAAACGAAGTTCCGTTGAAGATAGATATTATTATTTTTTAATGAAAAAATTGGATTGAATTGAGTTTTTAATGAAGATAATCTAAACATACCTACTAGAAGACTTTTAGATGTCTCACTTCTTACATGTGGTAGACATTTCTCTTAATATACAATTATCATACACATGTACTATTCATTAGAGATTTAAACGAAGTTCCGTTGAAGAATCCTCACGCACTTCAATTTGATTTTCAGTTCACATGGTTGCATAATTGGATGGTCATTTGTTTTAAATTTTTCCCTTAAGTCCCCAATCTTTTAAGAAGTTGACATCACAACTCCACAACTTATTTACAAATAATATAACTAATAAAATGTAAGAGTTGTATTCAAGGAAGTTCAAATGATTTGTCTAGTTCCAATGGACAAATCCTAGCTATTGGATCAAGATGGCCAAGATCAAATCCCCCACCTACAGCCACCGCCGGCCGCCGCCTCCGGCCACCTCCGGCCGCCGTCCGCCGCCGACCACCGCCGGTGGCCGGCGGCCGGCGGTGGTGGTGATGGCTGACAGTGAAGGTGCTGGTGGTAATGGGGGTGGTGGTGGTATTGATGTATCGAATCACATGTGCTATACTAAAACACAACATATTACTTCGAAGCACATGTGCTTCAGGTCACGAAACACATGTGCTTCAAGTTACTAAAAACATGAGTTTCTAAACACACAAGGGAGCATACGGAGCACATGTGCTTGACGTTATGAAACACATGTGCTTCACTACACATAAAAAAAATCAAAACAAATGACGAACATATCATTATGAAGCACATGTGCTTCATAAAGCCAAGCACATGTGTTTTTGTTCCTGAACACATGTAACTTACAAGCAGGTCATTTGTGTTTGAATCACGAAGCACATGTGCTTGACGTTAAGAAACACATGTGCTTCATTACACAGAAAAAAAAATCAAAACAAGTGACGAACATATCATTATGAAGCACATATGCTTCATTAAGCCAAGCACATGTGTTTTTGTTCCTGAATACATGTAACTTACAAGCAAGTCATTTGTGTTTGAATCACGAAGCACATGTGCTTGACGTTATGAAACACATGTGCTTCACTACACAGAAAAAAAATCAAAACAAGTGACGAACATATCATTATGAAGCACATGTGCTTCATAAAGCCAAACACATGTGTTTTTGTTGAACACATGTGACTTACAAGCAAGTCATTTGTGTTTGAATCACGAAGCACATGTGCTTGACGTTATGAAACACATGTGCTTCACTACACAAGAAAAAAAATCAAAACAAGTGACAAACATATCATTATGAAGCACATGTGCTTCATAAAGCCAAACACATGTGTTTTTGTTCCTGAACACATGTAACTTACAAGCAATTCATTTGTCTTTAAATCACGAAGCACATGTGCTTCCAGTCATGACCACCACCACCGGTCACCACCGCCGGCGGCGGCCACGTTTAATTATCGAGGGCTCGAGCCCCCCGCCCCAGCCAATCTCCCGGTGGAGCATGTGGTTTAATTCGATGCAAAGCGAAGAATTCTAGGATTATCAATTCCGTTCTGATTGCATCTCTTAAAATGACAATTTAAGTTCCATCTAAATTTCGGGTTAATAAATGTCCCTTGGGACTAGATAAAATTAAGGGACTACCTTGAACATTTCACTAAAATGTAAATGTTGTCTCTATAACCATACATAATAGTATATTATTACGTAAATATATATTAGACTTAAGTTTTATATCTTAATATATATTAAATTATATGTATTTTATTTAGAAGTTCTCAAGCGATAGATAAAACATGTTATGTATTACTATTTTAAAATTCAAAATCTAAATGATTATTAGTAAGGATGAGAACATATAGATTTTTTTTCTCTACACTGAATCGACCAAAAAGTGTAATATATTTCATGTTATATTATAAAATTGATATTATAGTTTATTTTAAATAACTTCTATAATTATATAAATCACCCAAAACTCACAGCGAAGTGTGAGCCAATTATCCTCGTTCTTACTACGAGGGTTTGAGACTTTTAGACCTATATGTCTATGTATCTCATATGTCACATATTACTAGCCTTATATGATTCACATGTTTTATAAGTCTTAACTTCTTTTATATCTATATTAATAACGTGTTTCACATATCATTCTTGTTTTAAATGAGCATTGTATGGTCGCGCTCCGCTGCGGTATATGAAACATATGTTATTTGTTTATCTAACTTTAAACTTATATATAATCATGAAATTACATGGTGCCAAATTATTTACTTATTAATCATGTGCGTAATTACCGAAATCCAATTCATATAAACTTTAAACTAAAAATAAAAACACGTACTTAAAAATAAAGGCAAATGTTAATTATGAGTCTTAAGGTTATGGTTAAAGTTTATAGTTATTGTTAAAATATAATTTCAAGGCATAATCATCCTAAATGTTTAATTGTTTTTAATATTTAAAATTAAATTTTAATTTGGTCTTTTAACAAAAAAATATGTTTTAAATTCCTTTTTAGCACACGTGCCAAATAATGATATTTTTAAATACCGCAACCTCTTTTTAACTATTCACAACTTACTTTAATGTACCACAAATTTATACATAAAGTAATAGCTAAGATATTGTTAATAATTCTTTATGTCATTAACAGATGATGGACATTTTTTAAATATATTAAACCTCATTTCAATATAATATGATTTTCTTTCTCTTATTAATTAATTTACTACATAACATTTCAGATTTTTTCCTCTTATTAATTGACTATATAACATTTTAGAATGGATGACGCTTGAATACCTTATCTTGCTGTAAGTGAATTAAGATACTTTACTTGTCTCGTTAGATAAAGGCAACAAAGTAGAAAGCGAAGCTGGAGCCTTAGCTGCTTGTCTCATGTAACAAGTGTTCACCTCTTCTTCAGGTAACTTTAACTCATCGACTTTTGCTCACTTTCTCGAATTTGGGGTTCAAATCTTCAAAATTATCTTTGTAATATATGCACGTATGAATTACTATTCCCTATCCATATAGTAATTATCTTTGTAATAAAAATGCAGAGGGACGAAATCCGTAGCTTCAGACAAACTATATGGGCGATTTATGTAATTTACTCTTACATATATTAGGTTGAAGCATAGATATAAAGTGTGTTGTGTTGATACTTATATTTTTATAAGCAATTGCCACAAAAGTCCAAGTTGGATATGGATTAACATAATCATCTCTTATAGCTGCTAGAAGACCGGATTGCAATGTAAGGGCATCTGCATCGCAAGTTTCAAAAGAGTTGCAAAGTAAATTATGCAAGCCACGTACACATTTCACTTTCAAAATAAGCAACTCGGTTAGAAATGCAAAGTGGGCCCTCAACTAGTGTGATTTATTTTCTTTTCATTATTTAGAATTTTATATGATATATGTATGTACATGTAAATAATATAATATAGGAGTGGGACCACTTTTGAAAATGTGTTGTAATTGCAGTGATGTGAGAATCAGTTGCAAAGCTGATGTGGTACAATTGAAAGCTAAATGATATTTCATGGATGTGGATGGCCTAATATATCAACCTACATTTGACAATTTTCAATTATATTTTATTTTTGTAAGTTGGAAGTATGACATCATAAATGTGACATTTGAAGGTTCTTGGGTCAGTTGGGCATCCAATTCGACATATATAAATAAAAATTATAGATGACGAAACAGGTCAAGAGGAATCGTTAAAGCTAGGGAACCAATGATCATGCAAGGTTATTATAAGGTATCTTAAATGATATTTTATTTCGATACTAATCTAAGTTTTTAATAAAATCATTTATGAGGTAATTTTATAAGCTGAAAATCTATTAGAATCGCTATGATTCCGTTTAAATTTATGTTGATTAGTGAAAGTTGTTTGTTCAGAATACTCATGATCATTACTGATTATTTTATCTTATTAAAAAAAATTGAATCTGATTGCTACAAATCAAGCAGTAGATGAAAACGGTTGGTTAAACATGACATGTATTAGTTGGATTTCCCTGTTGAAATATGTAAGTAAATGTCATACATGAAATATATTTGTTGTTTTTAGTGTTATTTGTTATGCAGGTAAACCTGGAGGACTATTTTGTAAAAGCGTAAACGAGTTAGATATTTTGTATATAAGTGAGAGATGTAGGCATGTTTGAGAATAGTTTTGTACTCGCTCTCATTACGTGTTGTTCTCTGTTCTAGGGTTTTATCTTAGAAGTTGTATATCATCTTTTATGATGATCTAGGATTAGTTTAGATGAGGTTTTGAGTGATGTAGTGAGGTCTTTATTTGTATTGTTCACAGATTTTGTTATTTTTTTATTTGCAATTCAAATCTGTGTTTGTATTGGTTTGTGATAGATCCGAGTTGGATCTATAAATTTCTACATTCCCCTTCACATTTGGTTGGTAAAAGTCACAATTCTGGTGGCATTATTGTTCTTGAAGGACGTTCGAAGGACATTATTGTCCTATAAACAGGTTATAATACATAATATTTTGGTTTTGGTTTTGCTTTAGATTATTTATTTGATTATAAATTGCTAATGGATATAGGGGAAAACATTGAACCATAACAAATGGAAGAAGCTGCCATATGAAAAAATAGTACTCCCTCCGTCCCTAAATAAAGTTCTCATTTCTCCTTCAAGTTTTATCCTTAAAAAAAGTTCCTATTTCTCAAACTTAAGGGGTCCACTTAATATAATAATATTATTACCAATACTTTCACCACCAACTATCTCCTAAAACACTTTCTCTCTCCAATCAAACCTTATATTTTAATCAAAAGTAATACCAAATACCCCACCACTAAGGCCTCTCCCAACCCTTACCCATCACTAAACCCATCAGTAGCGCCACGTCAGCACATCCTTACTGACACGCTACCGACCGACCCTACCCATCACTAACCCATCACTAAACCCATCATTTCCACATCATCATTTTTAATTAAATAAAAAAAACACTACATTATAATAAAAAAAATAATAGAATTATAATAAAAATAAAAATATTATAATAATAAAAAAGAAATAAAGAAAAAAAACCTATTTTATATAAAAAAATGGCAATAGTACAAGTCTTTATGCATGATGTACAACCCCCAAACACCCTCTTCCTCTCTCTTCCCCCTCTCTCTTCCCTCCTCTCTCTTCCGGCTGCCCACGACGCCCCCTTCTCCCCCGTCTCCAACGACGCCATCCTACCGACGTGAGCCAAGACGGCTCCGTGCCATCGGTGTCAACCCTCGACGGGCTGTCGACGTGCCTACGACGGCACCGTTGGCAAGGGTCTAACTATCTCCTAAAAAGTTATGCCCAAGAAAAATGAGAACTTTATTTAAGTACGGAGGGAGTATAATACAACAAATAGTTGTAATTGGTCAGGTAATACCTAAAAGACTAAATTACATAAATCGTCCCTATACTATTATAAAATTTTGAATTTCGTCCCCCAAATTCTTTGTATCACGGGCAGTCCCTAATTCTGAAAGTTTTTAGTTTCTGTTAAAGATTTCGTAGGTGGAAATTTTAACCCGTTTACATATAAATGGGTAAATTTGTGTTGTGTTCATCTCAATGATGGTACATTGACCGGTAAATACCATAAACCATAGCATGTTTGGGAGACTGGAAATATGAGAATTTTATGTGGAATTTACCCGTGAGGTAAATGCATTTAGAAATGCAACAAGCACACAATCAACCTATTTGCAAAGGGGCAGTGATTTTGGGACCACACAAATTACTTCATCTACCACATTGTACAACATTTAAAGCATATTGTACTGTAAAGCAATGGTTATGTTATTTGGAGTAATTTATGTGGTCCTAAAATCATTACCCTAAGTTGAGTGTTGCTATCTAAATCACCTTATGTTGCTATTTTTTAATTGTCCTTGCGTTGTTTTCTAATTGAACTGCACATGTTTTAATATTTTAGGTTGACCATTGATGTTCAGAGGTAATTGAATGATTTAAAGTTGCTATCTAAGGTTGAATGACTTTAGGTAAAAAATATCAGCTGAATGAATTAATGTTGTTGTCTAATTGATTTATGTTGATGTCAATTGAATTTATTTATGTTCAACTCAGGCTAAATTCAGGTTATTTGATGCTTCCAAATACCCTCAAATTTAGATTTCAGAGAACGAATCAACTTTTTAATTGCTTTTTACTTCGCTTATTTGACCTATTGAAAATAAAAATGTAGCTCACATTGACCAACTATTAGTAAACGGGTCAAATACCATGCCGCACATGTGGAGCTCATTTGCTACCCAAATAACTTCCGGAAAAGTATCTTCTTTTAAAAATATATCGTGATTTTAATTTTATGAATTTATGGATAACAATTAACAAATACTTGATTTATATTTTCAGGTTCTAAGGTTTATTAAAGTGCCATGACGTCACAAAAGAAGAATCTGTTGTCTATTCACATTTTTCCGACGACACACCAGGTCAATTTCGTAAGTGTAAATAAATGGTTGTAACAAACGCGTATAATGCAAAAAAAATTTGTTACTCCGAATACGAGCGAGCATTTGGACCGAAAAAACCAAACCGAACCAAAAACCGACCGAAACCGAACCGAACCAAAACTGACAACATGTTATCGGTTTTGGTTTTGAAAATTCAACGTTTTCGGTTCGGTTTTCGGAGAAGGATGTGGTTGGTTTTAATTAAAAACCACACCAAACCTCCCTATACTCACCCCAGATTATACACCACCGTTATGCATCGTTGTTAGCTGGAGTTGTGGCTTTGCTTTATCAATATTCTCCATCTTCGTTACGCAGCATACGGATTACCTAACATTCTAACAATGCTTTATTTAAATACAAATGTTAGGTGGACTAAAATCTACCCCAAATAATAAGTTTCGTTTTGACGTTACATTTTTTCATTAAATTATTATAATTCTAAGACCCGAATAAGAATACTTGACAATATTTAACTAAAAGAATATTCAGCAAACAAAATTGTAAGCCAAATAATTAGAAGTTTGTTTGCTATGAATGGCCCTAATTAGTGATTTTCGTTAGATTGAATCGATTATATCTGAATCAAATTATAGTTTGACCAGTTCGTTTCACAGCTCGTTTCACACGAAATCCTTGTAAAAGTATGAAAACGGCAATTAAATAAGTTTTATTTGTTCAATTATGAATATATGAAGTATTCAATTAATCAAAAACAAAGTTTTTATAAAAAGTTAACACATATTCCTAAATCCAAATCACTATTTTCCATCACATTACTTAAACATATTACTTGTGGAATATATAAATATTAGATATTGATGACTATAAGACTATGCATATCGGGTGATCAAACCCAATTTTGTCGCCTTTGTTACCTAAGCGTGCATCATTTTTTATTTTCTTTTGACTAAAAACATGAAAAACTCAAACCAAATCCATGTTACAGTGATTAAACTCACAATCAAACTTTAAAATTGATTTTATTATTATATGTATCACTACCTATTTCTTAAAGTATTTTTTCTCTCACCAAAATAACATTATATTTTAATTAAAATAATTATCAAAGACACCTCCAAATAACTATCTCCAACTTGTGCTAAAGAGAAATGCATTTCTTTTGGAATGGACCGAGTATTTAATATGAAAATGAAGTAATAATAAATTTAAATTAAAAAACTAAGGTATAATTTCATTTTCTTATAAATCTTAATAATTTTATTTTTCAGAAAACATTTAGGTTTCGTGCCTTAAACATAAAGAAATTCAAATATTATACGAAGTATGAATATTTAGCTATTCACAGTATTTTTGTCTTTATTATTTCAAATTGAAAAAGTAACGATCTTTTTATCCTTTTTCCCTCGAAAGGCTAATTACTTTTTGAATCCTTTAAACTAATTTTTGACTGAGATCATTAATATAACACGTTTCGATGAGTTGGAAAGCAGCAAACAAACACATTCATTTGAATTAGTTTGGCTCCATTCTATAAACACCAAAAATAAAAGAAGAAAATGAATTCAGAGAGAGAAAATAACACAAAGACTTTGCCGGAAAACTAACTCCGGCAGCCGTAACCATCACTATTCACCACCTTCATCGCATTCTACTTCTATTTTTTATTCCTTAACAAATGGCATTCAATATTATAAAATACATACTAGTGACGTCATCGTTAATGGCCGCCGTCGCCGGCGTGTCCTTTTCAATCGTGGATTCTGAAACTATAAATTCAGCATCTTTTTCTGCAGTTGGTGATCCAGGAATGAAAAGAGATGGATTGAGAGTTGCGTTTGAAGCTTGGAATTTTTGCAATGAAGTTGGAATTGAAGCTCCTGAAATGGGTAGTCCAAGAGCTGCCGATTGCTTCGATCTTGTTTCCACCGGTAATTTTTTTTTTTTTTTTTTTAACTTTTATTTATAGATACTTCTTCACTTTTCATGTTCAAGATTAGATTCTCTGGATAAGGTTGCTTTTTTGGATTAATTATTAACTCCAGTTATCTTTTTATTGTGTTTTAATAAAGTAAAATGTAGTTTTAAAGTTTGAGAGTTACTATTTGAAATGGAAATTATTATGCATTTAATTGTAGCAATGTTGGACTGATTTTACATGAAAAATATAACTAAGTATTAAACCGATATAATTCAATCCATTATGCTCCGATTCGGTTAACTGGTTTCGGCTAATTCTCCGTCTATACAACACATGCCTAATGCGGTCTAGCTACTCCATAGATAATAATATTACTTTCTCCGTATCAAAATAAGTGATACACTTTTCATTTTGGAGTGTATCAAAATAAGTGACACACTTTGAAAACTTTCTTTATTTGGTAAAAATAGTGTGATCCATACCAACTAACTATCCACTTTAATAAAGTGAAATTACCCTTATACCCTTACTTTTACTTTTAAAACTCATTAATATCATTTTATTCAAGAAAAGTGGGACGTATTCTCTATTAACTATGTACTTTAATCTATTTTAATCTCTACTTTAATCTTTTACATCAAAAAACGTGTAAGTCAATTTGTGTCACTTATTTTGATACGGAAGAAGTATAAAACATTATACATGGTTTAACCATCCTCTTAACTATATAAAACATTTTCTCAATAATAAAAAACCTTCTTATTTGACTATTTCAGAAACAGATAAGCAATATTAACAAATAAAAATAATATGTGTAGTATTGTTGAGTATTGTTTCAAATTGGACAAATAATGAATTTGTAATAAGAAATTTCAAAAAATTACTACCCCGAAATCAAGGTACTTAGATACCCGAATTTCGGGCATCAATTTTTTTTTCCGATACATGTTTTTGGAATATTTTTTAACACCCTTAATAGAATTTGAACTCAGCAAATATTAATATTATTTTGCTAGAAGTCTTGGCAAGAATTAGTACCTTTGTACCAATTTTTGATTTTTTTCCCCTTATTTCTTAGAAGGTAAAGACAGACGATATCACATAACCCACAAAGTCACCAAACACGACAACCGCCTCGGAGTCGGAGATTCTTTCCCAGGATTAAACCCTAAATCCCTCGACAATCCCGACATTTACGCTTCCGAAAAAGAAGTCTATCTCGGAAACCTATGCCAGGTGGCAGAACACGACACCAACCCATGGCAGTTTTGGATGATCATGTTAAAAAACGGTAACTACGACACCACCTCCGGCCTATGCCCACAAAACGGAAAAAAATCACCACCATTCCCGCCGGGAAGATTCCCATGTTTTGGTGACGGTTGTATGAATCATAATCGACCATGTTTTCAAAACCAGGGTTTAATTATGATTCGGATTCTACTCTGGTGATGGTGGGTGGGTTTAACGGCAGCTATGATAATTTAAACTCCGGCGCCGGTGGTGGTAATGGGAATTTTTTTCAAAAATAGGCTCGATCGGTGATACGTTTTCACAAATAGGCTCGATTCTTTTTTGTTTTCAAAAATAGGCTTTCCGCCGTCCCCGAGGCCGGCTTCCATTTAAAGCCTAACTCCCCGAGGCCGGCTTCCAATTAAAGCCTAACTCACGGAGGCCGGCTTCTAAGTTGTGTGATGTGACCACTGATCCGGAAAACTCCCCGAGGCCGGCTTCTGGAAGATTGCCTCCCCGAGGCCGGCTTTAGCCCATACGCCTCCCCAAGGCCGGCTTCAACCATACAGATCTCCTATATATATTCCATTCCGGTATAACAACATTCCAAAAGAAAAAAAACTCTCCCCTTCACAAAAAAAAAAAAAAACTCTCCCCTTACACTTCACAAAAAAAAAAAAGAGTTAATTACACAAATGGTCCTTTAAGATGATACAAAATTGCAAGTATGGTCCTAATCTTTTAATTTCGACAATCTTAGTCCTTAAAGATTACCGATTTTGCACGTTTGGTCCTTTAGACCAAACGGTGTTAAATTTTTCAGTTAAGTGACCTAATGTGCAATGCACATAAGGGTATTTTTGTCTTTTCGCACTTCATCTTCTTCGCCCACTTCATATTTTTCTCCCAAAATCTTTTCCCCCACAGAGTGCAAAAACCTTATGAACAAGCTTGACCACATGGAGACCAGTGTCCAGCGGTGGTGGTGGCTACACGAAATGTAGCCATTGATGATTTAGATAATATATGGGCAACAATTTTATGTTTGAGAGAACACTTAGAACACATATTTTCTCAAATCACCATCGATCGTATCGGCTCCCCTGTTTTCGCATCATCTCCATTTCTCAGACCACCATTATCTCCGACCACCTCTAGACCAATACCACCGCACAACACTGCTCCTCTTTCTCTGTTCTCTTTCTTTACCTCTCCCGCCACCATACGCCACATGAGAACCCTAATCGTGTTATGGCGGTGGAGAAAGCAAATCTCACCATCGTCATTTCTCTTCTTTCTCTCTGCCTTTTTCGCCGGTGCAAACCCTAATCGGTTATGGCGGTGGAACGCCGCCGGAGAAATGATGGTTTTACGCAACTCTATTACAACCTGCATTTCACAATGTGTTTGTTGTGTGTAATTTACTTGATACGATCTTCTGCCCAACATTGCATTTCACAATTGAGTTTTATTATGTATAATTGTTTGTGTTTGTTATTGTTGATTTAGGGTTTATGCTTTAGGGTTAGGGTTAGTGATTTGGGGGATTTGAGGAAGATGAAGATCTTGAAGAAGAGAGAGTGCGGAGATTAAGGTTGCACATTGTGCAACTTTAGTTGTACATAAATTGTTTGTTGTAACATGCGTTTAAATAGCTGTACACGAACGATGAAATGACTATTTTACCCTCATGTACATCGCATATGAGCTGACCTAACAGAAAAAGTTAACACCGTTTGACCTAAAGGACCAAACGTGCAAAATTGGTAAACATAAAGGACTATACTTGTCGAAATTAAAAGTTTAGGACCAAACTTGCAATCTGGTATCATCTTAAAGGACCATTTATGTAATTAACTCAAAAAAAAAACATACTCCCTCCGTCCCTAAATAAAGTTCCCATTTCACCTTCAAGTTTTGTCCCTAAATAAAGTTCTCATTTCTAAAACTTAAGGGACCCACTTAATATAATAATATTATTACCAATACTTTCACCACTAACTATCTCTTAAAACACTTTCTCTCTCCAATCAAACCTTATATTTTATTCAAAAGTAATACCAAATACCCCACCACTAACTATCTCCTAAAATGTTGTGCCCAACACAAATGGGAACTTTATTTAGGGACGGAGGGAGTATTTCACAACTCAAAAATAAACATATTTCTAATACCATGTGGCAAAGTCAAAAAGTCTTAATCAAGGAACTTCGACTACAGGTTGAGATGTTAGAAGAGAGTATTGACCAAATGAGTCAACGAACTCGAGCCCGTGAACTTCAAAATATCATTGACGAGATGCAACGTACAATATGTGAAATGGATAACCTGGCTTATGAAGGGGCATTGGAGGAGGCGGTTGTGGAGCAGCAAACTCAAAACTCTTCAATACGTAATCAACAACCAGAAACAATCGACTTGGTTGAGGAGTATGGTTGGGCCAGGAGTGTGGAGGAATTTTACTTGAACGGGGATAAGCGCGGGAATGAAACCTTTTACTATATTGTATTCTTAGGTCGTACCCAGGTACCTAGGGAGTTTTGGAGTACCCTGTTAGATGAGAATTCCATCTCTGTTTTGTTACGTGCGGTACGTAATTTAATTATGTTATTATCCATATTTTTAATCGAATCTCAAATGTAAATAAGACTATCTTCATTGGTACTAATGGGGTTGGGTCACCATAAAAATAAAAAATGAAAAAAACAAAGGAGAGTCACCAAAAGAGGTGACCTAGGTTATTGGAGTAGACTAAGATCATATGAGGGTCACCAATTATCTTCTATTTTCTTTTTATTTTTGTTTTTAATGTGATGTTAAATTTTGTGATTGGTTGATTTGATTTTAATAAGTAATAAAAAATTAGATTGGGTTGGGTTGTTAATGCGTGTGAAAAATTAGGTTGGACGGGTTGGGTTGTGTAGGTGGAAGATAGATATTATTATTTTTTAATGAAAAAATTGGATTGAATTGAGTTTTTAATGAAGATAATCTAAACATACCTACTAGAAGACTTTTATATGTCTCACTTCTTACATGTGGTAGACATTTCTCTTAATATACAATTATCATACACATGTACTATTCATTAGAGATTTAAACGAAGTTCCGTTGAAGATAGATATTATTATTTTTTAATGAAAAAATTGGATTGAATTGAGTTTTTAATGAAGATAATCTAAACATACCTACTAGAAGACTTTTAGATGTCTCACTTCTTACATGTGGTAGACATTTCTCTTAATATACAATTATCATACACATGTACTATTCATTAGAGATTTAAACGAAGTTCCGTTGAAGAATCCTCACGCACTTCAATTTGATTTTCAGTTCACATGGTTGCATAATTGGATGGTCATTTGTTTTAAATTTTTCCCTTAAGTCCCCAATCTTTTAAGAAGTTGACATCACAACTCCACAACTTATTTACAAATAATATAACTAATAAAATGTAAGAGTTGTATTCAAGGAAGTTCAAATGATTTGTCTAGTTCCAATGGACAAATCCTAGCGATTGGATCAAGATGGCCAAGATCAAATCCCCCACCTACAGCCACCGCCGGCCGCCGCCTCCGGCCACCTCCGGCCGCCGTCCGCCGCCGACCACCGCCGGTGGCCGGCGGCCGGCGGTGGTGGTGATGGCTGACAGTGAAGGTGCTGGTGGTAATGGGGGTGGTGGTGGTATTGATGTATCGAATCACATGTGCTACACTAAAACACAACATATTACTTCGAAGCACATGTGCTTCAGGTCACGAAACACATGTGCTTCAAGTTACTAAAAACATGAGTTTCTAAACACACAAGGGAGCATACGGAGCACATGTGCTTGACGTTATGAAACACATGTGCTTCACTACACATAAAAAAATCAAAACAAATGACGAACATATCATTATGAAGCACATGTGCTTCATAAAGCCAAGCACATGTGTTTTTGTTCCTGAACACATGTAACTTACAAGCAGGTCATTTGTGTTTGAATCACGAAGCACATGTGCTTGATGTTATGAAACACATGTGCTTCATTACACAGAAAAAAAAAATCAAAACAAGTGACGAACATATCATTATGAAGCACATGTGCTTCATAAAGCCAAGCACATGTGTTTTTGTTCCTGAATACATGTAACTTACAAGCAAGTCATTTGTGTTTGAATCACGAAGCACATGTGCTTGACGTTATGAAACACATGTGCTTCACTACACAGAAAAAAAATCAAAACAAGTGACGAACATATCATTATGAAGCACATGCGCTTCATAAAGCCAAACACATGTGTTTTTGTTGAACACATGTGACTTACAAGCAAGTCATTTGTGTTTGAATCACGAAGCACATGTGCTTGACGTTATGAAACACATGTGCTTCACTACACAAGAAAAAAAATCAAAACAAGTGACAAACATATCATTATGAAGCACATGTGCTTCATAAAGCCAAACACATGTGTTTTTGTTCCTGAACACATGTAACTTACAAGCAATTCATTTGTCTTTAAATCACGAAGCACATGTGCTTCCAGTCATGACCACCACCACCGGTCACCACCGCCGGCGGCGGCCACGTTTAATTATCGAGGGCTCGAGCCCCCCGCCCCAGCCAATCTCCCGGTGGAGCATGTGGTTTAATTCGATGCAAAGCGAAGAATTCTAGGATTATCAATTCCGTTCTGATTGCATCTCTTAAAATGACAATTTAAGTTTCATCTAAATTTAGGGTTAATAAATGTCCCTTGGGACTAGATAAAATTAAGGGACTACCTTGAACATTTCACTAAAATGTAAATGTTGTCTCTATAACCATACATAATAGTATATTATTACGTAAATATATATTAGACTTAAGTTTTATATCTTAATATATATTAAATTATATGTATTTTATTTAGAAGTTCTCAAGCGATAGATAAAACATGTTATGTATTACTATTTTAAAATTCAAAATCTAAATGATTATTAGTAAGGATGAGAACATATAGATTTTTTTTCTCTGCACTGAATCGACCAAAAAGTGTAATATATTTCATGTTATATTATAAAATTGATATTATACTTTATTTTAAATAACTTCTATAATTATATAAATCACCCAAAACTCACAGCGAAGTGTGAGCCAATTATCCTCGTTCTTACTATGAGGGTTTGAGACTTTTAGACCTATATGTCTATGTATCTCATATGTCACATATTACTAGCCTTATATGATTCACATGTTTTATAAGTCTTAACTTCTTTTATATCTATATTAATAACGTGTTTCACATATCATTCTTGTTTTAAATGAGCATTGTATGGTCGCGCTCCGCTGCGGTATATGAAACATATGTTATTTGTTTATCTAACTTTAAACTTATATATAATCATGAAATTACATGGTGCCAAATTATTTACTTATTAATCATGTGCGTAATTACCGAAATCCAATTCATATAAACTTTAAACTAAAAATAAAAACACGTACTTAAAAATAAAGGCAAATGTTAATTATGAGTCTTAAGGTTATGGTTAAAGTTTATAGTTATTGTTAAAATATAATTTCAAGGCATAATCATCCTAAATGTTTAATTGTTTTTAATATTTAAAATTAAATTTTAATTTGGTCTTTTAACAAAAAAATATGTTTTAAATTCCTTTTTAGCACACGTGCCAAATAATGATATTTTTAAATACCGCAACCTCTTTTTAACTATTCACAACTTACTTTAATGTACCACAAATTTATACATAAAGTAATAGCTAAGATATTGTTAATAATTCTTTATGTCATTAACAGATGATGGACATTTTTTAAATATATTAAACCTCATTTCAATATAATATGATTTTCTTTCTCTTATTAATTAATTTACTACATAACATTTCAGATTTTTTCCTCTTATTAATTGACTATATAACATTTTAGAACGGATGACGCTTGAATACCTTATCTTGCTGTAAGTGAATTAAGATACTTTACTTGTCTCGTTAGATAAAGGCAACAAAGTAGAAAGCGAAGCTGGAGCCTTAGCTGCTTGTCTCATGTAACAAGTGTTCACCTCTTCTTCAGGTAACTTTAACTTATCGACTTTTGCTCACTTTCTCGAATTTGGGGTTCAAATCTTCAAAATTATCTTTGTAATATATGCACGTATGAATTACTATTCCCTATCCATATAGTAATTATCTTTGTAATAAAAATGCAGAGGGACGAAATCCGTAGCTTCAGACAAACTATATGGGCGATTTATGTAATTTACTCTTACATATATTAGGTTGAAGCATAGATATAAAGTGTGTTGTGTTGATACTTATATTTTTATAAGCAATTGCCACAAAAGTCCAAGTTGGATATGGATTAACATAATCATCTCTTATAGCTGCTAGAAGACCGGATTGCAATGTAAGGGCATCTGCATCGCAAGTTTCAAAAGAGTTGCAAAGTAAATTATGCAAGCCACGTACACATTTCACTTAGTGTGATTTATTTTCTTTTCATTATTTAGAATTTTATATGATATATGTATGTACATGTAAATAATATAATATAGGAGTGGGACCACTTTTGAAAATGTGTTGTAATTGTAGTGATGTGAGAATCAGTTGCAAAGCTGATGTGGTACAATTGAAAGCTAAATGATATTTCATGGATGTGGATGGCCTAATATATCAACCTACATTTGACAATTTTCAATTATATTTTATTTTTGTAAGTTGGAAGTATGACATCATAAATGTGACATTTGAAGGTTCTTGGGTCAGTTGGGCATCCAATTCGACATATATAAATAAAAATTATAGATGACGAAACAGGTCAAGAGGAATCGTTAAAGCTAGGGAACCAATGATCATGCAAGGTTATTATAAGGTATCTTAAATGATATTTTATTTCGATACTAATCTAAGTTTTTAATAAAATCATTTATGAGGTAATTTTATAAGCTGAAAATCTATTAGAATCGCTATGATTCCGTTTAAATTTATGTTGATTAGTGAAAGTTGTTTGTTCAGAATACTCATGATCATTACTGATTATTTTATCTTATTAAAAAAAATTGAATCTGATTGCTACAAATCAAGCAGTAGATGAAAACGGTTGGTTAAACATGACATGTATTAGTTGGATTTCCCTGTTGAAATATGTAAGTAAATGTCATACATGAAATATATTTGTTGTTTTTAGTGTTATTTGTTATGCAGGTAAACCTGGAGGACTATTTTGTAAAAGCGTAAACGAGTTAGATATTTTGTATATAAGTGAGAGATGTAGACATGTTTGAGAATAGTTTTGTACTCGCTCTCATTACGTGTTGTTCTCTGTTCTAGGGTTTTATCTTAGAAGTTGTATATCATCTTTTATGATGATCTAGGATTAGTTTAGATGAGGTTTTGAGTGATGTAGTGAGGTCTTTATTTGTATTGTTCACAGATTTTGTTATTTTTTTATTTGCAATTCAAATCTGTGTTTGTATTGGTTTGTGATAGATCCGAGTTGGATCTATAAATTTCTACATTCCCCTTCACATTCGGTTGGTAAAAGTCACAATTCTGGTGGCATTATTGTTCTTGAAGGACGTTCGAAGGACATTATTGTCCTATAAACAGGTTATAATACATAATATTTTGGTTTTGGTTTTGCTTTAGATTATTTATTTGATTATAAATTGCTAATGGATATAGGGGAAAACATTGAACCATAACAAATGGAAGAAGCTGCCATATGAAAAAATAGTACTCCCTCCGTCCCTAAATAAAGTTCTCATTTCTCCTTCAAGTTTTATCCTTAAATAAAGTTCCTATTTCTCAAACTTAAGGGGTCCACTTAATATAATAATATTATTGCCAATACTTTCACCACCAACTATCTCCTAAAACACTTTCTTTTTCCAATCAAACCTTATATTTTAATCAAAAGTAATACCAAATACCCCACCACTAAGGCCTCTCCCAACCCTTACCCATCACTAAACCCATCAGTAGCGCCACGTCAGCACATCCTTACTGACACGCTACCGACCGACCCTACCCATCACTAACCCATCACTAAACCCATCATTTCCACATCATCATTTTTAATTAAATAAAAAAAACACTACATTATAATAAAAAAAATAATAGAATTATAATAAAAATAAAAATATTATAATAATAAAAAAGAAATAAAGAAAAAAACCTATTTTATATAAAAAAATGGCAATAGTACAAGTCTTTATGCATGATGTACAACCCCCAAACACCCTCTTCCTCTCTCTTCCCCCTCTCTCTTCCCTCCTCTCTCTTCCGGCTGCCCACGACGCCCCCTTCTCCCCCGTCTCCAACGACGCCATCCTACCGACGTGAGCCAAGACGGCTCCGTGCCATCGGTGTCAACCCTCGACGGGCTGTCGACGTGCCTACGACGGCACCGTTGGCAAGGGTCTAACTATCTCCTAAAAAGTTATGCCCAAGAAAAATGAGAACTTTATTTAAGGACGGAGGGAGTATAATACAACAAATAGTTGTAATTGGTCAGGTAATACCTAAAAGACTAAATTACATAAATCGTCCCTATACTATTATAAAATTTTGAATTTCGTCCCCCAAATTCTTTGTATCACGGGCAGTCCCTAATTCTGAAAGTTTTTAGTTTCTGTTAAAGATTTCGTAGGTGGAAATTTTAACCCGTTTACATATAAATGGGTAAATTTGTGTTGTGTTCATCTCAATGATGGTACATTGACCGGTAAATACCATAAACCATAGCATGTTTGGGAGACTGGAAATATGAGAATTTTATGTGGAATTTACCCGTGAGGTAAATGCATTTAGAAATGCAACAAGCACACAATCAACCTATTTGCAAAGGGGCAGTGATTTTGGGACCACACAAATTACTTCATCTACCACATTGTACAACATTTAAAGCATATTGTACTGTAAAGCAATGGTTATGTTATTTGGAGTAATTTATGTGGTCCTAAAATCATTACCCTTTGTAAAGAAGTTGAGTGTTGCTATCTAAATCACCTTATGTTGCTATTTTTTAATTGTCCTTGCGTTGTTTTCTAATTGAACTGCACATGTTTTAATATTTTAGGTTGACCATTGATGTTCAGAGGTAATTGAATGATTTAAAGTTGCTATCTAAGGTTGAATGACTTTAGGTAAAAAATATCAGCTGAATGAATTAATGTTGTTGTCTAATTGATTTATGTTGATGTCAATTGAATTTATTTATGTTCAACTCAGGCTAAATTCAGGTTATTTGATGCTTCCAAATACCCTCAAATTTAGATTTCAGAGAACGAATCAACTTTTTAATTGCTTTTTACTTCGCTTATTTGACCTATTGAAAATAAAAATGTAGCTCACATTGACCAACTATTAGTAAACGGGTCAAATACCATGCCGCACATGTGGAGCTCATTTGCTACCCAAATAACTTCCGGAAAAGTATCTTCTTTTAAAAATATATCGTGATTTTAATTTTATGAATTTATGGATAACAATTAACAAATACTTGATTTATATTTTCAGGTTCTAAGGTTTATTAAAGTGCCATGACGTCACAAAAGAAGAATCTGTTGTCTATTCACATTTTTCCGACGACACACCAGGTCAATTTCGTAAGTGTAAATAAATGGTTGTAACAAACGCGTATAATGCAAAAAAAATTTGTTACTCCGAATACGAGCGAGCATTTGGACCGAAAAAACCAAACCGAACCAAAAACCGACCGAAACCGAACCGAACCAAAACTGACAACATGTTATCGGTTTTGGTTTTGAAAATTCAACGTTTTCGGTTCGGTTTTCGGAGAAGGATGTGGTTGGTTTTAATTAAAAACCACACCAAACCTCCCTATACTCACCCCAGATTATACACCACCGTTATGCATCGTTGTTAGCTGGAGTTGTGGCTTTGCTTTATCAATATTCTCCATCTTCGTTACGCAGCATACGGATTACCTAACATTCTAACAATGCTTTATTTAAATACAAATGTTAGGTGGACTAAAATCTACCCCAAATAATAAGTTTCGTTTTGACGTTACATTTTTTCATTAAATTATTATAATTCTAAGACCCGAATAAGAATACTTGACAATATTTAACTAAAAGAATATTCAGCAAACAAAATTGTAAGCCAAATAATTAGAAGTTTGTTTGCTATGAATGGCCCTAATTAGTGATTTTCGTTAGATTGAATCGATTATATCTGAATCAAATTATAGTTTGACCAGTTCGTTTCACAGCTCGTTTCACACGAAATCCTTGTAAAAGTATGAAAACGGCAATTAAATAAGTTTTATTTGTTCAATTATGAATATATGAAGTATTCAATTAATCAAAAACAAAGTTTTTATAAAAAGTTAACACATATTCCTAAATCCAAATCACTATTTTCCATCACATTACTTAAACATATTACTTGTGGAATATATAAATATTAGATATTGATGACTATAAGACTATTCATATCGGGTGATCAAACCCAATTTTGTCGCCTTTGTTACCTAAGCGTGCATCATTTTTTATTTTCTTTTGACTAAAAACATGAAAAACTCAAACCAAATCCATGTTACAGTGATTAAACTCACAATCAAACTTTAAAATTGATTTTATTATTATATGTATCACTACCTATTTCTTAAAGTATTTTTTCTCTCACCAAAATAACATTATATTTTAATTAAAATAATTATCAAAGACACCTCCAAATAACTATCTCCAACTTGTGCTAAAGAGAAATGCATTTCTTTTGGAATGGACCGAGTATTTAATATGAAAATGAAGTAATAATAAATTTAAATTAAAAAACTAAGGTATAATTTCATTTTCTTATAAATCTTAATAATTTTATTTTTCAGAAAACATTTAGGTTTCGTGCCTTAAACATAAAGAAATTCAAATATTATACGAAGTATGAATATTTAGCTATTCACAGTATTTTTGTCTTTATTATTTCAAATTGAAAAAGTAACGATCTTTTTATCCTTTTTCCCTCGAAAGGCTAATTACTTTTTGAATCCTTTAAACTAATTTTTGACTGAGATCATTAATATAACACGTTTCGATGAGTTGGAAAGCAGCAAACAAACACATTCATTTGAATTAGTTTGGCTCCATTCTATAAACACCAAAAATAAAAGAAGAAAATGAATTCAGAGAGAGAAAATAACACAAAGACTTTGCCGGAAAACTAACTCCGGCAGCCGTAACCATCACTATTCACCACCTTCATCGCATTCTACTTCTATTTTTTATTCCTTAACAAATGGCATTCAATATTATAAAATACATACTAGTGACGTCATCGTTAATGGCCGCCGTCGCCGGCGTGTCCTTTTCAATCGTGGATTCTGAAACTATAAATTCAGCATCTTTTTCTGCAGTTGGTGATCCAGGAATGAAAAGAGATGGATTGAGAGTTGCGTTTGAAGCTTGGAATTTTTGCAATGAAGTTGGAATTGAAGCTCCTGAAATGGGTAGTCCAAGAGCTGCCGATTGCTTCGATCTTGTTTCCACCGGTAATTTTTTTTTTTTTTTTTTTAACTTTTATTTATAGATACTTCTTCACTTTTCATGTTCAAGATTAGATTCTCTGGATAAGGTTGCTTTTTTGGATTAATTATTAACTCCAGTTATCTTTTTATTGTGTTTTAATAAAGTAAAATGTAGTTTTAAAGTTTGAGAGTTACTATTTGAAATGGAAATTATTATGCATTTAATTGTAGCAATGTTGGACTGATTTTACATGAAAAATATAACTAAGTATTAAACCGATATAATTCAATCCATTATGCTCCGATTCGGTTAACTGGTTTCGGCTAATTCTCCGTCTATACAACACATGCCTAATGCGGTCTAGCTACTCCATAGATAATAATATTACTTTCTCCGTATCAAAATAAGTGATACACTTTTCATTTTGGAGTGTATCAAAATAAGTGACACACTTTGAAAACTTTCTTTATTTGGTAAAAATAGTGTGATCCATACCAACTAACTATCCACTTTAATAAAGTGAAATTACCCTTATACCCTTACTTTTACTTTTAAAACTCATTAATATCATTTTATTCAAGAAAAGTGGGACGTATTCTCTATTAACTATGTACTTTAATCTATTTTAATCTCTACTTTAATCTTTTACATCAAAAAACGTGTAAGTCAATTTGTGTCACTTATTTTGATACGGAAGAAGTATAAAACATTATACATGGTTTAACCATCCTCTTAACTATATAAAACATTTTCTCAATAATAAAAAACCTTCTTATTTGACTATTTCAGAAACAGATAAGCAATATTAACAAATAAAAATAATATGTGTAGTATTGTTGAGTATTGTTTCAAATTGGACAAATAATGAATTTGTAATAAGAAATTTCAAAAAATTACTACCCCGAAATCAAGGTACTTAGATACCCGAATTTCGGGCATCAATTTTTTTTTCCGATACATGTTTTTGGAATATTTTTTAACACCCTTAATAGAATTTGAACTCAGCAAATATTAATATTATTTTGCTAGAAGTCTTGGCAAGAATTAGTACCTTTGTACCAATTTTTGATTTTTTTCCCCTTATTTCTTAGAAGGTAAAGACAGACGATATCACATAACCCACAAAGTCACCGAACACGACAACCGCCTCGGAGTCGGAGATTCTTTCCCAGGATTAAACCCTAAATCCCTCGACAATCCCGACATTTACGCTTCCGAAAAAGAAGTCTATCTCGGAAACCTATGCCAGGTGGCAGAACACGACACCAACCCATGGCAGTTTTGGATGATCATGTTAAAAAACGGTAACTACGACACCACCTCCGGCCTATGCCCACAAAACGGAAAAAAATCACCACCATTCCCGCCGGGAAGATTCCCATGTTTTGGTGACGGTTGTATGAATCATAATCGACCATGTTTTCAAAACCAGGGTTTAATTATGATTCGGATTCTACTCTGGTGATGGTGGGTGGGTTTAACGGCAGCTATGATAATTTAAACTCCGGCGCCGGTGGTGGTAATGGGAATTTTTTTCAAAAATAGGCTCGATCGGTGATACGTTTTCACAAATAGGCTCGATTCTTTTTTGTTTTCAAAAATAGGCTTTCCGCCGTCCCCGAGGCCGGCTTCCATTTAAAGCCTAACTCCCCGAGGCCGGCTTCCAATTAAAGCCTAACTCACGGAGGCCGGCTTCTAAGTTGTGTGATGTGACCACTGATCCGGAAAACTCCCCGAGGCCGGCTTCTGGAAGATTGCCTCCCCGAGGCCGGCTTTAGCCCATACGCCTCCCCAAGGCCGGCTTCAACCATACAGATCTCCTATATATATTCCATTCCGGTATAACAACATTCCAAAAGAAAAAAAACTCTCCCCTTCACAAAAAAAAAAAACTCTCCCCTTACACTTCACAAAAAAAAAAAAAAACATACTCCCTCCGTCCCTAAATAAAGTTCCCATTTCACCTTCAAGTTTTGTCCCTAAATAAAGTTCTCATTTCTAAAACTTAAGGGACCCACTTAATATAATAATATTATTACCAATACTTTCACCACTAACTATCTCTTAAAACACTTTCTCTCTCCAATCAAACCTTATATTTTATTCAAAAGTAATACCAAATACCCCACCACTAACTATCTCCTAAAATGTTGTGCCCAACACAAATGGGAACTTTATTTAGGGACGGAGGGAGTATTTCACAACTCAAAAATAAACATATTTCTAATACCATGTGGCAAAGTCAAAAAGTCTTAATCATGGAACTTCGACTACAGGTTGAGATGTTAGAAGAGAGTATTGACCAAATGAGTCAACGAACTCGAGCCCGTGAACTTCAAAATATCATTGACGAGATGCAACGTACAATATGTGAAATGGATAACCTGGCTTATGAAGGGGCATTGGAGGAGGCGGTTGTGGAGCAGCAAACTCAAAACTCTTCAATACGTAATCAACAACCAGAAACAATCGACTTGGTTGAGGAGTATGGTTGGGCCAGGAGTGTGGAGGAATTTTACTTGAACGGGGATAAGCGCGGGAATGAAACCTTTTACTATATTGTATTCTTAGGTCGTACCCAGGTACCTAGGGAGTTTTGGAGTACCCTGTTAGATGAGAATTCCAGCTCTGTTTTGTTACGTGCGGTACGTAATTTAATTATGTTATTATCCATATTTTTAATCGAATCTCAAATGTAAATAATTGTATATTCATTACAGCATATAGATTGTTGGGTTAGAAGATGGATGCGTTATCGGTTGTATCTTGGCTATAATACTGGAGAATATAAGCGATGGACAATAATGCCTACCAAGTTTGAGTCTCTACTCTTACCACCTCACGGATCAGATGTTGTAAAATATGCAGACGGCAGTTTGACACCTTACCCCGCTTGGGGGGACGTGGATGTCTTATACATCCCGTTACGTTTAAATGATAACGTTTGGTTGCTTGTGCAGATGGATCTTGTTAGCAACGATACATGTTTAATTTGCAGTTGTCGTCGTTCCATAAACCATGACGTGCTTAAGGCAACCCTAAAACGTTGGCGAGATGTTTTGCCCAGTTTTAAAAGGAGTTTCTCCTATGAAGAAAGAAACCCCCAAGTTAAGGCGAATCTTGGTTTCGCCAAAGGCATACCTCAAGGAAGGGAAGAAGACTCTGCTGTGTTTGTTTGTAAGTTTATGCATTATCTGGTAACAGGGAAATCAATCAAGCAAGATGGAGTCGTCGATAATAATCAGATCGCTACGGGTTATCGACAACTTATGGCTCGTGATTTGTATAGCTATCGTATTTTAGAATCACAACCCGAAATTTATCCTTTTAGACCCGAGGTTTTGTTTGATGATTTGGAATAAAAATTGTATTTGGTATTAATTTATAAAATCGTGATGTTAGTGTTTATTTGTCATTTAAAAATAAAGAATTATAGTTGCAGTATTGATGATAGTGTAAACATATGAAAAAGAATTATAGCAAAAAGATAAGTAATGAAAGAGTTATGACAATCTGAAAATGCAAAAAAATAGTTTTTTGTAATCCAAAAACATACATATAAAGTTAATTTCATCCATGAAAATGCAAAATTAGTGTTTATTTGTCATTTAAAAATAAAGTATTAAAAAAAATTGAAAAAAATTAAATGTCTAACTTTGGAGCTTGATACAGTACACTTTTAAGTTATTCAGATATAACTTTCTAAATGATAGTTGCAGTATTGATGATAGTGTAAACATATGAAAAAAAATTATAGCAAAAAGATAATTAATGAAAGAGTTATGACAATCTGAAAATGCAAAAAAAATAGTTTTTTGTAATCCAAAAACATACATATAAAGTTAATTTCATCCATGAAAATGCAAAATTAGTGTTTATTTGTCATTTAAAAATAAAGTATTAAAAAAAATTGAAAAAAATTAAATGTCTAACTTTGGAGCTTGATACAGTACACTTTTAAGTTATTCAGATATAACTTTCTAAATGATAGTTGCAGTATTGATGATAGTGTAAACATATGAAAAAGAATTATAGCAAAAAGATAAGTAATGAAAGAGTTATGACAATCTGAAAATGCAAAAAAATAGTTTTTTGTAATCCAAAAACATACATATAAAGTTAATTTCATCCATGAAAATACAAAATTAGTGTTTATTTGTCATTTAAAAATAAAGTATTAAAAAAAAATTGAAAAAAATTAAATGTCTAACTTTGGAGCTTGATACAGTACACTTTTAAGTTATTTAGATATAACTTTCTAAATGATAGTTGCAGTATTGATGATAGTGTAAACTTATGAAAAAGAATTATAGCAAAAAGATAAGTAATGAAAGAGTTATGACAATCTGAAAATGCAAAAAAATAGTTTTTTGTAATCCAAAAACATACATATAAAGTTAATTTCATAATACAACTTTGGCCAAAAATATAAGCTAATGATTGTGGCCCCTTCTTCCACCTGTCCCACAATTCGGTGGTCTTCTGTTTCTTGTCGGCCTTTGTTGTTCTTCATGATGAGCTGGGTCTATATTCATGTCAAACTGATGGATCAGACTCACATTTCTATTAGGTGGATGATCAGAAGATTGGCTCGTGAAATAATTATGAGGGGAATGTGTGAAACTGAATTCGTTTGTCATTTGCTGGTGAGCATACGCGGGGGGGGGGGGGGGGGGGTAGTAAACAATTCCGAGATAAAATCATTTTGAGATATCCCATCCATATTAAGATCATTTTGGTTTTCAAATTGCGTACTAGACCCCCCTGTTGAAAGTTCCAACTTGGATTGTTGCCCATTTGGTATGATGTACTGGCACCACCAGCATATTCAGTTTGTGTTTGTTGGGCACTAGATTCCCCCCGGTTTGATGGGCCCTCATCTTCTGTCTGAGTTTGTTGGGCCCTACGAGCCCCCCGCATCCATCTCGGTATTGGCATTAGTTCCTCTTGTGTCAGCTGTGGCGCTTGATGCTGAATAGGTGCCACACGAGGAGCCCAATAACTTGGACGTTCTTCTTCATGTGCCTGGTACAAGTAATCCTGGGACAGTTGATACATGTCACCTATAACAGGCTGAAACTCATGTTGTCCCAGGTACGGTTGCATCATCGATTGAAGATGTGCTAACCCATCAGCCTACATACATGTTATATCAAATATTAATATATTATAACATATAAACATTATTATGAAATATTACCGCAACATTTAAAGCTCCTCCCAGATTATGGCCACGTGATAAGTTAACTTTACTTTTGGTAGTTAGGGAATTAAAGACGTGTTGGTCCGTGAATTAAATAAGCTTTGACTGACAGGTTACCTCCACGAGGCCGGCATCACTGACCGGAAGCCTCGGGCGGCTTCACTTGAAGTGGGTGGTTGGGGCAGATTTGACCATGACAGGAAAGTAAATTATATGGTTGGGATAATAAATGTGCATCAGGTTTTGCAGAGATTCTTTAGTCCGTGAATAAAATTGGAAGAAAAAGTGACATAAAGTTGACATCTGTTGTCAAAGTGAGTCCGTGAATTGAATTGGCAAGAAACACGACAAACACTTGTGATATCTAGTTGAGTACTTTTCAGTGAGATGTGTTTTAAGTGTAGTCAACATCAAATATCTGGTTGGAAAATTTAATCGAACTTCATAAACTCATATAAATACGCACTCATATTTTGTCATTTAAGCCTTATATTTTGTCATTCATACACACTCATTTCAGTATCACCAACCATAGCTTTCAACCTTTCAATTTCTTCAAATATTATTAAAAAAACCTTCCACTAAATACATATCTTTTAAATGGATTTGGCGAAACCTTTCATTACTACTCTATATTGGGGTGGTAACCTTGGTTTTTCAAACGGCTTACGAAAGTTTTGAAAACTTGGCTTACAGCCATCTTCGAGTCACGAGAGACCAATACAACTTAGAATACTATTTATGTTATGACTACAATGGTTTAAGTTACACTGCAAGAATAACAAGTGATGAAAGCTTAGAGACACTATACTTTATTGCCGGTGTAACTGAACAATTCATGGGTCATATTTTTGTGGATATGCAAAATATGGGTCCCTCACAACCTCCCCAAATCGAGTATGTGAATACGCAAAATTGGTCAGTATCAGAAGTAGTTACTGCTCCAACTGCACCGGAAGCTCCAACTTATTATGAGTCCGCAAACATGGCCGGTCCATCGACAACTGCCCCCTCGTTTGATAATTCGCACCCTCCACCAGCAACAAATCTTGGCCTTGGCAACAATGAAGATGCCATCTTGGATAGATCAGAAGACGAGCCACAATCTGATGACACGAGGGACGAATTTTATGACAACGGTGAGGCGGATGAAGGCGGCCCGCATGTTGACCAACCTCAATTGGCTTTGTATGACTACAACCAATTTCAAACAAATGCACAAACTGAGGTTGATGAGCAGGGCCCCATATCTGATGAAAACGATGAAATATTATTTTGGAACTCAAACAGGCCTTACCACTTGCAAATTAATATGTTCTTTTCTAACAAGCAAGAGATGATTGATGCGGTTAGGTCATGGAATATAGACCAAAATAAAGAGCTTTGGGTTGTTGATAGTTCAACTACAAGGTGGGTTGCTAGGTGCTCTACTCTTAAACCAAAACCCAGCAACCCCTCTAACCAAAACCCATCAACCAGTAACCCCTCGAACTCGAACACCCCATGTGAATGGTATGTTCGTGCAACTAAGAAGCGGAAGGAAGGGTGGTGGCAACTACGAAAATGGGTAGGCAAGCACAATTGTCATCAGGGTACGATTTCTGGAAACAACAACAGATGTTTGACGTCCGAGTTCATAGCCACCAAAATCCTCCACCACGTAAGGATCAATATCGCATTCCCGGTAAAACACATTATAGCAGATGTCAAAGAAAATATTCACGTTGACATATCTTACATCAAGGCTTGGCGTGCTAGGCATATTGCTATAGAGAGGCTATTCGGGAGTTGGGAAAGCAACTTTGAAGAGTTGCCCAAGTACATTGAGGCTTTATTGGCGGCAAACCCTTCCACAATCGTTCAGTGGTCAATTAGGGAGAGGGAGAGTGCTGATGACACCCGGCAAATTTTTAAGTCTATTTTTTGTGCTTTTGGACCTGCTATCGCAGCCTTTCCGTATTGCATGCCTGTTATTTGTGTAGACGGGACATTTTTAAAAGGCTCGTACAGAGCGAAACTGTTGACTGCCGTCACAAAAGACGCGAATAATCAGATTTTACCTCTCGCGTATGCCATTGTTGACGAGGAGTCAAACGAAAATTGGGCATGGTTCTTCAATAACCTACGACAGTACGTTTGCAATCAACGTCAAAAATCTGGCAGGCTACGTCGGTTATGTGTCATTTCTGACAGGCACCACGGGCTTCTATATGCAATGAACAATCTTGAAGAGTGGCAGGAGCCAAATGCGTATCATAGATATTGTCTGAGGCACGTCAGAAGCAACCTCTACAAGGGTTTCAAAAACCACCGAATGAAGCAACTATTTTGGGTGATGGGTGCCACGACTGAATTGCGTAAGTTTCAGGTAGCCAGAGACGAACTCCTATCTATCAACGAGTCCGCGGGGGCGTATCTGGAGGAGATCGGGGTTGATAAGTGGACTCTTTTGGGAGACACAGACCATAGACGTTGGGGGAACACGACATCAAACATTGCCGAGAGTTACAACAATGTATTGCGTGGGGCTAGGCTTCTCCCAATTAAGGCAATGGTTGACTTCACATTCACAAATACTGTCAACCTCTTCAGAGAGCGTGTTGAGAAAGCGTCTAGATGTAACACGCAACTAACCCCGCGTATGTGGGATCTTTTCACCAGGCGCGACAGATATGGACGCCAGCACGATATTGTGAACTTTGACTACGCGGAGGGCGTGTACAGGGTGAGGACAAGGGTTCAACCGGGCTAAAGTGGTGGGAACGATCAAACGGTGACTTACAACGGTGGAAACGGTTCTTGTACATGCGGGAAGTGGCAAATGATGCGATTTCCGTGTTCACATGCTATTGTCGTTTGTCGTCATAGAGGTGATGACCCGAACCTTCTCGCCAATCGGGTGTACACAACACACTATTGGCAACGTCAATATAGAAAGGCCTTTACCCCCTAGCCCATGTCTTTTACTGGAACGACCCGAATTGGGGATTGAGAGCCGCAAGTGGAAGAATTTCCACAAGAAGAGGGAGGAGACAGGTGAATAGGTTCCCTATGGAGATGGACCAGGCAGATCCAACGCAATCTGGCAGAAACCGTTGTGGAATTTGCGACCGGACAGGGCATAACAGAACCAGATGCCCAAATCTTAGTGGAGAAAGAAGAGTGTAGAAGCATTGTGTGCTTTTTAGTTATTTATTTGGTACTTAAGTTAATGTATTATTAAATATGTAATAGTTTTTTAATGTAGTTTTTAATATGATAACACAAGTTTTATTTCACATGATATATCAAACTATATTACATATCATTCATTCTCACGTTTAACAGTAAAAATCACATTTCTACCATTAGTCTGATAGTCTTCATTTATGATAAAAGTACAAAGTTCATTAGGTAGAATTCCGTTTTCATGCATGAAATGCTTGAAATCACCACTTATTTTAACTTCCCCAAATCGAGTAGCATGGAGGTCCATGACTTCAACAGAATCACCTCTTCGTATCACGCAATGTCTTTTCTGAAGGAGGTGGTTATGCTGCCTCACAAACCGAGGCGGTAAAAGCTGAAAATATCAAAAAATTTTGATTTTAGTTAATTGAACAAATATTATCTTGTAATTTTAAACGTATCATCTTTTGCTTTCTGGTGTCAAAATTCTTAAACCTCCCTTTTAAGTGCCAGAGATGAACAACCGGTGGTCCTATTTCACGCAACATTTCAATATGTCGCTCATATCGAGCTTGCTCTGCATCAAGCCAAAGAAGTTGCTCCTCGTCTGCAATTTCTTCCGCATGCACCTCATTGTAATCTCTAGCTATCAAACATTCTAACTCAGCCTCATCTAAAGGAGGCGAATCATACACGGGGTGATATGGAGGTGACTCGTTATTCGACGAACTCATTATTGATTTTATGATTTGTGAAGTATGTTTTTTTTGTTGGTGAAGCGTAAGGTTAAAGTATCAGTGTTGTTGTGTGAAGATCGTTTTTTTTTTTTGTTGTGTTGGTGTCTGATATTGAAGTGTTTGTATTTATAAGTGGGGTTTGGCCTAAAAGCCGGCCTCGGGGAGGCAATCTTCCAGAAGCCGGCCTCGGGGAGTTTTCCGGATCAGTGGTCACGTCACACAACTTAGAAGCCGGCCTCCGTGAGTTAGGCTTTAATTGGAAGCCGGCCTCGGGGAGTTAGGCTTTTAATGGAAGCCGGCCTCGGGGACGGCGGAAAGCCTATTTTTGAAAACCAAAAAGAATCGAACCTATTTGTGAAAACGTATCACCGATCGAGCCTATTTTTGAAAAAAATTCTGGTAATGGTTCGTATTTTGAGGTGACGTGGAAAAAAAGAGTTGGGGTTGGTGGTTGGGAATTTAACCATAAATTAAAAACGTCAAAAAGTTACCCGTGGTTGATGTTATACCTGAGAGCTGATGCTACTAAAGGGTTTTCCGGTGGTTATCATTATGACACAAGAGGCATGCTTCAAACTATAAGTTATCTTTCAAGTCGCTAAATTTAATTACTTCTTGTTTAGATTTGTGTTTTATAATCGATTATATCTTATTTAGTTAGGCTTGAATTGTTTAATTAGATATTTGCTACTTATAATATGAATGATTATTTAAGGGTTAAAAATTAATACTTCCTCCGATTTAAAATAAGTTGGTTTCACGGGTTTTGAGTCAAAATATGATAATGACAATTAAATTAGATTAATTGGATAGTTAGTGGGGAATGAGTCCAACAAATTTTGAATAAAGTGAGGTTAATGATGTTTAAAAGTAAAAGTAAGGGTAAAAATGTCATTTCATTTTATTAAAGTAGATAGTTAGTGGGTGTGGGTCCCACTACTTTTTATCAAATAAGGTAAGTTTTCAAAGTTTATCACTTATTTTAATACACTCAAATATGGAAAGTGTATTACTTATTTTAAATCGAAGGAAGTAATTTTGAATAACAGTGAAGTCCATGCTGCAACAAAACCGATTACTTACAGGAAACTAAAATTATATACTTGCGCTATAAATGATATGGTGTCCATAAAGGTGGTAGCCTAATAGTTAGATTTTCAGGAGTTAATATAATGTAATTACGCGTCCAAGTATCTCTTAAATCATAAGTAAGATTTCTATATTCGTAAATTGTTAAATCACAAGTATGCTTTCGTTATTGGTAATATATCTTTTTCATAAGGTTTCCTTAAACTGATTATTCCTTTGCGTGTAAGCCTTGAACATGTTAAATGCTATTAAAGAGATTATAAATGCATTTTCTTTTTACAAAACAAAATATGCTAAAAACCAAAAACTTAATTTTCTTAATGTCGTTTTCAAAGTTAAAAATCCAATTCTGTATATTTCCTCCGATTCAAAATAACTGATACACTTTAGGTTTCACGGTTTTTCAAGTAAAAGATTATAATGATGGTTAAATTAGATTAATTAGATGGTTAGTGAGAATGAGTCTCACACTTTTTAAATAAAACGGGGTTAATAATATTTAAAAGTAGAAGTAAGGGTAAAAGAGTCATTTCATTTTGTTAAAGTAGATAGTTAGTAGGTGTAAGTCCCACTATTTTTTGCCAAAAAAGGAAATTTGCAAAGTGTATCACTTATTTTTAAATTACTCAAAAAGGGAAGTGTATCATTTATTTAGAATCGGAGGAAGTATATTTCCCTTATTTTATTGCATGAACAGCTTTTTTTTAATGGTACATATGAATAGTTAAAGGACCATTTTATTGCACCAAAGAGGTTTAAAAAAATAATTGCCCATGCAATAAAATATGATACATAAATGATTATATATAAAAAAAGAATTAACAAAATTTAAACAAAAACACTTCGGTGGTAGTTGGGTCACCAAGATTAAAAAGACAGGGGGAAAAGAAGTTTTCTTTGACTTTAGTACATCTATTACGAAGCATAACATGCAATGGGCCAGAATCATCATTGTACCCCTTTATCTCTTTAGTAAATAGATCGAATGTTCCTTTCTCATTTATACCTCATTACCTTTTTTCGGATAAATATTATTACGAGGAGTTAGTGAACTCATTCATGATAACAAATGACTGAAAATAAGTCTAATTTTAAAACGTTTGATCCTTGGAAAGCTTGTGACGGGATGTATACAACATATACGTTTTATTTTTTATATGCATTGTACTTGAAAACTTACATGTTAACGAACTAAATTTTCAAGCTTTACTATTGGTTTACTTAAAACTAGTATTTTGTTTAGGTGGAACCAGTTTTTGCCATGTGGATTTAAAATTATTTTTTTAACTTTTGTTATGTACTAAACTTTCCATGATCCACTATAATAATATGTATCAAAAGAATGGTCTTACGGGTAAGTATTGAATTAGTAATGATAAACGTGCATTTATCACACCATGCAACTAATATAATCATGTCATTGTTATTAATTAACTTCTTTAAACAGCTTCCTGAGTCCCCAAATTTCAAAGTACCACTAACCCTAGACATAAAAAAAGGCGGCGGATCAAAGAGCCAATTTTACCTAATCGACATGGGAAGTTGTTGGAAAAACAACGGGAAACCATGTGACGGTGATGTAACAACCGACATTACAAGATACAGCGAAATGATCATAAATCCCGAGACACAAGCATGGTGCGCCCCGTCAGCACTTGCAAATTGCCCGCCTTACCACATCACTCCAAACGACACAAAAATTCACAGAAATGATACTAAAAGATTCCCATACGGAGCGTATCATTATTATTGTGGGCCCGGGAACGCGGAGCATTTGGAGAAACCGTATAGCACGTGTGACCCGTATAGTAACCCGCAAGCACAAGAACTTGTGCAATTGTTGCCTCACCCGATTTGGGCTGAATACGGGTACCCGGTGAAGCAAGGAGACGGGTGGGTTGGGGATGCGAGGACTTGGGAGCTTGATGTTGGTGGGCTAGCTAGTAGACTTTACTTCTATCAGGTGAGTTGGGTAATGGGTCAAATTTCACGGGTCAGGCGGGTTAGGTAATGTGTCAAAATAGGTTTAGATCGAGATGGGCCATTTTTGTATTGGATGCGTCACCGGGTTGGGGTTTGCCGGAAATGTGTCAAATAAAATAATAAATTATAGTATTTCAGTAATAGTTTAAATTTTGAATATAGGTTGTCAACATTAAAAATACACTTTTGGTTCCATTTGACCTGTTAGTTACACTCATTTTACGTTTGCGCATTAGATATAAGAAAACATAAGCTGTATTGACCCGTTCATAAGTAAATAGGTCAAAACGGGCTCCTGTAAAAAAACTACCCAGTTTTAGGCTCGAAATAGTTTGTTTGTGAAATATAATTACGAAAAGTTTTATTATTTCAATAATAAAACGGTTTTTGAGGTTATATGCATTAAAAATTAAAAATTTGTGTTTAGTTTAACCTGTTCAGTTTTTACCTATTTGTTATTCTACTCGCTGCCCACTTAGAGATAAACATAACGAGTGAATAAGTCAAAACAGGGCTCGGGTCAAAACTACCTATTTTGATAGGTCAGGTCGGGTTGCCCGAAATAATTAATGCATCAAGCATGAGGCGTTTGTCCTTTGATTATGACCCTAGAAAGAAATATTATTTCAATGATAATCTAATTACTGGATCCAAGGGTGTACGTGGTTTTATGCATTACAAATACGCATCATTTGACTTATGATTATAAATTATTGATATAATTAAGGATATGATGGCTTAATGCAGGATCCTGGAACTAAAGCCGCTAAAAGGGTATGGACATCACTGGATGTAGGAGCCGAAATATTTGTAAGCGACAAAGATGAAGAGGCAGAATGGACCCTGAGTGACTTTGATGTTATCATTACATAAAAAATTATAAGTTCATGTAATATGTAGTTTATTTTTAATAATAAGTAATCTTACATGTTGTCAATATACGGACACGTAAGATGTGATCATAGTCATTGGATTAATTGATAACTGTTTGCAGGACACATTTTACATGTTACAACGTGTTAGAAGTAGTCTTGCATTTCCTTTTGGCAATTCCCCACATTTTTAAAGCATATCGTTTTAGTGTCATTCCTTTGTATATTTCGGATGTAAAGTCATTTGATTCCACTCCGTAACGACTGGATTGTCCAAAATAGAGAATGGAAGACCACATTGTATTACCATCTTTGTCTGTCCAAAATAGAGAATGGAAGACCACATTGTATTACCATCTTTGTCGACATAATTGGTAATAGTAGTAGTAGATTGAGAGCTAGACCCTTTGACTTGAAGAACTTGCTATGGGATTAGCAAAGTGTAAATAATATTGTTATTAGAAGAAATATTGAAGACTTTGAGTAATTAAAAATTTAGAAGTGAAAGATGAAAATGAAGTCAGATGTATAACCAAGTTAACTTAATATATGTTTATATATATGTAAAGATACATCATAATTCATACATGTGTAGATTTCAATTAATAGACATATCAATGTTACCAACTACCAAATTAAACATCTCAACTACTATGTACTTCTACTGTGTTTCATACTTATTAAAGCTAGAGGTAATGTGCAACATATTTTCCTACACTATAATCTATATGGTTATAGAACCTCTAGATATTTCGGGCATTTAGAAATAGCTCGGGCTGTATAACGTTAAAAAGCCCGAGCTTTTGGGCTTTTCCAGGCTTTCGGGCTTTCAGGCATTTTTTCGGGCTTTTTCAGGCTTCGGGCTTAGCCCGGTCCGGCCCGGGCCCGGGCTTTAACGGGCTTTGATGACTAAAGTCAGGCCCGTTTAGGATTCCGGGCTAAAAGGGCTTGCGTTCGGGCTTTTTCAGGCCGGGCTTTTTCAGGCCGGGCTTTTTCAGGCTTTTTTTAGGTCCGGGCTCGGGCAAAAGCCCATATGTGCACCTCTAGGCTATATCGTCAAAACGGAAAGAGTAATTGCCACATCGTCAGTTTTATTATTTAAAAAACATTTTTCAGAATGCATTTTTCAAGTTACAACCACCTAGTGAAAATACGTTGCACAAATGAACACATTTTGGATACGATTGTGGAAGTTGGATTCAGAATCAACCGGAATTGTAACCGGAAACGTTTTGAAATCGCCGCTTCCGGTTCTCAAAATTTAGGGACCGTAATCACAAGGTAACCAGAACCTGCGATTATTCGGTCTATTTGCGTTAAAATATTACTCCCTCCGTCCCAAAATTATTGTCCACGTTTAAAAATCACACAGTTTAAGAAAAGTGCATTTATTATACCGTGCAACCAATAGAATTTTATCTTTACCACCTAAGTGTTTTTTGATTGGTTGAATTTTCAAGTGGACACTTATTTTGGGACATTTAAAAAAGGAAACATGGAAAATAAAAATGGGACGGAGGGAGTATGTATATGAGAAATATATTGCCTAAATTTAACAATATGAGAAATTTGATGTATTTTTTAAAGAGTTTAGCCATTATTTAGTCTAACTATAGCGTCTTAAAGATATAATAACTAGACAATCATGTGTTTAAGTGTTTGAAATTCTCATTATTCAAAGATTAATAGATAAAATGACAAAAAATGATTAATATTTAAGCTTTACATTTTAATTTAATTTTACGATTTTAGAGACATAGGTAATTCTAACCGGGGGTTCCGGTTCTGTTGGGACAAAATCACAGATCAACTTGATACTGATGCTGCAGTTAGTACTGATCATACTTAGTACTGATGGGGCAGAAACATATTACTGATGAAGTTGATACTGGTGAAAGCTATAACTTAGTTACTACTGATCAAGGCTTATTGAAGATACTACTGATCAATAGTAGTTACTACTGACGTTGTATCTGGACTTACTACTGATCACCAGACTTACTACTGATGTTATATATTTGCTACTGGTGATGAGTTTACTACTGATGAGCGTTTATGGAACATATCAAGTCCGAGATCTTCGCAGAGATAGTTATAGAATGTAAATCAATGTATATCTATAGAATTCGAATGTAAATCAAGTCCTAGAATAACTAGGGTAAATAGTTTAGCTTCAAGGACTATTATAAATAGTTCCTTACGAATTGTAAACGTACGAGTGTATTGTTAACTCGATAATATACATTGAAGCTTTTTGTGAAACTGTGTTCTTAATATTTTCGTTTATTGTTTACAGTTCATTGTTCTTAATACATTGATATAGTGTTGATCCGCTGCAACTTCTATAATCAATTAGATCTAAGGTGTTTATTAACTTCGTCATAGTTAATCGATCCTGACAAGTGGTATCAGAGCTTATTGGTTCTAGATCTACTATTTGTTAAGAACAACAAAAAGTTTTAATCTTTAAAACACACACATTATTAATCATGACTGATAATAATGAAAGCACTCAGGCCAACAAAATCCCTATACTCACTCCCAATAACTTTGGGATGTGGAAGAATCGTATTAAGCAATACATGCTTATTACAGATTATTCCATGTGGGAAGTTGTCCTTGAAGGAAACAAAACTGGCACTGGTCAAGCAAGCAGCTCTGCAACTGAGGCAGACAAACTTAAATGTGAGAAGGAGAAGAAAGACAAGGGAATCGAACTTAAAACTCTAAGCACTCTCCTACTGGCCATTCCTAACGACTATCAACATCTCTTCGTTGAGTATGATGATGCAAAGGTGCTTTGGGAAGCACTGGAGAAGAGATTCGTTGGGACCAAGAGCACCAAGAGGAACATGAAGTCTGTTCTCAAACAAGACTTTGAAAACTTCAAAGGAAAGCCCAATGAAACACTCACTCAAGTGTTTGACAGATTCAACAAGCTAATTGGTGAACTTAACCAGGTTGGGGTTAAGATGGATCAAGAAGATGTCAACATGAAGTTCCTAAGGTCTCTTAGTGAAGAATGGGCCATGTACACAGTGGTATATAGACAAAGAGATGCTCTAGAAGAAAAGGAGTTAGATGAACTCTACAATGATCTCATAGTATTTGAAACTGGGGTAAATCAAAAGAACCCCTCTATTTCTTCTAATAATGCTGCATTTGTATCTAGTACAGGTCAAGGTCAAGAAATCTCCACAGGAAAGGCTGCAGATTCTGAGGATGCTGCAAGAGAATCCTTTTTCACCAGTCATGTGCATACTGCACTGATTAGTGAAGATTTGGAACAATTAAATCCAGATGATCTTGAGGAGATGGATCTTAAATGGCAGATGGCTATGCTGAGCCTAAGAACCAAAAGGTTCTTAAAGAGGACTGGTAGGACAAGTCTTAACTTCAACAAAGGTGACAAAGTTGGATTTGACAAAACTAAAGTCAAATGTTACAACTGTAACAACCTTGGTCACTTTGCAAAAGAATGTCCTCAGCCAGACAAAAGATCAAAATCAACTGCTCTTGTTTCACAACAAGGACAAGGCTATGACTGGAGCTTCCAAGCAGAAGAGCATGCTCAAAATCAAGCTCTCATGGCCTTTACTGACAACAAAACTGAGGTAAAACCTAAACCTTGTACTTCTGAATGTGCTAAAATTGTTAAAAACTTAGAAAAAGAAAACACTAAATTAAATGAAGACTTAGCAAAAGCAGTAAGAAGAAATCATGAGTTTGATGGTGTGATTACTGATCAAGAACATCAGATAAAGGTGTACCAGATGATAGATCAACGGATAAAGGAAGAATTACTTCAAGCAGTAGATGAGAAAGAATTTTATGAATTAAAAAATAAAGAATTAACAAGTAAATTAGAAGAATGTCAACTTGAAATTGAACAAAATAAATTAACAATTAAAAAGTTTGAAAGAAGTACTAAAATTCTTGATGAACTAACTAACAATCAAACTACAGAAAAAGTTATTCATGGGGTGGGATATCATGCTGTACCACATCCATATAAAATCATTCCACCACTTAAAAACAGTTCAGAAAGAATCATTAATGAATTAAAAACTGAAAATCAAACTGAATCACATAATGAAACATCTGAATCAAATGACTCTTCTGATGATGATCAATCAATTGAATTTACAATCTCTCAAACTGAATCTCCAAAATCAATTGATACAAGTTTTCACACAGCACAAAGTCCAAATGAATCTCCTAAATATGATGCAGAAAATGTACCAAAAATTTTAAAAATGGGAAATCAAAGAAATAGGAATCAACACTTAGAACAAAGAAAAATCATAAAGGCTCAAGATAATAAATTAAAATGTGTTATTTGCAACAAAGTAAATCATTTAGCAAAGGATTGTCACTTCAATCCAATAAACTGCAAAGAGTTAAGGGAATTTAAAATCTTTAAAGAAAAAGCAAAAACACAGAAACTAAAAGATACTACTGGTCCTTCAGTAGTAAATAAAACAAAAACTCCAATTGCTGAAATACCAAGATTTGGAAGAAGTGCATCAAGATTTGTGCAAAACAGAAGAGTTGGAAGCCCAAAGAATAGCAATTACTTCAAAAACAATGGAAAATCAAATCAAAATAAACAATATTTTAAATTTTCCAACACCAGTAAAAACTTTAACAATTTTACTACTGGTGTTAACCCTAATTATAATGCTGTCTGGTACCAATACAAAAACACTACTGGTGCTACTGATAAAAACCCTAATTACAAGAATACTACTGCTCCTAAACCAACTTTCAAAAATACTACTGGAGTCAACCCTAAAAACACTACTGGTCATTCTAAACATGGTAAGTACCCAAATACTACTGGTCCATCAGTAGTAAAGTATACAAAAGCTAAACATCATGGGTATAAACCAAGATCAGTAGAAAATTCAAACACCAGTAACACTTTTAAAAGGGCAGTAGTAAAACTAAACACCAGTAATAAACAGGTATGGGCACCAAAAATGTTTAAAGTTAAATCCCCAAAGGCTTATTTCTCAAAGGATGAACCCAAGACATACAAAGCTTGGGTTCCCAAACTTAACTGATCCTTTACTCACTTGTGCAGAGCATTCAGATCCCAGAAGAAGGAAGAACATGGCATATTGATAGTGGATGCTCAAGGCACATGACTGGAAATCTGCAAATTCTTAAAGATTTCAAGCTATTTGATGGAGGATATGTGGCCTTTGGTGAGAACCCAAAGGGAGGTAAGATTACAGGTAAAGGTACTGTTACTAATGGCAAAATTACCTTTGATGATGTATTTTATGTAGCTGAACTAAAATACAATCTAGTCAGTGTGTCTCAAGTTTGTGATAAAAAGAACAAAATTCTTTTCACAGACATTGAGTGCATCATTCTTTCTCCTGACTTTATTTTAGATGAAAAATATGTTGTTTTAAGAACTCCAAGGAGAAACGATGTGTATTGCCTGGATATAGGGGGAGAACTCATTTCCTCAAATGAGGTCAACTGTTTTATATCCAAGGCAAACACCACTGAATCAGAACTATGGCATAGAAGGATGTGTCACACAAATTTCAAAAACATGAACAATCTAGTAAAAAGAAATTTGGTCATTGGACTACCTCAAAAACAATACATGTGTGATCATCACTGTGTTGCATGCCTAAAAGGTAAACAACACAAGACTTCTCATAAGTCCAAATCTGTGAACTCTATTTCTGTTCCTTTACAACTCTTACATATGGACCTTTTTGGACCTACAAATGTAATGAGTATTGGAAAGAAACAATATTGCCTTGTTATTACTGATGACTTTTCCAGATATACATGGGTTTTCTTTCTCAGGACAAAGGATGAAACAAGTGAACTCATCAAGAACTTAATTGTTAAATTGGAGAACACATCTGATCAAAAAGTTAAAGCCATAAGATGTGATAATGTCACAGAATTTAAAAATGCTAACTTAATTAACTTTTGTGATCTTAAAGGTATTGACAGGCAATACAGCTCACGTAGAACTCCACAACAAAATGGTGTAGCTGAAAGAAGAAATAGAACCATCATTGAAGCAGCAAGATCAATGCTAGCAGATTCAAAGTTACCAATCACTTTTTGGGCTGAAGCTGTTAATACTGCCTGTTATGTTCAGAACAGAGTATTAATAGTAAAGCCACAGTTTAAAACACCATATGAACTTTTTAATAAAAGAAAAACCTCTATAAGCTTTTTAAAATCATTTGGGTGTCCTTGTACTATTCTGATTACAAGAGAACAAATTGGTAAGTTTGACTGCAAAGCTGATGATGGAATCTTTGTGGGATACTCTACTCAAAGCAAATCATACAGAGTATTCAACAAAAGACTAAGGATAATTGAAGAAAGCATTAATGTATCCTTTAATGAAAATGTTTCTAATAAACAAGGGAATGGTCCAGATTGGCTATTTAACATAGACAATCTAACCAAATCCTTTAATTCTAACATGGATTTTAATGCAGGAAATTCAAATTGTCACTCTCAAAAGGAAGCAACATCATCTGTTAATACTGGTCAAGAGGAGATGAGATACATAGTAGTTAATACTGCTCCAATAGTTAACACTGAGGACAGTAATAACTCAAATTCTGGAACCAGTAGTAACTCTGAGAATGAGGACAGTAGTAATTCAAATACTACTGATACCAGTAATAGTACTCAAAATACTACTGGTCCTAACAATAGCCTAGATTCTCAAGATACTACTGATACCAGTAACAACAACAATTCTACTGATCTCAATGAAGACAATAGCAGTAGTAACTCTGACCAAGATGATGATGAACCGAACATCAATGACAATGAAGGATCACTAGAGGAACAACTGCCTGAGACAAACGAGTCCAATCTTGAAAATCAACTAGTAGTTGATAAAGCTACAACCACAAGGACTCAGAAGAACCATCCATTAGACCTTGTTCTAAGTGATGTTAACTCACCACTACAAACAAGAAGCAAATTAAATAAAAGCTTAACTGAAAACATGTGTAACATAAGTTTAATTGCTAATGAATGTATGTTTGAATGCTTTTTGTCTCAGGATGAACCAAAGAAGATCCAACAAGCAATGAAGGACTCAAACTGGATTGAGGCAATGCAAGAAGAACTCCTTCAATTCAAGTTACAAGCTGTTTGGACACTTGTACCTCTACCCAAAGGAAAAAGAGCCATTGGAACAAGATGGATCTTTAGAAACAAGAAAGATGAAAGAGGTATAGTGATCAAGAACAAAGCCAGACTTGTAGCCCAAGGATACACTCAAGAAGAAGGAATAGACTATGATGAAGTATATGCTCCTGTTACTAGAATTGAAGCTATAAGAATATTTCTAGCATATGCTTCATTCAAGAAGTTCAAAGTCTATCAAATGGATGTGAAGAGTGCATTCCTATATGGGAAGATTGAAGAAGAGGTCTATGTATGCCAACCTCCAGGCTTTGAAGATCCAAAACATGGTGATTATGTGTTCAAACTGGATAAAGCTCTATATGGCCTACATCAGGCACCAAGAGCATGGTATGATACATTATCATCATATCTATTGAAGAATAATTTTAAAAGAGGAGTCATTGACAAAACTTTGTTTACAAAGAAAGTCAAAGATGATATACTACTAGTACAAATCTATGTAGATGATATCATTTTTGGTTCAACAAATGATGTATTATGCAAAGAATTTGAAGAACTGATGCAGATTAAATTCAAGATGAGCTCTATGGGTCCAATGAACTTCTTCCTTGGACTCCAAGTCAGTCAAAGAACATATGGTATTTTGATAAATCAATCAAAATATGTCAAAGACATCTTGGAAAAGTTTGATTTGAAAGACTGCAAAAGTGCAAGTACTCCAATGGAAACACACAAACACCTACATCCTGATGTTGAGGGGGAGGATGTAGATGAACACTTATATAGATCAATGATAGGCTCTTTGATGTACTTAACTGCATCAAGACCTGACATTATGTATAGTGTTTGTGTGTGTGCAAGATATCAAGCAAGACCTAAAGAACTACACTTGCAAGCTGTCAAAAGAATATTCAGATACTTGAAAGGCAAACCATCACTAGGTCTATGGTATCCACATGATTCACCCTTTGAACTCATAGCCTACACAGATAGTGACTATGGAGGTGAATGTCAAGATAGAAAGTCCACTACTGGTGGATGTCAATTCTTTGGATCAAGACTGGTGTCATGGCAATGTAAGAAGCAAACAAATGTATCAACATCAACTGCTGAAGCAGAATATGTAGCTGCATCTGCTTGTTGTGCTCAAGTACTATGGATTCAAAACCAGCTTCTAGACTTTGGTATCTCTATCCTTAAAACTCCTATTTTTATTGATAATCAAAGTGCTATTAGTATTGTGAACAATCCGGTAAAACACTCTAAAACTAAACACATTGAAATAAGATTTCATTTTATAAGAGATTGCAATGAAAAGAAATTAATCAAAGTAGTTAAAATCCATACTGATGATCAATTAGCAGATCTTTTTACAAAAGCATTTGATGTAGGAAGATTCAACTTCTTGGTTAGCAGTATTGGAATGATTTTGATAAATTAAAATCTCACTTAAAGTCATGTGTAAAGTTTTTGTTGTAAAAAGTTATTTATTTGTTTAAGTGGTTTACTACTGGTAGATCTGTATTACTGGTGTGTAGGAATGTGCACAAAATACTACTGGTAGGTCAATACTACTGGTGTATATTAGGTTTACATAAATACTACTGGTAAGTCAGTACTACTGATATTCACATATACTACTGGTCTGTTATGTTGGTGGTTACTACTGATGTCTAGAGTTACTACTGATGTCAAAATCCTTAGTCACTACTGATGTTAGTAGATACTACTGACGTTTTACTACTGATATCACTTTTACTACTGGTCTTTCAGAATGACAATTACCAAACTAACCCCCGTGAAAATAACCGTTATGTTATGATTCGAAGGGCATTTTAGTCTTTTTGCAGGTTAAATCGAAAGATATAAAAGGCGGCAGTCGATTAGTTTAACATTATCTTCACTTCGATTTGCAAAATCCTCTCAATAAACCCTATCTTTCGATCAAAAACCCTTCATCAGTAACAAAATTCTTACATCTTTCTCTCAAAATCAACAACAATGGCAACTCTACAATCTCTCAACGTTCAAACCGATCTTAAATACTCAGAGTTCCATAATATGTGTGCGTTTTTACGCAATCCAGACGGTACTAAAGACTTTCGACCAATAGTGCAATTCTTAAAGAACTCATACATTAAGTTCGCGTTAACCGTGAAACCGAAAGCCTATCAACAGCACTTGGTGGATTTCTGGACCAATGCTGAAAGCACAGAAGGTGCAACTGTACCAATGATAAAATTTTCGGTGGATGGAAAGATGATCACAATCACTGAGCAATCCATTCGACGCCATCTACAACTACACGATGATACAGGTATGTTTACCCTTCCTAAAGAATTCATTGCTGAAACTTTAAATAAAATGGGTTATGAGGGAAGACTTAATATAGTAACGTTTCAAAAGGGTCTTCTCTCCCCACAATCGAAATTTTTAGTACATACAATTCAGCATTGTATTTCTCCAAAACGAAGTACTTGGAATGAGTTTAATAAGGCAATAGCCTCTGCTGTTGTCTGTTTATGCACAGACCAAGTATTTAATTTTTCTTACATGATTTTTGAAGGTATGTTGGGAAATCTTAGTTCTTCAAAATTTTTAATGTATCCCAGATTTCTCCAACATATCATAAACATTGAATTGCAAAACTTGTCAACTCCCAAAAACATTTTTATCATTCCAGAGTTGAACAAGAAAGTTTTCTCTAATATGAGAAAACAATTTAAATTTTCGGGCAAGGAAACCCCTCTGTTTCCTAATATGATCAAAGATCAAACACTTATTGGAGAGGGTTCAATAATAGATACAACCCAAATTGAACCTCAACCCACTCCATCACCCCCAAATACAGCCCAAACACCACCCCAAATAGTCACTCAATCACCCACTAACATAGAAGTCCTGAATGTGTCCCAGGAACTTGAAATAAATCTGCAGAGTGCTACTCTTCACTCTGTGGAAGACCTACCAAATAAAACCCAAAATATTTCCACTACTTATAAAAGAAAGAAATCTTCTTTAAAGGACACCAGGGGACAAATCGAGTCACACCCCAGACTCAAAGAGTTGTCCTCCAAGGAGGAGAGAGGACATGAGGCGAGGGCTTTCACTACTGATGCCCCAAAGGTGGGTGCACAGGACAGTGAAAACATCTTTAAGACCCAGACCTCGGCAACTTTAAGTGATGACTCTTTTGAGGAATTACTTAAAGGACCCCGGTGCCAAGAAACCACAAGGGGGGGCATCTCTGCTTCTTCTAGGAAGAAGAGGATGTCTAAAAGACCCAATGAATCACCAAGAAGTGATGAGGGCAGATCTGTGGAATTGATGGATAGGATGGAAAACCTTAAAGCCAATGTACCTGTTAGTGAGCCCGATGATCTTGCTAGATGGAGTGAGGGCAGTATTAAAACTAAACAATTGACGGATAAAGTGGATTCTCTTGAATCTATTGTACAAGATTGCCTTAAGTATCTAACAAATCAGGGAAAACCCATTGCGGTTATGAAGAGACATGTCAATACCATCAACAAAAGAATGAGGCTATATGAACACAGGCTTCATCAACAAACTAAAATTATCAGAAGATTGAAAAAGAAGGTTGATGATAGTGAGGCTCCTCCAGTTGAGCTCCCTAAGGGGGAGAAGGATAACATTCAAACAATGATTGATGAATCAATTGAGCAGCAGCATCCTCTCTCCTAAATCTAAAAGAAACTGAAGTTGATGAAAGCCAAGAAAATGTTGAAGGCCCAGAAAACATGGATACTACTGATGTGCCTGCTACTGAGGAACATACAGAAATACCAGTAGTAACTCCTACTAGTGATATAATAGCAGTAGTAAGTAAAGAAGAGGAAGTAAAAGCAACAAATACTACTGATGCCCTATCAGTAGTAACTCCTGAAGTCCCACCAGTAGTAACTACTTTGGTTACTACTGAAGAGGAAGAACTGCAACTTCCTGAGCTAATTGAAAGAGAAAAACATGTCATCATCTCCAAACCACCAACACCTGATCAACCACTTATCATACCTGACATTGATGATAATGTGAATTGGTTTGAGGTAGATGAATGCACACTTCCTCCACATCCCAAGATACTACCAGAAGATCAACTTAAATTGTTTTATCCAAAACTACTACTTTCTAGTATCCCTGATATGAAATACATTCCACCTCCACCATCTGCTTGCATTGGAAAAGGAAAAGAAGTCTATGATGATGATTATCCCAATAGAGCATTAGGTCATCACATGGTAAACAAAATTAACCATGTCAGAGCAGAAAAGAAATCTAGATGGAGAATAAAACATAGGAAATTTTTGGAGAAAGTGGAAATGTATCAAGCACTAGAGGAAAATAAGAAGAAAGTTCAAAGTGCAATTCCTGTTCAAGTACCTGTACAAATTAAAGACATTTAGATAGAAGCTCAAGAAGCAGAATTCAAGAGGTTCAGAAAAGTTGAAGAAGAACATATCCAATGTCTTGAAGAATTGGTTTCCGAATGTAAAAGAACTAAAAGTGAACTAACTGAGGATGTATTTGAACAGAAGACAAATATGATAGATTATTTGAAAACAAAAGGGCATAGTGCAAAATTCTTTGGCAGAATGAAGATGATGACTATAATTGAAAAATTCTGTGCTGCCAAGAAGAAGGATTTGGCTGAACAAGAAGAAAAAGAAGCAAAGAAATCTAAAGACAAAGCCTTAATCCCAATCAGTCCAACATTAATCAAAGCTGGTAGTGTATCAACTACTGGTGATACCTCAACTCCCCAATCAAAGAAAAGAAAACCTGTTGATCAAGAACAAAGCTCTAAAAAGAAATCAAAAACACAAATTGTACCTGTTCTTGAAATGCCCATTGCTCCCTTGCAGAACAATCCAATCATCAATTGGAGGGTTATGCAGAACAATGTGATAGAAATTATAAGGGAAGATAAAATTGTGCAGAGATTTACTGGATGGTTACCTTTGATCATGTCCTGTTCAAGAAGTGATGTCATTAAACTACTGATCATTGGAAAACCAAGGATGTCAAAGAAATCATGGAAAGATTCTGGTGCTGTATACTTAACAAAGATGATTGATGCTGCTTTCTATCCAGACAACTACCCAGAACAATTTACAGATCCAGGAAATGTCTATGCTTGGAATGTGATTCCAACTGCACAAATGTACTTCTTTGAAAAATCTGGCAAAGTCTGTGAGCTATATTTGTATGAAAAAGAATATCCTCATTCTGAGAAGACTATGTATCAGATATTCACAAATACAATGATGAAGCCATATGATGCTGTTATGTTCCAAAACAAATTGAATTATTTCACAAAGAGAAACAGCAAATACATCATTGAGCAAAGAAGACAACAGAATCAAAGAACCCTTGAGAAAAGAAGAATGGAACAAGAAGAACAAGAGAAACTTAGTTGATTGAAAGATAATCAATAAGTTTAGGGGGAGATTGTTGGGACAAAATCACAGATCAACTTGATACTGATGCTGCAGTTAGTACTGATCATACTTAGTACTGATGGGGCAGAAACATATTACTGATGAAGTTGATACTGGTGAAAGCTATAACTTAGTTACTACTGATCAAGGCTTATTGAAGATACTACTGATCAATAGTAGTTACTACTGACGTTGTATCTGGACTTACTACTGATCACCAGACTTACTACTGATGTTATATATTTGCTACTGGTGATGAGTTTTACTACTGATGAGCGTTTATGGAACATATCAAGTCCGAGATCTTCGCAGAGATAGTTATAGAATGTAAATCAATGTATATCTATAGAATTCGAATGTAAATCAAGTCCTAGAATAACTAGGGTAAATAGTTTAGCTTCAAGGACTATTATAAATAGTTCCTTACGAATTGTAAACGTACGTGTGTATTGTTAACTCGATAATATACATTGAAGCCTTTTTGTGAAACTGTGTTCTTAATATTTTCGTTTATTGTTTACAGTTCATTGTTCTTAATACATTGATATAGTGTTGATCCGCTGCAACTTCTATAATCAATTAGATCTAAGGTGTTTATTAACTTCGTCATAGTTAATCGATCCTGACAGGTTCCGGTTCTGAAAATTAAGGAACCGATATTAAAGGTTCTGGTTCAGGTCATAACCACATGTACCCAGCTATGCTTACTCTTACTATGTATCACGTGTGTTAAAGTACGGTGAGTATGAAAAACATGTAAATAAATAATGTCAGGACTTAAGATATTTATTAATTTAGAAAGTTATTAATTTATACCGTACATACAAAACAAAAAGGCAAATTAGTCTATGTCTCTTAAAATTACGTTGTAAAGAACCTTAAGACTGAACGTAAATTAATAACTAATGTGTTCATATGCATTGGAAATGACTTTTGAAGTACAATGAATGTAAAAAAGAGTAATATTTTTTTTCCATTTTTTATAAATTATTAATTTATTTATTGGGACTTACTTATAAATAGATTTCCCTAAAAGATATTGTTTTTTAATTTATCATGATTTTCAATTTTTTACATTAGCATAAGTTGAGATCGAACAAATTTATTATTTTAAAATATTGAACATTTACTGTATTTTGGATTGTGGGCTGGATTGAGTGAGTGTCAGGATCGAATAACCAAAACAAGTTATTGTCAATCCAGATCTACTAATAACAAGAAGTTGCAGCGGATCAACACTTGTATTAATATAATAAGAACAATAGAATACTGTATATTGAACGAACAATGAACAATAATATTAAGAACACAGTGATTCACAAAAAGCTTCAATGTATATTATTGATTAACAATACACACGTACGTTTACAATTCGTAAGGAACTACTTATAGCAGTCCTTGAAGCCTAACTATTTACCCTAGTTATTCTAGGACTTGATTTACATCGAATTATAAAAGATATACATTGAATAACATTCTATAACTAACTCTGCGAAGATCTCGGACTTGATTTGTTCCAAATACGCGTACCAGTAGTAACTGCAATCACCAGTAGTAAATATGTATCATCAGTAGTAACTCTGGTAATCAGTAGTAAGTCCAAAACCAACGTCAGTAGTAATTACTATGATCAGTAGTATCTTCAATATGTGCATGATCAGTAGTAAGTTAATTATAGTCTTCACCAGTATCAACTCATCAGTATCAAGTATTTCTGCCCCATCAGTAATAACCATAGTCTTCATCAGTAGTAACCATGATCAGTACTAACTGCAGCATCAGTAATAAGTTGAACTGTGATTTGTTCCAACAATCTCCCCCTAAACTTGTTAATTCTTTTTGAATTACTCAAGTTTCTTTTGTTCTTCTTCTTCCCTCTTTCTCTTCTCTAGGGTTCTTTGATTCTGTTGCTTTCTTTGTTCAATGATATATTTGCTGTTTTTCTTTGTAAAACAATTCAATTTATTCTGGAACATTACAGCATCATATGGTCTCATCATGGTGTTTGTGAATATCTGATACATGACCTTTTCAGAGTGTGGATATTCTTTTTCATACAAATATAACTCACATTTCTTGCTTGATCTTTCAAAGAAGTACATATTTGCAGTTGGAAGTACATTCCAAGCATACACATTTTCTGGATTTGTAAATATTTCTGGGTAGTTATCTGGATAAAATGCAGCATCAATCATGTTTGTTAAATATCCAGCTCCAGAATCTTTCCATGATTTCTTTGTCATTCTGGGTTTTCCAATGATTAGAAGTTTGATTACATCACTTCTTGAACAGGATGTAATCAATGGTAACCATCCAGTAAATCTTTGAACAACTTTGACTTCCCTTATAATTTCTAATACATTATTATTCATAACTCTCCAATTGATGATTGGATTGTTTTGAAGGGGAGCAACGGGTACTTCAAGAACAGGAATAATTTGTTCTGTCTTTGATTTCTTTTGAGCACTCTGTTCTTGAGTAAGAGCCTTTCTTTTCTTGGTTTGGGGAGTTGAGGATTCACCAGTAGTTGATATACTACCAGTTTGAATTAACTTTGGACTTATTGGGATTAATGCTTTTAGTTTCTTTTCTTCTTCAGCTTCTTGTTCAGCTAATTCTTTCTTCTTGGCAGTACAATATTTGTCTATAATTGTGATCATCTTCATTCTGCCAACAGTCTTTGCACTGTGCCCTTTTGACTTGAGAAAGTCAATCATAAGTTTCTTCTGTTCAAATATATCATCTGGTAAATCACCTTTTGTTCTTTTACTTTCAGCTACCCGATCTTCAAGGCAGTTTAGATGTTCTTCTTCTACTTTTCTAAATCTTTTAAATTCTGCTTGTTGAGCTTCTATCTGAACATCTTTTATTTGAACAGGTATTTCAGCTTCTTGAGATTGTTGAGTTTTTGATTTTTCCTTTTCAGCCTTTTTCTTTTCTTCAAGAGCTTGATACATAGCCACTTTCTCTAAGTATCTCTTGTGTTTCACCTTCCATCTTGATTGTTTTTCAGCTCTGACATGATTAATTTTGTTCACCATGTGGTGACCTAATGCTCTGTTGGGATAATCATCATCATAAATTTCCTTTCCCTTTCCAATACAAGCTGAAGGTGGAGGTGGAATATATTTCATATCTGGGATACCAGAGATTACAAACTTTGGATAAAACAAGTGAAGTTCATCTTCTGATAGTATTTTGGGGTGTGAAGGAAGTGTGCATTCATCTACTTCAAACCAATTCACATTATCATCAATGTCAGGTATGATAAGTGGTTGATCAGGTGTTGGTGGTTTGGAGATGATAACATAACGTTCTCTTTCAATTAGCTCTGGGATCTCTTGTTCTTCCTCTTCAGTAGTAACCAAGGCAGTTACTACTGGTGTGTTTTCAGGAGTTACTACTGATAGGGCATCAGTAGTGTTTGCTGCCTCTTCTTGACTTACTACTGCTGTGATATCAGTAGTAGGAATTACTACTGGTAGTTCTACTATAGGAGCATCAGTAGTATCCATGTCTTCTAGGCCTTCATCATTAACCTGGCCTTCATTAACTTTTGATTCTTTAAGATTAAGGAGAGAAGTTGCCGCTGCAATAGATTCATCTATCATGTTTTGTATGTTGTCCTTCTCCCCCTTAGTGAGCTCAACTGGTGGAGCATCACTACTATCAACCTTCTTTTTCAATCTTCTTATTATCCTTGTTTGTTGAAGAAGCCTGTGCTCATACATTTTCATTCTTTTGTTGATGGTATTAATGTGCTTCTTCATATATGACATGGTTCTCCCTTGATTTGTTAAATATTTCAGGCAATCTTGTACAGTGGTTTCAAGGTTTTCCATCCTATCCGTCAATTGTTTTTGTTTAATACTGCCCTCACTCCTTCTAGCAAGATCATCGGGCTCACTAACAGGTACATTGGCTTTAAGGTTTTCCATCCTATCCGTCAAATCAATGGTTTCAGTTCTACCCTCATCACTTCTTGGTGATGAAATGGGTTGTTTGGACACTCTCTTCTTCCTAGAAGAAGCAGTAGTGCCCCCCCCCCCCTTGTGGTTTCTTGGCACCGGGGTCCTCTTAGTAATTCCTCAAAAGAGTCATCACTTAGAGTTGCCGAGGTCTGGGTCTTAGTGATGTTCTCACTATCATGTGCACCCACCTTTGGGGCATCAGTAGTGAGAGCCCTTTCCTCATGTCCTCTCTCCTCCTTGGAGGACAACTCTTGGAGCCTGGGGTTTGACTCAATGTGTCCCCTGGTGTCCTTTAAGGAAGATTTCTTCCTTTTATAACTTTTCTGGATTGATTTGGTTAAAGGTCGGTCTTCTACAGAGTGAAGAGTATCACTCTGCAGATTTAATTCATGTTCCTGGGACACATTCAGGACATATAAATGAGTGGATGATTGAGTGACTGTTTGGAGTTGTGTTTGGGCTGCATTTGGGGGTGAAGGAGTGGGTTGAGGTTCAATTGGGGTTGTATCTTTGATTGAACCTTCTCTAAGATGTGGTTGATCTTTGATCATGTTAGGAAATAGAGGGGTTTCCTTGCCCGAAAATTTAAATTGTTTTCTCATATTAGAGAAAACTTTCTTGTTCAACTCAGGAGTTATAAAATGTTTTTAGGATTTGACAAGGTTTGCAATTCACAGTTTATTAAATGTTGAAGAAATCTGGGATACATTAAAAATTTTGAAGTAGACAGATTTCCCAACATTCCTTCAAAAATCATATTTGAAAAAATGAAGACGTGGTCTGTGCATAAACAGACAACAGCAGATGCTATTGACTTGTTAAACTCATTCCAAGAACTTCTCTTAGGAGAAAGACAGTGTTGAATGATGTGTATTAAAAATTTCCATTGTGGGGAGAGAAGACCTTTTTGGAAAGTGACAATGTCAAGTCTTCCCTCATATCCCATGTTTTGTAAACATTCAACAAGGTCTTCCTTGGGTAAAGAAAACATACCTTCATCATCATGGAGTTGGAGATGGTGTCTGATTGATCGTTCTGATATAAAGATTTCTTTTCCATCTACTACTGACCTAATCTTAGTGAAATCCGTATCATCGACTTGTTCTGCATTCTCCCAGAAACTCACTAGGTGTTGTTGATAGGCTTTAGGATTTACAGTGAGTGCAAACTTTATGTATGAGTTCTTTAAAAAATTGACGATTGGACGAAAATCTTTTGTTCCGTCTGGATTCTTTAGATATGCACACATGTTGTGAAACTCTGAGTATTTAAGATTTGTTTGAACATCAAGAGATTGTAGAGTTGCCATTGTTGTTGATTTTATGCTGTTGGATCGTTTGATTTGAGAGAACAAGTATGAATTTTGTTACTGATGCAGGGTTTGTGATCGCGATTTAGGGTTTTGTCGAGAGGATTTAGCAAGTCGAAGTGAGGATAATGCTAAACTAATCGACTTCAGCTATTTATATCTTACGATTTGACCTGCAAAAAGACTAAATTGCCCTTCAAATCATAACACAACGGTTATTTTCATGGGGGTTAGTTTGGTAATTTCACAATTTAAAGACCAGTAGTAAATTAGAGACCAGTAGAAAAACGTCAGTAGTATCTATGAACATCAGTAGTAACTAATGAAATTTTAATACTGACCTAATTTACCAACCCTAGCAGTAGTAACCACCAAATTTGAGACAAGTAGTATATGTGAGTACAATTTGTTTACCAGTAGTAATGACCTACCAGTAGTAAAACACTTGAAAAAAATAATTTTTACAACAAAAAAACTTTACACGTGATTTTGAGTGAGAGATTAATTTATTAAAATCATTCCAATACTGCTAACCAAGAAGCTGAATCTTCCTACATCAAATGCTTTTGTAAAAAGATCTGCTAATTGATTATCAGTATGAATTTTAACTACTTTGATTAACTTCTTTTCATTGCAATCTCTTATAAAGTGAAATCTTATTTCAATGTGTTTAGTTTTAGAGTGTTTTACTGGATTGTTCACAATACTAATAGTACTTTGATTATCAATAAAAATAGGAGTTTTAAGAATAGAGATACCAAAGTCTAGAAACTGGTTTTGAATCCAAAGTACTTGAGCACAACAAGCAGATGCAGCTACATACTCTGCTTCAGCAGTTGATGTGGATACATTTGTTTGTTTCTTACATTGCCATGACACTAGTCTTGATCCAAAGAATTGACATCCACCAGTGGTGGACTTTCTGTCTTGACATTCACCTCCATAGTCACTATCTGTGTAGGCTATGAGTTCGAATGGTGAGTCATGTGGATACCATAGACCAAGTGATGGTTTGCCTTTCAAGTATCTGATTATTCTTTTCACAGCCTGCAAGTGTAGTTCTTTAGGTCTTGCTTGATATCTTGCACACACACAAACACTATACATAATGTCAGGTCTTGATGCAGTTAAGTACATCAAAGAGCCTATCATTGATCTATATAAGTGTTCATCTACATCCTCCCCCTCAGCATCAGGATGTAGGTGTTTGTGTGTTTCCATTGGTGTACTTGCACTCTTGCAGTCTTTCATATCAAACTTCTCCAAGATGTCTTTAACATATTTTGATTGGTTTATCAAAATACCATCTGTTCTTTGATTAACTTGGAGTCCAAGGAAGAAGTTCATTGGACCCATGGAGCTCATCTTGAATTTGATTTGCATGAGATTTTCAAACTCTTTACACAATGAATCATTTGTTGATCCAAAAATGATATCATCTACATAGATTTGCACCAATAGTATATCATTTTTGACCTTTCTTGTAAACAGAGTCTTGTCAATTGCTCCTCTTTTAAAATCATTCTTCAGTAAGTATGATGATAATGTATCATACCATGCTCTTGGTGCCTGATGTAGGCCATATAGAGCTTTGTCTAGTTTGAATACATAGTCACCATGTTTTGGATCTTCAAAACCTGGAGGTTGGCATACATATACTTCTTCTTCAATTTTCCCATATAGGAAAGCACTCTTTACATCCATTTGATAGACTTTAAACTTCTTGTATGAAGCATATGCTAAAAATATCCTAATTGCTTCAATTCTAGCAACAGGGGCATATAATTCATCATAGTCTATTCCTTCTTCTTGAGTGTATCCTTGGGCTACAAGTCTGGCTTTGTTCTTGATCACTATACCTCTTTCATCTTTCTTGTTTCTAAAGATCCACCTTGTTCCAATGGCTCTTTTTCCTTTGGGTAGAGGTACAAGTGTCCAAAAAGCTTGTAATTTGAACTGAAGGAGTTCTTCTTGCATTGCCTCAATCCATTTTGAGTCCTTCATTGCTTGTTGAATCTTCTTTGGTTCATCCTGAGACAGAAAACATTCAAACATACATTCATTAGCAATTAAACTTATGTTACACATGTTTGCAGTTAGACTTTTGTGTAATTTGCTTCTTGTTTGCATGCTTGAGTTCACATCACTAAGGACTTGATCCAAAGGATGATTCTTTTCAGTTCTGGTGCCATGAACTTTATCAACAACTAATTGGTTTTCAAGATTGGACTCATTTGTCTCAGGAGATTGTTCCTCTTGAGGTTCTTCATTGTCATTGATGTTTGGTTCATCATCATTTGCTGGTTCATAGTTACTACTGGGATCAGTAGTATTTTGAGAATTTAGGTTATTGCTAGGACCAGTAGTATTGTGACTACTATTACTGGTATCAGTAGTGTTTGAATTACTACTGTCCTTATTTTCTGATTCACTACTGCTTCCAGAATTTGAGTTATTACTGTCCTCAGAATTAACTGTGGGAACAGTATCAACTACTATGTATCTCATCTCTTCTTTACCAGTATTGAAAGATGATGTTCCTTCCTTTTGAGTATGACAATTTGAATCACCTGCATTTAAATCCATATTAGTGTTAAAGGATTTGGTTAGATTGTCTATGTTAAATAGCCAATCTGGACCATTTCCTTGTTCATTAGGAACATTCTCATTAAAGGATACATTGATGCTTTCTTCAATAATCCTTAATCTTTTGTTGAACACTCTGTATGATTTGCTTTAAGTAGAGTATCCCACAAAGATTCCATCATCAGCTTTGCAGTCAAACTTACCAATTTATTCTCTTGTAATCAAAATAGTACAAGGACAACCAAATGATTTTAAGAAACTTATGGACGGTTTTCTTTTGTTAAAAAGTTCATATGGTGTTTTATGATGTGGCTTAACTATTAATACTCTGTTTTGTACATAACAGGCAGTATTAACAGCTTCAGCCCAAAAAGTAATTGGTAATTTTGAGTCTGCTAGCATTGATCTTGCTGCTTCAATCATTGTTCTATTTCTTCTCTCAGCTACACCATTTTGTTGAGGAGTTCTAGGTGAGCTGTATTGTCTGTCAATACCTTTAAGATCACAAAAGTTAATTAAGTTAGCATTTTTAAATTCTGTGCCATTATCACATCTTATAGCTTTAATTTTTTGATCAGATGTGTTCTCCAGTTTAACAATTAAGTTCTTGATGAGTTCACTTGTTTCATCTTTTGTCCTGAGAAAGAAAACCCATGTATATCTGGAAAAGTCATCAGTAATAACAAGACAATATTGTTTATTTCCAATACTCATTACATTTGTAGGTCCAAAAAGGTCCATGTGTAAGAGTTGTAAAGGAACAGAAATAGAATTTACAATTTTGGACTTATGAGAAGACTTATGTTGTTTACCTTTTAGGCATGCAACACAGTGATGATCACACATGAACTGTTTCTGTGGTAATCCAATTACCAAATTCTTTCTTACTAAATTGTTCATATTTTTAAAGTTTGTGTGACACATCCTTCTATGCCATAGTTCTGATTCAGTAGTGTTTGCCTTGGATATAAAACAGTTGACCTCATTTGAAGAAATGAGTTCTCCCCCTATATCCAGGCAATACACATTGTTTCTCCTTGGAGTTCTCAAAACTACATATTTTTCATCTAAAACAAAGTCAGGAGAAAGAATGATACACTCAATATCTGTGAAAAGAATCTTGTTCTTTTCATCACATACTTGAGACACACTCACAAGATTGTATTTTAGCTCACCTACATAAAATACATCATCAAAAGTAATTTTACCATTAGTAACTGTACCTTTGCCTGTAATCTTACCTCCCTTAGGGTTCTCACCAAAGGCCACATACCCTCCATCAAATGACTTGAAATCTTTAAGAATTTGTCGATTTCCAGTCATGTGCCTTGAGCATCCACTATCAATATGCCATGTTCTACCTTCTTCAGGGATCTAAATGCTCTGCACAAGTAAGTAGAGGATTAGTTAAGTTTGGGAACCCAAGCTTTATATGTCTTGGGTTCATCCTTTGAGAAATAAGATTTAGAAGATTTAGTTTTAAATATTTTTGGTACCCATACCTGTTTAGTACTGGTGTTTTGTTTTACTACTGCCCTTTTGGATTTGTTACTGGTGTCTGAGTTTAATACTGACCTTGGTCTATACCCATTATATTTAGCTTTTGAATACTTTACTACTGATGGACCAGTAGTAGTTGGGTACTTACCATGTTTAGGGTGACCAATAGTGTTTTTAACCTTTGGCTTGGCAGCAGTAGTATTTTTAAAATTAGGGTTTTTGCCAGTAGTGTTTTGGTACTGGTACCCAACAGTATTGTAATTAGGGTTAGGATCAGTAGTAAACCTGTTAAAGTTTCTACTGGTGTTGGAAAAATTAAAATATTGTTTATGTTGATTTGTTTTTCCATTATTTTTGAAATAATTGATGTTCTTTGGGCTTCCAATTCTTTTATTTTACACAAACCTTGGTGCATTTCTTCCAAATTTTGGTGTTTCAGATTTTTTAGATTTTGTTTTATTTACTACTGAAGGATCAGTGGTATTTTTTGACCTTTGTGTTTTTGCTTTTTCTTTAGAATTTTTAAATTCTTTGAACTCTTTGCAGTTGATTGGATTAAAGTGACAATCCTTTGCTAAATGGTTTACTTTGTTGCAAATAACACATCTTAATTTCTTATCCTTAGCACTTATAGACTTTCTTTGTTCTAAGAGTTGATTCCCGTTTCTTTCATTTCCCCTTCTTAAAATTGTTGGTATATTTTCAGCATCATATTTAGGATATTCATTTTGACTTTGTGCTGTGTGAAAACTTGTATCAATTGATTCTGTAGTTTGATCATCATCAGATGAATCATTTGATTCAGATGTTTCATTACAAGTTTCAGTTTTATTTGACATTTTTAAATCATCTAAAATTCTTTCTGTGCTTGATTTAAGAGGAGGGATAAAATTAGTTGGAGGTGGAACAACATGATATCCCACTCCATGCACAACTTTTTCAGTGGTTTGGTTATTTGTTAATTCATTAACAATTTGAGAACTTCTTTCAAACTTTTTAATGGTTAATTTATTTTGTTCTAATTCCATTTGACATTCTTCTAGTTTGATTAAAGTTTCTTTTAATTTTAGTTCAAAATGTTCTTTTTCATAAGTGGTTTGTAGCAATTCTTCTTTTATCTTTTGAGCAGTTATTTTATAAATTTTAATTTGATTTTCAAGATCAGCTATACAACCATTATATTCAATTCTTCTATTTCTATTTAGAATCATCTCTTCAAGTGTTTCTTTATTAAGTTTTTCTAAATCTTTATATGCTTTAATGCATTCAGGAGTGCAAGATTTAGAATGTACCTTAGTAGGAGAGTCAGTGAAAGCCATGAGAGCTTGATTCTGTGCATGCTCCTCTGCTTAAAAGCTCCAGTCATACCCTTGTCCTTGTTGTGAAACAAGAGCAGTTGAGTTTGATCTTTTCTCTGGCTGAGGACATTCTTTAGCAAAGTGCCCAAGGTTGTTACAGTTGTAACATTTGACTTTAGTCTTGTCAAATCCAGCCTTGTCACCTTTGTTGTAGTTAAGGTTTGTTCTACCAGTCCTCTTCAAGAACCTTTTGGTTCTCAGGCTCAGCATAGCCATCTGCCATTTTAGATCCATCTCTTCAAGATCATCAGGATTCAATTGTTCCAAATCATCACTAATTAGTGCAGTATGCACATGACTAGTGAAGAAGGATTCTCTTGCAGTATCTTCACAATCTGCAGCCTTTGCAGTTTCCTGACCTGTTCCTGTACTAGACACAAAAGCAGCATTGTTTGAAGATAAATTAGGAGTTTTAGAACTTACCTCAGATTCAAACACCCTAAGCTCATTATACAATTCATCCAGCTCCTTTTCTTTCAAAGCATCACCTTGTCTATATATGACTGTGTACATAGACCATTCTTCTCCAAGAGATCTGAGAAACTTTCTATTGACATCATCATTGTCTGGTTTCACACCAACTTGATTCAATTCACCAATGAGTGTGTTGAACCTATCAAAGGTTTGAGATAGGGATTCATTCTTTTGGCCTTTGAAATTTTCAAAGTCCTGTTTTAGTACAGACTTCATGTTTCTTTTGGTGCTTTTGGTGCCAACAAATCTCTTTTCAGTGCCTGCCACAACATCTTTGCATCATCATATTCAACAAAGAGATGTTGGTAATCATTAGGAATGGCCAGTAGAAGAGTGCTTAGAGCTTTGAGTTCGATTCCTCTGTCTTTCTTCTCCTTTTCACACTTGAGTTTGTCTGCTTCAGTTGCAGAGCTTGTTGCTTGACCATGAATGGTTTTGTTTCCTTCAACAACTTCCCACATGGAATAATCAGTAATAAGCATGTATTGCTTAATACGATTCTTCCACATCCCAAAGTTATTGGGAGTGAGTATAGGGATTTTATTTGCTTAAGTACTTTCATTGTTATCAGTCATGATTAACAATATGTGTGTTTTAAAGATTAAAACTTTTTGTTGTTCTTAAAATTCGTAGATCTAGAACCAATAAGCTCTGATACCACTTGTCAGGATCCAATAACCAAAACAAGTTATTATCAATCCAGATCTACTAATAACAAGAAGTTGCAGCGGATCAACACTTGTATTAATATAATAAGAACAATAGAATACTGTATATTGAACGAACAATGAACAATAATATTAAGAACACAGTGATTCACAAAAAGCTTCAATGTATATTATTGATTAACAATACACACGTACGTTTACAATTCGTAAGGAACTACTTATAGCAGTCCTTGAAGCCTAACTATTTACCCTAGTTATTCTAGGACTTGATTTACATCGAATTATAAAAGATATACATTGAATAACATTCTATAACTAACTCTGCGAAGATCTCGGACTTGATTTGTTCCAAATACGCGTACCAGTAGTAACTGCAATCACCAGTAGTAAATATGTATCATCAGTAGTAACTCTGGTATTCAGTAGTAAGTCCAAAACCAACGTCAGTAGTAATTACTATGATCAGTAGTATCTTCAATATGTGCATGATCAGTAGTAAGTTAGTTATAGTCTTCACCAGTATCAACTCATCAGTATCAAGTGTTTCTGCCCTATCAGTAATAACCATAGTTTTCATCAGTAGTAACCATGATTAATACTAACTGCAGCATCAGTAATAAGTTGAACTTTGATTTGTTCCAACCCTGAGACCCAGCCAAGATTAGCTCTGTTATTATAAATAGATAAAGCGGTTGGCGTGTCATCTTTATCCAAAAATTTCCAGCTTGATTGATATCAGAACCTCAATCGGAATTACAGTTGGAGTAAACATGGGGAAATCTACTGCTTTCAAGGATACTTTTTCATTCGGTTTGTTTCTTCTTTCTTTGTTTCTTCCTTAATTTCATCACCGCTCAATTAATTAATAGTAGTAATTCGCAGAGGAAAGATGCCAGGAATCACAAGATATTATTGCCAGATATCCAGATCGTCTTCCTGTAATTCATCAACTCTCGATTCAAAATATAAATCAATTACTTAATTATTCAGTTTTCTGATTTGATCTATACGTTTCGTGTTTAATGGTGATTCGAATCAATTAGGTTACAGCGTACATGATGCAACTGTTTTAATTTTGCACAACAAATTGTTCTAAATTATTGATAATTGACTAATTGTTACCATGGAATACTGATTAATCTGCAGGTGGTAGTTGAAAGATATACGAAAACCGACCTTCTTGAGATGGAGAAGAAAAAGTATGTTTTGTTGCTTAAATCTCTTTACAGTTTTACTTTACATGTTTGAATGCTTAATCTTCCTATAGAATTGCTTACGAAGTTAGCGTTAGCTTTTGAATTTTGACTTTGTAGGGTCAACGGATTAGTTTTTAGTGTTTACACTCAATATCTTACGTTTATCGAAAGAATTATACTGTATATTTTGGCATTACGTTTTGAAGGTGGTTATTATGTTTTCAATTGTAGTTAATCAGTTGTGATGTGATTTGTACACCGAAAGTTTTACTTTATGGGACATAAAATAAATGTGTTTCACATTTACTTTGTTTGTATCATGTGAAAACTTGTTCAAATTACCTCCCTATAAATCTAGTGTTTGGGTACATTAAGACTTATTTTGGCTGTCTTATTAATTTGAGGTCATATTATATGCTTAGTTTAAAACTAGATACAATAAAGCTTATATTAGTTATGTGATTATTTACCTATTAGGTTATTTAAGGCAACTTGTTTTATTATTGTTGATTATCTTAGGGTTAATGCACTATGTATTCGTCGTACTTTCTGAAAAAGTTAAGTTTGGTTATTGCATTTTTTTTATTTATTTATTAAGGTCATTGTACATTTGTACTACAAGGGTATTAGTTGTTGGATACCAAACTTTTTAAAGACATACACTTAGATCACCTGGATAAGCTACAATGTTTTAACAACAATTTACCACCATTATTTAAGATTTTTTTCTCGCAAAGTACAATCACGTAACCCTGTTAATATTGGCCACACCATCATTTTGTTAGTGACTTAAATGACCGGTTTCATAATTGCAATGACCATAATAAACGGAAAAGTATAATGACCAAACTCAACTTTTGCGGAAAGTACGACTGCATTTTAGCCTTTAATCTTATGAAAATTAGTTATAAAATGATTTTGTTAATTTGTGTTATTTGTCACCAGATATTTGGTTCCGCGAGACATGTCAATCGGGCAATTTATTCACATTCTTAGCGGGAGGCTTCATCTTGCTCCTGGAAAGGCTCTATTTGTATTTGTCCAAAACACATTACCTCAAACATGTACAGTTTACAATTATGCCCCTACCATTGTATATCAGTAATTTGATTCTGAAAGCAATGACTAATAATTTCAATGAATGTTATTTTGCAGCGAGCTTAATAGAGACCGTTTATGAATCATTTAAGGATGAAGATGGATTCCTATACATGTGTTACAGCAGTGAGAAAACATTTGGCAACATGAGTGAATTTTGATGTTTGTTATTGTTTCATGCGTCTGCTGTTGATCAATGTTTTTATTATTGTAAATGTGAAATAATAAAGTGATATTGTAATTATTGTGTAAATTCAGAATTTGGATATTGTGTTTGTCTGATATCTATAATATACGGCCAAGCTTGATAAAAATACGAGTCAAGCTTGACTCGTTACAGGTCTAAAAGAACACATGAAGAGTATGTATTCTATTGGTTCCTCGTTCAAAAACTCAAAATGATTAGAACTTTCTACATGTCATGAAAGCCAGAAAAGGGTTCAACTTCAAGATAACTTCAAATTGAAAAATTATTTATTTGTCATTGGTGAACAAAATTTGTTGCAAAAAATCCACCCAAAAGTTTAAATTTGAGCCCCACCTAAACCAACCTGCTCGAAAACATTAGCGAGTCGAGCTTGCCATATATCCTTCACAAGTTCACATGATTTCATTGCTCCATATAGACAATATATGCATACATTATTCACATATACTTTAAATGTTGGGACATATTTTATACGACTTACATGATCTTTTAGAACCCTACATGTTTTACATATCCTATCTTACTACCTACTAATGCATTTAGGCATACCTCTTTAAGGAGCTCCTTATTTTTAAGTTTAAGGAGATTTTCACTTTTAGTAAGTTTTTTAACTAAAAAAATTAAGTGTTGCTTACAGGATTCAAACACAACACCTCTCCTAAGTAGTCACTATGTGTTAACCACTTCAACTACTTGATTATTTTGATTTATTCCAGATACTAATATATATAAGCTTTAACGTCACCAGAACTCAACCATTATTTCTCTATTTAAAAGGCACATACTTCCTCCGATTTAAAATAAGTGATACACTTACCATATATGGGTGTATTAAAATAAGTTATACATTTTGAAAATTTACCTTATTTGGTAAAAAGTAGTGGGCCCCACACCCACTAACTACTTACTTTAATAAGGTGAAATGACTCATTTACCCTTAATGTTTACTTTTAAACATCATTAACCTTACTTTATTCAAAATTTGTGGGACACATTCCCCACTAACCATCAAATTAATCTAATTTAACCCTTGTTATCATATTTTGCCTCAAAAAGCGTGAAACCAACAATGTATCACTTATTTTAAATCGGAGGAAGTATTTACTTTCACAAAAAATGTCAATTTCGGATCTGATCCTACCATCACTAATGTCGTCACTTCGAAATATAGTTACGGGTACTCGCCGCCGCATTGGGTACCCTGCTAGTTATACATGATTCACATTATTATTTTATCTCCTTCAGGTATCTATATTCTCATGACATTAGATCTTTCAGGAATTAATTTCTCTACTAGTACAATTATAATTGTCTACATTTTTGAATCATAAAAAGATTATTGCAACATCCACTCAACCAAAAACCATAAACTTAATTAGCATCATGTGCAATCTCTTTTGAACAAAACATAATCAACTTCAAATTAAAGATGAAATTGAAAATCAAGTCTGTCATCAACAGTTGCCTATTGACCTGTGAACAACTTACATATAGTAGTATTATCTATATCGCATCATCAAAAACCACCCAAAACAAATACGAACAGAAACTTAAACATCAAAATAAACCCATTCTTGAATCACTACGGTTTTGGTTTTCTCTTGTCTTTCACGATTAACTTATGACCACCACCATTCCGCCACACACCCCGCACCGGCACACCATCACTAGGGTCATTGTCGTTCCCATTCGATGCTGACTCAGCCGCCACGTCATCACCACCATTAGAATTTGTATGATCAAGAATCGAAAATCCATTACCAAGACGAGCCCTTAAAAACTTTGACGTTTTCTTTTTTTTACCACCACCGCCGCCAGGTGTCATCCCATCATCAACCTCCACCGTTGACTTCCCTTTATTAACCGCCCGATAACCGTCTTTCGACAACGTCTCAACCTCTTCATCCGGCGGTCTATAATTCGACTGCAATTCCCGAACCGTATCCAAAATACTATTTGCCAACTTGTTTGTCGAACTGTTGTCACCACTAGCAACCGATTTCCCCTTATTATTCCCACCATTTCGTTTCGGGCCATTTGACCCATTCGGTCCACTCATGGTTCGGTTTGCATTATACACTGCAATAAGCTCTCTCTCTTTACTCGGGTCGGGTAAAAGTCGGGCCAAATCCACAACAAGATGAGACAACCCGAATTCATCAACATAAACCAAATACGTTTCTGCGTCAATTAAACCTTGCCGATATTGTGCCGATATGTCTTTAAAATCCGTGTATTTATCCTGATCGTACCCCAACCCGGCCCGTATTCTCTCTACCATGGACTTGTTTGCAGCGTGTACTTCCTCCACTTTTTTAGTAGCCGGCCCGTTTGCGGGCCCGTTACGTGCCTGCAACGTCGAAACAGGCGGAAAATCGGAAACCGAGCCCGTATCCACCAGGTTCGGAGCTGACGTGGAATGACTTATTCGGGCCGTACCCGTACCCGAGCCCGAGCCCACGTTCTTCCAACTGCTAGAACTTGAAGACGAAACAATCAACGGGCCCGGGGTTGGGACTTTGGGTTGAACTGTTGACTTCAGGTTGACTGGTCTAGAAACCGAGCTGGATGAGGGTTGACTATTACTAAACCGGGCTGCAGCGGGCCAAGCCTGACCCGAATGCAAAGCGTTGATTTTTTTCTTATTATTATTATTATTTCTGCGAAGATTATCCGCCATGGTGTTGTTTCTTGCACCTTCGGGCTTTTGGTTGTTGGCAGTTGGGCCCGTGGAGAGTGGTGGGAAGGCGGATTCTTCTAGTGGGGTGTTTCTGGGTCTGTGAGAGACCGCCATAAGATACCGTGGGTCAGTTTCAGCGGATAATGCCTCAAATGGTTGGATTAATTGGTCGAAACTGTTGGTGTTATTGATGTGGTCTGAAATGTAGGAAGATGTTTGTTCTTGAAATCGGGAATTTACGTTTGAGGTTTCGAGGCTTGCTTCGATTGCTCGAGATAATTCGGATTCGGATAAATCGCGTTGGAATGTGTGGCGTCTTCCACGTCTGTTGTCTTGTTCGTTGTTTCTTCGATATGTGAAACTTGTTGGTAACTAAAATAAATAGATAAATCAATAAGAAGTAAAGTATTATGTATCACAAAGTAATCTGAATTTATGTTATTATGTTTTAATCTTGTTTTTTTTATCATAATTAATACATTAAATATTTATTTTAGAGAATTAAAATGGGCAAAAAAGTGTTTGAGGATTGACCCGACCAGACACTTTTTTACCCATACTTGAAAAAAGACTCGTTCCAACCTTAATACGTTTAACTTGTTACCCAAGCCACCCATCATGCCACTCTACTAAAAATCAATTAGGAAAGAAAATAGAAAAAAGAAAAAGAAAATACAAACCTGTAAAGCAGCATTACGCCTTGATCTTGACATATGACCCCCATGCTCTTGAGTATTATGCCTCTGGAATTTGAAAAGAAAAAAGAAATATTAAAAATCTGAAGCCTAAAATTCTGTTTCTTCACCTTTTTAGGTGAAAATGTGTGGGTGTTTGTAGCTAATAAGGTACCTTCATTTCAGCTTCAGATGTAAAAACAATGAACTTTTTAGAAAGGCAAGCTTCGTCTTCACATAAAAAATGTTCTTGCCGATAATGAATCTGCAAAATGTTAACTTAATTAGCTAAAATTGATGGAAAAAGACAAAAATAAAACAACCATAAGTCATTATAATGATTTGTAGAAACAACTTGCCTCCAAGTCATCATAATTCTTGTAATACTCGTATTTACTAGGATTTTGTCTGCACAGTTCAAAAAGTGAACAGTTAAATCTTATAAAACCACTTAGAATTAGCTGGCATATAATAGGATGCAGTGTTGTAAAACTCAGTCTGTACTCGGTGGAGTGCCGAGTCAAGTTGGCCCAACTCGGTCAAACCAAAACTCGGTTAAAACTCAGTCAAATTCTCCAAAATGCTTACTTTCCCACCACCCCACTCTCCAAAATACAGTTTAAGTTAGGGGTTTTGATAATGACAGCCCTAAGGGTTGTCACTAAGTGCATTAAAAATGGTACAAATGAGTAATTCCTAAAATTCAGGAGTCGGTTATATATGAATGTACAAGTCATTTATGCATGTCTTATGACAGCCCTTAGGCTGTCATTATCAAAACCCTAAGTTATTAGTCTTATTGGTATTATTATTTATATACAATATTAGTGTGATAAATTCACTTATAAGTTCTATGATATGTTCTATTCTTAAGAACTAGGGAGATTATATGTATAATATATATTTTTATACAAATTTATATATAAAATTCCAATCCGAGTACTCACGGAGTAATCGATTACAAGCTCCAGGGTACCGAGTAGCGAGTATTACAATATATATAGGATGTATTTAAAAATAAAGGGTTTTGTTTTACCTTTTGCATATAAAACAGTTATAATGTTCAGTTTCCATATGCGTAAAAAGCTCATTATCCCCATAAAAAGGTGACCTACAGAATTCACATAAAGGATGCCCTTGAAAACCACCTCTTTCACTTTCAGTTCCATCAACGTCTGAGTCACCTGTGTGTATATGCTGCTTTAATTGTGCTTTGTTATACAGCTTTTGTTCACATATAAATACCTGATTTTTTCAACATGCAGAAAATAAATTTATGTCGACAATTATCTCATAAGAACTTATGAATGCAATCTCAAAACCCCCCTAAAAAGTTTGTTTTAGCTTAAAAAAACAATTGAGAGCATGCAAAACCAATGTGATACATAAACATAGACAAAGTAAGTAAAAGAAGACAAATCATAAATATCAAAAAAATTAAATGTAGAAATCAACCTTCCTTCCTTCCAAGCACAAGCTGCACATGAACAGCTTATGCTGGTGAAACAAATGACCCTTAAGCTGATGTATGTCACGAAATCTAGCTTTTCTCCTAGAGCTATTACTTGTATTTTCCTCCACTTTATCACAAACGCTACAAGAAAGCCTACACATGGCCTTAATCATCTTGTAATGATCCAAATCATCAAAATAAGATTGTGTATCTTCATGATACCAATATTGACCAGATCGACCTTCTTTATCTTCAGAAGGAAACACCGAGAAATCATTTATATTCTTAGTGTAGTCCCCTAAAGCCTGCAAAAAAGCCAATTTTTGCAAGCTTAATGTCGATTTTATTCAATGATCAATCAATAACAGATGCATGTTATAATAGTTGTAAAATCAATTAACTTGAAGAGAATCTTCGTAAGGAAGATGATTGTTTATTCAGTTTAGCAAACTTAATGGCAATCACTCATTGATCAAACGAAAATCGATGCATGTAAACAGTTTTATTATTCTACGATAGTGGTGAAATCAATTAATCGATCAACAAATTTGAATAAAACCTTGGTAATGAAGATGATTGTGGATTCAGTTTTGCAGATGCAGCAGCGGCGATCACTACAGATGAACCGAAGGCGAGCAACGCACGTGGAGCAAACTTCCTTGTGTCCACACGATCCGTACGCAACCCATTCTAGGGTATCGGCACACACAGCACAAGTATCATCCATCTTTTGTGTAAATCGGTAGTTGAAATTGATTCAATCGATGAGGATGAGCAACCAAAATTGACGATTTGCGGCAGCTAGGGTTCGTACTGAGAAGGGGGAATTTGGGGATTTTAGTAACTAATAAACGTGCTGGCAAACGTCGGTATAAATCTTCGATTCGGTTTCAATTACGTAATCCCCGATTACGGGTCCTTACTTTCTTCCATTATTTCACTTTTAACCCTCATGGACTCTTGGATATTTTTATATTCTTTCCATTTTCGTTCATCTTTTTTTAAATATTTCTTTCTTGAAAAAATATCTGTCGTAAAATAGATAATTAAGATATATATGACCTAATCATTATTGTTGCCGTTTTTTAATCTTCTCCTAACTATTTGATAAGGATCAAACTAGTAGCATATAAAAAGTTATCTGGGAATCAATACCACTAACACTAAGTTTTCATATGTCTTACACTCTTACTTTAAATGTTACTTTGTATTTGTTAACAATCAACACGGGTTTATTGGATTAAGTTGTTTTAAAATTATCATCGATTGTTCCACGGAAAACATGTTGATACCATTATTCTGTCTCCAATCGACAATGTGGATGAAAGGCTCCATGTCACGGGCACCTCGGCAAGAGTTTTGTGGTTACCACAAGTCCGGTTCTTAAGAAAAAACAAAAGATCCATACAAGATTGAAACCAATTATAAAACTATCGTATTCTATAAATAACATGTATCATGAGGTTGTACAATAGAGTTCTCTATTTTTATGTTTTTTTTTTCTAGATTATTATATGGGGTTTTGTCTAAGGATGTGTAGTACACAAATAGTTTTTTTTCTGTGTTTTCTTCTAGTTTTTTTAAAATGAGGTTTTGTATCTTTACAAACCCATAGCAAAGCACGGACACATATATCTCGTTAAACACATAAAACTATAGTGTTTTTGCTTTGAGTTGTTTGAGTTTGACTTGAATTTACATCTATCCCCCTTTTGTTGAAAGTCCACCACCACCTTTCTTAAGTTACAAGTCAAAGAATACAAGTTTGACTTACCTCATATATGAATTTTATAATGTCTTGAATGTTAATATATTTTGATCTTTAAGGATTAATAATATTAGGAAAATTGCAAGATGAGATAATATATTATGCGTGTTTTAAATTTGGGTAACATACTAACATCTATGCCATCCGTAGATGATTATTTCGAATATTTTGTAAAATCATATATATTGTGTTATGCATGTGAGTAGAATATTGATTGGCACTAGAAATTAGAAACTTGGTCTCAAAATAGTAAAGGGTAAACCGTGAAAGACGAGTTGAGATGGATGTTCAATATTTCATGAAAAAACTAAAGAAGAGGGTAACCATTCCTATTTTTAGAAAGAATAGAAAGAATGTAACAATATATAAACTTACACCCCTTTAACAAAAATTTGCACTCTCTAAATATATACATATATAAAGTCAGGAGATAGAGATCGAGGTAGAGGAATCGCTAAAACCTCCATCTCAGTCTCCGTCTCCTCGTGTTTGCTTGTTCTTTGTTCTGATCTTCCAATTTGGAAGACAATAACACGGAACAAGCAAACATAATTCCGATTTTATCTCCGTTTATAAGCGATTGTATGTATAAATAAGAAGACTTGTCTCATGGCTAATGAACTAGTGCAATCTGTTTTAACGTTAGGGTGTTCAATTGCTTTTATTCTTATTATTGTTGCGATTGTCGCTAAAGATGCTAAATTGGATGATGTTCATATGGTGAATACTAAAGGACTTAAAAAGGTTTGTGGACCGACCGAGTATACGGATGCTTGTTACTATGCATTAAGGTATGTCGCTAAAAATGAATCGGCCACCAAGAAGGATTACATTTTCGCTAGCTTCAATAGCACGGTGTACGAATTGAAAAAGGCAGCTAAAAAGGCGGGTACTATTAAGAAAAAATTGGATGGTCAAAACGACGATTATGCTAAATATGCTCGTGCCGACCTTAGTAATTGCGAGAAATTGCTAGGTTATGCATCGGAAGACATCGAGCACATTGTCAAGGTTTCAAGAAAGGCGAAAATAGACACTTTGGCGGAGCAAAAGTACCCGCTTCTCGTGTGGTTGACGGCTGCTCGTGCGTACCAAACTACATGCATCGATGAAATCAAGGACGCTGATCTCAAGAAAAATATGACAAAGAAGTTATATAAGGCCAAGAAAAATACATATAATTGCGAGAAAATCATCTACAATATCGTTGAAATCCTTACGACTATCGGGGTGGATATGAGTAAGTACGAGGACCCCTCAGCTAGCCACCACCGGAGGCTTCTAGACGAGGGTGGCCGACTAGGTTTCCCTTCGTGGGTCCCGGTTGGGGACCGCAGGATTCTTGGTGGTGGTGGTTGTGATACTGATACCGAAGCCTACATCAAAGATGATTACGATAATGGACCCGCACCCAAAAGTCAAGATTTCTTCAAATCTAGTGAACCTGAGGCGATTAAAGACAACGTTAAACCCAATGTAGTTGTGGCTCAAGACGGAAGCGGTGACTACAAGACCATTAAAGAAGCCATCGATAGTTATCCTAAAGATAAAAATGGGTCGCGGTTCATCATTCATATCAAATCCGGCACATACGACGAAGGCCAACTCGTTGTCAACCGAACACAACACAATGTTTATATGTATGGCGACGGTAGCGACAAAACAATCATCACGGGCAAATTGAATTACGCCGAAGGAAATGTTGCAACCTCACAAACCGCAACATTCCTTGCACAAGGCGAACGCTTCATTGCGAGGGATATAGGGTTCCAAAACACATTTGGGCCCGAAGGAGCCCAAGCGGTTGCATTTGGATCTCAATCACCGCACACGGTTATGGTCGATTGTAGCTTTGAGGGTTATCAAGACACAATATACTACCATGTCCATGATCAATTCTACAAAAATTGCAACATATATGGAACTACCGACATCATACAAGGAAGCGGGCGGGCTTTCTTCCAAGATTCCAAGATTAATTTACGAGTACCCGAAAAGGGGAAAATCAACACAATATTGTCTGATGGACGACTGAAATATGTCGAAGCAGCCGGTGTTGTGCTACATAATTGCAAGATTTTAGCGACAGATGAATTGAAGTCGAAAAAGAAGGACGTTAAAAGTTATCTTGGGCGTCCATGGAGGACCGAGTCAAAAGCAATGGTGATGAAAACGGAAATTGAAGATGTGATTGAACCCGAAGGATGGGCAAAAATGGATACCAAGTATACCGAGTATAACCACGAGACGTGTATGTTCCGAGAGTATGGTAACAAGGGCCCGGGTGCGAAAACCAACAAACGGGTCGACTGGTCGAATTTTAAGGTTTTAAAGAAAGAGAAATGGGCAAAAAAGTTTGCTGCTGAAAAATTTATGGATGCAGGGTCTTGGGTGCCTAATGCTGGTGTTTCTGTTAATCTTAAGGTTTAAATGTTAATTCATTGCTATTGGTTATTAATTTTGATTAAGATTATGTATGATCAGCACAAGCGGAGTTGATTGATACGGATCTCGGTTTTAAAAATGTGTACATATAATATTTTTCAGAAATCATTCAATATGAAAGCATTTTCAATAGTTAACCTTGCAATAATTTATTACTTTTCGTTAGCTTCCTACTAACTTTTATAATAAATGAAAACCTATGAATGAAAATCCTCTCCAATGTTCAAAGTTTTTAAAAAATATCTTTTATTAATATTACTAATTTATTATTATCCATCTTAAATGTTTTATAAATGCTCATAATATATATTTGATAAAAAAAGTAATCATGATGAGTGTTATTTTTTAATTAAATATCGAAATATAATAAAGTTATCATTTGTATATATAAAAATAAAAAATTGATAAAAAAATATGTGTGAACGTCAATTATTTTTATAATTAATTGATATTTCCTTGTTATTAAATTTAGACAATTAATTATACTAGTCAAGATATAAATTTCTAAAATGAAAATTCATGTTTATCTATTAACTAATAAAAAAATTACATATAAATATATCTAGTGTTTAAATATGGAAAATTATTAAATTAAAGAAAATAATAAACAACAAAAGTATTATTAAAGGGTTAAAAGAAATTTAAGTAGTTATTCAAATAGTATTCAAAAACTATTTATTCCGATGGTAAAAAGTCATTAAAATTTTATTCAAATAATAATAAATATTTTAATAAAATTTATGTAGCCTATGGGCCGCCTTTTCTTTAGAGGTTCGACTTAAATCCTCCTGCAGTTACTTTCATTTTAGATCCTATTAATTTAAGGTCTTGCCTTTTAAAAAAAGAAAAAAAAAGAAAGAACAAATTCGAATATACACAAGCTAAAATAAAACAACCTACTGTATAAAAAATTTGTCAATGTAGCAACACAACCAAATAGCCATCACAAAAGTGTTAGGAGTACTAAAGTAAAAGAGAGAAAAAACTTTTAACAAAATGTTAATGTATTTTACTTACATACAGAAAATTATGGACAAAGATGTCATTAGTAAACACTAACAATAGTGAGTTAGTGACACGAGAAAAGTGCAAAACACTACTTTTTTTTAAAAGTCCTAGTAAACTCAAAACAAATATCTTTTCAATATAATGTTCAAGTGTACGTAAAAATAATAATTTTACTTAGTATTTCATTAAAATTCAGAAATATAGTGATACTTTTCGTTTTGTCACTAAAACGTCTAATATTAGACAAAATTCCTTAAACTGAACCAAGTGGCTACCCGTAAAGCACCGACATGGTTTTTTTCCAAGTGTAAAGGACAAGGTTACACAAATTTCTACCACTTACGTTAAGACATACGGAATAAAATTCCAGAGGTTAATGATAAATATAGGTGGCAAAATGGACAACTTGAAGAACATATCAGTCACTTAAAATTTACTTATATAGATCCTCTGAAATATTTTACAAAAAAATATATAATATTAATTTTTATGAATAAATGAGGGTGGTCATTCTTGACCCAACACGATAAATAAATTGAATTTCTCGGAACCTCTCGGATATGAAAGTTATGGAATTAGTGCCTATTGCACGTTTTATTAATGCATAACATAAGTTACAATCATATATATTGTTTGTGTTTATTTTCAAAAGATCGTATGTTATTCTATCTTTAGAGATTTACGGAAAGTTGTCTAAGACTGAAACTAGGAGATTAAATATGTGTGACTCAGCTGCACAAATGTGTTAATTAGAATGCATTCTTGGATAAAATAATCCCCACTAGCTTCAAAAGCTAGTTATTAAATTAATTTAAAAACTTTATTGATTGAATTATAATTACATTAAAGTATATATACGAACGAATTTGTCTATAGTAGTGCAGCTTTCTTAAATATCATATATTTCCTATATAGAAATGATATTTGTCTCTTATAGAAATTGGATTTCAATGATAGTTATTTATGAACTTTAGGAAATTTCAAATTTATTAAAGGTTTTTCTAACATATGCCCCTAGACGTATATTAAGGTTCATTAACTAACTTCAACTTTCCATTAAAAGTAAAATAATACATTTAATACATCACTTAAAAATGTAAAATTTGAATTTCATTAATGTGTAATAAGACTTTATTAGGAAATTTTAAGTGAACTAATGTATTTTAAAATGTGCCTAGGGGACACATGTTAGAAAAACCATTTATTAAATATATTTTAAATCATGTCTTTAGAGTATAAGTTAGACAGACTCCATCTACATAAATAACAATCAGGATAACTTTCTTAAATTAATTGTCACTGGATAGCAAAAAAAAAAAATCTTAATTACTAACTTATTCAAAAGAAAATTCTATTTTTGTAAGTAAATAAAAAAACAGAACGCATTCATGTTATGTCTTTTGATTATACTGTTTTGTTCACATGTTAGAAGTAGTTTTAAATAATTCCAATCTCAATTTGAAAAATATATTGGATAATTAAAGTAAGGGCATAATTGGGAAATAAAACGATGAAAGATCATAATGTACATTACATGTTATCCAACATTGTTATGATAGAACTAGTTAAAAGAAAACTTTGAATCACTTCACAGTTTAACTATTCAACTATTTCTATTAAGAGTTTAAATACTTCTTTTTGAAATTACTTCATTGTTAAAAAATCTTAAAAAGTTGTTTGGATATATAATAAATAATCTTTTGGATTTTTTTTTGAAAATAAGATCTGGTATTATTATAAGATTAGTGACAAGCGTGATACTTACAGTCACATTCAATTTTTGTCACATAACTGTGACATCAGCTGATAGTCAAACTGATAAACACATGCTAACAATACTCATTTTCTTCAGTTTATTGACATCATCATTATAAAATACAACAAAAATTACTAAATATTCTATTAATTAAAATGCCCCTTGTGCCCTCACCTCCTCCTCGTCCCTTCCCTTCGGATAGCCGAACTGAAAACCAGAAGGAACATAACCGAATTAGAATGCTAATAGTTTGAGGAAAATGACGGACTTTAGTTTTCAACCGAATTAGCCATTGGCACCGCCAGAAAAAAGAACTCATTCTACATCTTAAAAAATATATACTTTCCCTTTTGATACATTTTTAATATTATCTTAATTCATAACCATCTTGATCATTTCCATTGGGTCAATTTAGAGTTGGTATATATTGGCTGACTGCACCCCCTTCCATTATACAACAAAATGGCCTACTTTCCCATCTCAATACCAATTTTGGCTTCTTCTTTATTCCTTTATATTTGTTATACCCAAGCAAGACTTCACCACCACCACCACCATCATGATCATGAAGATAAGCACAATCATGATCATACTCCTTCACATACACATTCATTTGCACCTACACCTTCACCTTTACCACCTTCATTTTCACCCACACCTTCATTTTTACCACCTTCATTTTCACCCACATCTTCACCTTCATATACACCTTCAATTGCACCTACACCTTCTTATTTATCACCTTCATATGCACCCACGCCTTCATCTTTACCACCTTCACTTTCACCCACGCATTCACCTCCATTTTCACCTACATCTTCACCTTCACATGCTAAGACCCCCTACATTAATGGTGACTATGAAATATTTGATGTAAGAGATTTTGGTGGTGTAGGAGATGGTGTAACAGATGACACCAATGCCTTCAAAGAAGCATGGGACTCAGCATGTCAAAGTCAAAGTCAAACTCACACATCTCTTCTTTTAGTCCCTCATGGTTATTCTTTCGTCATACAATCCACCATCTTCACCGGTCCTTGTCAATCTCCATTAATATTTCACGTACATATCTAGCTACAAGCTTTTTACATACCATACAAATTGTTTTTGCAAAAAAATTACTACACGTTTTGATTATGCTAGAAAATTTGTGACTCATCCACCCCTGATTGTCTGGGTTCTAAAAGGCGCGTCATGACGGCATCAAGGCATGACCCCCACATTATGAAATAGCCCATGACATGACAGTAGTGTTATGCGTGCGTAAGATAATGTGCGCATGCGCTTTATCGCGAGTTCTTTTGTAACGCGCTGTGAAATTTAAATTTTTTGACGTATATAATTTTAAATATAGATGTAACAGTACTTTTTGTAGACTTGATATGCACGCCGCGATTACATTTTTTCATATACTTAGACTCACATATTTGCTTCATAAATAAAGGTTGATGGGACATTGATGGCACCCGATGGACCGGAGTCATGGCCAAAGTATGATAGCCGGCGCCAATGGTTAGTTTTTTATAGAATCACCGAAATGGCATTCCAAGGGAATGGTCTCATAGATGGAAGGGGACAACAGTGGTGGGATCTTGCATGCAAGCCTCACAAGGTACTTAAATTTAATTCTTCACTAATTCTTGTATTAATATTTAACATTATACTTTAGTTTATTCCTGCAATACTAATGTCACATGTAACGGCACAGGGTCCAAACGGCACGACTTTACCAGGACCATGCGATAGCCCTATTGTAAGTGACTCATTTGACATATTTTGTTTTGAAATGTGTTAATAAAACCTAAAATTTATATTTTTTCACCAAAAAATAGAACTTTTGATTGGGTCGACAATTCATGACACAACCGGCAACCGACACGAAAATAATAAGGTTTGAGTTCGGATTAAAAGGGTTCAGGTTAATACAAAGTTGACCCATTCAACATGTTTATAAATTAGGTCGGGTCTGGGTTGGATTATGTGTGAACGGGTCAATCCACCAGCCCGTTTAGTTTATAAAATTTTTTTAGATGGTATAAGTACTATATAATCTCCTAACTCCCCGCCTCTAACATTTCCACATCTCTGTTTGACTTTTCGGCTCCTCCCTAGCATTGTATTTGGGCTATTTTTTATTTCTAACTGGCAACATGGTTCTGACCCGCTAACTCATTTGAACCACCAATTTAATTTGTTAAGTTATGTGGGTCGGGTTTGGGTTAAGATGGTTTAAATAAGTCCGAGTTATGGTTAGATTTGCTGGCTTGAAATTTAAACATGTCAGGTTTGGGTTGATTTATTACAACCCGCCAACCCGAACCCCCGCTGAGCCAAACCCAACCCGATTGTCATCCCTCTCTTGAAGAACTATCATTAAAAGTTAGACATAACGATGTATATTACTGAATGTCACTTTTCTTGTAATTATCGATAAACATGTATCAAATTTCAGGCCGTACGATTCTTTATGAGTACGAATTTGACATTTCAAGGGCTTAGGATAAAAGATAGCCCACAATTCAACTTGAGGTTCGATAGTTGCATAAATGTTCGTATCGAATCAATTTCCATAATAGCCCCAGCCTCAAGTCCCAATACGGACGGGATTCATATTGGGAACACGAACAATGTCCAAATTTACAATTCGATAATCTCCAATGGTACAAATATACGCATTTATTGTTATTATTTCACTTAATATTGGTTGTATTCGCGTGCATTGACATGATAAATTTGATCATATTTCAGGAGACGATTGTGTGTCAATTGGATCAGGTTGTTATGACGTTGACATAAAGAACATCACTTGTGGACAAGGTCATGGGATCAGGTATACATACACACATTATCATTCGGGTTAATATTTTATAGATAAAATTTTAAGTCATTAGTGACACAGGGAAAAGGTCACTAAAGGCCAGTATTCAGCCAGTAAAGTGAAAAAAAGTTGTAACTAGTCCAAGTCCTTCACTTATACATAAAAAAATTGGAGTGACTTCTAAAATTATATCTAGTAAAATCTAGAATTTTCAAAAGAGATATTATTTTCATTTTTTCTAAAATATACCATGCAACTATGCGACTTGAGATAAAATTTGTAAAGTGTCTACTTTTTGGTAGATAATTTTTTTTTTGGTACCACTTATGTTAATTTTGTGCGACTGATGACATTGTCTGATATGAACTTTGACGGCTTTTTTTTGTTTAATTGACGGTTGTATTTCCGTGCGAATTAAATTGATGGTTATATTTTTATGCGATCTTTTGTTTTTGGAAATATATGTATATTTTTTTGATCTATTTTGGTAATTACCTCAAATTTTTTTGGGTAAAAGGTACTGTAGGTAAATCACGAGTTTATATCAGTATTCATGTTTAACTTAAAGTGCTTCAATTTTGGTTTCAGTATAGGGAGTTTAGGCAATCACAATTCACGAGCATGGGTTTCAAACATCACGGTTAGGGACTCGATAATAAGGTCGTCGAAAAATGGAGTTAGGATCAAGACATGGCAAGGTGGATACGGATCTGTAAGCGGGATCAAATACGAAAACATTCTCATGGAAAACGTGCGTAATCCCATTATAATAGACCAATTTTACTGTTTAACAAAACAATGTTTGAACCAAACATTGGCGGTGGTGGTTTCCGACATTGAGTACAAGAACATAAAAGGCACATACGATGTTAGAAGTCCACCCATGCATTTTGGTTGCAGTGACTCAGTTCCGTGTAGGAATATAACTTTATCAGGAGTCGAATTGCTACCGAATGAAGGAGAGATGGTTTTAGATGCATTTTGTTGGAATGTGTATGGAGAGATGGAGTCGATGACCATCCCACCGGTGTCGTGTTTGTTAGACGGAAATTGAACAATTTTATTGACGAGTTAAAATGTAGATATTTTATATTGGTGGAGCCAAATCTACTTTTTGTTATACTGTATTGTAATATTTATAAATAATTCTATATATTTCGACGTAGTTCTCCGGTTTTTATTTTGGAGAGGGTTAAATTTACATTTTCTTATACCCATCGATCTAATGATAATTTTTAAGATACTTCTTTAAAATCGGACTAGTGACTAACAAGGTAATAAACTAAACATTTTTACAAGTTTAGGATATCATATTGCACGTATAATAGTTAAATATACTAGACGATCAGCTCAACCAAATTTAGATTAATAACAATTCGGGCCTATGTTGACATATAACAATGCAAAGGAGTAACTATAACAACCTTAATATCATTGAATTTATGGTTCATGTTTCTTATTAATGATACACTTGGGTTACATTATATTAGTCACGGCAATTAGGGGTGTACGTTCGGGCGGTTTACGGTTTAGTATGGTTATTCGGTTTGGGTTTTTTGGTTTTTAAAAATATTTTTGACCAACCAATATCCAAACCAAATTAAATAAAATCAAACCAAACCAACCAAATAAGTAATCGAGTTATTTGGTTCGGTTCTCCATAAAACCAGATAAAAGAATAATTTAGGGCAAAAAGACATTTCACAATAAAATGGAGAAACAGAGTATGTTCATAATGGAGTATTTCCATTTCTAATAAAAACTGCCCAGTCTCCTTTCCATACGTAATATATCATAACATGAGTACCCTATTTCACAATAAAGTTGGTTGTTTCGTAGTAATAATTTGTGAGGAAGATGTCATTTTATAGGGAAGAAATTGGTTGAAATTACCGTGATTTTTGTAAGCCATAATAACGTTTAGAAATTAAAGATGATACTTTAAGAAACTTACCTATTTTATAATTGATTCTACCATGATTTTAGTTGAACTTTGAAAATGATAGAATGTTTCTATGTTATGTAATATCTTTTATATAAATAAAAAATTAAGTCCTTTACTATTTCGGGTCTTTAACACAAAAGTTGGTTGAAATTGCCATAATCTCAAAGTTGGGCCTTTAACACAAAAGTTTAAATGCATGTAAAAAAGTATGTTAATTCACTACAAGAAAAACGTTTTTCTGCCATGGTTTGGATTTTGCGGCGAGGAAAAGACGCCGCAAAAGGTGCAAAACGACAAAAAAGAGTGACACGGGGTGCGACTTTAGAGCTTTTGCGGCGAAATATATTGCCGCATAATGTCTTTTTTCCCAAAATTTTGGCGGGTCAATTTCCCCCATAAACAAACATTTATAATCAGGTAAACTGATACGGCCCATGACCAACAGGCCCAACAACCACTCACTTTAGCCCACCCAATGAACCGATCCAAAAGATCCACAAAGATGCCAATCCGTTACCAAGAATGAAGCAGTCAACTAGGAGGACTCATTCCTCCCTATTTCACGTGCATGCATGAGAATAAGGGGTCACTACTCCACTTAGTCTAAATCACGTTTCCCTTTTATTTCGCAACGTTCCAGTAGTTAGCTTGCATCTTACTTTTAGTTTTTGTATTTAAAGCATTGTCTTTTGCATTAATGGATATCACAGAAAATTGCTCCAAACTTGTTCTACTTCTCTAAATTCTTAGGAGACTAACCCATCTCAAATTGGGTCCCATCATTTGGTGCTTTCATTCCTCGAAATCATGCCTCCACGTCCCGATCCCACTAACGAAAACCCACATGACATCCAAACTCTCATACAACTCACCACCTCTCTCATTGCACAAATTAACACCCAAGCCACCACCCTCCAACAACAAACAGACGCCATAGCCAACCTCACAAACCGATTAAACCAACAAGACAATCGCCAACCACCTCCGCCGCCGCCACCACCACCACCACCAAATAATACCGAACGACCCCGCCCCCCAAAAATTCTATTACCTACATTTGACGGCTCCAACCCGCTTGACTGGATCTTCCAAGCACAAAATTACTATACATATTACCAAATTCCACCCGCTCAACGCATCACCCTAGCCGTTTTTAATTTCACCGGTGACGCCCTTAGTTGGTATAAACACCTATCTAACAACCAACTGCTCGGTACGTGGGACGAATTCACTCGTGCAATCGAAACCCGTTTCGGTCCATCCACTTACGAGAACCACCAAGCCACATTATTTAAGCTCAGCCAAACATCGACGGTATCCGCATACCAAACCGAATTTGAAAAAATTAGCAACTGTGTCAATGGTTTACCCAATGACGCGTTGCGAAACTGTTTCATTTCGGGACTAAAACACGACATCCAAACCGAGCTAGCACTCCACAACCCCACCACACTCCAACAAACCTACGGCTTAGCGAAACTCATTGAAGACAAACTCGCCGGTAGTCGTCCACGCTACTACCCATCCCCACGCATCCCTCCACAAACCACCAACTCACTGCCTAGAATAACTCCCCTCGCCATTACTGCCTCCACTTCTAACTCCACAACCACCGGCCTGCTACCCACCCCAAAACCTCGCAACCCTTTACCCTTCACTAGACTATCCCCCGAAGCACTCCAAAAACGGCGAGCTGAGGGCCTTTGTTTCCGCTGCCCCGAAAAGTACCAACCGGGACACGTTTGTAGCCCGCCACAGTTCTTACTCATCGCCGACAACGATCAACCATCAGAATTTGACCTCATTCCCGACACCGAATTCACCTGCCCAAGCCACACAGACCCCATAAACCCGTTCCCACCACAACCAGAAAACACCACTCCACACTTTCTCGCTATTTCCGATGCCGCCTTCTTTGGTTTACAATCACCAAAAGCCGTCCGTGTCACCGGCTACATCAACAACCAACCAGTCACTATACTCGTTGATTGTGGAAGTACCCACAACATCATACAACCTCGCATCGCCACACTATTGTCTGTCAACCCCGCACCGATCACCCCGTTTCCCGTCATGGTCGGCAACGGACAATTTTTGGAATGTAACAGTATACTTCCAAACACACCCCTCGAAATCAACAAATTCACTTTTAAAGTCCCACTCTACGTTATACCCGTCGCCGGTGCAGACGTGATTTTAGGCCTGTCATGGTTGGGATCACTAGGAATAGTCACAGCTGATTTTTCGATTCCTAAACTATCATTCGAAGTTAATGGGTCCACGTGTGTTCTCCAAGGCCAACCGATATCAGCCCCTGTCACCCCAAGTTCACTCCATTCTCTCATAAAAAAAGATGCCATTTCCTCCCTCCATACCATGATATATCACCACAAACCTCCTGACCCAACCACAACACCTACATTACAACATTCTGACCCCACCATCCATACCCTACTAAACACCTACAAACCCCTTTTCGATCTCCCACAAGGTCTGCCACCACCAAGACCACATGATCACACCATTCCACTCCTTCCAAACACTAACCCGATCAATGTAAAACCTTACCGATACCCGCACTATCAAAAACAAATCATGACCGGCTTGATCAAAGAGATGCTAGCTGATGGAATCATACAACCAAGCCAAAGTCCATATTCTTCACCGGTCCTTCTCGTACAAAAGAAAGACGGAACGTGGCGATTTTGTGTCGATTATCGGGCACTCAACGCGGTCACCATCCGAGACCGTTTTCCAATCCCAACGGTGGATGAGCTCCTTGACGAGTTACACGGTGCAACAATCTTCTCCAAAATCGATCTTCGAGCCGGCTATCATCAAATCCGCGTTTCAACCGATGATATTCACAAAACGGCATTTCGCACAATCGATGGACATTATGAATTTCGGGTAATGCCTTTTGGTCTCTCAAATGCACCTTCAACTTTTCAATCCGCCATGAACGACCTCTTTCGGTCCGTATTAAGAAAATTCGTCTTGGTTTTTTTTGACGACATTCTTGTCTATAGTGAAACAGCCGCACAACACTATAAACATCTTGAATTTGTTTTTCAAACCTTGCACTCAAACAGTTACCACGCAAAGAATTCCAAATGTTTGTTCGGTACGAACTCAATTCCGTTTTTAGGGCATATCATTTCAGCGAAGGGCGTTGATGCAGATCCAGAAAAGATATCGGCCATTCAAGCATGGGCCGCCCCGGCCTCTTTCACAGCTTTAAGAGCCTTTTTAGGCCTTACGGGCTATTATCGCCGATTCGTTCCGAAATACGCCCACATAGCAGCTCCTTTAACGGATATACTCAAAAAACCAACATTTTCGTGGGACCCCAAAGCTGCTGCAGCCTTCACAACCCTTAAGGAAGCTATGATGAAACTTGTCACTTTGGCTCTTCCAAACTTCAACGAGCCTTTTGACATTACCACTGATGCCTCGGGAATAGCTATTGGGGCTGTTCTTTCACAAAAAGACACTCCAATTTCATTTTTTAGCAAAAAGCTATGCGACCGAATGCAAGGCAATTCAACGTATGTACGTGAGCTATATGCCATTACCGAGGCTATCAAAAAATGGCGACAATACCTCCTTGGTCGCCGTTTCCGTGTCTTTACCGATCACCATAGCCTAAAACATCTCCTCACACAAACCATTCAAACACCCGAGCAACACAAATGGCTTACAAAGCTATTGGGTTACGATTTTGAGCTTCATTATAAACCGGGAAAAGAAAACAAAGTGGCGGATGCATTAAGCTGCCCCGAGACAGCCTTGCTCATGGCCATATCCACACCGACCGCTACATGGCTTAGCGAGCTTCGTTCATACTACCAAACCAACCCCGAGGGCAAGAAGTTTATAGAACAGTTGGAGCACCAATCACACTCAAATTCACCGCACACACTGCACGACGGTCTAGTCTACAATCGAGGTCGATTACTAATCCCTAACATTTCACATCTTAGATCTATTATTTTGCAGGAATTTCACAGTTCAACATTAGGCGGACACGCCGGTGTCGAAGCAACAACTCGAAGATTGGCCGCTGCTTTCTATTGGCCGGCACTAAAAAAAGACGTCAAAGACTTTGTCAAAAATTGCACAATCTGTCAAGCAACCAAATATACCACACACAAACCGTATGGCCTTCTACAACCGTTACCCGTTCCGTCACAACCTTGGCACGACATTACGATGGACTTCATTACACATCTCCCACCGTCACACGGTAAAACAGCCGTATGGGTAATCGTTGATCGCCTTACAAAATTCGCCCACTTTATTTCCCTCCCAACACACTACACATCACATACCTTAGCCAATACATTTCTCAAAAACATATATAAACTCCATGGCTTACCAAAAACCATTACCTCCGACCGTGATCCACTTTTTCTAAGCAATTTTTGGAAACAATTATTCACCCAACTCGGAACCAAACTACAACATTCAAGTGCATACCACCCCCAAACCGACGGTCAAACGGAAGTCGTCAATAGATGCCTCGAATCCTACTTACGAGCATTCGTACATGATGAACCTCGCTTGTGGCACAATTACCTATACTTGGCTGAATTTTGGTATAACACATGCTTTCACTCATCGATAAAAATGACACCTTTTGAAGCACTTTACGGGAGACAAGCAACAACAATTCATGATTACAATCCAGGAGATAATCGCACAGCTTCCATCGATGATACACTCATAGCACACCAACAACTAATTGAAGTTCTTAAAGGTGCGTTAGAAACCACTCGACAACGGATGACGAATCAAGCAAACAAACACCGAATGGAAAAACAATTCCAAGTTGGAGATTGTGTTTACCTTCGGTTACGTAATTACAGACAACATTCGGTGGCCGCAAGGGCAAATCAAAAACTGGCAAAACGTTACTTTGGTCCGTATCGAGTCCTACAAAAAATTGGCCCAGTTGCGTATCGCTTAGAATTGCCAATTTCATCGAAAGTACATCCCGTGTTTCATGTTTCCTTGCTCAAAGAAAGCCACAGTAACGTCACGTCCACAGAATTCCCAAGCGAGTGGGTCACAGATCAACCCGATTCGGAACCAATTCCCGATCGCATTGTGCAGCAGCGACAAGTCGGTCGAGCAAAACAACTCCTCATTCAGTGGAAGAACCAATCGATCGAAGAAGCTACATGGGAAGACTCTGAAGAATTAAAACTGCGTTTCCCAGACTTCAACAACGGCCACGAGGACGAGCCCTATCTCGAGGGGGAGGGAATTGATACGGCCCATGACCAACAGGCCCAACAACCACTCACTTTAGCCCACCCAATGAACCGATCCAAAAGATCCACAAAGATGCCAATCCGTTACCAAGAATGAAGCAGTCAACTAGGAGGACTCATTCCTCCCTATTTCACGTGCATGCATGAGAATAAGGGGTCACTACTCCACTTAGTCTAAATCACGTTTCCCTTTTATTTCGCAACGTTCCAGTAGTTAGCTTGCATCTTACTTTTAGTTTTTGTATTTAAAGCATTGTCTTTTGCATTAATGGATATCACAGAAAATTGCTCCAAACTTGTTCTACTTCTCTAAATTCTTAGGAGACTAACCCATCTCAAATTGGGTCCCATCATAAACATATTCGGTTTTCCCTATTTAGTTTAACAAGGGAGAGCGAGTCTTTGACTCATATATAGCCATTTAGCTGAAATATCTTTATTTTCATTTTCTAACCCTTTCCTAGCCACCCTTAAATTTTGTCACTAGTAAGTTTTGGACCTAATAACTGAGGAGATTTGGATATCTACCACAAGGCTAACGTGGTTAAAAAATATCATTAATATTGAGAAAAATATTATAAGTTCATCAATATTGGTGCCCCTAGAAGACCATAGCTCTGTATACCATCGCCTATATCATCGCCTTATATCATCGACCCGACCCGACCTCTAACCCGTGCATTTTGTCTCATCCATTAAATTAACAAATCCTGTAATTTTTTAATACATGATTCACCTTTGAACTCATGTCATCTAACTAAGTAGCCACATGAGTTAAATGAATGCACGCATATACATAAATAAAAAAAAATATATATATATATATATATATATATATATATATATATATATATATATATATATATATATATATATATATATATATATATATATATGTTGAATCCTATCAAGTGGTTAATTATTGATTAATGGTTGGTGTTTAATACAATGGCTAGCTACCGCATTAGTATTGGTATGCTGCCACTAACCAACAGTTTTACATGGTTAGTGCTTTTGGTGGTAGTCGACTATAAAAAGTAGAAGCTATTATTTTAATTTTCATGTTTAAAAAGGGCGGTGGTGTCTTTAACTAATTTAAAATGTAGTTATGTTATAAAGGCTCATCAGGGTGGTGATCGACCTTGCCTTTGTAGTGCACACGACCTTATGTTATGTTATAAGGGCTCTTTAGGATGAACGAACTTACTATCATAATGTACGCAGTCAGTGGCGGTATCAGGACAAATATTATAGGGGGCAAAACTCAAAAAAATAAAATGTATTAATATATAAGTTTATATATTAAGCCGGTAAATAAAGCAATACATGTATTAAGTGCGATAAGTCATAAATTTACCTATCATTGTTTCGGCAATTGACAACGACGAGGTCTTACACCTTGAATTTTTTTTCCATAATTAATTCATCATTAACATTATCAAACACATCTTTCTCGATGTACGTAACCAAGCAATCATTCTTTCACTGATCTCCCATATTTTTATGATTTTCCGGTGATGTTTCGGGTGAGAATTCTAATAAAGGTGATAATATGATTCATGAATATGTACAAAAGATAATACAACAATGGTATCGGAATTGGTTCAATATTTACTTTAAACTTCAATCGGGAGGCTACTGTTTTTCATTGACGAAGAAGACGGTATGCATCGGGAAGAGGGGAACTTGACAATTGCTTTTTAATTTTTGAGAACGGCACTTGTTTTTAGATGGTCACACTTTGCAAGGGTCACTTTGCACGTTACAAATTTGGGTGGTCAATTTTCACATAATACATTTTATACCCTAAAAAAATTAAGAACTTTTGCATTTGGAGGGGGCAATGGCCCACCATGCCCACCCCCTCCTACCGCCTCTGTACGCAGTTTAACTGTTATCATGAATATTTTTAAATCTTCTTAAACCATCTAGTAAATATTTACACGAAATTTTTTTGAATTTATGACTGAAGTTATTTAGGAAACTTTACTATGAGTCCACTACCATATAGTTTAAAAAGGCGGTGGTGTGTCAAAATTAACTTTATGGAAAGAAGAATGTTGGGCGGTAGTTAGCTCTTGAAAGTTGGAAACTTGGAACTAGAAAGTGTGAGGAATGTACCCACTACAACTTTTCATTGTTTTATTTAACTATAATGTTTGTACCAAACTATTCATGTTTATAATCATATTAGTCATAGCACGAACACTTATCAATAAGTTCAATAGCAACTTAAAATATCTAAATTAGGTTATTTATAGCCTTATGGGACTAATAATTTGTGTTAGTGTGGATTTTGCTTATTTTGTTACGACTTATATTGAAGAAATAGATTTTTTTTTGAACTGCAAGTTAGTAAATTCGTAGTTTGAGTCTAGACAGTGACATTCACAAGGGGTAGTATGTTTTTCATCAAACTCTCCACCTATGGGGAATAAACCCCACACCATTTTGTCCACCCAAGGACTTAAACCCACAGCCTTGTGAAACAACTAATCACCTTGATACAACTAGGTTACAACCCTTTTGATTGAAGAAATAGATATAAAGTGAATTTGCAAGGCTTTTGTTTCTTGTTAATCCATCTCGATGTTAAGATATCAATGTTTTCATTAATTATTGCTAGAGAAATGATATTAATTCCTACATTTTGTGTCTATCTGGTTGCTATCAATTTGATAAGATGTCATGTATAATCTACTAATACTCTCTCCTAATATTATTAATTTATTTTGACACATGTCTTAATCAAGTGGTAGACATATTAGCAGACATAAAAAATAGACTCCAATACCAATACTCTTGCTAAAACATTTATTTCACATAACATTTAATTTCACATATTAAAAAAATATAATGATACAAAGTCAAAATCAAATGTGATCTATTAATATATAACATTTATCAACTTTGATTTGACAAGATGAATAATAACTTTTTCTTATTTACCTGAGATGTGCCCTTTTTCTCGTAACGTGTGTTCTGATTCGATTTACTAGCCGACTAATTAGGCGACCAACCGTTTTGCGGGTAGCCCGGAGTTAGCGCAAGTAAACCTTCGTAACCTTAAGTGAGTTTTTCTTTTTGCTCATAAGAAATATATTTTAACCTATAATTTTTTAATATAAATTAATATCAAATGTGACATCCAAAATTTTAGATGTTTATTAAGTGACAATGAAGTAGACATTTTTTTGGAGCGTGCAAGAATGTGAAGTAAGGACAATATGATCAAAGGAGGTACAATGATCAATTGATATGATAACCAAATGAAATTATAGTAAAGTTGAACATTGTATAATGTTATACTATGAGTTTTATAAGATTATGGTGCAAGTGGATTAAATAACAGAGAAAATGTAATAAAATTGAAATTAAGAAATCATATAAAAAAGAGAAAGTACCATCTTTAAAAGAACTAAACTCGAAATTAGAGAAACGATAGGGGTAAATGGTAAACATGAAATTGTAGTACTCATGGTTATGAGAATATAAGAAAGAATCGGACACAATATATAAGTATGAAAGAGTTAAATTGTTTGAAAATGGTTGAATAGATATACAAAAGGTTGAGTGTTCCGAGATGTCACATTCATGGCTTAGTAACTCAACGTAAACATAAAAGTTGTAGTACACACGACGACAAGGTTTCGAGTTATATAAGATTCATCCAAAACATATTTCGGACGAAGAAGTTATGAGGTTTGCAAAACTGAGTAAATAAAAGGTGAAACCTTCATGAAATTTTTCAAAGGCATAAGGATGAGGGTGACCAAGTTTGAATTTATTTCAAGATTTGCACTACAACTAGATTCCGTAAGGTCACTAACCCTTGCTATTGCTTCGGGTATGAGCTTATAAGTTACATTTAAAAAAAATAAGTTCAAATACGCTCAAAAGCGTTGCTGGTTGACTCGTTTATCGCAAGCTCACCCGAACATGACCTGATCTATCATATGGCTAACGAGACAAGCTTATACCACAAATATGTTGAGCTTTAATTTAGGGGGTGTTTAGGAAAACTTATTTAAAAAGCTTATGCTTATTAGCTTATAAGCTTATTAGCTATTTAAATTAATAAGCTTTTGTTAAAAAAGGTGTTTGGAAGGGATTATATAAATTTATTATGAAATGACTAAAAAGGACATTATTTATAAGCTAATAAGCTTTAGTTTTAAGCTTATTCTGAAATAAGAGGGTAAAGATGTAAAAATCCCTAAATAAGCTTATAATCCCCTCCAAAACAACTTATTTAAAACCCCCTAAATAAGCTCATAAGCATAAGCTTATAAGCTCTCCCAAACACTAAGAAATGCTTATTAAACTTAAATAAGCTTAAAAGCTAATAAGCACTATTAATAAGCCCTCCCAAACACCCCCTTAAAGTCTTAAACCCGTTTATTTCATATCGAGTTCTATTCAATAATCACATCTATCAAATGGCTAACTCGGACATGTATATAAATAAAGCCCATTGGGCCGTAATCCTGTTAAAATCAGGCAACACATTAAAGTCCAGTGGGCCTTATTTTTACCTCAAACTACTAAAAGCCCATTTAGTTAAATGGAAAACAGAAAACTGATAAAAACGTTATCGTTTAAGTTTCAAAACCCTAATCCTCTTGTTCGCAGCCGTTCAGTGGAAATGGTGTCGCTGAAGTTACAGAAGCGGCTTGCCGCTAGCGTCCTCAAGTGCGGCAGAGGCAAGGTGTGGCTCGATCCTAATGAAGGAAATGAAATCTCCATGGCCAATTCTCGTATGTTTCACTTTTCCTTTTTGTTTTCATTCAATTTCATCATCACTTATTGTTAATCGAACATTTAATGATCTATTGTCGTTATATGTATTATTATTGCTATAATTATTTTGTTGGAATCGATTATCATTCGTAAACTGGACTTATTTCACGCGATTTGTGTTGCTCGTAGTTTATCGTTTATTTTAGCGTAATTGGTTTAACAGATTGAAAATTGGAGCTGAATTAGGGATGGTATTGGATTTTAGATTAATTATTTATGTGTTAGCTGGTGATCCTTTTCTTAGCCAGTTAATAATGTTTTATATGAGTATCATTTCAAACTGAAGGTATTGTATATCTTGTGATAATTGGTGTTAGGGGTTGTTTCCTTGCATATTTTCAGCTCAAGCTTATAAAAGAACACCTTTAATGGTGATTATAGACTATTGCTAACTACATATGTCAGCTTGAAATAAGCAAATAAGCACAAGCTTTTACTCTATTAAAACACTCAAAAGTGCTTATTACTGTTAGAGAACACAATGAGCTAATAAGCTTTTTGAAAAATGCAATTTCAAAACCCCCTAAAATTTCAGTATTGAAAGACTAACTTCAAAGGAGTGTTTGGGATTTCATGTTTTCATATTACAATTCTAAATCTCCCCAAGTTAATCTTATGCTTTTAGGTTAATAAGCCTTAATATTTAGCTTGTAAGCTGGTAAAGCTTTCAGCTATTTAGAGTTTTAATAAGCCCATAAGCTGTTTAGTTAAACTTTCTCCAAACACCTCCTTAATAATCAAGCACACTTTTTTACAATGTCAATATAATTAATCCTTTAATCTTAATTTTTTAAACTAGGTTGGGATTTTGAATTATGTTTTATATGTAAGTATTATACTTTAACATTATCTACCAAAACTTTGCAGGTCAGAACATTAGGAAGTTGGTCAAAGATGGTTTTATCATCAGGAAACCAACCAAGATTCACTCACGTTCACGTGCTCGTCGCATGAATGAGGCTAAACGAAAGGGCCGTCATTCTGGATACGGTATTTTCTACTATTTTTGGTTTTATATTGTATTTATAACAATTCTATATTTAAATAATACTAATATTATTGTTTTACTAACTTTTAGGTAAGAGAAAGGGTACAAGGGAGGCAAGATTGCCAACTAAGATTTTATGGATGAGAAGAATGAGGGTTTTGAGGCGTTTGCTTAGAAAATACCGTGAATCAAAAAAGATTGACAAACATATGTACCATGATATGTACATGAAAGTGAAGGGTAATGTTTTCAAAAACAAACGTGTGTTGATGGAAAGTATTCACAAATCAAAGGCTGAAAAAGCCCGTGAGAAGACTTTATCTGATCAGTTTGAGGCCAAACGGGCCAAGAATAAGGCTAGCAGAGAAAGGAAGTTGGCCCGTAGAGAGGAACGATTGGCCCAGGTATGAAAATGAATATTTGACCCTTAAATAAGAGGAAATTACACAAATGGTCCTTTCTGTTTGTACCATATTACGTATTTGGTCCGTTAGTTTAATAAATTACACTGACAGTCCTTATTTATGCAACTATTGATATGTTTGGTCCTTTACACAAACAGTCCTTTATTTTTTTGTCACGTGTGATGCACGAGGTGTGTAAATCTGTCATTTCCTTATCCATTCACCAATTTGAAACCCAGAAAAACACGTTTGTTTGATGGGAAAAGTTAACTTCTGTTTAGGAAAAGGACCAAATGTGTTGATAGTTTCAGAAATAAAGACCACCAATGTAATTTATGAAAGTAAAGGACCAAATATGTAATATGGTACACACTTAAAGGATCATTTGTGTAATTTTCTCTTTAAAATAATTAGAGTATCAGAAGCCAAATCTTGTTATCATTGATTTTCTTATTAATGTTTTTGATTCATGAATATTTTTTAGTGGTTTAAGATTTTTTTAAAATATTATTTTCAGGGTCCTCAAGAAAGAGTTCCAGCAGCACCAGTTGCAGCTCCTGCTGCACAACCTGCACAGTGAGTGTTGATGAGATTTTGTTCATCTGTTTATTTAAATGAATTTTGTGGCATTTTTGTTTTTATTAAAAATGTTTCATTTTTTTCTTCTCAGGGCATCAAAGAAATCCAAGAAATGAAGTCTTCTTTAGTTGCTTTGTGGTTTATTTTAGTAATTTGTTACAATTACATTTTGTTTTGGGAATGTTTTATTTTAAAAGAGATTAAAACTCTTGATACAATGAATTTTGCCGACTTATTTATTCTACGTTTGTTTTGTTCTAGACATGCACATGATTTCAAAACAGGTTCATGGAACCGGTTGTTTAGATTGGATCATAAAAAAGAACTAAGCAAATATTAAATTAAATTAGTAATTGATTAACAAATTACAATTACAAGAATTTGAGTATTGCATAAATATTTTGATTAGTTACATAATACAAGAATATGACAATAATATTCATAAAACTTTTCTTGACAACTAACATATAGGTCTTATGATTTAGATGAGTACTAACAATTGTCTCATGTGGCTTTGATTATGGTGGACTTAACCAAAGTGAAGAAGTAGAAAGCGGCGTGATAGGGTTGTTAACGATCCGAGTCGAGTCGAATATTAGAAAATTTAGGCTCGGTTCATTTAATAATTACTTGGTTCGATCTCGACTCGAGTTGATACTCGTTCAAAATAAAATGGTGTGATGTGATTGTTAAGGACCTTATTGCATTTTCACAACTGATTTGGAAAAGTAGATGGATAGGTGCTTATTGCATTTTCACAACTGATTATTTGCATTTTACTTATTAACTAATAAATAATCAAGTTAGCCAAACACAAAAAAGAAACCGATTATCTGATTATTGCGATTTCAAACAGCATAATCAAGTTTTTCAGAATCATGTATTGTATTAGAAATCTATTTTCAATGACCAAACCCTATCCCCTGCAACCCATTTTGTTACAACTGATTATCTTATTTTCATTATTTATATGACTTTTAATAAGCATGAACATGTAGGTACACCCGAACGCGCGATCATATCGAATTAAAACCATTCCATATTACTACGATTTATGTCGAATATATACAAATACAACATTAGAAACGGAGAGACCCGAATGTGTAATAAAATCATCTCCCGAATCCATTAATGACGCCATTTTTGAAAATGATGATACTGATTTGGAAGTTCTTCACGAAATTATGATCGATGAAGATTTTAGAGTCTCAATTTGTAAAGATTTTAATAATGATATAATATCCCCAATTGAAAATGATGATAATATATCAGGAGGAAATCGTGTTAGAACATATTGGCAACCACCAATGGATCGTTATTTCATTGACCTTATGGTTGACCAAATTGAAAAAGGAAATCAGATTGACGGATTGTTCCGGAAGCAAGCATGGATAGAGATGATTAAGTTGTTTAATGAACGATTCAGTTTTAAGTACGATGTTGATATTTTGAAGAATCGATACAAGACTTTTAAACGACAATATAATGTTATTAAGAAGATTTTGGAATCGCGAGGTTTTTTTTGGGATGATTTAAGGAAAATGGTGATTGCTGATGATCGTGTTTGGCAAGATTATATTGAGGTTTGCATCTTTGAATTTCATGTATTTGTTATTATTTATTTTTGAAGGTTATAACGTGTAGAGATGAGTTTTTATGACCGAAAAACAGTTTTCGTGTCGGTTCTTGGTTCTCCTTTTTTTGTCTTTTTCGTCTTTTTTGGTTCCAGATCTAGTTCGATTCCGGTTTTTTCAGTTCTAGAATTGGAATTTAACAATTTCGAGTCTAACGTATCTTCTCAAAACCATGGTAGTCAAGATGTAGTTTATGTTCATGATGTAGTTTTCAGTTCTAACCGATTCTAAACCTGAAATAACTGGAACCGGAACCATTATTTCGGTTCAGTTATCGGTTCTTATTTTTATTCAAATTTGGTTTCAGTTTTTTCGGTTCTACAACCGAACACATCCCTAATAATGTGCAACTATAACCATGTGTAGAAAAATTCACATGCAAGACAATACATGACTAGACCCGTGCCGTACTACAACGATTTATGCATGATATGTAAAGAAGTCAACACGGATGAAAACGACACTCTTTCCGATAATCAATCAAACCAAAACGGTCAACTTTCAGTTTTGGGAGCTTCAACGGATGAATTAAATCTTAAACGGCGGGTGGCGAACGAAGAAATTCCCGAGAATTTGAAGAAAACAAAAATGGAGGATGAAAGCATGGTCGAGGCTCTTCGTGAGATGGCTAATGCGGTTTCTTGTTTGGTAGAAAAACGAAAAGAGATGAAAAACTCGTTTGATGTAGAAAATGTGGTTGAAGCTATTCAAGGTTTACCGGATATGGATGAAGATTTGATTTTGGATGCTTGTGATCTTTTGGAAGATGATAAAAAAGCAAAAACGTTCTTAGCGTTGGATGTTAAGTTAAGAAGAAAGTGGTTGATTAGAAAACTTCGTCCTGAAATTTTAGTTTGAAGTTAAGTTTTGATGCAAATTATGAAATTAAACCCTTTTGGAATGTGGTATTTAGTTGTAAAGATCAATATATTGTTGTTACATATGTACATAACTTTGATTTGATCCCAAACATCTAACTAGGCTCGTGCATACTTTATCGTTGAACCAGACTGAATCGAGTTATACTATAGATAGCTTTGATTTGATCCCTGACTCCAGGCTACGCACAAAACGGATAGTCACCTTATGATTTGTTGGCTTACAAAACGAGTCGGAACTCATGTTACTGAAAAAAAGGAGAGTGCTCATTCAAGAAAGGTTTGTATCCGGGTTGGTAATATATGATGTTGAACGTGGTCTAGAAATCGAACTGAACCCAACCTGATAGAAACCAATATGACCGAAACTGATAATGATGAATTTTCAAAGCCGAAAATCGAACCGATTATATGTTTTTGGTTTCAGCTCGGTTCGGTATCGGTTACGTTTTTTATTTTTGCGAAAATGGTCACCCCTATCCTCATACTAGACCAAACAAGACTGAAATTGAGAATCATGAAAATTACAAAATTAAAAACCGAGCCAATTACATGTTTTCAGTTTCGATTAAGTTTTTTTTAGCGAAAACGTTCACCCCTATCTGAGGACCGGACCGTACAAGACTGAAACCGAAGATCATGAAATTACAAATTTGAAAACCGAAGCGGTTATATGTTTTCGGTGTCGGTTCGCTTAGTCGTCTATAATTCCCTTGTATATTTACAAAAAGAAATCTACAGTATTCAAATGCAAGAATATTTGGAAGTTACTAGAATTCTCCGTAATATTCTTGACCGTTATGTTTGGCAATACATTATACATGTCTACAATTCTGTTGATTCGAATCGTTGGGAGCAATTATTTGGTTATTAGATCGTTTTGGTGCAATAATAAAGTGACGTGAATATTGGAATATGACCAAAGGGGTGGACCCCATTTAAATTTTATAATGAGCATCATGTTTGGCAATACATGTAGATCAACATTTTTGTCAGGTTGGTACGGATGGATGCTTCAGACTTGTGTTTTTATTATTCATTGTAATCTGTGCATTGATAATTGTACATGTGAATTACAACTGGAAGATGCTAATGGTGGTGTATTTGTAAGGCCCCCTTTGTGTGAAAATGAAAGAGCTGGCTGTTGCTAGCTGTTAAAGACATGTTCTACTTTTTTGGGGGGCTACAATCGTCATTTTGTGTAACCATGTCCATTCCCTTAAATATAGATGAACATATACAAGACAAAATGTATTCTTCATCAAGGGTATTATGGTCATCGGTTTAACTCAAGGTTCTAAAAGATGCAAGGCGCGGCGTGGCGGCACCATCAAGCCTTGAGAATGGCGAGTCGTGGCGTTTTTCAAGGCGTGACTTAAGGCGACAAATTTTTTAATATATTTTTTATATATATGTATATCAAATTCAAAAATAATTATATCCTTATTGATTTACATGATTTTCATATGTAAAGTTTATAATAAAAATATTAAATCTAAATTTTTAACATGCCATCGTTTTTTTCAAAAAAATATCATTTTTTCAAATAAAATTCAAATTTTTACAAGATTTTTTAAAAAAACTCGCCATAAGGCGCGCTTTACGCCGCCTTATCGCGTTTTTTTTCCGCCACCCCTTATACTGCCGCCATGAACTGTTTCGTAACGGCGGAGTCGCCCGCCTTGGCGGCGCATTTTAGAACCTTGGTTTAACTTATACGGAAATCTGTTTGTACTGGTCGTGTTTGTACCCGTATAAAACATAGATTAGTGGTCACATGCTCGAATGACAGTTTAGGTATGTGCAACGGTCAAAAACCCTATATCTAGTTACAATATTGTCAATTGGTAGATGAAACAAACCTTCGGCCAAAATTTAAATTCTTATAAATTGGCCTCTTATTATACCTTTAAACCCTAAAACCATATCTGACTATTTCGATAAATAGTGATCACCTTAACCTGTTAGAGGAGGTAACATACTATATTTTAAGATGCTGTCATAGTACATATGTCTGGTCCAGCATAAAAGACCAAATTAACCAGCAGTATTCAAAGATATCCGAAAAATCAATAGTCCGAAAAATTACTCAATATCTGAAATCCGGGTATCCGAAAATCCGGATATCCCAAAATCAAGGTATCTGAATTTCGGATCGGATCGGATAGTGTTTTCAAGATTTTCGGATACCCAATCCAATACCCGAAAAATATCCGAAATATCTAAAAAATACTCAAAATATCTGAGATATCCATAAAACATTTGAATATTTTGTTTTTTTAAAGATACCGGATATCCGAAATCCAGACATCTGTATTTCGGATATTGGATTCGGATAATATCACTACCTGAAATCTGATTATCTGAAATCCAGATATCCGATTTTAAATACCCCTAAAACTCACCACCAATGTACTACACATGATCAACCTGTCCATTAGAGACACGCACATTAATATGTCTCTATGTATTCATTATTTTAACCATGTACATATTAAGTATATTGCATGTTTATTTGGAGGTGCGTGTTGTTTGATTAAAATAGAAAGTGACAGGACGGATTGCTAGCCGCCAACATATAAATGGTTTAGTTTATAGATTTTGATTAATTTATAGATTAGAGAACGTTGGTGTCAGTTGCCAGGTCTTAATCAACTTTCTTCATAACTCTTACAAACAATATAATACATCATAATTGACAAGTCAAACTTTCTTGCTTCCACGTAATTTGACAACGTATACATTAATCATTCACTAATCGCTTTTTTTATAACTAAAATCTTTTTAACTACTAGTAACGGTGGCCAAACATGATTGTAGTCACCTCAGCTTTTTCTTGACCAAACACGTAATCAAATGCCTGTAATGGTGACTAAATTATTTCTCTCATGCAAAAGCCAACAATTTAATATGATTACATAGTATCAGATGCCGTATTACGTGAGTACCCTTCTAACCAGTTAGAGGGTAAATGCATTGCTATTTTACGCCATTAAACTTCCCCCCCCTACTATTTCTCTCCCCTATCATCATTCAATCAAGGTTCTTACTAAAAATTACTCAACAATATCAACAAAAGGTGGATCTCATCGAATCACAACTTCCATAAATAGCTTACAAGATCCCCATTTAAACTTCCATCATCATCAAAATCCACCAAATTCAAAAACAAATTGAATATTTTTCACTTTTATTATCAGCAAATTCAGAAACAATGGAATAAAATACAAATGCTCAAATATGTCTACTAAATTCAACAAAAACTATAAACTCCCTCACACAAAAAAAGATCATTATCATAACAATGTAAAAAAAAAAACACATTAACAAACATTCAAGAGAGAAATTTTGAAATTTACCGAATTGATGATCAGAAATTCAGGATGATTGCCGGTACAGATCGTATGGCGCCCATAATGAATCCAACGGACATGGTTGTTTAGAATCGAGTCTTAACCATGGTTTACCACTACCACTCCAATGCAATAAACTCACCGGACCAGGGTGCAAATCCCTGCAGCTTCCAATGACATTATCACCACCTAACCCGTGCTGGTTCCACCCATGGTCAATCGGAGCTACGTTTCCGGCGAACACCAACAAAAACGGCGGCAATGAACCGAGCTCATATATCCGATCATTTTTCTGGATCTCCATCCATTTTTCAATTCGTTTTGTGTATCTGAATTTTCTCCATTTAGCTAAATCAATTACCATCACTCCGGTGTTGAAATAGCAAGGATTCCGGTCGGTGAAAATGATGGAGTGTTTCTCGTCTGACCAGAATCTGGCGGTGAAGTATTTTGTGAAGTTTGCGTGACAATATTCAGGTGCTCCGATTGTTTTTCCGGATAAATTTGTACTCCATAGCTTTGTCACGTCATCAACCACCACCAGATCGGAATCTAAGTAGATTACTCGCCTGACGCAGGGCTCGAGTATATCTGCTAAATAATTTCTAGCGTAATTAAGCGGTTGCTCCAACGCTTGCCTTACTGATGTTGAAATTAGTTTCCGTACAATCTCCGGTTCGAAATAATACACTTTGAACTTCAATTTGGGGAAAGTTGAGCTAATTAGGGTTTTGAGATTTACATCCGAGACTAAAAAATGGAAGAAAATACTTTCCGGACATGATGAATGTTGTAATATTGAATGAACAGCGGCAATCGAACCTCTTAAATACTCAAAATCGAGAGTAATCGCAACGTGAACTAGAGATGGATCGCATACATCACCTGAACCGGTATTTAATTGACAACCGGCAGCATTGTGAAATGTAGACGCTCGCCGGAACGACGACCAGTTATTGATGTTCGCCGGAGTATGACCGCCATCGATGTGAGAATGATGATGATAATATCTAATTGCTTCAGCAGGATGAAACGATTGAAGAGAAGGAGCCAAAACAATCATCAACATTGTTGCCGACACAAAACCTGAGAATCTGATTATCCATTGCATCTTCTTAATTCTAAACCGCGAAATCAACACCGTTCGTCAATATGTGTATGGAATTAGGGTTCCGGCGACGGTGAGGTCCGCCAGAGAAAAACTAAATCAATCAATTGATTGAGGAATCTAGACTATTTCTAATTGAACCTTTTGGATTAAACACATGAAGAAGTAGATTCTGCCGTGAAAACGAAGCGAACTTCTTCTGATACATAGAAAAAAGGGATAATGGAATCCAAAAAAAGAAAGAAAGAGATGATGACGACACTATCCGCCGACCACAATCAGTGTCGGTGTTATTATACAGAGTGCATCATCGGTGTAATCTCCTCGCCGCCGACACGGATTCCGTCCCCCAATCTTCGCCGGAGCAACGAAGATGAGAATGAAGGACGGAGTGAAGAGGAAGAAGAAGGGGGATTGTGGTTGTGGCTGTGGCTGGGTTTGTGTTTTGTTTTAGAGTAAATTACTGTTTTTGTCCCTGTGGTTTGTCCGTTTCTGCGTTTTTGTCCCTGTGCTTTTTTTTTCTTTTTTTTTTGTCCCTGAGGTATGCAAAATTCCGTTTTTTTGTCCTTCCGTCCAAATCTGTCAAAATTACACCGTTAAGTTGTCTCATGTGCCAAGCACATGAGGGCATTTTAGTCTTTTTACCATCTTTCTTCTATGTTCTTCCCCAATCAAAATCAAGTATCTAGATGTATTGTTCTTCATCATGAACCTGTAATGCAACTGAATCGATAGTGGCCTTCAATTTCTTCTCAATTTCTCGTTGCTTGTACCCTGCGCTTAAAAAATGGCACTTTATCTATCACAATTCGCATCGTCCTCTTTACCTGCATTATCAAGAACAACCACCAATTACCGAAACTACCCAGCAATCAAACCCACTCCCAATTCCATCCTCACCGCAACAAACTGGAACAAGAATCGCCGAATCTCCGTCATCGTGAAATCAGCAGAAGAACAACAACAAAAACCCACCACTGCAGAATCGGAAATTACCCAAAAACCACCGTCGGATGAGGAATTATCTGAACTGGGAACGGAGATAAAAAAAAGGCGATGATGGATAGAGAGATTAAAAAGGATGAAAGTTTATTAGGCGGAGTAGCGGAGGAGATCGGAAAGATAGAGTGGCCGGCGTTTAATAAAGTTCTTGGTACGACGGGAGTTGTGCTGGGTGTTATTGCTGGTTCGAGTGTCGTTTTGCTTACTGTGAATGCCGTTTTGGCTGAGCTTTCTGACCGGGTGTTTGCCGGCGGTGGGGTGCAACCAAAATCAAGGATCTAGATTAGCATGACGAAGACGAAAGAACACATCTTCAGATCTAGGGTTTGCACCACAAATCTTCACCGAAAATTGTCTTTCTCTTGTTTGAAATACAACATTCTTAAAGCTTGATGTCACAGATCTATGATGGTGATATCTGAGAGATCGTATAACACTGAGATCAAGCTAATCCATGAAGATTCAAGTGAGAAATTGAAGAATTTGTGAGTGTGTGTGTTTAAGGTGTTAGTGTGTGAAACGAGAGAGAATGAGAACTTTCAGTAAAATGTGTATTGAAAAGTGTGGGAAAGCTTACATTGAAAGACAAACATACATGTATTTATACCATCTACCACTTAACAAGGAACTTGTTAACTAACGGACTTAAAGGTCAAAACTATTACAATTTTGGTCCTAACAATATTGATGGGGAATGAAAATGGTGGTGGTCGGAGAAGATGATGGTGGTGTCCGGCGGAAAATCATTGCCGGAGAAGAAGATGACGGTGGTTTCCATTTGGGTTTTTGCAGGTTTGTGAATTAATAGCTGAGGGTTATGAAATTGCAACTTAGGGTTTGAATGTTCTTCTTGAACAAAGAAGAAGATGATGAGAGAGAAAAAAAAATAGAAAATGTAAAAAGACCAAAATGTCCTCACGTTTTCAGCACGTGAAGGGTTTAACGGCTAAAAAGAAACGGAGGATGGACGGAAGGATAAAAAAACAGAATTTTGCATACCTTAGGGACAAAAAAACAAAAAAAAAAAGTACAGGGACAAAAACGCAGAAACGGGCAAACCACAGGGACAAAAACAGTAATTTACTCTTTGTTTTAATTTAATTTTAATTTTGGGTTTCTGGAGAATATGCGGTGACATAGTGTTATTATGTTGTTGGAATCAAGATTTGTATACTCTGCTTTTGGGTTATGAGAAAAGCTTTATATTTTTGTACTTATCTATCACGAAATTGATGCTAATTTTTTCTTAGAAACAAACTCATCCGTTAATTTAAAATGATTAAATTTGATTTTGACTGTGTCAAAACACAATCAAAATGATAAATATTCATTTAATAATTGGCAAAAACACTGTTTAATACCATAGTTACTGAAAAGATTTTATGTTACCCTAAATTATTATCTTGAACAAAATAGTTGTTTTAGTAAGCTAACTCATTTATTTAAACATAATAGTAATGAAGTTTCAGAAGTGTTCAATTTAGGTCACTCAAACTTTAAATTCAATCCAAAATATTAACGAAGTTTCAAAAGTGTCTCAATTATGTGAAATTTACCTATGATTACAAGTTACAAGATCACTTTAATTCTATCCTACTAAAAATCCAAATAATTAAAAAGCACATTAAAACAAAAATATATTACTAGCAAAAGGAATTTAAAGTCTAATACAAATAATAACTGAAATAAAACGTTTCTCAACCTGACGTGACTATCATAATCATCATCATCATCATCTTGTATTATTTCATTAAGAGTCCAATCTTCAAAAGAATTAATGTCTCCCTTATCATCACTGTCATAACATTGTAAAGTCAACAAAGAGTCGTGGATCATTTTGTTAAAGTTTCAGTATGATTATCTGTTGGAAAGAGTGTCCAACACATCAAATAAACCGGTATTTCGGTTCGGGTATTTTAGAGTCCTATTCGGGTTGCCCTCGAGGCGTCAACGAACACGAGAATTAACGAAGTATTTAATTAATAGTTTAATTAAATGACTATCGGGCTTAACGGGCTAGTGTAGTTAATAAGTGATTAACTAGCTATAGAGACCGGGCTTGGCATAGAGATCGGATCGGGCTTAATGGTGACGAGCTTAGACTAATTAGAGTTTGACTCTAATTAGGTTTAATACACTATATAAAGAAGTTAAGGGGTATTAACCTAAACACTCTTTTGCTTGTACCCTACAACCTTCGGCCAAGCACCACCTCCACCGTCCGACTGCCGCCGCCTAGCGCCGCCGTCGAACCACCGCTGCCGCCGCAGCTCCGCCGTGCGCCGCCGCCGGAAAACCGAAATAGTTTTCGGTTTGGTTTCTTTCGGTGATCGTTTTCTCAAGAGTGCTTTGTACTACCTCGTGGTACATCGTCTCGTTCGTGACCAACCTTGGGTGTGATACGATAGAGGGATTCTTGCTTGAATCCTAGTGCGTTATTTGATCTGGCTCGTACTAGATCACAAGGTTTATCTAGTTCTCCAATTCGCGAAGAACAAATAAGTTATTCGAATTGATCTATTTAATTACATTAAATATCTAGTTGCTTTAGAGTTGTAAACCTAACGGTCCAAAAGTTTTAATCGGGTCAATGTTCTACCAAGTTGCTTTTGATTTCCGCCTTAAGCAAAGTGTGGCTAGATGCATAGAAAACCTAACAGTGGTATAAGAGCGCCATTGGTTTACAAGTCTAATAGTGCTAGACGCTAAATTCGAAATCCATAAAAATTGTTTTATGATTTTCGGAATTTCCGAAAATTGTTTTTGGGTTTCTCCGAAAATTGAAAATACATTAAAAATAGGTTTTTATATTTTTCGGTATTTTATAAAATTATTTTGATAATTACCGAAAATTAAAAATATGATTTTTATAATTTCCGAAAATTCGGAATTATTAATTTAATAATTAAAAACGTTTTTTTATTTAAATTAATTAATTATGATAATTTCAAAAGTTGGAATTATCAAGAAATTTGAATCAAAAGATTTTGTTAAGTATCTAGCCTTATTTAAAAGATTTGAAAATATCTTTATATATATTTATATATTTTTCCGAAAATATATAAAAGAATATATAAAATATTATATAATATTTAAATAAAAGATATAATCATATTTATGGATATATGTATTTTTCGGAATACATATATATGCCATAAATAGTTGATTTATTAAAATCTAGATAATTATTTGAATAGTTTCAAATAAAGAATAAACTCTTATAAGGGTTTAAATTTAGGGATATATATTTTATATATATATCCGAATTTTTTTTAAATTATATAAGGATATGGATTTTCGAAATAATTTTAAATTTGATTTATCTTGTCTTATAATTGTTTATAATTAAGATAATTATTTAAAAGGATATTATATATGATATATATTAATTAAAGGTATAATTAGAATATATATATATATATATATATGTATATATACATATATATATATATATATATATATATATATATATATATATATATATATATATACATATATATATATATATATATATACATATATATATATATATATATATATATATAAATTTCGAAAATTCCATTATATATCGAATAAGATTTGATATTCTTCCCTTATATATATAATATTATGTAATAATAGTTTATTAAATATTATATATAAGATATAGTTATAATAGGATTTAAAACGTCGCGTCCTCGCGCGTTTATAAAATTAAATATACTATATAGAACTTTAGTAAATGTAAATTAAAAGGTTTTAATTAACATAGATATAATTATATAATAGTTTATATATATTATAACTAAAGTTAAATATATCGTCGCTTATGTCATTAGTAGGCTTACCCATAGTCTAAGACATCTAAAGGATGAAAAGGAAGAGATATAGATCTCTAAACGGGGTTGCGTTTTTAACACGCCTTGCGCTGACCTGCCCCGCCGCTTCCCTTGTCTTAGAATGGAGCTACCGAACAGGCATAATAGGATGATGTTAAGATTAAACGTATAATCATAAAATTAAACAAATCCTTCCCGTTTAATTAAATGTGAACATTGTGTGCTCTCCATAGAATGACACGCGCTCGTATCATAGTCTGATTAACGGAACTCGTGTGGTTAACCGGTACGTTAATTGTGAGATTATTTTACGAGTGAAACGATTCTCGCGATACTCAAGCGCACTTGAGCCGAGAAGTCCACGTGGGTATTCCATGGTTGTTTCACCTTCTAATATATGATCCACGGTATCCCTGTCATATAGATTAGAATGAGCATTGATTCGAGATTAACATGCCATTCTCCCACGAGAATGAATCTCAAAGAACTAGGGATTTCATAAGATTGAAATTGACAATAGTTTGCCTACGACACGAAATTGTTTGGTGTGAAATACGGCATCCCTCTTCACATCAAATAAATAGTGGGCGTATCCTAGCCTTATAAATAAAGATTGGGAAAATTATTATAAGGATTAATTAATGAATGCGCTAACAAAGAAATTGTTTCTTTTGTAGATGGGTTCAAACTTGAATGACAACACAATCCCACTTCCTCTACCACCACTACCTCCACTCCCGATTGTACTCGCACTGCCGTGTCCACCAAAGTCATCCCCTAATAAGGTTTCATCTCGAAAAGCTATTGGAAATTTTGACTATGTGGATTATCTCGGTAATACTCGTGCTGTCCATGAAAACATGGAACTCATCAAGAATTGCAAAATGCAAGATGGAGAATCGGTGTGTAACTTCATCTCGAAGATGAGAGAATACATACATCACTCAGAAAGTCTGGGTATGCCTATCTCTAACGAGTTAGCTGTCGATATGATTCTACACAAGCTAACTCCAGAGTATTCTTCGTACGTATCAGAATACGACAAGAATAAGAGGGAAATCACAACCTTTGAATTGTACGAGGAATTAAAAGTTGTTGAGAATGACTTGTTAACTGCCTGCGACTGTTATTTCGAATCTCCAGTCTTGAGCATTGAGTCAAATGATGCTGGAAGAGGTAAACTTTCTCGTCCTAAGAGGAAAAGGAAAGCTAAGGTGGACATGCCCAACGAAATCTTAAAAGAAAGAGAACCTCTTTAATAGCACCTAAAGACTCTATATGCTACCATTGCGATGAGGTGGGTCACTGGAAGAGAAATTGCCCAAAGTACCTTGATGATTTAAGAAATCATAGGATCCAACAGTCTGGTGTCCTAGGTACGTTTATGATTGAACTCCATCATACTTCTATGTCTAATTCTTGGGTT